>CM062804.1:476175256-476775256 GCA_031772625.1 Pinus tabuliformis
TCTATGCGAGAATACATTAGTTATCTGAAAATAACAGTTGTCACATGCATGCAAGTGTCAACAAACTATATCTCATTAATTTAACAACTTGTTAAATTAATCTAACTGAACTTGAATAAGTTAAACTAAGTCAACTGATCCTCTCAATATAGAACTCATCCTTAATTCCTCAATCAGTGGAGCAAATCAAGGAAACATTCCCAAACCAGTGGAGAAATTATTGCATGTTCTCACAAAGACTTCAAGTTTGATTTTCCTTAACTAATTAACTCATGGAGAATTTATTTATTTATATTCAAACTGTTGGTAAGACCAAATTCGAATTTCCCACCTATAGATCACTTGGTAATGTAGTGTACTAAAGCAAAACACTTGATCTACTTCTAAAAACAATTTAGCAAAAGCTTAATCAAACATTAACAACATCAATAAGAACACATATAACTGATATGGAGAAATCAAACACACATAACATAGAAGATATAACTAGGGGAAAGAACCAGCCTAAAACCCCATCTCTGTATTATCATACAAGTGGAAATATATCCCAGATTACACAAAGCCTTAGCTCGGAAGCTATCCAACTCTTAGTACAATCCCTCTGCTACTCATAGATAGTCAAAGGCTTCTCACAAACCTTCTCCTTTTCCCTCCAAGCCTCCTATTTCCTTGTGAATTTTCTCCTTGGTCCTCAAGCTACCACTTGTGTGTAATAATCCCTCACACATTGCTATGACCTCTGAAATAACTGCACAAACCTGAAGGAGATAAATCCTCATCATGGATGAGCTTCCTTTATAGGAAAAATATTCATCCAACTGATAGTACAATATACCTTCTCTAATCTCAACTGGCTCTCTGTCTGAACTGACATGCATCAGTTATCCATGAGAGAGTACTTAGCTATCTAAAAATAACAGTTGTCACATGCATGCAAGCATCAACAAACTGTATCTCATTAATTTAACAACTTGTTAAATTAATCTAACTGAACTTGACTAAGTTAAACTAAGTCAACTGATCCTCTCAATATAGAACTCATCCTTAATTCCTCAATCAGTGGAGTAAATCAAGGACAGATTCCCAAATCAGTGGAGAAATTATTGCATGTTCTCACAAAGACTTCAAGTTTGATTTTCCTTACCTAATTAACTCATGGAGAATTAATTGGTTAATATTCAAACTACTGGTAAGACCAAATTCGAATTATACTTCCTATTTTGGACCAGGGACTGTCTAAAAATAGGAATCCAACTTGAATTGCTAAAAATAGAACTTTTGTTTTAGCACTTCCATTTTTCATTCCCTGTTGCCTAATCTAGCACTGATGCCCAAAATTCTATTTTTAGCAGTGTTATTTTTAGCACTTCTATTTTTAGCAATTCCTTGTTGCCATTTTTCAACACATGGAAGACCACTATAGGGTTCACACCCTATGCGCTAGTCTATGGGAAGAAGGATTTGCTGTCAATACCCTGAGGATGAAAGCCTAGCTAGACCTAGACCTCAGCCATGCACAGAAAGAAAGATTACTCCAGCTCAATGGATTGAATGAACACAAAATGCAGGCTCTTCTCCATACAGAGGTAGTTTAGCTTCAAAGAAAGATATGGCATGATGAAAACATCAAGCAGAAGCAATTCCAAGAGGGAGATTGGGAACTACTCTATGATTCAAGATACAAAGATTGTTGGCATTATGATTCTGGTTTGGCTCTATGGTACAGGTGTTGTACTTGATGGCAACTCACTCAAGTGGCAAAATTCTGTTCAGGCTCTCAAAATGATGGAAAATAAGAGGTTCGCAGGTGCATCGTTCAAAAGGTGCGGACCCGTAGGTTCTCCGTCTAGGATGTGCGGACATACCCGCAGGTTATCAGTTCATAAGGTGCGGTCCCCCAGTTCACTCACTCCAATGCAGGGAAGCGTGCTCACGTGGGGTTTCTTATGTTTGGCCCTTGGTATTTAGTCCGTCGTTCATGATCCTATGGTTTTGGCTTGTGGTTTAGGATCTAAATTATTTGAACCCCTGATTGGATCCCTTGTATTGGTTTTCGATGGTTTTGTCCCATGGTTTGAATAAGGGCTTGCCTATAAAAAGGAAAAGAGATCACTTAGCTAGACACTTGTGAAATTTGAATATCTTAAGATCTGAAATTTTGGGTGATTGGTTTTAAAAGCTAGATCTAAATCAAGGAGAAAATTTAAGGCGAATCTATTGATAAGTCGTGATCTCTCGGGCACATGATCAGATCTGTGGATCTGATTGACTGTGGCACATTGGAGGACTATTCATTTTGCCCTAATCAGAAGTTCGCAGGCGATCCACAGCGTAAGTGCGGGGGTACGCAGTGCAGGAGAAGACGCAGTGCGGGGGTATGCAGCTTAACAGAAGGCGCAGTGCGAGGTACGTAGCGTAGAAGAAAGCACGGTGTGGGGATACGCAGAGGCACAGAAGGAACAGTGCGGAGGTACGCGGTCTGACAGATAGTGCAGTGCGTATCTGAGTTTAGGTACGCAGTTCAGCAGAAGGAGAAAGTGCGGTGGTCCGCAGAGTAGCAGAAGGATACGGTGCAGATCTGTGTAGTTCAAGCATAGAAAGATTGTGGATATCCGCAGGTTTATATCAGTGAAGTTGCGGACCTATCTTGAAACATTTGTTGGCTGTCTTTTATCTATTGATGCAGTGTTCTGGGTTTAGATTTCTTGTATTACTTTTCTGTTTATAGCATTCTGAGAAGTTGGGTGATTTATTGGTTGATTGTATAAGGAGATTGGGTGATTTGCATGTACTTGATGATTATTTGATCTTCTTGGATCCAGTCTGAAAATTAATGAAACGTGGTCCTTAAAGAAGTAGAAGAGCAAAGGGGGTTGTAGTTCCCTTCCAGGAGAGACTTGAAAACGAGAGAGAGTTGTAGCTCTCTGCAGGTTGCAACCTGTGCACTGGTAAAGGACTGCACCAGTACAAAATCCTTGTAAAAAAAGTTTCTAATTGAAAGAAGATAGAGACATATTGCAGCAGGTGGCTTTCACCCACATTGGGTTTCCACCTTATATCTGGTGTTCTTTGGTGTGCTTATCTATTTTTCTTGTTATTGTTCATTATTATATGGCACTGACATACAAATTAATGATCAATATCTGAAGAATAAATTAAAGTATAAATCTGGAAGGCATATTTAAAAGAATTTGATAATACTGATTCACCCCCCCCTCAATATTATTTCCAACAATTGGTATCAGAGTAGGTTCTTCAGAAGAAGCTTGATCGCTTGAAGAAAGATCTAGCATCATGAGCAACTACGAGAGGGAAGCATCAATCAGGCCACCAATTTTTGATGGGACAAAATTCGTCTATTGGAAGGTAAGAGTTACTGCCTATCTTCAATCTCTTGGTACAGAAGTCTGGGATATCATAGATACAGGGTATAATTTTCCATCAGCAACTCCTACAGATCCAACTAAGAAGAAATATGAAACAAATGCAAAGGCGGTCAATACTCTATTAGGATGCCTATCTAAATCAGAATTTTTCAAGTTAATGCAGTTTAAATTTGCAAAAGAAATATGGGACAAGATTGTTCTGAGCTATGAAGGAGATGATCAGCGAAAATGAGAAAAACTTCAAACCCTCAGGATTCAGTATGAAAATATCAGGATTTATAATGATGAAAGTGTGGCTAACTATTTTCTTCATGTAGATGAGATTGTTAATTGTATGAAAAATTTGGGTGAAGAAATAAAAGAGGCTGTTGTGGTTGAAAAAGTTCTAAGATCTTTGTCCCCTAGGTTTGAATCTAAAGTTTCTGCTATAGAAGAAAAAGAGAATCTACAAAGCCTTAAAATGTCACAGTTGCATGGAATTCTAACTGCTTATGAAATGAGGAAAGGAGGTCCATCAGACAGGAGAGAAGTTGCCTTCAAGGCTTCAGGCAAAGGCGAGTACTACGAGTCAGGACACTTGTCAAAAGAAGAAGAAGAATCAAATTTTGTTAGAAATATTCAACGGGGTACTGGACGGTTCCGAGGTAAGTTACCTTTCAAATGATTTGCTTTTGGAAGAGTCGGTCACTATGCTACCAAATGTCCTCACAAGGATAAGATTGACAAAGGGAAGGAACCTGTTAGATGGAACAAGAAACAGAATGCAACTAAGAAAAGTTACTACACTCATGAAGACAATGATGGCCTATCAAATAGTGACGAAGATGAACGAGGTAATGATTATAAACTTTTGATGGCTTTTGAAGATGATGATTACATGGATGCTATAGATGTGGATGACTTTTATGAAGAGATTTCTAGACTCAAGACATGTTTAGAAGAAAAGAATGTGATCATTGATACTCTGCAATTTCAACTTGATGAAAAAGAAAAATCTCTTGAGAAGTTAGAATGTGAAATTGTTGGCCTTAGAAAAGAAATTGAGAAAGAAAAGGTTCTTAATATTAAGTTTGTTAAAGGATCTGAAACTATGGATGAGATTATCAATGTACAACGTTCTCCTCTAATTAAGACAAGTCTGGGTTATAATGGAGAAACATCTCAAGCATCCACCTCAAAGAGTTATCTTGATGCAGCAAGGAGGAATGAGCAAAAGCCCAATGGATATCATCAGGTAAAGCAGGGTCGAATTACATCAAGAACAAACAGAGACTACCAGGTAAACCAGGGGCAATCCATCTTAAGGGTGAACAAAAGCTACAACAAGTCACAGGTAAAAACTTCTCAATTTGCTTCAAGAATTGATGACAATAGAAATTACAATCATTTGGCTGGTAGATTTGATAATCGTAGAAGTTTCTGCAATGGCCAATGTTTCTCTTGCCATAACTTTGGTTACAAAGCAGCTCAATGTGTTGCCTATAAGACAATCATGACTAGAGAAGCTCAAAAACAAAGAAGTATGACTGGGATTACGAAAAGGACCTATAACAACTTTTCGGCCCTTGAAAATGAAATTGAATGTTCTATTTGTAATAACTTCGGTCATGAAGATTCTGAATGCAGGAGCAGGTTTCGGCAGACAAAGGAACAAGCCTCAAGCACCCAAACATGGAGAATAAAGGAACCACAACCAGAAAGATGTGGGATAGCTTTTTATGCAGAAGGACATGAAAATCTATGGTACATCAACAGCAGATGTTCGAAGCATATGACAGGTGATAAAGAAAAACTTGAATCATATATTGCTTTAGAAAAGGGTAAGAAAGTTTCTTTTGGAAATGATACCCCTGCAGCCATGAAAGGAAAAGGCACTGCTCAGTTGAAAGAAAAGGTCAAAGCTAGAAATGTTTTGTATGTTGATGGCTTGAAGCATAATCTAATAAGTGTCAGTCAGATGTGTGATCAAGGAACTGAGGTAATATTTCGATCAAATGGATGTAGCGTTCATGATCTTGATACAGGAAAAATAGTGATCAAAGGCAGAAGAACTCCAAATAATCTATACATATTTGAAGAAGGACAACAACAATGATATTTGAGCAAGGATGATGAACATTGGTTATGGCACCGGAGGTTGGGGCATCTAAGCTTTTCACAAATAAGGAAAGCATGCAAATACCAGGCAGTTCGTGGTCTTCCAGATACCAAAATTTCAGACAACACCATATGTAAATCATGTCAGTTTGGTAAGCAAACCAGAGCTAACTTCCCTGAGAAGGAAGGATCAGCCAGCAAGCCTCTTGAACTAGTCCATATAGATGTATGTGGTCCATTTAGGACAAGTTCACCTCGAGGAGAAGAATACTTTATATTATTCATTGACGACTTCTCCAGGATGGTTTGGTTCGGACTTATGAAACACAAGGACGAAGCATTCGAAAAATTCAAATCTTTCAAAGTCTTGCCTGAAAACGAATCAGATCACAAAATTAAGTGCCTCAGGTCCGACAGAGGTGGGGAGTTTACCTCAAATGAATTTTTCGATTTCTGTGAGGAACATGGAATAAGAATGGAATTCTCTACAGCTAGGACTCCTCAGCAAAATGGAGTGGTGGAAAGGATGAACATAACGGTCCAACAAATGGCTCGTGCTATGCTTGATGAGTCTGGGACTCCCGCAACCTTCTGGGGTGAAGCTGCATTTACTGTAGTTGTTATTCTCAACAAAAGAAATGTCCGAGTGAACAGCACTCAAACTCCTCATGAGCTCTGGTATGGTGAGACTCCTTCGGTAAAGCATTTCAAAATTTTTGGGAGCAAATGCTATATCAAGAACACTGATGAACAGCTTGGCAAAATTAAACCTAGAGCAGATGAAGGCATTCTCCTTGGTTATTCTCCCCACAGCAAAGCATATAAGTGTTACAATAAAAGACTTGGAAGAATTGTTGACAGCATTGATGTAGTGGTTGATGAAAAAGGATACATCCCTAGGCAAGTAAATCATGAAAATATCGAAGAGGATGAAGACTACTCTCCAAATCAGACAAATGATGAAGAAGAACCTCAAGAGACACTTGAGGAGCAAATAAGGATAAAAGAGAAGACTTCATCCAGGTACGTTCAAAACAATCATCCAGAATCTCAGATTTTGGGGCAGAAAGAAGCAGGTGTACAATAGGGGTGATTTTAGGGGCGAATGTTTGCCCTTTGGCGAAATTAAGGGGTTTTAAATTTTTAGCGGGCGAATATTTTGTATCATAGTACATTTTTACAAATCACCTCAAATAGCCCACCTTATTTTAAGGGAGAGGGTAAAAAAGATAAATTTAGCCCTTGAAATTAGGAGTTACAACCTTCCATTTGCCCATTTTCAAGAATAGGTTTTATTTAAGTGAATCCATTCGCCCATTTTCAAGAATAGGTTTAATTTAAGTGAATCCTATGGGCCAAAGGCCCAAATACCATATTTATAAAAGAGGTATGGTAAATTAATAAAAATATAAATAAATGAGAGGTATGGTAAATAAATAAAGCATTTTTTATATTTACTCCATAAGTCACCTTATATACATGCAAGGGTGTAAACAAATAAAAATATAAGCAAAGTGGAGGTATGGTAAATAAATAAAACGTCTTTTTATACTTACTCAAAAGGTATGGTAAATAAATAAAAATATAAATAAACTAGACGCATGGTAAATAAATAAAACCTCTTTTTATATTTAGTCCATAACCCTCATTCTATTTATGAAGGCTCAAGAAAGAGGTTTTATTTAAGTGAATCCTATGGGCCAAATACCATATTTGTAAAAGAGAGCTTGGTAAATTAATAAAAATATAAATAAGCAAGAGGTATGGTAAACAAATAAAACATTTTTTATATTTACTCCATAAGTCACCTTGTATTTATGAATGGTATGGTAAATTAATAAAAATATAAATAAACGAGAGGTATGGTAAACAAATAAAACATTTTTTTATATTTACTCCATAGGTCACCTTATATTTATACTATGGGACAAATACCATGGACTAGATTGTTATTGTTGGCATTATGTTTCTGGTATGGCTATATGTTACAGATGTTGTACTTGATGGCAACTCCCGTGGCAAGGCTCTCAATATGTTGAAAATTAAGAAGTACGCAGGAGATCAGTTCAGAAGGTGCGTACCCGCAGGTACACCGTGAAGGGACCGCGGCCTGATATGCAGATAAGCCGTCCAGGAGGTGCGTACCCCAGTGCACACATTTCAAGGCAAAGAAAAGCACACGTGGGGTTTCTTATGTTTAACTAGCCGACGGTATTTGTGTTTCTATGGTTTTGGCTCGTGGTATTGATCCATGATTTTAGGAGGAGCTTGCCTATATAAAGCAAAGGAGATCACTTGGCTAGGTATCTTTGCAATTGAATATCTTAAGATCCGAAATTTTGGGTTATGGTCTTAAAAGCTTGATCTATATGAAGTTGAAAGCGAATCTGTGAAGGGTGATCTCTCGAGCGCATCTGGGCATCTGTACCACTTTGGTGGACTGCCTATTCGGCCCTAATCAGAAGTACGCAGGTGTTTAACGGGAGAGCAGCGTGGGTACGCAGAGCAGAAACAGAAGATCTGCGTGGGTACGTAGAGCAGAAACAGAAGAACTGCGTGGGTACGCAGAGCGACGAAGGTTCAAGTGCGTACGCACAGTAACTGCACGCGGCGCGATAGTATCTTTGAGCGCGTACTTTCAGCAATAGTACACGACGCAATAGTGTCTCTGGGTGCGTACCTACAGTAACAGTAAGCAGCGCGGTTGAAGAAACAGTGCGTGGACACGCAGTGCGGCAGAAGGGTCTCTGCGGGTATACGCAGGGGAGCAGAAGGTGAAGTGCGTACACACGCAGACCAGAGAAAGAAGAACTGCGTATCTGTCTTAAGACTTTTGTTTGGCTGTATTGTTTTGTTGATAAGGTGATCTAGGTTTGGTTCTATTATTGTTGATCTGGTTACTACAGTTGACTGGGTGATTTTCTTATACTTGATGATCATTTGATGCTTATGGATCCAGTTTGAAAATTTATGAAAAGTGGTCCTTGTAAGAAAAGAAGTAGGGGGTTGTAGCTCCCTTCCAGGAGAGTCTGGAAAACGAGAGAGAGAGTTGTAGCTCTCTGTAGGTTGCAGCCTGCGTGCTGGTAAAGGACTGCACCAGTACAAAACCATTGTAAAAGGAGTTTCTAATTTGAAAGAAGATAGAGACATATTGCAGCAGGTGGTTTTCACCCACATTGGGTTTCCACCTTACATCTTGTGTTCTTTGGTGTGACTATCTGTTTTCCTTGTTCATGCTCATTATTTTATGGTACTGACGTGCAAAATAATTAAAAGAACAAATAAGGAAGATTTATTAAAAGAATTAGATAATACTGATTCACCCCCCCATCAGTATTATTTTCAACAATTGGTATCAGAGCAGGTCCTTCAGAGAAGCTTGATCGCTTGAAGGTAGATCGTTCATCATGAGCAACTACGAGAGAGAAGCATCAATCAGGCCACTGGTTTTTGATGGGAAAAACTTCAATTATTGGAAGGTAAGAGTTACTGCCTATCTTCAATCTCTTGGTACAGAAGTTTGGGACATCGTAGAGACAGGCTACGCTTTTCCTTCAGCTACTGCTATAGATGCAGCCGAGAAAAATAAGTATGAAACAAATGCGAAAGCAGTCAGTACCCTATTAGGATGTATATCCCAAACGGAATTCATGAAGGTAATGCACTATAAATCCGCAAAAGAAATATGGGACAAAATTGTCACGAGCTATGAAGGAGATGAACAGGTAAAGCATGCTAAACTTCAAACTCTCAGGATTCAGTATGAGACTCTCAAGATGTATAATGATGAAAGTGTGGCTAACTATTTTCTTCGGGTAGATGAGATTGTTAATTGTATGAAAAATTTGGGTGAAGAAATAAAAGAGGCTATTGTGGTTGAAAAGGTTCTAAGATCATTGTCCCCCAAGTTTGAATCTAAAGTATCTGCAATAGAAGAAAAGGAAAATCTACGAATTCTTACTATGTCTCAGCTACATGGAATTCTAACTGCTTATGAAATGAGAAAGGGAGGTCGATCAGACAGAAGAGAAGCTGCTTTCAAGGCATCAGGCAAAGGAGATTATTATGAAGCAAGCCACGTCCCAGAAGAAGAGGAAGAAGAATCAAATTTTGTCAGAAATCTTCAAAGGGGTTCTGGAAGGTTCAGAGGTAAGTTACCTTTTAAATGCTTTGCTTGTGGAAGAGTAGGTCATTATGCTGCAAAATGTCCTTATAAGGATAAAGGAAAGGAACCTGCTAGATGGAACAAGAAACAAAGTGCAAATAAGAAAAGCTACTACACTCATGAAGATAGTGATGGTCTATCAAATAGTGATGAAGATGAACGAGGTAATGAATATAAATTGCTAATGGCATTTGAAGATGATGATTATATGGATGCTATATATGTGGATAACCTTCATGAAGAAATTACTAGAGTCAAGAGATGTATAGAAGAAAAGAATGTGATCATTGATACTCTACAATTTCAAATTGATGAAAAGGAAAAACATCTTGAAAAATTAGAAGGTGAAATTGTTGGTCTTAGAAAAGAGATTGAGAAAACAAAAGCTATTAATCTTAAGTTTGTCAAAGGATCTGAAACTTTGGATGAGATTATCAATGTGCAGCGGTCTCCACTAAACAAGACAGGTCTGGGCTATAATGGAGAAACTTCTCAAGCATGCACCTCAAAAAGTTATCTTGATGTAGCAAGAAGAAATGAGCAAAAGCACAATGAAGACCATTAGGTAAAGCAGGGACGAATTGCAAACAGAAACTATCAGGGGCGATCCATCTTAAGGGTGAACAAAAGCTACAACCAGCCACAGGTAAAAACTTCTCAATTTGGTTCAAGAATAGATGACAATAGAAATTATAATCAATTGGCTGGTAACCGCAGAAGTTTCTTCAATGGACAATGCTTTTCTTGCCATAACTTTGGTCACAAAGCAGCTCAATGTGTTGCATATAAAACGATCATGACTAGGGAAGCTCAAAGACAAAGAAGTATGACCGGGCTTACAAAAAGGACCTATAACAACTTTTCGGTTCTTGAAAATGAAGTTGAATGTTCTATTTGCAATAACTTTGGTCATGAAGACTCTGAATGCAGGAGCAGGTTTCAGCAGAAAAAGGAACAAGCCTCAAGGACCAAAACATGGAGAATAAAGGAACCACAAACAGAAAGATGTGGGATAGCATTTTATGCAGAGGGACAAGAAAATCTATGGTACATTGGCAGTGGATGTTCGAAGCATATGACAGGTGATAAAGAAAAACTTGAGTCATATTCTGCTCTAGAAAAAGGAAAGAAAGTCTCTTTTGGAAATGATACTCCTGCAACTATAAAAGGAAAAGGCATTGCTCAGTTAAAAGAAAAGGTCAAGGCTGGAAATGTTTTGTATGTTGATGGATTGAAGCATAATCTTCTAAGTGTCAGCCAGATGTGTGATCAAAGAACCGAGGTTATATTCAGATCAAATGGATGTCTTGTTCGTGATCTTGATACAGGTAAAACAGTGATCAAAGGCAAAAGAACTCCAAATAATCTGTACATATTTGAAGAAGGACAACAACAATGCTATCTGAGCAAGGATGATGAGCACTGGTTATGGCATCGGAGGTTGGGACATCTAAGCTTTTCACAAATAAGGAAAGCATGCAAATATCAGGCAGTTCGCGATCTTCCAGATATCAAAATTCCTGACAACACCATATGCAAATCATGTCAGTTTGGAAAACAAACCAGAACTAACTTTCCAGAGAAAGAAGGATCAACTAGCATGCCTCTTGAGCTAGTACATACAGATACATGCGGTCCTTTCAGGAAAAGAACACCTCGAGGAGAAGAATACTTGATATTATTCATTGACGATTTCTCCAGGTTTGTCTGGTTAGGACTTATGAAACACAAAGATGAAGCATTCGAAAAATTCAAATCCTTCAAAGCTTTGGTTGAAAATGAATCAGGTCACAAAATTAAGTGCCTCAGATCTGACAGAGGTGGGGAATTTACTTCAAATGAATTTTTCGATTTCTGTGAAGAACATGGGATAAGAAGAGAATTCTCTACAGCAAGAACTCCTCAGCAAAATGGAGTTGTGGAAAGAATGAACAGAACAGTCCAACAAATGGCTCGTGCTATGCTTGATGAGTCAGGAACTCCCGCAACTTTCTGGGGTGAAGCTGCACATGCTGCGGTTGTCATTCTCAACAAAACAAATGTCCGGGTGAACAACACTCAAACTCCTCATGAGCTCTGGAGTGGTAGGACTCCTTCGGTAAAGCACTTCAAAATATTTGGGAGCAAATGCTATATCAAGAATACTGATGAGCAGGTTGGCAAACTTGAACCTAGAGCAGATGAAGGCATTCTTCTTGGTTACTCTCCACATAGCAAAGCATACAAATGCTACAATAAAAGACTTGGAAAAATTGTTGACAGCATTGATGTAGTGGTTGATGAGAAGGGATACATTCCTAGGAAAGTACATCATGAAGACATCGAAGAAGATGAAGGCTACCCTCAACGACAGAATGATGAAGAAGAAGAACCTCAAGAAGAACCTCAAGAAGAACCAGAGGAGCAAACAAGAATAGAAGAAAAGACTCCATCCAGATATGTTCAGAAGAATCATCCAGAATCTCAGATTATGGGGCAGAAAGAAGCAGGTGTACAAACAAGAAGAACAGTTGCAGAAGCTTCAAGCTATTTGGCATTACTCTCTTCTACTGAACCACAAAATGTGAAAGAGGCATGCGAAGATGAATGTTGGGTGAAAGCAATGGATGAAGAACTTGAGCAGATCGAAAAGAACAACACTTGGGAGCTGGTTCCTAGACCAAAGGATAAGAATGTTATCGGAACAAAATGGGTTTTCAAAAATAAATTGAATGAAAATGGAGAAGTAATTAGAAACAAAGCCAGACTTGTTTGTAAAGGGTATGCGCAACAAGAAGGAATAGACTTTGAAAAAACCTTTGCTCCTGTTGCAAGACTTGAGGCCATCCGAATGTTCCTTGCTCTCTCAAGTTTTGAAAACTTCAAAGTATTTCAAATGGACGTGAAATCAGCCTTTCTGAATGGAGACTTGGAAGAAGAAGTATACATTGAACAGCCAGATGGGTTCATTCTTGGAAATGATCCAAATCTTGTATGCAGATTGAAAAAGGCTCTCTATGGTCTCAAGCAAGCTCCAAGGGCTTGGTACTACCGTTTGGACAAATATCTTCATCAACAAGGCTTTTCAAAAGGATCAGCAGATAGCAATCTTTATATAAAAGTTGAAAATGAGAAATTGCTAATACTTGTTGTGTATGTAGATGACATTATTTTTGGCAGCAATGAAGAAGCTATGAGTCAAAGCTTTGCCTTGATCATGCAGAAAGAATTTGAAATTTCCTTTCTAGGAGAACTGACATATTTCCTTGGTTTGCAAATCCAACAAAAAGAAGAAGGAATCTTTTTATCTCAAACCAAGTATCTCAAATAGATTTTGAAGAAATATGGCATGGAAGATGCAAAACCAGTATGTACACCCATGGTCCCAGGATGTAGCCTCAGTACAAATGATGAATCTGCAGCAGTACATCAACCAACCTACAGATCTATGATTGGAAGTTTACTTTATTTGACAGGTACTCGACCGGACATCATGCATGCAGTTGGAATAGTTGGAAGATTTCAGGGAAATCCGAAGGAGACTCATCTTCAGGCAGTGAAGAGAATTTTCAAATATCTTCAAGGGACTCAAAATTATGGCTTATGGTATCCTAGAGATACAGATCTTACACTTCATGCTTATACAGATGTAGATTGGGCCGGAAGCGTGGATGACAGGAAAAGCACAAGTGGTGGTGCGTTCTTTATGGGTTCCAGACTGGTATCTTGGTTCAGCAAGAAACATAGTTCGATTGCCTTGTCTACAGCTGAAGCGGAATATGTTGCTGCTGCATCTTGTTGCACCCAACTCCTTTGGATGATGCAGACTTTGCAGGATTTTCAAATCACTTGTACACCACCTATCCCCATCTTATGTGATAACACAAGTGCAATCAGCATCTCAAAGAATCCTGTTATGCATTCAAAAACCAAGCACATACCAATCAAGTATCATTTTCTCCGGGAACAAGTGCTTGAACAGAAGGTCAAGTTGGAGTATGTTCCTTCTAAGGAACAAGTTGCTGATATACTCACCAAACCATTGCCCAGGGACACTTTTGAATACCTCAGGCAAAAGCTAGGGGTTGTTGATGCATCATCTTATTGCTGAACCTCTTCTGATTGATGGTTGAATATGCATACATGAGCTGGGTGACTGATTGGTTGAAGATTGATGGTACAGGTTCAGGGGGAGCAAACAATGCATTGTTGGCATTATGGAGGATGTGCAGAAGGAGATCTTGGAAGTAGCTGCAATATGTCTCTATCTCTTTCATGGTGGATTATGGTTTTTCGCTGCAGATCTGGTTCATATTCAGGGGGAGCATGCTCTTAGGGGGAGCATAACCCTTTGCCATTGATGTCAAATGGGGAGAATGAAGCTGAAATTTGTAAGGTTGCCATCAAGTCCAAAGGGGGAGATTGTTGGCATTATGTTTCTGGTATGGCTATATGTTACAGATGTTGTACTTGATGGCAACTCCCGTGGCAAGGCTCTCCATATGTTGAAAATTAAGAAGTACGCAGGAGATCAGTTCAGAAGGTGTGTACCCGCAGGTACACCGTGAAGGGACCACGGCCTGATACGCAGATAAGCCGTCCAGGAGGTGCGTACCCCAGTGCACACATTTCAAGGCAAAGAAAAGCACACGTGGGGTTTCTTATGTTTAACTAGTCGACGGTATTTGTGTTTCTATGGTTTTGGCTCGTGGTATTGATCCATGATTTTAGGAGGAGCTTGCCTATATAAAGCAAAGGAGATCACTTGGCTAGGTATCTTTGCAATTGAATACCTTAAGATCTAAAATTTTGGGTTATGGTCTTAAAAGCTTGATCTATATGAAGTTGAAAGCGAATCTGTGAAGGGTGATCTCTCGAGCGCATCTGGGCATCTGTACCACTTTGGTGGACTGCCTATTCGGCCCTAATCAGAAGTACGCAAGTGTTTAACAGGAGAGCAGCGTGGGTACGCAGAGTAGAAACAGAAGATCTGCGTGGGTACGCAGAGCAGAAACAGAAGAACTGTGTGGGTACACAGAGCGACGAAGGTTCAGGTGCGTACGCACAGTAACTGCACGCGGCGCGATAGTATCTTTGAGCGCATACTTTCAGCAACAGTACGCTGCGCAATAGTGTCTCTGGGTGCGTACCTGCAGTAACAGTAAGCAGCGCGGTTGAAGAAACAGTGCGTGGACACATAGTGCGGCAGAAGGGTCTCTGCGGGTATACGCAGGGGAGCAGAAGGTGAAGTGCGTACACACGCAGACCAGAGAAAGAAGAACTGCGTATTTGTCTTAAGACTTTTGTTTGGCTATATTTTTTTGTTGATAAGGTGATCTGGGTTTGGTTCTATTATTGTTGATCTGGTTACTACAGTTGACTGGGTGATTTTCTTATACTTGATGATCATTTTATGCTTATGGATCCAGTTTGAAAATTTATGAAAAGTGGTCCTTGTAAGAAAAGAAGTAGGGGGTTGTAGCTCCCTTCTAGGAGAGTCTGGAAAACGAGAGAGAGAGTTGTAGCTCTCTGCAGGTTGCAGCCTGCGTGCTGGTAAAGGACTGCACCAGTACAAAACCATTGTAAAAGGATTTTCTAATTTGAAAGAAGATAGAGACATATTGCAGCAGGTTGTTTTCACCCACATTGGGTTTCCACCTTACATCTTGTGTTCTTTGGTGTGACTATCTGTTTTCCTTGTTCATGCTCATTATTTTATGGTACTGACATGCAAAATAATTCAAAGAACAAATAAGGAAGATTTATTAAAAGAATTAGATAATACTGATTCACCCCCCCTCTCAGTATTATTTTCAACAGTTATTAATACCATGCAAAAAAACGTTATTAACCCTAATATTAGTATTAATAAAAATAAAAATGGCACATGGTATTGACCCATGGTATTCACCAAAATGGCACATGGTATTGACCCATGGTATTCACTTGGAATGTAGCCTATTTAAATGGGGGAATTAAACCAACATAGATCGATCTTTACTTTGGATCTACTAACCCCCGAGAGGTATCAAATATCGTGATATGCAAACTAACATAGAGTGAAAAAATATTTGATCCGATCAAGAGTAAAAATGGATGTTGTAATTTAATGTATGTTAAACATTTTAGTTTGGTTAAAATAAAAAATAAAATAGAAATCAACTATTAATTTTATTAATTTTTATAAATTACTAATAGTAATTTTTAAGCTCTAGGTTTATGATAACCCATGGTATTCATGTGAGCATAGACTATTTAAAGGGGAAATTCTATCTTAGATCCATCTTAATTTTGGGTCTACCAAGTGCTCAGAGGGATAAATAGATTTCATCCCCCTAAGAGTGCTAGATGTGGAGTTAAGATGGATATAGGTTGGTTTTTATGATAATGAAGATATTAAATAGACTTAGGAAATTATATTGTAAAAACATCTTAAGGTGAATGGTTAAAGCATAGACATTGGACAAGTATATTTGTATACTTTTGTTTTAAACTGAAACAAATCCAGGGCTAAAAGGAATGGATTGATTGAACTAGTCATCCTTCTATAACTTTCAAACATATGCTGGAGTAAACAGATTGTAATTTGGGTAATTTTTCTAGTTGCAAACGGGAACATACTTGTGTATTGGCGGGGTGGTTACGAGGTCCATAGAAGTGGAGTAAACAGATTGCAATTTGGGTAATTTTTCTAATTGCAAACAGGAACATACTTATGTATTGGCAGGGTGGTTACAAGGTCTCTAGAAGTGATGAATTTGAATTTTCTTGGTTTTATATATAGTATTAGGTGTTTTCTCATGCTTTCTGTGAATGGCACAGGTGAATTTTATCCTAAACCCACTAGGTTATCGATATGTAATTTCAGTAATTTCGATTTCAAAAGATATTTTAAAGAAATGCAATGATTTCATTTGTGTATTCAATAAACACAAGATTTTATAATTGAGTAAAATATTCGCCATGCCTGGTGAGAGATTCACCAAAAAATTATATATACATATCATATTATTGATAAAATCACCTTCCATTTTTCCTATATACCATGGAGATTCGCCCATTTATTATACATGTAAATTTAGGGGGGGTTCTTAAAATTTTCCCTGGTGTACAAACAAGAAGAACAATTGTAGAAGCCTCAAGCTATTTGGCATTGCTCTCCTCCACTGAACCACAAAATGTAAGAGAGGCATGCAAAGATAAATGCTGGGTCAAGGCGATGGATGAAGAACTTGAGAAAATAAAAAAGAACAACACTTGGGAGTTGGTTCCTAGACCAAAAGATAAGAATGTCATAGGGACAAAATGGATCTTCAAAACTAAGTTGAATGAAAATGGAGAAGTAATTAGAAAGAAGGCCAGACTTGTGTGTAAAGGGTATGCTCAACAAGAAGGAATAGACTTCAAAGAAACTTTTGTTCCCGTTGCTAGACTTGAGGCCATCCGAATGTTCCTTGCTCTCTCAAGCTTTCAGAAGTTCAAAGTTTTTCAAATGGACGTGAAATCAGCCTTTCTAAATGGGGACTTAGAAGAAGAAGTGTACATTGAGAAACCAGATGGTTTCATCCTTGGGAATGATCCAAATCTTGTATGCAGACTAAATAAGGCCCTCTATGGTCTTAAACAGGCTCCAAGGGCTTGGTACTACCGTTTGGACAAATATCTTCATCAACAAGGTTTTTCAAAGGGATCAATAGATAGCAATCTTTACATAAAAATTGAAAATGACAAATTACTAATACTTGTTGTGTATGTAGATGATATTATCTTTGGCAGCAATGAAGAAGCTATGAGTCAAAGCTTTGCCTTGGTGATGCAGAAAGAATTCAAAATGTCTTTGCTTGGAGAACTGACATATTATCTTGGATTGCAAATCCAACAAAATGAAGGCGGCATCTTCTTGTCTCAAACCAAGTATCTCAAGCAGATTTTGAAGAAATATGGCATGGAAGATGCAAAACTAGTATGTACCCCCATGGTCACAAGATGTAGCCTCAGTGCAAATGATGAATCAGCAGCAGTGCATCGACCAACCTACAGATCTATGATTGGAAGTCTACTTTATTTAATAGGTACCCGACCAGACATCATGCATGCAGTGGGAATAGTTGGAAGATTTCAGGCAAATCCAAAGGAAACTCATCTTCAGGCAGTGAAGAGAATTTTCAAGTACCTTCAAGGAACTCAAAACTATGGATTATGGTATCTTAGAGATACAGATCTTACACTTCATGCTTATACAGATGCAGATTGGGCCGGAAGTGTGGATGACAGGAAGAGCACAAGTGGTGGTGCATTCTTTATGGGTTCCAGATTAGTATCTTGGTTCAGCAAGAAACAGAGTTCGATTGCTTTATCTATAGCTGAAGCAGAATATGTGGCTGCTACATCTTGTTGCACTCAACTCCTTTGGATGATGCAGACCTTGCAGGATTTTCAAATCACTTGTACTCCACCTATCTCCATCTTATGTGATAATACAAGTGCAATCAGCATTTCAAAGAACCCAGTCATGCATTCAAAGACCAAGCACATACCAATCAAGTATCACTTTCTCAGGGAACAAGTGCTTGAACAAAAGGTCAAGTTGGAGTATGTTCCTTCTAAGGAACAAGTTGTTGATATACTCACCAAACCATTGCCCAGGGAGACCTTTGAATACCTCAGGCAAAAGCTGGGGGTTGTTGATGCATCATCTTGTTGTTGAATCTCATCTGTTTCAGAGATTGTTGGTTGTACGCAAGTTTCATATGGGGTATACGCGTACATTTGCTGGGTTGCGGATTGGTCGAAGATTGAATGGTACAGGTTCAGGGGGAGCATATAATGCATTGTTGGCATTATGGTAGAAGATCTTGGAGGAAGTACAAAAGGAGATCATGGATGCTGATCTGAATAGTGCTGCAATATATCTCTCTCTTTCATGGTCAATTATGGTGTTTGGTGGATTATGGTTCTTCTTGAAGAAATTTCTTACCTTTTGCAGATCTGGTTTATAGTTAGGGGGAGCATGTTCTCAAGGGGAGCATAACCCTTTGCCCTCGATGTCAAAGGGGGAGAATGAATTTGAGGATCTTGAGGTTGCCATCAAGTCCAAAGGGCGAGATTGTTGGCATTATGATTCTGGTTTGGCTCTATGGTACAGGTGTTGTACTTGATGGCAACTCACTCAAGTGGCAAAATTCTATTCAGGCTCTCAAAATGATGGAAAATAAGAGGTTCGCAGGTGCATCGTTCAAAAGGTGCGGACCCGCAAGTTCTCCATCTAGGATGTTTGGACATACCCGCAGGTTATCGGTTCATAAGGTGCGGTCGCCCAGTTCACTCACTCCAATGCAGGGAAGCCCGCTCACGTGGGGTTTCTTATGTTTGGCCCTTGGTATTTAGCCCGTCATTCATGATCCTATGGTTTTTGCCCGTGGTTTAGGATCTAAATTATTTGAACCCCTGATTGGATCCCTTGTATTGGTTTTCGATGGTTTTGTCCCATGGTTTGAATAAGGGCCTGCCTATAAAAAGGAAAAGAGATGACTTGGCTAGACACTTGTGAAATTTGAATATCTTAAGATCTGAAAGTTTGGGTGATTGGTTTTAAAAGCTAGATCTAAATCAAGGAGAAAATTTAAGGCGAATCTATTGATAATTCATGATCTCTCTGGCGCATGATCAGATCTGCGGATCTGACTGACTGTGGCACATTGGAGGACTGTTCATTTTTCCCTAATCAGAAGTTCGCAGGCGATCCACGGCGTAAGTGCAGGGGTACGTAGTGCAGGAGAAAACGCAGTGTGGGGGTACGTAGCTTAACAGAAGGCGCAGTGCGAGGTATGCAGCGTAGAAGAAAGCACGGTGCGGGGATACGCAGAGGCACAGAAGGAACAGTATAGAGGTACGCGGTCTGACAGACAGTGCAGTGCGTATCTGAGTTTAGGTATGCAGTTCAGCAGAAGGAGAAAGTGCGGTGGTACGCAGAGTAGCAGAAGGATACGGTGCAGATCTCCGTAGTTCAGGCACAGAAAGAATGCGGATATCCGCAGGTTTATATCGGTGAAGTTGTGGACCTATCTTGAAACATTTGTTGGCTATGTTTTATCTATTGCTGCAGAGTTTTGGGTTTATATTTCTGGTATTACTTTTCTGTTTACAGCATTCTGAGAAGTTGGGTGATTTATTGGTTGATTGTATAAGGAGATTGGGTGATTTGCATGTACTTGATGATTATTTGATCTTCTTGGATCCAGTCTGAAAATTAATGAAACGTGGTCCTTAAAGAAGTAGAAGAGAAGAGGGGGTTGTAGTTCCCTTCCAGGAGAGACTGGAAAACGAGAGAGAGTTGTAGCTCTCTGCAGGTTGCAGCTTGCGTACTGGTAAAGGACTACACCAGTACAAAATCCTTGTAAAAGAAGTTTCTAATTGAAAGAAGATAGAGACATATTGCAACAGGTGGTTTTCACCCATATTAGGTTTCCACCTTATATCTGGTGTTCTTTGGTGTGCTTATCTATTTTTCTTGTTCTTGCTCATTATTATATGGCACTAACATACAAATTAATGATCAATATCTGAAGAATAAATTAAAGTATAAATGTGGAAGGCATATTGAAAAGAATTTGATAATACTGATTCACCCCCCCTCTCAGTATTATTTCCAACAAAGATTTCAAGGACAAGATGGCTGGGACCCTGTTGGCCAGATAAATTGTTCTTGCAGAAAAGACCAATCTCCCTAGCATCAAAAGATATCTAGCAACAAGCAAGACAAACAAATCTACCTTTCTCTAAACATATTGTGATTCATTAATAAAAACTAAAGAGGTGTTTTAGACCCTACCTTAAGTCCAACACTAGTTTGTGGCAGCCATGCTTCGATCGTCCGAAAGAGTTTCCTTTTGAGAACTTGCAATAAAAAACAAGCACACATCAAATAACACCTGCATAGCTAATATAATAAATCATATTCATCATGGTGATCAAGGAATCCATGAAATAGACCATAAAACGCATTTTATTGAGAAAAATAAACTTGATTGTATTAACTTTGAAAATAGAAGAACTTTACAACCTTTGGTGCCTAGATGTTGTACAAGCTCCTCCCAGGGTTTGAAATAGGAATCTCCTCTACTTTGACAAGCCTCACACTCTTCCAAATGAGATCAACAAGGTATGTAATCTTTCCTCACAAAAGCTCAATTAGGAAGACTATGTTCCAACAACATTTCACCTCAAAAATCTTTAGCTTTCAACCTCTCAAGTAACCAGCACAATGCTTCACTTTATAGTGCAAAGGAAGGAGGTTATAGGTCCACCTATGAAGGGATAGAGTCCTCCTTCAAAGGGATAAGCTCCTCACATCAAGGGGTTAGCTCCTTAAGGTATGGGATATATGAACCTTAAAGGAGCGAACTTGCCACCTCAAGATTCCTTCTAGAAGCTTCCAGAAATGACTCAAAGTCAGTTTTTAAGAATGTACTTGCGCCTTTTTGACTTTTACAGGGGTCCGCACCCATTACACAGGGATAGAGTGGTCAGGTGCGCAGGGGACATGACCATTAGGTGTGGGACCGCAGGTAATGCTAAGAGAATGTGCGGCACCAGAGTTTTAGAGAATTTTAAGGGATTTCTCTTATTTTCAAGGTTTGACATGAAGAACTGAGATTTAAGACTTGCAAATGAGGAAAGTATGAGTGGTGATAGACTCACACAGATTGCAAAATGTCATAGTGAAAATATTTTGTGCAATAGATTTCCCCCTAAAGTACAAAGTCTGTAATAGATGAGGATAGCATTTGTCATCTAAGAAGAGTGAAGTACTTTATCATTTCAAGGATCATCCTGTGGACACCCTAGTCGGAACCTGTAAAAACATTCAATACAAATTATATATATGTGAACATATCATCGCTGAGGTAGGCATTCCCATGCTCAGATCAAAACTGACTAGAAAACTAACTAAAATGCTCTGATACAGGAATGATTTTGTAATACATCACAAGTATGGACATATGTAGATAGAGTATGGGTGCAGCCATCTGTTTATGAATAGTCCACTATATAATGAATAACAAAATTCCTCGTAGCCTGGATGGTGGAAACTAGATCCAGGGTCTTGATTTCTACTTCCCGAACTAGTACGATTCTATCCATGTGAATGAATGTATTGAAGTCGAACATGGTAGAAACCACTTGATTACTAGTCAATGATGTGAACTGTTAATAAGTGTGAGAGAAACCACTAGTAATGTTAATGGCTCTCAAAGTACTCAGTACAATCCATGAAATGTGAATAGATGAGCTGATGTTGAACATATCATAGAATCCTTTGATCGAAGGTCAATGATGCAACCTGTCGTCGAAGGTGAGAAACCTACCATTAGGGCATGCAAATTCCAAGGTATTGACGATTTCTAGATCATCTTTCTAGATAATGAGCTGAAGTCGATAGAAAGCGATCTATTGTAGGCAAGCCCAAAACATGAAATCATAGATCAAGTTTGAAGAAATATATTTGGCAAGGACTAACTCAGGGATGGTCAAGATGGATGACAGGTAGTTTGCAGATGAATGGTTTATTTGAACTGACCTCTTGAACACATAACGACACTGTAGATGGTTTGGTAACAATTGACCCAAAGCTAATACCCAGAAACCGGCTGAAGACTTTCAATATGGTTTGATTAACTGTTAGGCAAAGGATTTCCCAACCCAGGTGAAGAAAAAGTGTTGTGTTCAAGAGTGGTTATATACTTTTCTAAAACACAAAGTATAACAAACAGGTTCATTTTTCTCTCCTTTTCCCCACAATTTCTGGCAAGTGCCTCTTTATTTTTGACAAGCTTAAGGAGGATAACATTTGCTTGGTTATAAGCTCATCCTTCGGATGAGTCCAACTTAGTTTAAAATTCGAACCCTAAGAAGGAGTGGTTCGTTCCTGTTTTTAAAATTGAACAGGTCCTTTACTGTTAAATTTTAACGAGTCCAGTATAGGAGAAACTCGGTGTTTTTCAATTTTAGGGAGTCAGAAGAAAAACTTAAGAAAACTCCATGGATGTCCTTTTTCGTAAATTTGTGTCTCCCAAGCTCGAAAAAGTATAAAATAATACTTGAGAGAACCGCTTGACCATTACGATCAAGGAGTACTTTTCATAATTAGTGGCCCTGATTCGAAAAAGTAAAAAAGTGATCATAGACAAGTCGTGTTATAACCAATATTGAACTTGAAAAGACAAAAGTCTGGCAATGTTTTCATGTTTATACGGTCAAAAAAGATCTATAAGTGGACCATCCTTTTAATTCCATTTTAACGAGTTTAAAAAGAAAAACTCGGCAATCTTTTCATATTTTACGAGTCAGAAAAGAGCTTAAAGAGGACTCTAATGTTTTTTGTTGAAAATGACCAATTATCCCTGAAAATCCAATATTCTGCACAAAAACTCAAACATTACTCATACCTTTTTAAGATAAATAAAAATGCATCAAAAAGTTACCTTTTTAAAGTGAAAAATAAACAAATTAAAAATTCATTTATTCAAAAAAGATTATAAAAAGGGCTTTTGTAAATTCATTTTTACTGTTTGACTTTAGAGAGATCTTTTGGGTAAGAAACTTCCTGTGAAGATTGTAGAAAATCCGTCCGTTGGAATCGAAAACTGTCGGCTCCACGTAATCCACATCATCCTTATCTTGCATTTCAACCATTTGCATTTCGTTTTAGGGCTTTAAAATTTGATTTTTGAAGGAAAATTTTGTTTAAAAAGCCGCTTGCGGGGGTCCGCAAGTGCAACATGCAGCCCCTGTGGACCCCGACCTTTTCGTATAAAGGAAAGAGTCGGGGTCCCGCACCTGCTCTTAAGGATGAGTATGGACCTATGCACTGTCCCTAACTAGCGGGTGCGGACCCCGCGAAATACGCTTTAAGACTTCAAATTTTTCATTTCCACCCAAAAATTTTTGAACTAAAATGTTTTAATCCGCCTTTTTGCAATGTAGGATATATAAAAATGCTCATTTGGTGGGAACAGGAGCACGAAGATGTGGATCTAGCCACATTACTTCATCCACCTACAATACAGGCATTAAAAGCATGCAGACTATTTAAATTCTGGGCCATACCTGGCATGAGGGCTCAGGTAGACTTCCTGCAATGGCTGGTGGACAGGTGGAGCACACAGGACCAGTGTTTCATTATTGGTGGCCACTGGCTTGAAATCGAGCTAGAGGACATTTATTTCTTGACTGGTTTTCCCAAGAGAGGTGAACGATTATCTCTATTTGGGACTAGTCCAGGTGGCCAGTTTGTTGCTAATCTCCGACTAGAGTTTTGTAATGACCAATCAAAGGACAAACGGATAGATGTTAAAACTATCTCCCGTCCTGAACTTAAAGTGATTGCATTTACTATCATCAGACTATGCGGGAGCGCAACATTACATGTAGCTACTGATCCCAGATGTGAATGGCAGTAGACTGTTATCGAGGCACCGTATTCAACTGGTGCGAAGCTGTGTTGGCGAATGTAAAAGGCGAACTGACTAGAGCAAAGAACGGGCAACTAAAAAACTTTGGATATGGTTTCCTGGTTGTCAGCTTTGGTCTAGAGAGGGTCCTGATGTTGGTCCCACATCAGCTTTCCATTGAGGATGGACTTCCTCGAGAGCCTAGGATTATGCGTTGGGTTGCAGTTATGGCCTGTCATCTTGAGGACGGTACAGAGGTTGTCCGATTTCCACCAGAGTATTTTCATTGGTTGAGAAACCAACTCTTCGTGATTCAAGATTTTCCATATGCTGGGATGGATTATCGTGGTGACCCAGACATGACTCTTCCACCAGGAGAGCAGTGGGATGATTCAGGTAAAATCATTCTCAACATTTTCTAAGTTTTAACTATTTTTTTTGTTTCTAAATCATCCAAAATTGATAATAAAATGTTTCAAATGCAAATGTGGGTCCATAGCGACTATCCACTCTCCAGCCCTATGAGAGGAGACACTCAGCTACAGCAGTACCGGTCCCACAGGATCAATCTACAGAGACCCTGACCAAATTGGAAAATCATCTAAAGCACTTGACAACATATATTCCAGAGACTAGTATAGATGATATTCCACTTAGGTTATAGCGCTATGTGTTTGGGGTCCCAGGACCTTTTAGGAGGTTCCTTTGTAGGGTGGCCCAAGCAGTGGTTTCTTATTGTGATCATCATCAGTGATGGGATGATCGCCTTTGTAGACTCATACGACATTTGTATCTTTTTTTACTATCATTTTTGCCGATCATAAGGTGTTTTTCAACCTATGATCGAAGACGATGTATATTTGACACACTTCTATGCTATGCTATATCACTAGTACTGGCTATCTTGTATAACATATTATGGAATGTTTTTAAATTTACTGTTTTTATTATTGCAAATGTCTATTTAAAATTCAAGAAGCAACTGCATCTGCTAATGTGTTTAAATATCTTGGAATATGCTGATATTCAATGTAGTTAAATTCACGTTCCAAGAGACGAACTCTCAAGAATAATCTTAATAACACTAGATTTCTAATGGCATAAACTCTGTTAAGCTGTAATACAATGAGTTCATAATCTAACTTAACAATAAAACTCTGAATCCCGAATGAGATGGATTCAGATAATAACTCAATCACTGCACTATACTCTGCAATGTTATTCGTTGTTTGACCGAGGCTTACCCCATGCATAGATACTAACTCATCAGAGGGTGAATAGATAACCCAAGCTGCGGAAGAAATGTTCCGTGTACTACAACAAGCAACATCAGCGAAACCAATGTATGTTTGAAGAGACATCGATATCTGCAATATCAAGAGTAAAATCAAGATAAGCAGAAATAATGATAAAAACACTCTCTAAACTAGGCACACAATTCTAGTCTAAACACACCGGCTAGAAAGAAACTAATCTAACAACAATCTCCACACCTATATTTAAGCATAATATCTCTTTAGATAAAGCCCATTTATGGGTTTACCCAAAGAGACACCGTCAAAATATACCAATTCATAGGCCCCTTTTGCCAGCTTTCGCTTAACAATATAAGGACCATGCCACATAAGTACAAATTTTCCAGCCCCTAGCTTATCGTTTTCTTGATCGTATAGTAAGACTAGGTCTCCTTCTGAAAAATTATGGGGTGTAACATTTCGATCGTACTGAGCTTTTATTTGTTTGGCATGAGTTTCGATTGCTAATGCAGCATCACGTCAATTCTCATCTAGCTGAGCTAAGTACAACAAACATTTTTCCTCTTCGAAAGTGGCTGGGAGTAATTCTATGGCTATTTGCAATGATAGAATTTAACATTCAATGGGTAACACTGCTTCCAAACCATAGACTAGTTGAAAAGGAGAGAAACCAGTTGATGTTTTTACTGAGGTTCGATATGCCCAAATTGCTGAAAATAACATGTTATGCCAATTCGAACTATGAATACCAATGATTCATTGGATCATAGTGACTAGAAATTTATTGATAGCTTCAACCAGACCATTAGCTTGTGGGTAATATGGAGTAGAACTATCGTGACACAGGCCAAGTTGATCTGTTAGTTCAGTCATCATGATGTTTCAAAAATGACTCCCATGATCAGTAATAATCACTTGAGGAATGCCAAATCTAGTAATTATATGATTGAAAACGAAAATTGCAACAATTTTTCCATTTACCGAAAATGTAGGCATCGCCTCGGCCAACTTAGTAAAATAATCTACCGCAACGATGATATACGCATGCCCCCCAACCGAGTGAGGGTTACATGTAATAAAGTCGATACCCCACTTTGCGAAAGGACTGACGACAATTATAGGGTGGAGAGGAGTAGGTGGAGCACACATCTTACGATCAAAAATTTGACAATTGTGGCATTTTCGGACTGCATAGATACAATCCTTAAATAAAGACGGCCAAAAATAACTAGCGCACAATATCTTTTGGGTTGTGGCATACCCAAACATATGACTGCCACATGCTCTAGAGTGATAGTCATTTAGAACCTTTTCAGCTTCTTCATGAGTTAAACAACATCGAAAAATAGAATCCGCCCCATGACGATAGAGTGTATCTCCAATAATATTGTATTGTTGGGATTGGAAACGTATTTTCCATCGCTGAGATCGTGAAATTTCAGGCTGAAAAGATTGGGTTTGGAGATAAACAATGATATCTCCATACCATGGATCAACAGTACTGATAAGAAACAAGGATTCATTTGCAATGGGCTCTTTCCCCACAGTTTCAGTATCAGCACGCGGGAAATCACACATTAGTTCTGCAAAAACCAAAGATTTCTTTGCCTTGGATTTTTCAAATTCCAAGTCAAATTCCTGCAGGATAACTATCCATTTGGAATACTTGCCCCCTATCAATTGTTTGGTCAAGATATAGATCATAGGGTTATAGTCAGAAATTACTATAGTTTTACGTAATAAGATGTAATGACGAAATCTTTGGACAGCTGGAACAGCTGCCAAGGCCAATTTCTCCACATGTGAATATTTAAGCTCAATTAGATTCAGAGTGCAACTAATATAGTAAATCACATGTTCTCTGTTGAATTCATCTTCCTGAAATAAAACCATCCCAATGGTGGAATGAGAAGCGGCGAGGTACAAGAAGTAATCCTGGTTGTAGTTGGGAGGATGCAATAACGGTGAATGGGTCAACGCGTGTTTAAGTGCATCAAAAGATTTGTCAGCTATCTCATCCCAAAAAAATGGAGTATTCTGTTTCAACAACCTGGTAAAACCCTTTGTTATCTCGGCGTAGTTAGGAATGAAACGATGTAAAAAGTTTGCTTTCCTTTGCAAACTTTGGAGTTGGTGAAGAGTTGAAGGAGGAGGTAATTTGACAATAGCTTCCACCTTCGAGGGATCGACACAAATGCCAGCTTTCGGAACAACAAATCCTAGTAAATGACCCATTTCTATACAGAAAACACATTTGTGTGGATTTAGCCTAATTCGATAATACCTACATCTCATAAAGATTGCTCGTAAATGAGTGAGATGACCAACTCCACGTAATTAATAGGCAGGTAAATCATCGAGATATGGCTGCATAATGTGCTTGATGTCATGAAATGCGTAAGACATAGCCCTTTGAAAAGTTACTCTAGCGTTCTTCAATCCAAAAGGTAATTTGCAATAAGCAAATGTCCCCCATGGACAAATGAGAGCCATTTTTGGTTGATCAGTAGGGAGTATGTTGATTTGGTTGTAACTGAAAAAACCATCCATAAAGGAGAACATTTCACTGCCGGCACAATCATCAATAATTTGATCGATATAGGGGGTTGGATAATTGTCTTTAGGACAAGATCGATTAATATCCCTATAATCGATACATATTCTTATTGTTTCTTGCTTTTTGTTAACAGGAACAATATTCGATACCCAATCTGTTAAGGGAATTGGATAAATGAAACCTACTCGAAGTAATTTCTCAACTTGAGCTTTAATAGCAGCAACTTTTCGTGTATGTATCTGACGCAAACGTTGCCAGACAGGTTTAGCATCCGGGTAAGTTTTAATTTCATGGACAACAATTGATTGGTCGATTTTTGGCATTTCTTCATATGACCAGGAAAACACGTCGCGAAATTCTTGAAAGACGGCTTTATATGTTTGGAGTTTGTTGTCTGTACAGGAAGCACCTATATGAATGTTTTCAATAATTCCGAGTTTAATTGAAATGTCAATAGGAACCGTTCGAGAGATATTTCCCAAATTTAACTGAGAATCAGGATGTTGCAATGGATACTGTGTTTGTTTGACATAATCATTAGTAAAAATAGATGAAAAATCATTTTCAAAATGATCAAGCTCAGGTAAGAATGAAGATCGATGATGAGGATCTTCCGATGGTAAATCATCAACAAACAAAAGTTCATGAATCTGCTCATCAGTATGAATAGGATCAGAAAATTTTGTTGAATCTGAGGTTGATATTGAAAGTGATTCTCCATGAACCACATTCATTGGATCGATTTCAGTTGAACAAGAGTCAGAAAACGACTGTACAGCTTGGTATGCAATTTCAAAGGGACTCGAAGGCATCGCGCTACCAAATGAATCCACCTCAGACTCGGAAGGTACGATCCAAGGACCATCAAAAGCAACAGTGTTTGATGAAATCATATGAATAGTTGCAGTAGAAGGCGGTACATTAGGAGGAGGAAAGGAAAAAGTTCCTAGTAAACCAGAATCTTTAATCAATCCTACCCCAACATCCTTATAAGGGATAGGTTTTTTACCGACATGTTGAATACTTTCAGAAGAGGCTGTGTTGGATGAAAAATAAGTTAGCTAGTCTATGGTAAAAATATTTCCATTATGAGGAAACTTGATAAGCCGAAAGACCGATGAAACAATAGCAGTCATAGCATAAGACCAACTGCAACCCAAGAGAAGGTTGTAATCTAGAGGGGCATCAACCACTTCTACATCTAGATTTATAGTTTTGCCTTCAACTCCTATAGGTAAATCTTGTAGAATGCCAAAGGATGAAACCCTCAGCCATCAAAAGCCTTTAGAATCATCAGGGATTGATTGAGTGTAGGAGAACCAAGCGATCTCCAACACTAGATTGACATAATACACGTAGAAGCTCCCTCATCAATTACAGTCCTAAAGCAAGGTTTGTTTTTTACTAACACTGGAATCTGGAAAGCCATTTGATGAGGTAGGTGAGGTGTACTATTCTCTAAATCAAATATTATAAGGTTCGAATCCTGAATATCAACAGCTCCTATCGCCGACAATAGTAATTTACGTTGTGCTGGACATGATTGAAGCACCTCCAAAGCCGGCATTGCTAAAGGAGAAACAGCTAAGTCTTTAACAATGTTATAATTCTGAGCAGCTCTCGCATGTGGATTGAAAGTTGACTTTCGAAGTATACCTTTAGCAGGTGGTTTGATTACTAAGTCTGGGTTAGGTTTCTCGATCTGTAGTGGATCAGAACCAGAAGGAGTTGAAGTTGATGGGTTTGAATTAGAAGATTCTGCTTCCTTACCACCAATAGGATTTTTACTACCATAATCTTGCGATCGCATCACAATCCTGACATGAGACATCATCATTATGGGTTCTTCTGAGGCATTTGAGGAAGAACCAATCATCTTACTATCTTGGCTAGGAAAAGGATCCTTCAAGACAGCAGGCGTTTGAGAACCTCTGACAATTTTCGAAACATCAACTCGATGTGGGTAGTCTCTTGTAAAATGCTCCTCATAACAAATGAAACAAGGATAGCGAGGTTTATGTTTCTCGTCATTAGATTCATTTTTATCTGATTTCTCTTTTTAGTTTTGTTTATTTTTATTCTTCCCCTTCCTTTTACCGCCGAATTTTGAATTGGCCGTAGATGATTCTACGACATGAATATCGGTAGGAATTTCAGCGGAAGAGTGTTAGATGATCCATTATTCTAGAATGATTAATTATTTTAGAGACAATTAGAATATTGTTGTAACAAGATATGACTCTCCAAATGAGTCGTATCTTAGGCTCTATTATAGGAGATTAGTTAGCTAGTTGGTTTGAATAGCATTTATTGTAAATGGACACTTGTAAGTGATCCATAATTAGAGGTAGTTAGGACATTGAGCTTATAAATAGCTCATTGCAAGAGTGTTTGGTTGTTCGGGTGTAAACTCTTGCAAATCAATTATGTAATTGTTTTTTTCTGATTAATAAAATTACGTGTCTGAGGACACTTCTGCCATTATTGTGGTATCAGAGCTCCAGTAATGCTGCAGTGGATGTGAAGAGGAGATTCCAGCTCTACAAGTTTGTGGAAAACTCCATTGAATTGATCAACAAATGATTGGTATGAAATTACCCAGTTTTAAATTTGCAAATTGATTCTATTAATTCTTTGATGCTGAAATATGTGCCCATACCGGAATTTAATGTAAATTTGGAAGGTTTTTTTTGTAATATTGAAAGCATTGAAGATCTGGTTGTGGAGAAACGCGTGGAAACCTGAACTGCGTTTTTGCAACTCGTGGAACTGTGAGAAGAAACCAAATTTGACAATCGGCATTTTAGTGACTGTTTTTGGTGGTTCTGTAAATGGTCCGCATTCCAAGACAGTAAGCGGAGAGTATGTTGTGAAGGGAGTTGTTTAAGCATATGCAGCAATCGAAAAGTAAGTGAGGGGGTTTTAAAATGTGAAATAGTGGTGAGCGAAGTGCGTGCATCCACAACAAATGTGTTCTTGCGGAGACTTGAAGAACCCGTTGCAATGGCCTGTCTTTAACAGAAAGTCAAATGCAATATTCAAGGTCTGGCGTGGAAGTGTCTACCGATCGTAATGTGTAATGCGTTGAATCAGAATCACCAACCTCGATCAAACCAATGAAAGTTTTCAATGTGAATTAATACGCCTTTCAAATCAGAGGAACCTTTCAGATCAGAGGCTCTGGAACATGAACGAATGAACAAGATCAAGATGAAGATCGCGTGGGCGTACTGGAAATACTGGCCTGAATTTTCATTTTGCCATACGATCAAAGGTGAGCCGCTGAAGCCGTGTGCCAAAGACTGAAAACTTGTGAGCCGCTGAAGCTATGTGCCGTGTGCTGAAGCCGTGTGGTAAAGCATAAACGTTTCTTTATGTCATGGTAAATTAAATAAAATATTTATGCTATAAAGTAAGAAGGAATAAGCGCATACATTTTATGGAGGAATACGTGACATACATTTTTATGTGGGGATACTAATCATTGTTTTCATAAAAGTACGTGCTTAAAAGTGAAGACCTTCCTTTGGGCTTAATTTTCTATTGAATGTAAGAACAAAAGAGAGATAGCAAGTGGAATGTGAGAGAATGAGTGGAGTGTTTCCATGAGAGATTTAGTGAGAATATTTATATGAGAGATAATGATTTTTTATTTGTAACTTGGAGAGATAAGGTGTGTTTGATAATTTGTTTTCAAGAAGCTATTTTTTAATTGGGATCATCATATTTGTAACTCAAAGTAATTTTACTTTGAGGGGGGGTAAATTTTTTTACCAGGTTGTGCAAAGCACGATTGTAAAAAGTCAAATTTTGAAAGTTGCCCTGTAAAAATTTGAGAAATTGACTAGAGCCAAGTGCAAAGCTCAGTCAATATTCTCCTGTTTTGATGACTATTCGAGGGTCAAGGCCAAGCCCCAATAGATCGTGTTTTTTGCGTGGTGTGTTGTGCTGACTATCTTGTACTTTCTGTTCTGCTTCTTGGTGGGTCTCTTCAATGATAAAAATGTCTAAGTTGATTAATTTATTTTCTGATTCCGACAAACTAGAAGGCACCAAATCTTATAAAACGTGGCATCGTTTTATTGAAAGCACACTCATTTACAATGAATTATGGCAAGGAATATGTGATGGAGATATTAAGCCTAATAAACCCACAGATGCAGATCCACTGGCAAAATGGGAAATCAAGAATGCTAAAGCCTTAGGTCTTATTAAATCGTCTGTGAATGATGAAATGTATGTACATATAGAGAATTCCACAGATGCATGGACTGCCTTGAAAACTTTTAAAGACCTCTTTGATACTCAGCCAGAATCAAAGAAGGTTGATCTACAGTTAAAATTGTTGCAACAAAAATTCACTGAAGATGGTGATATTCTTGAATATCTCTCCAGACTTAAGAATATTAAGCAGGAAATTATTAATGCTGGTTTTCCCGCAATTTATGATAGCTTTACGGTCACAATTGTAATTGCTGGGCTTCCTTCTTCCTATACGCATTTTTTAGAAACTTTACAAGTAACTGGGAAATTAGAAAAACTAAAGTTTGATGAACTTTGTGAAATGTTAAGTCAGCATGATAAAACTTTTGGGAAGAAGAAGAAAGTTGGTGAAGATGTTTTTCTCACAGAAGCCAGCACAAGTAAGTCTTCAACAGATAGTTCTCGAGGAAGAGGCCGATGGAATCAGAATCAAGCAAATCGAGGTCGAAGCCAAAGTAGAGGCAACAATTTTAACAGAGGAGGAAGAAATAATTTTCAAGGTAGAGGAAACAACCAAGGAAGAGGCAATTTTCAAGCACAAGGATATAATAGTCAAGGTAGAGGACAATCTCCAAATAGAGGTCAAAGCAGAGGTAGAGGACAATCTTCAGGACGAGGAAGAGACTTTAGTCAAATTGTGTGTCGAAGATGCAACAAAGTTGGCCATTATGCTGAAGATTGTCGAACTTCACTTAATAAAATTCCCAAGTTTCAGCAGCATTCAGCACAATTTGCAAATGATCAAGATGAAGACAGCTCAGAGTATGTGTTTACTTCCTCACCAACATCACAAATTTCATCTCATCTTAGAAGTGACTATGAAGATGCCTGGATCTTGGATTCCGGGGCAACTCAGCACATGACTTGTCGACGTGATTTTTTCTGGAATTTTCAAGAATGCCATCTTAATTCAATTTTTCTTGCTGATAATACAAAACATACTCCTTATGGAAAAGGAGTAGTAAAAGTTTTTCTCCCTGACATTGGAGAAAAATTGATTTCCAATGTATGGTATGTACCCAGTTTCAAGAAAAAATTGCTCTCTTTAGTCACGATTCGACAAGCAGGACATCAGGTGATTATGGAATATGGTTTAGTGAAGATTAATTCAGTGAAACAGAACTTGAAAACAGTTATGACAGGTTATGAAGATGGAAAACTGTTACGCATGAAAGGGACAGTTATTCCAAGGCATTCTGATTTTGCAGGGGCAGTGACTACAGGTATTTCACCTATCAGACTATGGCATGTAAGATATGGACATTTGAATTTTGAGAGTCTTTCTCAATTGCAGAAACAAGGAATGGTTAAAGGACTTCCCACATTCAAAAGGGAAAATGCAAAATGTGAGGCTTGCATTTATGGCAAACAAAACCAAGAAAGTTTTCCAACAAGTTCATGGCGTGCAAACAGGCGGATACAACTAGTTCACAGTGATGTTTGTGGTCCACTACAAACTTCATTTGGTGGTTGAAAATATTTCTTACTATTCATTGATGATTTCAGCAGAATGACTTGGGTTTACTTCTTGAAGAACAAGTCAGAAGAATTTGATAAGTTTAAAATTTTTTGCCAACTTGTTGAAAATGAAGTCAAAGAAAAGATAGGTACTCTCAGGACGGATAATGGGGGAGAATTCACTTCAAATGAATTCAAAAATTATTGCAGTGAAAATGGCATAAGACGACATCTTACTAATGTTTACACTCCACAACAAAATGGAGTAGTCGAAAGAATGAACTGCACTTTGTTAGGAATGGCGAGATCCATGTTAACCTTCAAGAGGTTAAGTCCAACATATTGGGCGGAAGCAATACATACAGCTGTCTACTTAAGAAACAGATCTCCAACTGCTTCTTTAGACGGAATCACACCTTATGAAGCTTGGTTTGGTTTCAAACCTCGAGTTAAACATCTTAGAGTTTTTGGGTCAATGTGTTATGCCTTAGTTCCGAAAGAAAAACGAACTAAGCTTGACTCAAGAAGTTTAAAATGCACAATGATTGGCTATTCTGATGAGAAGAAAGCGTATCGTCTTTTGACCAATGGAAAATTCATTGTGAGCAGGGATGTCATTTTTGATGAAACAGAGAGTAAGAGTGCTGAAGAAATTGAAAATCTTCTTCACAAATTAGAAACTAAGGGAAGTAAAAGAAATGGACAAATGCAAAGTCAACCAACTTCACCAAATTGGTATGAACTTGATTTTCCTTCCTGTGAAGATGAGTCATCCAGTCCATCTACATCAACAACATCATCCGGGTCTTCTAGCAGTTCATCCGCATCTCCAAGCAGCAGCAGTTCTTCAAACAATGAGTCTCCACATTCTTCACCTGAACGACGAACATCAGTTTATATTAATCCTCTTTACAATGATGGGGACTTTACAGAAGCGCAAACAAGTGAGCACCAACTTCCGAAATGGGCAGTTCAACTTTTGAAAGATGTCAAGCCTGATGAACAGAATAAAACTGGCACCCAAAGGGCACATAGAAGTGAAGGCAATTTTGCCTTGATAGCAAATGATTTTACTGAACCTTCCACATACAAAGAGGCAGTAAAACATAAAGAATGGCAACATGCTATGGTTGAAGAATATAAAGCAGTAATTGATAACAACACTTGGAAACTTGTTGAATGTCCAGCAAATGTTAAACCCATAGGATGCAAATGGGTTTACAGAATTAAGTATAATCAGAAGGGTGAACTTGATAAGTATAAAGCACGACTTGTCGCAAAGGGTTTTGTGCAGCAAGAAGGCATTGATTATGAAGAAACCTTTGCTCCAACAGCTAAATGGAACACCATCCGATTAACACTTGCATTGGCCGCTCAAAAAGGATGGAAAGTTCATCAAATGGATGTAAAAAGTGCTTTTCTCAATGGGGATTTACAGGAGGACGTGTATATGACCCAACCACCAGGTTTTGAAGTGGAAGGACAGGAACATAAAGTCTGCAAATTGATCAAGGCTTTATATGGGTTAAAACAAGCACCCCGAGCCTGGTATGCAAAGATAGATGATTACCTTAAGAAAGTTGGTTTTCATCGCAGTGAATCTGATGATACTTTATATGTGCGACAACAGGGAAAATATTTGGTACTTCTTGTTATGTATGTAGATGATTTTATTATCACTGGCAATCATGATGATCATATTGCGCAGGTAAAAAAGGAGTTACATGCAGGTTTTAAGATGACAGATTTGGGATTACTTCACTACTATCTTGGAGTTGAAGTCTTCCAACGTCCACATCATATTTTCATTTCTCAGAGTAAGTATGTCGCAGAGGTTCTTCAACGATTTGGCATGCAAGATTGCAATCCTGTTCTCACCCCCATGGAGCAAAACTTGAAACTTTCAAAATTTGAAGGGGGGGAAAAGGTGGACAGTACAACTTATAGACAATTGATTGGCAGCTTGATTTATTTGACCAATACTCGTCATGATCTATCTTATGCAATCAGTATTCTTTCACGTTTTATGCAGGAACCACGAGACAGCCACTGGAATGCAGCCAAAAGATTTCTTCGATATATCCAAGGAACAAAAGATTTTGGTCTTCTTTACACAAAAACTAAAAATTTTGTACTTGGTGGATATTCTGATGCTGACTTTGCTGGGAGTATTGATGATCGAGCATCAACATCAGGTTATTTAATGAATATGGGGTCAGCAGCAGTATCTTGGAGTTGTAAAAAACAAGCTACAGTCGCCACTTCTTCAGCAGAAGTAGAGTACATTTCAGCATGGGAAGCAGCATGTGAAATTGTTTGGTTGCGCCGAATTTTGCAGGACTTGGGCATTTCTCAGGGAGAAGCTACATCATTGTTCATTGACAGCCAGTCAGCCATCAAACTTGCCAAGAACCCAGTTTTTCATTCAAAGACAAAGCATGTGGACACCAAGTATCATCATATCAGGTCGCTCATTGCCAAAGATGTCCTCAAACCAGTTTATTGTCCTTCCGAAGATCAGATCTCTGACATTTTCACAAAACCGCTTGGCAGAATAAAATTTACTAAGTTCAGGGATGAACTTGGTATCTGTTGTAATGTATCTTTGGATCATAGGGGGGAATGTTAGATGATCCAAAAATACTTTATTATCATAGGTTATAAAATTAAAATAAAATAATTATTAATTTAAGAAATTAAATTAATAATTATTCTAGAATGATTAATTATTTTAGAGACAATTAGAATATTGTGGTAACAAGATATGACTCTCCAAATGAGTCGTATCTTAGGCTCTATTATAGGAGATTAGTTAGCTAGTTGGTTTGAATAGCATTTATTGTAAATGGACACTTGTAAGTGATCCATAATTAGAGGTAGTTAGGACATAAGGCTTATAAATAGCTCATTGCAAGAGTGTTTGGTTGTTCGGGTGTAAACTCTTGCAAATCAATTATGTAATTGTTTTTTTCTGATTAATAAAATTACGTGTCTGAGGACACTTCTGCCATTAAAGAGTCTCCTATCGGGGAATCTAGTAAAGTTATAATATGAGAAGAATTCTTTGAAGATTTCTTCTTGCTTTTGGTACTAATTGAACGAATCATACCATCAGTGGCATGAGACCCTGAAGGAGTTGCATTTATTTGATTTTGTTTCGAAATATCGGGGATTTTTTCATGTAAAGTACCCGACTGTGTATAAACGAGGTCAAGTTACTGAGCTTGAGCAATTACTTGCTCTTCAGTAACAACTCCTACCTTAGCTACATCTTCAGTGATTTTAGGTAATAATGATTTAACAAACCATTCTACTAAAATTTGATCCGAAATAAAAACTTCCACTAAACGTCGTCTACGTCGCCATTCATGAATATGATCTAAAATATAAGTGGACATTGACTGTTTTAATGAAGTTAATAATTCCGTGCCATTGTAATATCTGACAGGCAACTGAAAATTAGTTAAGAAAGAAGTGGTTAACTGACTAAAATTATAAAAAGAAGCTCGTGGTAACTCAATGTACCACTTGGCAGCAAGACGAATCAAAGTGCGTTGAAAAAGACGTAAGTGAATTGAATCATCGATAATGGAATTAGATGCACACCAGAGGTGATAAGTCATCACATGGTTTGACGGATTCTCTCCTGACTTACCCTCAAACTTCGGGATATCACTGGGCAACTTATTCAGCATTGGCGGCCAAAATGGAAGAAAATTAATTGGATCATTCATAAGGCGCGACAAATCATGTAAATCCAAAGTTGCTATAAATGGTAACTAACAGTTAGGGTCGCGAAAACCTTGGGTCATAAGACTAGCCCCAGGAGGAGGATATCCAGGATAACTTGGAATTGGATTTGCATTTGGAATATTATATCCTCCCGGAAAACCAAGATTAATCGGATCAAACTGGGGTTGTTGAGGTTGCTGATAAGTATATCTAGGGTACGGTTGATACTGGTAAACTGGGCTTTGAACAGCAGGACCGAATTGGTACTGTTCCTGGTACGGTTGATAAGTGAATTGCGGTTGACTTGTGACAACCGTACTTGGAATAGGTTGTCCTATAGGCATCTGAACCGAAGTCTGAATTGTAGGTCCTGACTGTGGTAAAGAGGCTTGAGGAGTTGATGTAGGAATAGTAGAAACTGGAGCTGCCGATACTCCATAAGTAGGTGGGATAGATTGAACAGAAGCTGTAGTAGTTGTAGCAGTCGTTTGAGGTGGAGTTCGAGGTGAACTAGGCCCAAAATGATGAACCACACTAGGTACAGAAGTTTGAATAGTAGGATGGACAAGTCGCTGGGTTGAACCAGAAACCAAAGGCTGTCTAGATTGAGATGACAACTGCACATTAGGTTGCAAAATCTATTGAGATTGAGATGGATCCCACACCATGTTCATTTCGGGGTATGAACCCATAAAAGGTTGAGCATATGAAGGGCCATAACTGGGTTGAGCATAGGGCTGATAATTAAATGGTACATTTCCAGCTCCTTGTACAAATGATTGATTAGAAGGTGGTTGGAAACCTTGAGTTGGGTACTAACCTTGAGGTTGATAACCGTGAGGCACATACTGAAACTGGGGTTGACCTTGAGGTATATATTGATACTGAGGTTGACCTTGAGGTATGTACTGAGTCTGGGGTTGACCTTGAGGTATGTACTGTCCCAAAGGTATGTACTATCCTTGAGGTTTCCCCCCAGGAAGTAACTGACTACCTTGAGGTTGCCCCCTAGGCGGTAACTGAGTACCTTGAGGTTGCCCCCCAGGCGGTAACTGACTACCTTGAGGTTGCCCTCCAGGTGGTAACTGACTACCTTGAGGTTGCGGATTTGGAACAGTACCAGACATCATAAGAATTTCTTCTACACTCAGCAGTTGAGTTCCATTATTACCAGTTGATATCCCATGTTCAATTGGTTGAGGAGATGCTCCTGAAAAAGTATCAGTGAGTGACTAATACCCAGAAGGAACAGAAGGACCACCATATAAAAATGTTTCCGGTGTTTGGGAAAACATGGATGACTGTCTCGACATATTCAATGGAGGATAATAACCTCTGGGTGTTGGATGAAAAGGAATTCGAGGTGGTGAAAAAAAAGACCCAAATTTTCTAAAAAGTTGGTCAATGAGACGTACCAAGTGTCACTCCTAAATGGACTGTAGAAAATTGATTCACGCTCCCTAAGTTCTAAAGTTGGTCGATTTTCAGGGAGAGTTATATCTTCTTATGGACTAACAAGTTCTTCAATAGAAATGAGTCCAGAAGGAAGATTTTGGGTAATGATACTTCCTATCTTGGGTGAACCAGGACCACTGAAAGTTGGAGAAGCAAATCCTGAAGATGGAGTAGTAGCAAGTTCAGTTTCAGGCTCAGAAATTTCAGGTTCCTCAGCTAATTCACTAGTAGAAGAAATACTACCAGTAACTTCGGAAAATGAAATTGGTTCAGAAATATGCTCTGTTGCTTGAACTTGATAATCAGGATGAACAATTAAATAAGACTCTCCGGCTTCCGGTGACCCAACTCTATTGTCACTAGGTGATACAAGAGCTTGTAGCCCTTCAAGATGGCTTGGTGTATACTCGGGAGGTTTCCCTCGAAGTCTACGAGATTGTCTCGATAATTCAGCCACGATTAAATATTTAATTACTTCACACGCAAAAAAAGAAAATCTCAATAAAACCACCTAAAGTCTCTGAAGAACCAAACAATTGAATCACATGCCTAAAATATCTAAGAGTTCAAACCACACACACAGTAACTTTCCGTGCCAAAAACACTAGTTGGTGATGAAATCCAACATCGCAGAATTCAATACAGAAAGGGTAGTTGGAACAGTTACCTCGACAACCTGCTTAATGAAACAGACTAACACAAGTTTCTTCACAAAACCGTCTCGAGTGAAGAGAACCCCCCAGAGAGTCCAAGTGAGTCTAGTCGATGTCTACTTCAGGTACAGTGAGGTCCATCCTTCACCATCACCTTAGGAAAGAATCCTAAGATTATGGTCACTAAGGATACCAACAGTAACAAATACAATTGGGGGAACAGTCTACGATCTGATCTACGTGCAAAGGCAGAGTAACAAAGCTCAATCCCCTTGAAATCTCCTCGACATGATCAGTCCAAGGTTTACCAACAAGTGACCCCAGGCTCCTTGACAATGGTTAATCCAATGTTTACCATTTTTAATACGCGCAAATCTTCTGTCTTTCCCAATGAGACAGACTTGATTGTCTCAAAGGTTCGGACATGATCTCGTGATTGACTCCATTAAGAGGAGCTTCCAAGATTATATCAATTACAATTGTATTTATTTCCTACTGCAAGATATAGCTACTTTTTTATTTTAACTATCTTGGAGAGTTAATTACTCCCTACTCCAAGATACTAGCCTAAGCTATATTGGTGATAAGAGCCCTAGAAATAAAAAGATTGCTAGATAAATTTTAATTAAGTGTTATTTTTATGGGGTTTTTCTTAAGTCAATAGGTATGGAGATGAAACTTTGATGGTGTGAATACTCGACTCCAAAAACACTAAAAAATGCACCTACGATGATAAACAATCCTTTTTCCTTCAATGAATTTCTAGCTAAAAGAAAGAGTTGAGAATGCAATTATTCGAAAAAAAAATCTTTCTTTCAACATGTAAATGAAAAGAAAATACTTTTTGTCTTTTTCAATCAACTCAAAATGAGACTACTAATTATGCTCACAAAAAATCCCTTTCTTTTTCAACACTCAAAAACTACAGAAAAAAATTTCTTTCAAAAGAGATTCTACAATTTCTAGAAAACACTCAAAACTATAAAAAACTAATCTTGAGATCTAAAAGCTTCTAAAAACCTAATTGAAATAAAAGATTTAAATCTTTTTGAGGACATTTTACTTAGTTATTCAGTAACTAAGGATTAATTCGTTCAGAATAAAAAATCAATCAAAAAACACCCAGCTATGTTTTCTTTGATAAAAATGAAATTCAAAACTTACAAGCAAGTTCGTTCAAAGCTTTGCAAAGAGAAAACGAAATCTATTTCTCAGCAAGGGCAGATTTCACAAATCAGTCAGACTCATCAAGAAGACAAAAAATACTAGGGTAATCTAAGGTTTCTTAGGCTTCTAATCTCTGAGTCACTACAAAGACCAAGCGAAAATCAATCCAGGTACACAAAACTTCTAGAAAATCACCTAAAACAAAAATGCCAATGGAACTCACTCACAAGAGATTCTTGACAGAACACATGCAGATATGGGTAGACACTAAAAGTCGTAAATAAAAAACTAAACTTAACTGTATGAAAACAATTTAGGTTTTTCAAAAATTTTGATAGGGTCTGTAGGTTCCCAGTAGAACCAGATGCGGTACTGCTCTGTTTACTATAGGAAAAATGTGGAGAGGTCTGCACTGTCTGTAAAAAGAAAATGTGGTTCCCTGTAAACTTTGGAAAAAACAAAAAGAATCCAGATCCTAAAAACTACCAAGCCCACACACATCAAGCAAAAACCAAAAACAAGAACAGGTTTCTCAAGTCAAAGAAAAAGGAAAATCAAAAAACCAAATTGAGTTCCCCAGTGGAGTCGCCAATTTGTTGGCCGGATAAATCATTATTGCGGACAAGACTGATCTCCCTAGTATCAATAGATATCTAGCAACAAGTAGGACAAGCAAATCTACCTTTCTCTAAACATATTGCTATTCATTAATAAAAACTAAAGAGGTGTTTTAGACCCTACCTTAAGTCCAACGCTAGTTTGTGGCAGCCATGCTTCGATCGTCCGAAAGAGTTTCCTTTTGAGAACCTACAATCACAAACAAGCACACATCAAATAACATCTGCATAGCTAATATAATAAATCATATTCATCATGGTGATCAAGGAATCCATGAAATAAACCATAAAACATAGCTTATTGAGAAAAATAAACTTGATTGTATTAACTTTGAAAATAGAAGAACTTTACAACCTTTGGTGCTTTGATGTTGTACAAGCTCCTCCCAGGGTCCAAAACAGGAATCTCCTCTACTTTGACAAGCCTCACACTCTTCCAAATGAGATCAGCAAGGTGTGTAATCTTTCCTCACAAAATCTCAATTAGGAAGACTAAGTTCCAGTATCATTTCACCTCAAAGATCTTCAGCTTTCAACCTCTCAAGTAACTAGCCCAATGCTTCATTTTATAGTGCAAAGGAAGGAGGTTACAGGTCCACCTATGAAGGGATAGAGTCCTCCTTCAAAGGGATAAGCTCCTCACATCAAGGGGTTAGCTCCTTAAGGTATGGGATGCATGAACCTTAAAGGAGCGAACTTGCCACCTCAAGATTCCTTCTAGAAGCTTCCAGAAATGACTCAAAGTGAGTTTTTAAGAATGTACTTGCGCCTTTTTGACTTTTACAGGGGTCTGCACCCATTACACAGAGACAGAGTGGTCAGGTGTGTAGGGGACATGACCATTAGGTGCGGGACCGCAGGTAATGCTAAGAGAAAGTGTGGAACCAGAGTTTTAGAGAATTTTAAGGGCTTTCTCTTATTTTTAAGGCTTGACATGAAGAACTGAGGTTTAAGACTTGCAAAGGAGGAAAGTATGAGTGGTGATAGACTCACACAGATTGTAGAATTTCATAGTGACAATATTTTGTGCAACAGACCCTACACTGTGGAGAAATGCAATGACAATGGTTTAGTTCTGATCAAAACAATTGATGATGAAGCCATCCCCATGGTTGTCAATGGACATCGGTTGAAAGTCTACAAGAAAACCCTCTCCAAGCAATAGTTCATTGAAAATTTGAATAAAATAGTGATGGTAGTGGAGCATATCTTGGTCTCCACTTCATCCACTTACTGAAGAAAAAGAAAAAGAAAAAAATAAGGACCCAAGTGAAGACCTCCATGAGGTGCTTGAGTTCCATCATTGGGTTGAAAACCTCTTCTAAGGCGGCCCGATGATGTGAAAAAAAAGAGAAAAGAGAAAAATAAGATCCCTGGGTGAAACCTTCCTTGGAGGCACCCAGGGCAGGAAATTAGGGTGAAAACCTCCCTAAGGCACCCTAGTTGTGTTCAAAAAAAAAAAACGAAGAGAGAGAAAGAGAAAAAAGAGGAAAAGAAAAATGAATTTCCAGTTGCATTGCAGGTTTGCAGGAGGACTACAAAAAGCAACAAAAGGTGCCAAGGGAGCCCTAAAACCAATTCCAACACCTATCCTACCTTCCCATACCTTTCTCGATCATTCTTGGAATTCTTTTTACCTCACTGTGCTTCTTTTTCAAAAACAATGTTTTCTACTGGAGGCTCGCGTAGGAATTACAGAGAGCCAGAAATGGATATAAAAGGAAGTTTGAGGGACATGGAAGCTTCATAAAATATCTATAAATCCTCCTACAGTCTTCAATCCTCCTTGCCATCATCTCCAAGCCTACATCACATCCCAAGCATCATTCTTCTTCCTGCCCAAGAAAAACACAAAAAAAAACAAATTTTTTAGGAAAAAGAAAAAAAAACAAAAATAAGAAAGGAAATAGCACCATACACCTCTCCTGAAGCCTACCTATTACCTCTCTATCTCTATCTACATCTCTGGCATCATCCTTACAACTCCAAGCACAGAAAGAAGCTGATGTTTCAAAGGGAGAAGCAGCTACAGGAGCTCCTATAGGAATTCCTATAGCAGCTGATCCCATTAAAATTCAGCATCAACAGCAAGAGGGTGCAAATATGAAGGTTGAAGAAGACACCTGCAGATCAAATCCAACTAGATAGAAACTAAACAAATCATAACCACACATCAGCAAGTAGATAGAATGCATCAAAGGAAACAAATCCATGCAACAGAGAGAAAGAGCCACATCCTTCACAGCAAATACATTCGGATCTCATGTAAGTAACTAACCTGCTCCTCTGTTTGCATTTGTATAATTAGAAGGCATGAAACAATAATGAGATGGTTGAGGTTGAATGAGGGAAAGGTGGCCAGTTAACTTGGCCACCTTCAACTAGTTGACTCCACTCATCTGAAGATGTCACCCACACGTGTGCATAGTCAACTTAGCAAAGATGTCAAGGACAAGTAGTGGAGGAAGTGTGAACTCAGATGAAATCATGAGGGATGATTATGAGGAAATGGCAATAATGAAAAGGTAGGTGGGGACCAATGGTCTGAATATGTCCAACGTACACTTGGCCAACTCATCCTCCATCACTGGAAATATCCATAAACAACAATAAGTACTCCTCCCTGAGTACTGTCACTACCTTTTCCTTCATTCTCTCCTCGAAACTCCGCTCTTGCAATATTATCATGCCACCACAGACTCGTAACCATTATTCTTCATTGATCTCTCCGATATTCCTTCTCTCGGCGTTGTCTACAGGAGCACTTACAGTTTCTACAGGAGAACCTACAGGAATTCTATAGGAGGGACAACAGTGCTTTACAGGAGGGCCAATGAGTGGTTTCGAAGGGAGAAAACATGGGTTTTAGCACACTTCTCGGGATAAGGAGGTAGGTCTTATGCATACCCCAATTAAATATCAAAATATGCAAGCAGTGGTTAGATTTTGAAGAGGAAATAAAGCCATTAGGTGGAGGAAATACATAATATAATTTCTGCTTATTTCTTGAAGAAACACAGTCTCTCTGTTTCTTTGTTTTTCTTCAAAAATTGTTGTATCCTTCTCCTCATTTGGCTTTCTAAAGAAGAATAAACAAAATGACAGGAGGTTTTATGAGGAAGGAGCCCACCAACTTCTCCAGCGTCCATGCACATCCTCAAGTAGTGGACATATTCACAAGAGAAAATTGGATGAACATTTTTTAGAAATTCCAAGGGTTTGATGATGAAATTTCTCAAGAATTTGCCCACTCTTTGGTCTCCTACACTAGAACACATGCCTCTATAACCTTTAGAGGCCTTTCCATGGAGGTAACCCCTAAATTTATCAGTAGGGTCACTACCCTTCCTCTTGGATTGCCTTGGAGGAAGGATGAGAAACCAATTGGCCAAGCCGCTAAGAAAAACTTCTTCCAAAACAATGAAACCGTTGTAGAAGATAAAAATGGCATAAGAAGGGCTAGCATACCATATCCTTGGGATGAGGTTAGCTACCAAATAATCAAGTATATTTCCTATGAGGGGAGGTACAACATTATCTATGGGTACCACTTTAGAATCCTTCATGAATTAAGGTATGGCATGGACACTCTAGCCCCTCAGAAGCTCAACATCCCCTACTTCCTCCTGTAGTCCCTTATTGACTCCAATACTAAAGTAAAAGTAGGAAATCTAGAGAAGCTAGCTCACCATGGGTTAATCAAAATTTTAGTGGAAGAAGCCCTCCATACATTTACACTCCCTATATCATGGGAAATATTCAGAAACATGATAGCTAAAGATGACATAAAGACCCTAACCTATGATATCAGTCCTACTGGCAGTGAAGAGGAAGAGCAGCAAGGGGGAGAATGTGAAGAAACTGGTGAGTTAGAGGAACAAGAAGGGAAGAAGGAAGAAACCAAGATATAGGAGGACAAAGCTAAAGAAACAGAGCAAACAGAGACAGAAAAATATGCGGAAAAGACAGAAGTGTCCCCTAAGACCCTAGAAAGAGAGGCAACAGCTGCCCTCATGCCCTTAGCACACCAATTAAGCCAAAACATAAAAGGAAGAGGCAAACCTCAATGTATTTCAAGGCTAGGAAGAGCCAAGAATAAAATCAGGGAAGCCCCAACCTTCTTCAGAAGTGCCAATTATTATTGAATATTCACCCTTTGCCCAACGAAAAGAATCCCCCTCCAAGGCACCTATCACATATGAAAGGGGAACTCCTAGATCCCCCACATGGAAAGAAAAGGTAGAACTACAGGACCAAAAAATAGTCCTACAGGAGGCACAAGCAGTTCTACAGGAGACCTTGTCAGGAGCTTGAGAAAAGGGTAGAAGGACAATCAAAGGGAAAGGAGAAAGAAACAAAGCTACAAGAACCTGATCCCCAAACAAGTCTTGGCTCCTACTACAGTCTTCTTGAGGGGGGAAGAATACTTCCACAAAAATTTGCAATTCCTCTATTCTTTGAATTAGAGAAGGAAAGGATAAGGACCCATAGATGGATGCAAATAACCAAATCCAAAGGGGTTGAGGATATTGGCCATATGGAGAAAAATCTCAAAGAAATGGGCAGAGAGTTAAGTGCTGCCAGACACAGAGAAGAAATTGCAAGGAGCCACCTTGAAACTGAAAAGAAATTGTTAAGAAGACAGTTGCAAGACAAAGAGACCCAACTGGCATGCATGGCCAGTTGGTCCATGGAGGGATTGCAATGTAGGAAACCAGAAAAATCCTATGGCCTGTATCTCAAGGACCAGAGGTTGCAATTTTAGATAAAGACTTTGGTGCAAAGATGCACCATGCCTTTCCAAGATTACAGACAATTTATGGACCTGTGTGACCAAAGCATATTAGAATATAAGGCAAAGGTGGCAGAATTCTACCTGCATAACATGGCCCTCACAAACATGAATGTGTGGGACCCCAATGCTAGGCTAGGGTACCTGCAACTAATGGCCATGGCCTCATGGATGAACCATGAAGAGTTAAGGGCAGTAGAAATAAGAAGGTTGATGATAAAGGAGTAGAATGAGCCATTAATGATTAGAGATGAGCCATCAAACCCCATGGCATTCATCAGCACATATAACCTGCTTTCCCATAATCCTCAGATTGCCCTTAGATATATAAGTGATGAAGCACAAGCCATTGCACATTTTGAGGATATGGAAAGGTTACTTGGGGATGACTGTGTACATGCATGTATGAGGAGATGGAATACCTTACCACACAATCTGCAGATCATGGAATATCATTCCACAATGAGGATGAGGGAGGCATTAAGGAGAGTGCCCATGTATAAACGCTCCATGCATAGGTTGAAGGTCAATTGGATTCGCCTCAAGTTGAGTCCCCCACTTCTGCTAGGCATGCTGGAAGGTAGAAGAGAGGAAGAAGAGCAGGAGCAGTGGGAAGAAATAGTCAGGAAGGTAGGATTCTATGACAAGGAAGAGGAGGCCACATCAGAAGCATGGGATGCTAGGGAGGCTACCAAGGCCATAAAAGATGAGGAGATGGACTAGGTTGCTCAGAGGATGAGCAACACTTTTAGTAGGGGGGTGATGATGAGACTCATACATGGGTAATTATATGGGCTCATTTTACCTCCAAACCTAGTCAAATCAACCATTCTCTTAGCTTATTGTATGATTTTATAATTATATTTATGCTTATAGAGTAATTTGAGTTAGTTATGATGCCATGTGGTCTAATATGTCTTTAATGCGTATTATTGATGAATTTTGTGGTCAAAGTCAAGGATCCAGTGGAAAAATGGAAATAGTAACTCAAAGTGGACAAAGGAAAGGACTTATAGGAGGGAGTACCCCTCATTTATTACTCCTCACTTCGAATTCTCCTTCATTCAACTCAGAGCACAAGCATCCAAGTCATGTATTAGCAGGAAGCCGAGCAAGTGGAGGATGACTAATGATTATCTCGAGTTTTGGGAGCCAAGCCTCCCTGATTTTAAGGAAGTTGTTGGTAACTTCATTTGTATAAGTAGAGAGGCCTAGGGCCTCACTAGGGTTGGATTTCTGTTGGAGTTTTGTTGTACTTTTTCTTATGTAAACTCTGCTCAACTTCGAGCTTATTATTTTGATAGTCTCATGTAATCTTGTTATTATTTTGGAAATAAAGATGGAATCCTTTTTGAGTTAGCACTGAGTTACCTCAGAGGGCTAAAGCTCTTAGGTTAGGGCCCAATCCAAGTAGCCAAGCTCCTCTTTACTCGTATTTGTATGTTTTGTTTTAGTAGTAGATTAGATTGTTGTTAGATGTATTTCTTTCATGGTTAAGAATAGGTTGCTTTTGATGATTTAGTAGTTTTCTTCCATTTGTGCTTTCTATAGTAGGTTCACCAGTGGTAAAGAAAATATTCAAAAGGATAGCAATAGTGCCTTGGCCTCTCTTCCTCCCTTTGGGACCATGATTTGAGGCAAAGAGCCTCTTGTTGCCCCAAAAGCACAGATTTTCCTCATTCATAGGATTTCTATTGTTTACAACTTTCTAGTTGGTTAATAGTTTAGTTTCCTTTACTTCAGAACTTCTCCATCATATTCATTTCTTCATTTACTAGAGTCTTCTTCCATGCTTTTCTTTCTTGCAGTAGTTATCAACATTTCCTTTCATAGACCACAGTTTAGATTAGTTTGATGCAAAACTCTGTTTTTCTAGATGAACTTATTTCATCACTTGCTTCATCTCGTTGGTTGACTATCAGTTGTCTATGTAGCAGATATCTTCTAACAACAGATCATCTTATTAGCCATCCCATCCTCCATCTGATCCATTCCCTACAGGTTGCCCAAGTCTCCCCTCCATTCTGCCTTAGTTTCCTACATTTTCCATAGAATTCCTTCTTCTCTCCTTGAGAAAATCCAATCATCTTTCTCTCTCCTAATGACTCTTGGTAGACCCTAGTTTCCCTAACACTTCGTTCCAACCTTCATCCACATTTTCCACCCACTCTAACACCCTCAAAATAGCCAATACTGCTCTCGGCCTCCTCCTGTAGGCCTCCTGTAGAACGCTGTCTTTCCTCCTGTAGATTTCTTGTGTCCTCTTGTAGATTTTCCTGTAGGCTTTCTTTTGAAGGCCGGGTGTGAGAAAAGCCTCCAAAAGGCCACCTGAGACCTCCTAGGACCCCACCACACCATCCTACATCCTCTCAAGTCCCAAAATCACCTTTTAACACCACCTATTCATTGCCACATTCACAAACATTAAATCACATACATGTCAAATTCACATAAAATTACATAAAAATCCAAAAAGATGTTTTTTGCCCATTTACTTTCAGAAATAGCTTAGTTGGATGTTGTTTAATTCCTTGAATAGATAGATGAAATTATTTCCATGGTTTTCATAGTGCTTTTTGCAAAAGTAGGATTAGTCGGTTAAGTAGGATTTACTTGGTTTGCTTTACATTCTAGTCTTTCTCCTTTCTACAATTAGAATAGCATATATCTTTCTTTCCTTTCATCACATTTATAGCTTCTTCTAGTATCCATAGAAATTGGCTTGAGCTCCTCGTGATCTTGCGCCGGCTGAGCAAGTGACAACCTGCAGTAAGAAATAGTACTTGTGCATACAACACCGTCGCTTCTAAGTTTGTTACGAACTACCGGGTTGATAAGAGTAAAGAAGGTAGCCTAGGAGTTACAGCATTATTGCTGCAATACTGGTGCTCACTAGGATGTACTCTTCCTTGATGGGTGTATTTGATCTTGCCCCTCCTACAGCTAGAGTTGATACAATTTCATCCTCTAAGGGGCCTTCAGACCCTTGGACCTTACCTTCATCTACGACCACATTAGGTGGAGGGTAGGTTGGTGGAATGGTATTTCCTATGTCTGCAAAAGAACTTAGCTATCAGTCTATCGTTGACTCTACAGACAACCATCTAACTTCCTTTTTAGAGGAGGAGTTAGATGGTGATGTGGCTCCAGCTTGGACCCTTGACTCTACTTCTGCTCTGGATTTCTTAGATATAGTTTTACCATATGACGAAGCAATTTTAGAAGCAATGATGGTTGTAGATTGACCTTGGGAAGATTTACATTATTGATCATATTTTCTTCCACAATTGCAGGAAGTCAAATCCAGGTTCTCCAATCTACTTACTAGGGATGTTTGTACAGTTTCAAACCCTTCGGCTCCAACAAAATTATCTGCCAAAGGTCATATGATGATTAGTTCAAGAACTGTACCTTTAAACATCTCTAGGAACAAGCTGGCGGAGCCCCCAGATGGGCTCTACCTTAAGAAGTATCTTGCTTAGGTCTCGGCCGAGCAATTGCTTCTTTGTATATATTGTATTTTTGTACATATTTTGTTGGGAATTTTGTGATATCGACATTTTTTTATCTTCTTTGGCAGGTGTTGATGGATGACTTGATATATTTTAGATTTGTTGATGGTGCTACTCGGCACACTCGGAATCTTGCTTCCATAGCTTGGGTGATTTATTATCCATTTGGTTCGTTGATGGTGTCAAGGGGAGTATGTATTGGTCCTGCTTCAAATAACATTGACAAATATACTGCTGTTATTAATTTACTACCTGAAGCTATTTCTCATGGAATTGATTCATTCGTAGTTTATCTTGACTCACAGCTGGTAGTGCCACAATTAAATAACATTTATCGGGTTTGGGATCCTTATTTATATCGCCAATTTTTGAGAGTGAGAGTGTTGCAACGATCATTTGTTTATATTAGACATGTGCACATTCCACGATTTCAGAATTCATTAGCGGATTCTATCACTAATCAAGGATTAGATTGGCATATCAATCATTCATCAAATTAAACAAACATAAAAAAATTGGATTTGTATATATATATATATATATATATATTTCCTGTGTATACATAAAGTGTTCAAAAAATAATATACAAAATTGGGACTAAATGCCCATAATCATGTCTAGTCTGTCTATCGACCCAGCTCAGGATGAGTGGCTAAGAAGTTAACTACTGTATTGGCCACACGCTGATGTATGCGGACCTAGTCCCATGGTACTCCTACCACGCAGCGCTACATATCATCAGGTAGATCCTCTATGGCTATCATTGGTACCTGGTGAGTCAATCTCACCAAGTTTCTTTGGATTGCATATAGGACCCTCTCTGTCTCAGCTATTGTCTCTTCGACACCTCTTCCGCAATGCCTATGCCTTAGGAATCCATCTGGTCTCACTGGACCCACATCTGGAACATGATCATTTTGTTAGTATTTTGTCCCATAAAAAATATTTCTAAGTTCATTTCATATTTAAGAAAGAAAAAAAATCTTTAAAATTGACAAAAACTTAAAAAATTGTTACCTATGTCTCCCCATGCTGCGTTTGGTGGCAACACCAAGTCTAGATCTCCTCGTAAATCCATGCCAGCATACGAGTAGTCGTCGACTACAATGATCTGTTGGTCCCACCAGACAAAAAACTCATCATCAAAAGTTGTCCTCGGCACGTCCCCACCTCCAAGGTGGTCATCAAGTCAGCCCATCTACCAATTCGTGGATCTCATGGGTTGCTGATAGAGACTGATACTTTGTGATGTAGCCTAGGTACCTTCTTGAAGAAGAAGGAGCATAAAATAGTCCCATATCCAAAGTTTTTTGTCTGAACTTTCTGAATGGAGGTCAGCTGGCTCTTCATGTTGGTTAGAAGAGGTGTGCACCAATCAAATATAGTGGTTAGGCATTCCACTACCAGGCTCATGGAAACCCATGAAGCCTGATGTCGTGAAGCTGATCCATTTACCCTTGTAATGGTAAACAGTAGAATCCTCAGAGATAAACTATCCACATGTTTTATTGGAATCTAAATTCCAATCTTTTCTGGATGCCCATGATAGTATGTGTGTACATAGTCTTCTATTGAAAGACTACTACTTGTCCTACCGGTCGAATGCAGAACCTCCCCTCTTCGGGGAAGACTTGTAATAAAGTAGATGTCTTATACTTGAATCCTGAGAGGCATCTGATCTATCATGAAGGCATCATCCTCTACACTCCAGTAGTGGATCAGTAATTCGAGCAGGTGTTCATTGGCTTTCATGTTTGACATTTTGAAGAATTTCAACAAGCCGCACCCTCTCAATGCATCTAGTGCAGTTTGGTCATTCATTAGCTCATTGTCAATTGTGGTTTTCTCTCACTCTCTCCATGTGATGGTCATCCTGAAAAAAATGAGTTTCAACCATTAGATTTTGTGTTTGAGTTTCAACTCGTGTACACGTGGGTTCCTTTTACACAGTCACGTGTAGGGTTGTCGTATACGTGGGTTGGTCACAGCCAACTCGCGTGTATGCAGAGTTGGATTTTTTTACATGAATTCCCATGGTCAAATATTAATAAAAGCTTCTAAAAAGTATCACAAAACATTGCAAGTATGGTTTGAGGGTTACCTGGTAACTTTGGCACGATTTGAACAGTCAAATTCTTCAGAGGCAAGTTTGCTCCTTTTTGATCCACAATTTTTTTCCAAATACAAATGAAAAATTTGTGAGTCTAAAAGTCAATATATAGCTTTGAAATTTCAAAATTTTTTCTCAAAACTTGATTTTTCGTCTCATGAAATTTTTGACTTGTGGGCTTGGATTGTCAAGAATGGATTATTGTTTCAAGATATTTTGGACACTTCTTTGAGATCCTATTTAGGTTCCATGACCGCTAACCCGTCATGGCAGGTATTGTTCACTTAGTGGCATATAGGTTAGGGAAAACCATTTTTTCCATTGCATTTTCCATACTAGCCTCTGTTCAGCGATACATTAGCCATAGGGTCGACCCCATCGTGTCTTGGTTAGAAAACCATGTTCACTCGCCAATTTTTTAAATCATGATGCAATGGTAGAGCCATCCTTTACATGGACATCATAGTTAGAACCTCACTGACATTGGTTGCCCATGCTGTTATACTGAGTAGGCTCGGGAGTCCTTTGTAGTCCCTCCATGACTTGTGCATTGAAGACACATTCTACTTGCTTCTACGCTTATTTCTAGCCTTATACCCTAGAGGCTCCTTTGTGTTGAGTTGTACTGTTGCATTTCATTTTGACTATTTGCACCTTTTGGCCTTGATCCGACTTCACTTGGACTTGTGTTTAAGTCACTTATTTGACCATGTCTTCTACAAAATCAACCATGCAATCACTTAGCTTCTGCGACTTGACACATCCTTTGACCCATGGAAGGAACATCCCTTTGAGTGTCATTGACTAGTTTCGCCTCCCTGCATTGAGCATAGGATTGTTCCCATCCCAGGAACTAGATCATCTATTTCTCTAACACTCATTCTTTCCATTGTACTATAACATTCTTTTATTCTTTTTCCAACTTAAAGAAAAAGACAGAAAAATTATATATTCCAAAAAGAGCGGGAATGGGACAACATTTCCATATATTGTTGGAAGCTAGAGTCAGTCGTGTCACCTTGAACAAAGCACTCAAAAGAAAGTCTCTCCTCCATTTTGGGCAGTATTTAGTTTGACTTAGGTACGCCTTAACCTTGTTATTGAGTTAGTTCTCCTCTGATTGGTTACCTCTTCCAATCATATGGAGAGTTTACTCGTGCCTCCTGCATGACGAACTTATACATAGTTATCATATGGTGCCATATAGTCATCATTGAGTCGTGATTTTGTTCAAGGGAAGTAAGCTGAGTCACCCTCTCTGCGACATCTATTGACCTATTTTTCAGTCATCCATCCCTGGTTCTCAGTGTCATGTTTGTCATCACATCAGTTATATTGGTCCTTTGCTCGTGTTGGTTTGAGGTCTCCATTGACTTCCTGTTTGAAGGTCTTGCCCTTATCGACGATGACATATTGCTCTGAGGGCAGTCCTAGAGCCGCACCCTAGCCCTATTTTCATTATTGATACGCCACCTTGTGCTCAGCATCGATCAGTATCTTGGGTCTTTGACTGAGTGGTTTCCCTTGTGTTCGACATCAACTTTCATTATCACACATTGGGATTCGTGCAGTGCCTTGGTTTCCATTTGACCCTATTGGTGGATTGCTTGCCTTTGTGTCAACTTTCATTATTGGTTGGTTCAGAGGGTTTATATCATGCGCTAGTTACATCTTGTGTATGTCGGAAACGTGATTCAGTTGGGTTACTACATCTTTTTCATCCGATTCCTTCCACATTGTTGAATTGAGGCTTCTGTGATCCATAACAATTATAAGAAGAATTTCGAAGTAAATCACATGTAGAAAACCTTTGTCGACATGTTTCAAACCAACTAGTGTGGTTCATCATTAGGACAAGTTGAATGAATAGATCTCTCTTTGCATATTAAATAGATAGCAAAACATTCTAGACCAAGCAAAGCGAGATCTGTTCATTCAACTTGTCCTGATGATGAACCACACTAGTTGGTTCAAAACGTGTCGACAAAGGTTTTCTACATGTGATTTACGCCGAAATTCTTCTTATAATCCTTCTACATTATTGGCCTACGTGTTACACTCACACTAGATTGATGAAGGATGCCTTAATGCCTTCCTTCTAGTAGATCTTTTCCTATCGACTATGAATCACTGCTCTTGGACAAAGATCTAGAGTCCGTTTGGTAGTACCTTGGGGTTTGCAATCATTAGTGGTAGATTCCTTCGATATCGACAGTGGGAAACCATCATTGTCCCTTGATTGATAGATTCTTGCAGGTGTTCGACTCAAGGTCATTCATTCGCACTTGTTAGATTGTACTGAGTACCTTGACTCTCATTATCGTTATCGGTGAGTAGTCTCATGTTTGTTAACAATATACATCAATGACCGGTAATCAAACTATTTCTCACGTGGTCGACCTCAGATCATTTATTCCCATTGTGTAGAAATGTACCATGGCGGTTGGTGAAGACCTCGGGTTGCATCAACATGTTTTGGTTCACTTGTCAGTTGCTCCTGTTACTACTAGTTGACACCATCCACCTTATATGATGTAGTCCTTCACAGCGACATCTTATATGCTGGCATTCGAGTTGCGATGTAGTATCATTTTTTATTCCATCATGTTCATTTGGTACTATTGGGATCATTTTTTGACATCAGTGGTGTTAGCTACCTATACCAATAGGTTTCATATTTCATGATTGGCTATAGAAGTTCCAAATATGCTCTGCTTTGATCATGCAAAGATCACATATTTCCAAAGAAGTACAAGGTGTGTAAATAGATTAATGCATCCCAATTTTGATGGATGGCCCAACAGTCTAATCTGGACCATGTCATGTTTTAAATTGCAGTTGTAGATTAGAGAAAGAAGTCTGTCCAAACTGTTTAATCTTGGCAGACAAGTAGTTCAGGTAGAGAAGAAAGGGCTCCCGACAGCTTAATCTGGGACCTTGGAATAAATAAGGGTAGAAGTAGATAGAAAAAAAAAAAAAAAAGCCAAAGAAAAGAAAAGGCAAGTAAGGGTCTGCAAGTCCAAGTGCACCCTCCAAGAAGAAATAAAAAATGCTAGGCAAGTAGCTGGGTAAGTAGTTGGGGTTGCAGAAAGGTTATTTTTACCATTGCAGGTGTGTTAGCTTTGTTTACCAAGGCAGAGTCAAAGAAATGAGAAGGTATTCTTCTTCATCAGGATTGCAGCAAGCAAAGGAGCCTGTCTAACCTCCCTTTTCCCCTTTTCATGTCATTTACTAACATTCCCTCATCAGTTGAGATTCATGGAAGAATTATGGTTTCATGGTGGTTCTTAATCTTTCTAGAAGCCACATTTCTTGTCTAAAACTCTTTTCATTTTGATCTACTCCCTAAACTAAGTAAGTTTCAAATAAACTTAGTGATTTTCCCCCCTTCATTCACTCCCCTCATCCATATTAACCCTAACTCTACTATGTAAATCCCTTATATTACCTTTCCCCTAATATTATTAACACCATGGTGTATAAACCCCAAATGTTGTACAAGTATCCCCTCCCCTTGGCATTATAGCCAATAAGTCCTATGTTAGGGATCAAATGACACCTGGTCATCTTGATAAACCTAAGCCAAACCCTCTTCCCCCTTTCCAAATCCATTTTTTAACTCATTACCCCCGTTTGCACATAAACTTTGTAAAAACCTTGTTCTACCCTTACCCGCTCCAAATTGCCAAGTAATGCATCAAAACCCACTTTTTTCCTTTATCCAAAGTCTGAAGGCCGGGTGCATTTTTGCAAATTATTCATGAAAAACCCATAATCTAATGTTTTTTGCCAAAGCGCATACCCCGATATACATTAACTCAACCCTGCCCCCTTCCATATTGACCGATCGTTTTATTGACCCCGACAGCCGTCCGATCGGAGCTTGAACATCCAACGGCTCTTATCACATCGGAGCGGCTCCGACGTCCGCTGTTTACCCGCCATATCCGCCGATCACATCACTCCCCCGACAGCCGTCGGATCGGGCCCCTCACATCCGACGGTCATCGTTGATATCGGAGCGGGTCTCACATCCGACGGATACCTTCCGATATCCGTAAAAAGGTTACGTCACTCGGCAGCCACGCGTCTCCACCACAGCTCATCGGAGGTACGCCTGACAGATACCCCCCCCCATACCATGAGTGGTGCGATATGAAACCGCTGGCTGTTTCCGGTTTCGGTTATCCCGCCTATACTACGTCACCTCCACATCATCCCACGTCACTGCCACCATGCCATCACGTCAACCGTTGCACCCGACCGTCTGCCGATCTGTCCTGCCACTTCACCATCCTCGTGGACCAATCAGAGCCCGCCACCTCACCTATGACGTCAGCCGGCTCTGACCCCACCTATGACGTCATGCTGACGTCAGCAGAAAAACGCGCCAAAAGTCCAAAAAACCAATATAATAGCCAAATGTCGCGTTTTTCTCACTTTTCTACAAAAACGCCCATTGCTCCTGCATGCGATTTTTACGACCAAAAGTCTACCAACCTGCAGAACCTGACCAGGAGACCGGCAGCGCACCATTTTCCACAGTCAGACGCGACCATTGCTTACTCTTTACCAGGTATTCTCCACTGTAAATCCTTCACGTACCTGCTTTGTCTGTAAATTCCCTCAAAAGAACTTATAACGGAAAAAACTCTTGAATTCACCGGCAGAAATCCTTACACTTGGCCCTTTTACAGTTGTGAACTCGAAGAATACTAGCCGAGCCTTGTTTGCCCATACTTTCACTAGAAATCAAGCTCTGTTCGCGCAAACGCGACAGACTCATTTAAACTGAGTTTAACCACTGAGAGAGACAGAGTGAGGCCAAGCATTGGTCTTATTTACACTCTAAACAGTATTTCAATTGCTGTTTATTAGAACTACTCTCTGTTCCTTATAAATTCACCTCCCTGGTAAAGAGACATTCCTCTATACTGTCCTGCTCAATTGAAACCACCTTACACTTAATTCAGAATCCTCTTTTGCAATGGAGACACCTGTAGTACTAAATGTTCAGCCTCTGAATGCCCCTCAAAGGAACTTGGAATGGCAAGCCTTGGCAGATATGGATTATCAGATTTCAGAAGAGATGTTGATGAGAACCAAGTTCCATATCCACCTACTCAATGAACTTAAAGCGAAACATGAAACTGGAGCAGATGTGTTGGGTATATGGGATTCTTTTCTTCCTATTTTTAAGTTTCCTCAAGTCAATCAATTTCCTCATTTGATCCATATTTGTGCTGAACATTATGACCCTACTCAGAGGGCTGTGTTGGATCCTTCTGGTGCTGCTCTCTTTTACATCACTCCTGAAGCCATCAGGAACATGCTCTGCTTCAAAACTCAGAGAAAACTGGTCCCTTTGTCACTAGTAGACCTGATAAAACAAGGGGCTAGATTGACAGATGCCCAAATCACTAAGCTAAATCAGTTATACATTGACTCTGATTCTGTGCAATATCCTCCTCTGAATCAAGTATACCTTAACCAGTTGGGCAGGGACTTGGTAGATATGATTAGTCCTATTTTGGGCTACAGCTCAGTAGAATTGGTAGACCAAACTGTACTGGTAATGATGCTGATGTTCGCTCCGGGCAGACCTCCAGTTTGCTATGATTATGCCACCTACATCTCCGACAAAATGCATGAGCAGCTAATGAATTTATCCAGAGAAAAGATGTTCAGATACACCTCCTACATTTACCATTTGATATTGTACCATCAACATGAGAAATTTCATTTTTCAATCAAAAGAGTGGATGCCCAAGGCAATCCCAGATCAGTGGTCTATTGGTCCTCTGTCTTCCACACTACACCTGAGTCTCCATACACTTACTGTGAATTCATAGATCTGTTCGTCCATCCAGCTATGGCAATGCTGATGAGCTCGCCTCCTCCAAGACTCGCTGATGACATGCAGAGAATTCTTCAGCTGTCCAAATCTTACAGCATTGGGGATTGGTACTTCTACCAAAACCACACCGTCATCAAGATATATGGGTGTGATTTTCCTCCATTCAGATTACCTAAGTATGTGCCTATGAGGCTATTTGCCCTAGAGTACTTTAGGCAATTTGGCCGGGTGGATGTGCTTCACTTTTCAGGAAAAGGCAAAAAGGCACAGTTGAAGGTGAAAAGCCAACTTGGCCATTTTATCTATAACGAGAGGGAGCAAGGATGGAAGGAAGCAGATAGAATGCTTGAGTCCCTTGGCCTTCAAACCAGTTTCCCATGGACACCCTATGACCCTAATCATTTTATAACAATGAGGAGGCTCAAATATAAGTTGTTTGCCTATGATCATTATAGTATCCCTCACATTGAAAAATATGCTAACCAAGACAAATGGAGGAGAGGGACCTTAGAAGAGCCCATATCACAAGAAGAGCTAAATCAGAGGGCAATAAGGAATCTAAGGAAGATGGCTGACCTTGAACTTTGTTCACAGGTATTCACACTTCCAAGCACACAAGCCGGAGCAGCTGCATCTTCCTCAACTGTCAAACAACAAGCTACAAAGGCCACTGAAAGTGAATCTAGCAAAGGCAAAGGAAAGGAAATGGAGACAAAGCAACCACATCAAGAGAAGGAGCAGTCACCTCCAGTGACTCAAGAGCAGGCAGATAAAGAAAGGCAGTAGCAGGCAGAGCAACAACAGCAACAAGAATTGCAGCAAGAATAAGGGCAACATGACAGACAGCAGCCCTTACAGCAGGAAAGAGTAGTTGATACTCCAACTTCCACTGAGCAACAGGCTCAAAACATAGTGCCTCCTAGGCCAGAAACTACCTTCGATGCCTCGGTCCTCCAAACTCCACAGAAGGAGGACATAAACAGAAAAAGGGATAGAGAAACTCCCCTGACATCATCTATAAACCAGGGAGAGAAAAGGCAGAGGTTGAATGACTTTTCTGAGGATGACATAGCAATAAGACAAGCATTGGGCATGGGCCCACCCAGCAGAGAAGCTTCAGCCAGTTCCTTCCAGCAGGAACAGGACAGAACTATGGGAGGAGAGGTCAGCTCCTCCAGCCAGCAAAGAGAAGGAGAAAGGAGCATCAAGCGGCAGTTTATAGACATCAAAAGGAGGAGTGAACCTATCAAGATACAACTGTACAACCATTTATTGAAAATGGCTCCCACCAATCAACAAAGACTGATGTCTGCATTTGATGTACAGGAAGGCAAAATGATCATGAGCCATTTTATGCCAAAACCACTACAGCCCCAATCTGCCTCAGATTACCTCAAAACCAATCTGGAGGTCCTGGCCAAGGACATACACCCAATGGATAAAATTGAACTGCACAAACAGACTGGTGAGATGGTGTATGCTGCCTTGGCAGACAAAACATTAGAAAATTACAAGCTAGAAAGCAGCCTCAATAATACAGCCTCTCAACTGGAGTTGGAAATGGCATCATCCCAGGCAAAGGACAACAGAATAAGGTCCTTGGAAGACATAATCATTGAGATTGGGCATGATCCCAAAGATATCAAAGGGATACAAGAGATATTGAAGTTGAGGAATGCTGACATGGCTGCCTTAAAGAAAAAGATCAAACTCCCAGCTACCATTCACCCTCAAACAGATGAAGTAGCTCAGCAAAGACATGAGCAGGATGCCACAGCCTTGATGATTTCCCTTTATAAGCAGCTTATGCAGGCACAAGAGAAATTGGGAGAATCTGAGGCTACACAAGCAGCATTGCAAATAGCACTGAAACAAAGAGAAGAGGGTCAGACCTCTCAGCCTCCTCTGGTCATCAATCTTGAGGAAACTGCTCCTATCACTGCTCCTCCTCCTCAACAGACTGAACAAACAGCAACATCTACTTCAGCAGCACCGACAACCACAGAGCAGGCCCAAAGCCTAGATATGCAAAAGCTGAAGAATGAAATTCAGATCCTGGAAGCTCAAATGACCGAGTTAAATGAGACCAAGGAAAAATTAGCCAAAGTCAATGACAGACATGATAAATCAAAGAGAGAAGTGGCAGAAAAGGGCAGGGAAATCAAAGCCCTTAAAGACAAGATCAAAGAGCTGGAAAATGAGCTCAAACTAGACAAAATTGTAGCTGAAATTAGAGCAATGCTATGGTCCAATATTGGCCAATCAATTACCAATCAATGGCAATATATTGAGACAATCCATGAGCAATTAGAGCTCATCCCAAAGGCACAGAAGGAGGTTCACAGATCAAGAGCCTTATTAGGCAATATGCCTGAAGTGGCCAACAGAATGATTAATGTACTCAACAATAGAACAAGTTCTCAGTTAGCTACCATGGGAATTACAAACAGAACTGAGACTATTCAAATGATCAGGAGGGTTCTTACCCTAAGAAATCTGGTGCAGACATTGGAAAGAAGATCCCAGGATATGCAAACTGAGGTGAACAGGTTCATGGAGAGATTTCAGATATTACAAAGCAGAGGACTCCCTAGCTTACTGAACAGCGGAGGGAAATTATTCACCCATGAACAGTATGCCAAAAGAGTGAATGCTTTTGCTTCAACTCAGATCAATGAAAAGCCCAGCACTTCAGAAGATACAGGGCCAATTACAGGACAAATTTTCTACAATAAGGTAGAAAGTCTATTTTTTATAATGAATGAAATCACGCACTTGTTTGATATGACCCCAAATTTCTACAAGTATACAGAGGCAGAGGAGACTATGGATGCAATTCTCAGGCATCAACTCCCTACACAGGACTGGTGGACAAATGCAATACAGAAAATTTTATAAATAGTGAGGCATTCACCAAATTTTGTTTTTAAAAATATAAATTGTTATGTAAAGCACAGTTCAACAAAATCAGCATGCATTAAAGGTTAGAGCTGAGCCAACTCAGCAAAGCTGTTCGGTCACCACAGCAGCAAGCGCAGTCACAGGTGGCAGGGCCGAGAAAATACAGCGCAGCAAAAATAAAGGCATATTTATCAGCATTAAAGCAAAGCGTTGCAACCGACTCAGTGACCTCCAAAGGTCAAAATATCCTCTGACAGACTTAAAGAGCATTTATGTTGCATTCAAAGCTGTAATAACTTCTTTTCTACTTTCTGAACGAAGTAATGAAGATATTTCTCTCTCAGATGACTCAATGCCTGAGATATTTTGTGTAAGCATTCCTATAAAGTCCCCTTCGCATGAGATTGCAAGGGTTGTTGTTGATTTCTCCTGAAGAAGTTCTTATGCTGTAATCCTTTCAGAAGTTTAATAAAGAAAGTGATGGAATTTCTCGGATTTCTGGAGTGTTGAATGCGTTCTGGTGTTTGTTGAATAACTGCTGGATTCCTGTGTATTACACAATACAATAAGTCTCTGTAACTCTCTCTGTTATGTTTTTGATTTGTTAAAATCCATATATGTTTTCTAATTCTGAATATTTAGCAACAAGGAAAAAGACTAACTTCCAGGATTTATTCAAGAAATACCCTGGGTTCAATCCGTGTTGTTAATGAATGTTTTTTCTTCAGCTGTAATCTTGATAAGTGTAATTCTTAATTGCTGCACTTTCAGAATACATCTTTCACAGTGGCCTTTGTCTCAGGAATTCAAGTTTGCTCCTGTGCAACGTGTTTCACTTTCATCTCAACAGCCTAATAGAGAATTCTTAATTGCTTTCTGTTGGCTGACATGCTTCACCATTCAAGTTAATTTTGTTTGTCTGAGATACACAATAGGCCCTGCAGTTTGAACACCACCAATCCTGCATTTCAAAGCATTTCACAACTCCAGACTCCATTGCCCAATGATATATTACTCTCAAAACACTACATCTTAAGCCCTGAAAGAAATCCTTCAACCAAAACATAAACCAAAACCTGAGCATAATACCTAGCCTAAAACACTATCATAACAGAGGCAAATCATAAAGAGAGAGCCCTCTCTGATTACAGTTTGGCTAGAAACTGTGATCCAAAGATTGGTTAGTGGTTACCCCAGCCGTATTCCCTTGGGAGTCATAGGGAACAACCTGGGTGTTAACATAATTGGCGACTCCACTGGGGAGCTGCTTGAGATTTTCAATTACTATATATCTTCCATAGCTACTATCAAGCCTGAAATCAGTCAAGAGGCCTTTAATCTGTTTTTGTATCACATTAACAGTTTTAGGGGAAGAGCTTTTTAGGGAATCTTCATCTTAGTTTTGAAATATATATAGCCATTCCAGAATCATCATTCAGTCCTTACAGATATAAAAAACTTCCTATAAAAATCCTAAAAACAGTTAGAAACTGGCTCCTAAGAAAAATCCACGGCACACTAGGGCAAATCCTGACCCTAATCCACCCATCATTGTTGATAATCCAAATACCATCCCTAGAAACATTAGGAGGCAGCAAAGGCAGGAGCAGCCTGCTGATTTGACTTCAGAGTCAGATCATTCCAGCCTCATCCCTACCCCATGCAAGGTTCTTTTCCGGTCTACCCCTAATTCCCCTAGTTCATCATCCACATCTCAAACTCCTCCTCTCACATCCTCATCCACTGTTCATATCCCCTTGACCAACATTCTAGGTTCACCCTTACTTGTCACCCCTGTGGTACCCACTGTTCCCATTATCCCAGCTGCCCCTGTTAATCCTCTAAATCCTGTAAATATGGCTAACAGATATGCACCCTTGCAGATACCAGCTAATGTTGCAGCTCTACCCCAAGACTACCAAACCAAAATCTCATATTTTGACTCCAATGGCCCTCTGACAGCTGTCCAGCATGCGAAGAAGATGCAAGACCATTTTGAGACCTATGAAATAGATGATGACAGTGTCAGAATGAGGATGTTTGTTCAAAGCCTAACTGGGGATGTAAGAACTTGGTTTAGATCCCTGAATGCAAACTCCATTACAACTCCTGATGAACTGTATCAAGCCTTTACTAGTAGATGGGAAAAGAAGAAAGATCCTCTGCACATACTTGGGGAATATGACACTATCAAAAGAGGTCCCCAAGAGACTGTTTTGGAATATTGTGCAAGATTTAACAATGTATATAACGCGATTCCACAAAATTTAAGACCTCCTCCTGATCTAGCTTTGTACAAATTCCCTGATGGTTTTGACCCTGACATGGCCTATCAGTTGAAAGAAAGAGATCCTCAATCCCTAGCAGAGGCCCAAAGGGTTGCTGTCACAGTGGAAGCCAACCTGATTGCCAAAAGAAACAGGGCAAGGTTGGAAAAGAGGACTGCTTTCAAAGAAGAACCCACTGCCTTTGATCAGAAGCTGGATGCAATACTCAATGGCATGAAAAGATTGGGTGATAGAGTGGAATCGGTTGAAAGAAAATCATCATGGGAACCACCACAAAACAACCCTCCTAGGAATCCAAATTTTAGGAGAACTCAAAACCCGAATGTTGGCAAGGCCAGTGCTGACCAAGACATAAGACCCCCTTTTCAAGAAAATTATGCAGAAACCTCCACATCAACAGAACCCAATGAAGATCCTGAGATTAACTTGATGGGTCTAGATGGTGAGAGTCAAGTTTTCTTAACACAAGAAGATCATGAGGATGATGAAATCAAACTGTTCCAAACTAAATCAGGTGAATCCTTTGACTTTAAGCAAGGCTATGACACTGCTGTTTATGAGGTCCATAAACAATACAAGCTGAGGAGCAGAACTGTGAATGTAAACCAGCCTGAAAAAATAAATGATAATCAGCACCCTGAAAGAATTATAGTCACAGAACCTAATGACAAAACAAAGTCACCTGCAGAAGAAGTAATTGTTGAGGAGATCACTGAACCACCCTCCTCAAAACAGCAGCCTATGGTCACCCCCCCTTCTCATCCTTATCCAACTATTTCTCCTCAAGAGATGAGTAAAAAGGATAAGTCCCAAAGTCAAGATAAAAATCAAGAAGAAGATTTAATGAACAAGGAAAGGACAGTTATCTATAGCCCCAAAACCCAATCTGAAAAATCCTTTGACCTAGAGACTGAAATGGGTAAATTAAAGATAGTTGTTCCTCTCTTAGAACTAGCCAAGCATGACATCTATAAACTACAGATCAAGAAATCCCTTCAACTCACTAACAGCAAAGATGATGTCAATGTGTGTGACGACACTCCAGAATTATTATTTGGCCCAGAAGTGGATGGAAAAACAATAGTCACAGGGGTACTACCTTTTTATGTCAGCCTACATATTCATGACAAAATACTACACAATGCAATGTTTGATTCAGGTGCTTCTCACAACCTCATGCCAAAAGCAGTCATGGAAAGATTGAATTTGGACATAACAAGACCATACAAAGACCTGTTTTCTTTTGACTCCAGCCAAGTCAAGTGTCTAGGTCTCATAAAAGACTTATGTGTGTCCCTGGTTCAATACCCAAACAAGACAATCCTAATGGATGTTGTGGTTGCTGATATCCCACCTAAGTATGGAATGCTGTTATCAAGATCATGGGGAGCTAAACTCCAAGGTTCCCTACAATTAGACATGTCATATGCCACCATCTCTGTTTTCGGGCAACCAAAAAGACTGTACAGAGAAACACTAATGAAATACATGGTCAGCAGTGAAGAAAAGCCTCAAAACTTTCCCATATATGCTATCCATTCAGACATAGATTCATACATTCTCTTCAATGACACCATTACTCCCTCAAGAAGTGAGGTTGAGACCAAGATATTCATACAAGACGAAGACTCAAATGAAAGCATTACCACCCATGAAACAACAGTCAATCAAACACTAGATGTTGCTGCTGCCCTGGTTGTCAAGAATATCCAATCAAACGATGAGACTGTTCTAGAAGACAAGCTAGAGAAAAAACCACAACTGCTACTCACATTGCCAGCCCATGAGCAGATCATAAAGTCTCCTTCCCAACAGGATATTCTATGGTTCCTTGAATTTGATGGCTCAGTCAACAAGTTAGGGGCAGGAGCTGGAGTTTGGGTACACAATAAAGAAAATAGTCATGCAGAGGGCAGAGCTTATAGATTGAATTTCAGATGTACTAACAACATGGCAGAATATGAAGCTCTTTTACTAGGCCTCAAGTTAGTAAAATTCTTACAAGCTGCCAGGGTTTCAATCATGGGTGATTCAGATTTAGTTGTTCAACAAGTGAAAGGAAACTTTGTCACCAATGACAAAAGACTAAGGACTTATAGGTCTGCTGTTGCTGAGGTACTAAACTTTTTCTCTGAATTCCAAATCACTAAAATTCCTAGAGCCCACAATCTACATGCTCATAGTTTAGCCACCTTTGCAAGTACCTGCAAGCTGCCTTTTGAGCCCCATCACTGTTTTACAACTGAGGTAAAACACAGACCCTCCATTCCAAACAATGTTAATGATTGGCAAGTATTTGAGGATGACAAGCAAATAAACCATTTTTTAACTCTGCAGCAAGAATTTGCAGGATTAAATATTGACACTGAGACAGCAAGTCAATCACAAATACAGTTCCAAAAGATTACTCACCCAATATCACCTAGAACAACAAAACAAATGCTAAATCCAACTATTTTCAGCAAGGACAGCATTCAGCAAATTCAATCAATCAATTGTGAGGAACTAGCCAATGTCGAAACTGAAATCATAGAGCTGAAAGACAATTTTCTACCAACAGGCCTAACTCCACTAGAGGACATCTTTGATTCAAATGATATTCCCAGAAAACCAAAAATGCAGCCCTTAAATGCAGCCATTGAAGAATGCAACATAGGTACAATTGACCAACCCAAAATAATTAAATTGTCTGCATCTTTGCCTCCTCATCAAAAGCCTAAATATATTGACCTCTTTAAAGAGTTCCAGGATGTCTTTGCATGGAGTTATGAGGACCTAAAGTCCTATGACACCTCTGTTATCCAGCATACAATCCCTCTCAAACCTGATCAAAAGCCCTTTAAACAAAAATTGAGGAGAATCAATCCTATGCTCCTCCCAGCAATGGAACAAGAAGTACAGAAAATGTTTAAGGCAAGCATCATAGCACAAATCAGATTCTCTGAATGGATCTCCAACTTAGTCCCTACAAGGAAGAAGACTGGTGAAATTAGGCTGTGTGTGGACCTAAGGAATCTGAACCAAGTATCCCTCAAAGACAACTATCCCTTACCTAAAATGGATCATATTCTCCAAAGAGTGGTAGGGGCCTCAAGGATTTCATTACTGGATGGGTTCTCAGGCTTCAATCAAATCCTGGTGCACCCTGATGATCAAGACAAAACAGCTTTCACTACCCCATGGGGAACTTTCAAATATGTAAAGATGCCTTTTGGATTAAAAAACGCAGGGGAAAATTTTCAAAGAGCAATGGATATTGCCTTTGCCAAAGAGATTCATGACTTTTTAGTCATTTACCTGGATGACCTTACACCTTTCTCAAAATCAGACCAAGAACATATAAAACATTTGAGACAGATCTTCCTTAAATGCAGAAAATATGGAATTTCCTTAAATCCCAAGAAATCCCTGTTTGGTTTAGAGGAAGGTAAGCTGTTGGGCCACATCATTTCTAAAGATGGCATAAGAATTGACCCAGATAGGATACAGGCTATCCTACAAATGCCCCACCCACGGAATGTCAAAGAGTTGCAAGGATTCTTGGGAAAAATCAATTTCTTGAGAAGGTTTATCCCAAACCTAGCAGAACTAATCAGATTATTAAATAACATGTTAAAAAAGGATTCAAAAGTCAAATGGACTGTTGAAGCCAACCAAGCCTTTGAAGGTATAAAATTCGCCCTTACCCAAACCCCAGTCTTAACCAATCCTCAGTTTGACAGAGAATTTATCATTTTCTCTTTTGCCTCCCAGCATACTATTGCTGTTGTTTTATTGCAAAAAGATGACCAAGGAAATGAGAAGCCAATTGCTTTCTTTAGCAAAGCTCTTAGAGATGCACCTTTAAAGTATCAAATCATGGAAAAACAAGCTTATGCTTTGGTCAAAGCCATTAAAGATTTTAGGATTTATATCCTTTATTCCCATGTTATAGCATATGTGCCAAGTCCAATTGTCAAAGACATTCTCACTCAAGAAAACTTAGAAGGCAGAAGAGGAAAGTGGATTGCCAACATCTTGGAATTTGATATCGAAATAAAACCTACAAAACTGATAAAAGGGCAGGGTTTGGCCAAATTAATGACAGAAGCAAATTTCCAAGCCTTGGACATTAACCAGCTGGACAGTGAACCGGAGCTGGCGACTCCAAAGATCAATGTAGCCTTTGAACAATCCCCTTGGTACTCTGATATCTGTTATGTGTTACAAAACCTGTGTGCTCCCCCAGGACTGTCCAAAACTAAGTGTAGGTTCTTAAAAATGAAAACATCAAGATTTTGTGTGATGGATGGCAATTTGCTTTGGAAAAACCATGAAGGTATATTGCTGCACTGTTTAATGGAAAATGAAACTAACAATATCATGCAAGAGTTTCATGCAGGAGACTGTGGTGGACATTTGTACTGGAAGTCCACTGTGGACAAAATACTGAGGGCTGGTTATTACTGGCCCACCATGTTCTCTGATGTCAAGAAATTCACAACCTCATGTCACAAATGCCAAGTGTTTGATGGAAAGAGACATTTGTTGCCACTCCCCTTAAGACCTATTGCAACAGAGAGACCTTTTCAACAATGGGGCTTGGATTTCATTGGGGAAATTCATCCCTCATCTTCAGGACAACACAGATGGATTCTAACAGCAACAGACTATTTCACCAAGTGGATTGAAGCTACCCCATGTAGACAAGCAAATGATTCAATAATCATTCAGTTCTTGGAGAACAACATATTGGCTAGATTCGGCTGCCCTGATAAAATAATCACAGACAATGCTGCAGCTTTCAGATCCAAGAAAATGGTGAACTTCTGCCATAAATTTCACATCACCTTGGGCCATTCCACTGCATACTATCCCCAAGGAAATGGCCTTGCTGAGTCATCAAACAAAAGTCTGGTAAACATCATAAAGAAAGTGCTAGAAGAGAACAAAAAGAATTGGCATAAGAAACTAGTCAATGCCTTATGGGCAGATAGACTAACAACCAAAAGATCAATTGGGACCAGCCCATATGAGTTGGTTTATGGATTAGAAGCCAAATTTCCTTCATCACTAGGGGTGCCTGTTATGAAACTTCTTCAAGAAAGCCAAGCTGAACCAAATGATATGCAAAGAAGAATCAATCAGATCATATGTTTACAGCAAACTAGAGACCAAGTTTTCAGCAGAGTTCAAGTTCTACAAGAAAAACTAAAGAAGGCCTTTGACAGAAGAACCAAGGCAGAAGATTTCAACATGGGAGACAAAGTCCTCAAGTGGGATGCAAGGAGAGAAGACAAAGGAAAACATGGAAAATTTGATTCCTTATGGAGAGGACCATTTGTTGTCCAAGCAGTGCAAGGTAACAACACTTACTTCCTAAAAAGTCTTAGTGAAACTGACTTGGATGAAGGTCCTGTGAATGGCAGGATGCTGAAGCACTATTTTGAATATCACCCATAAGTGCAGCCTGAGGTTCCCTTGTATATATGCAGATGTATATATTATTTTCTGTTTAGATTGTAAAAATGCAGTTTTCCAAGTTTATTGACTGCCAGCAAAAGGTAAATAGAATCAGAGGTCTACCAAGAAGAGAAGCACACAATTTTGACATCTCAAAGCAGCAAACTTCAAGATTGGCAAGAGCAGTCAAGAAGCAAGGCAATCTGACCTGCTGTTCTTGGTCTTTCAGATGAAACACCATCCCCATGTGGAGCCACTGTTAGCTACCTATACCAATAGGTTTCATATTTCATGATTGGCTATAGAAGTTCCAAATATGCTCTGCTTTGATCATGCAAAGATCACATATTTCCAAAGAAGTACAAGGTGTGTAAATAGATTAATGCATCCCAATTTTGATGGATGGCCCAACAGTCTAATCTGGACCATGTCATGTTTTAAATTGCAGTTGTAGATTAGAGAAAGAAGTCTGTCCAAACTGTTTAATCTTGGCAGACAAGTAGTTCAGGTAGAGAAGAAAGGGCTCCCGACAGCTTAATCTGGGACCTTGGAAGAAATAAGGGTAGAAGTAGATAGAAAAAACAAAAGAAAAGCCAAAGAAAAGAAAAGGCAAGTAAGGGTCTGCAAGTCCAAGTGCACCCTCCAAGAAGAAATAAAAAATGCTAGGCAAGTAGCTGGGTAAGTAGTTGGGGTTGCAGAAAGGTTATTTTTACCATTGCAGGTGTGTTAGCTTTGTTTACCAAGGCAGAGTCAAAGAAATGAGAAGGTATTCTTCTTCATCAGGATTGCAGCAAGCAAAGGAGCCTGTCTAACCTCCCTTTTCCCCTTTTCATGTCATTTACTAACATTCCCTCATCAGTTGAGATTCATGGAAGAATTATGGTTTCATGGTGGTTCTTAATCTTTTTAGAAGCCACATTTCTTGTCTAAAACTCTTTTCATTTTGATCTACTCCCTAAACTAGGTAAGTTTCAAATAAACTTAGTGATTTTCCCCCCTTCATTCACTCCCCTCATCCATATTAACCCTAACTCTACTATGTAAATCCCTTATATTACCTTTCCCCTAATATTATTAACACCATGGTGTATAAACCCTAAATGTTGTACAAGTATCCCCTCCCCTTGGCATTATAGCCAATAAGTCCTATGTTAGGGATCAAATGACACCTGGTCATCTTGATAAACCTAAGCCAAACCCTCTTCCCCCTTTCCAAATCCATTTTTTAACTCATTACCCCCGTTTGCACATAAACTTTGTAATAACCTTGTTCTACCCTTACCCACTCCAAATTTCCAAGTAATGCATCAAAACCCACTATTTTCCTTTATCCAAAGTCTGAAGGCTGGGTGCATTTTTGCAAATTATTCATGAAAAACCCATAATCTAATGTTTTTTGCCAAAGCGCATACCCCGATATACATTAACTCAACCCTGCCCCCTTCCATATTGACCGATCGTTTTATTGACCCCGACAGCCGTCCGATCGGAGCTTGAACATCCAACGGCTCTTATCACATCGGAGCGGCTCCGACGTCCACTGTTTACCCGCCATATCCGCCGATCACATCACTCCCCCGACAGTCGTCGGATCGGGCCCCTCACATCCGGCGGTCATCGTTGATATCAGAGTGGGTCTCACATCCGACGGATACCTTCCGATATCCGTAAAAAGGTTACGTCACTCGGCAGCCACGCGTCTCCACCACAGCTCATCGGAGGTACGCCTGACAGATACCCCCCCCGTACCATGAGTGGTGCGATATGAAACCGCTGGCTGTTTTCGGTTTCGGTTATCCCGCCTATACTACGTCACCTCCACATCATCCCACGTCACTGCCACCATGCCGTCACGTCAACTGTTGCACCTGACCGTCTGTCGATCTGTCCTGCCACTTCACCATCCCCGTGGACCAATCAGAGCCCGCCACCTCACCTATGACGTCAGCCGGCTCTGACCCCACCTATGACGTCATGCTGACGTCAGCAGAAAAACGCGCCAAAAGTCCAAAAAACCAATATAATAGCCAAATGTCGCGTTTTTCTCACTTTTCTACAAAAACGCCCGTTGCTCCTGCATGCGATTTTTACGACCAAAAGTCTACCAACCTGCAGAACCTGACCAGGAGACCGGCGGCGCACCATTTTCCACAGTCATCCGCGACCATTGCTTACTCTTTACCAGGTATTCTCCACTGTAAATCCTTCACGTACCTGCTTTGTCTGTAAATTCCCTCAAAAGAACTTATAACGGAAAAAACTCTTGAATTCACCGGCATAAATCCTTACACTTGGCCCTTTTACAGTTGTGAACTCGAAGAATACTAGCCGAGCCTTGTTTGCCCATACTTTCACTAGAAATCAAGCTCTGTTCGCGCAAACGCGACAGACTCATTTAAACTGAGTTTAACCACTGAGAGAGACAGAGTGAGGCCAAGCATTGGTCTTATTTACACTTTAAACAGTATTTCAATTGCTGTTTATTAGAACTACTCTCTGTTCCTTATAAATTCACCTCCCTGGTAAAGAGACATTCCTCTATACTGTCCTGCTCAATTGAAACCACCTTACACTTAATTCAGAATCCTCTTTTGCAATGGAGACACCTGTAGTACTAAATGTTCAGCCTCTGAATGCCCCTCAAAGGAACTTGGAATGGAAAGCCTTGGCAGATATGGATTATCAGATTTCAGAAGAGATGTTGATGAGAACCAAGTTCCATATGCACCTACTCAATGAACTTAAAGCCAAACATGAAACTGGAGCAGATGTGTTGGGTATATGGGATTCTTTTCTTCCTGTTTTTAAGTTGCCTCAAGTCAATCAATTTCCTCATTTGATCCATCTTTGTGCTGAACATTATGACCCTACTCAGAGGGCTGTGTTGGATCCTTCTGGTGCTACTCTCTTTTACATCACTCCTGAAGCCATCAGGAACATGCTCTGCTTCAAAACTCAGAGAAAACTGGTCCCTTTGTCACTAGTAGACCTGATAAAACAAGGGGCTAGATTGACAGATGCCCAAATCACTAAGCTAAATCAGTTATACATTGACTCTGATTCTGTACAATATCCTCCTCTAAATCAAGTATACCTTAACGAGTTGGGTAGGGACTTGGTAGATATGATTAGTCCTATTTTGGGCTACAACTCAGTAGAATTGGTAGACCAAACTGTACTGGTAATGATGCTGATGTTTGCTCCGGGCAGACCTCCAGTTTGCTATGATTATGCCACCTACATCTCCGACAAAATGCATGAGCAGCTAATGAATTTATCCAGAGAAAAGATGTTCAGATACACCTCCTACATTTACCATTTGATCTTGTACCATCAACATGAGAAATTTCATTTTTCAATCAAAAGAGTGGATGCCCAAGGCAATCCCAGATCAGTGGTCTATTGGTCCTTTGTCTTCCACACTACACCTGAGTCTCCATACACTTACTGTGAATTCATAGATCTGTTCGTCCATCCAACTATGGCAATGCTGATGAGCTCGCGTCCTCCAAGACTCATTGATGACATGCAGAGAATTCTTCAGCTGTCCAAATCTTACAGCATTGGGGATTGGTACTTCTACCAAAACCACACCGTCATCAGGATATATGCGTGTGATTTGCCTCCATTCAGATTACCTAAGTATGTTCCTATGAGTCTATTTTCCCTAGAGTACTTTAGGCAATTTGGCCGGGTGGATGTGCTTCACTTTTCAGGAAAAGGCAAAAGGGCACAGTTGAAGGTGAAAAGCCAACTTGGCCATTTTATCTATAATGAGAGGGAGCAAGGATGGAAGGAAGCAGATAGAATGCTTGAGTCCCTTGGCCTTCAAACCAGTTTCCCATGGACACCCTATGACCCTAATCATTTTATAACAATGAGGAGGCTCAAATATAAGTTGTCTGCCTATGATCATTATAGTATCCCTCACATTGAAAAATATGCTAACCAAGACAAATGGAGGAGAGGGACCTTAGAAGAGCCCATATCACAAGAAGAGCTAAATCAGAGGGCAATAAGGAATCTAAGGAAGATGGCTGACCTTGAACTTTGTTCACAGGTATTCACACTTCCAAGCACACAAGCTGGAGCAGCTGCATCTTCCTCAACTGTCAAACAGCAAGCTACAAAGGCCACTGAAAGTGCATCTGGCAAAGGCAAAGGAAAGGAAATGGAGACAGAGCAACCACATCAAGAGAAGGAGCAGTCACCTCCAGTGACTCAAGAGCAGGCAGATAAAGAAAGGCAGCAGCAGGCAGAGCAACAACAGCAACAAGAATTGCAGCAAGAAGAAGGGAAACATGACAGACAGCAGCCCTTAGAGCAGGAAAGAGTAGTTGATACTCCAACTTCCACTGAGCAACAGGCTCAAAACATAGTGCCTCCTAGGCCAGAAACTACCTTCGATGCCTCGGTCCTCCAAACTCCACAGAAGGAGGACATAAACAGAAAAAGGGATAGAGAAACTCCCCTGACATCATCTATAAACCAGGGAGAGAAAAGGCAGAGGTTGAATGACTTTTCTGAGGATGACATAGCAATAAGACAAGCATTGGGCATGGGCCCACCCAGCAGAGAAGCTTCAGCCAGTTCCTTCCAGCAGGAACAGGACAGAACTATGGGAGGAGAGGTCAGCTCCTCCAGCCAGCAAAGAGAAGGAGAAAGGAGCATCAAGCAGCAGTTTATAGACATCAAAAGGAGGAGTGACCCTATCAAGATACAGCTGTACAACCATTTATTGAAAATGGCTCCCACCAATCAACAAAGACTGATGTCTGCATTTGATGTACAGGAAGGCAAAATGATCATGAGCCATTTTATGCCAACAGCACTACAGCCCCAATCTGCCTCAGATTACCTCAAAACCAATCTGGAGGTCCTGGCCAAGGACATACACCCAATGGATAAAATTGAACTGCACAAACAGACTGGTGAGATGGTGTATGCTGCCTTGGCAGACAAAACATTAGAAAATTACAAGCTAGAAAGCAGCCTCAATAATACAGCCTCTCAACTGGAGTTGGAAAGGGCATCATCCCAGGCAAAGGACAACAGAATAAGGTCCTTGGAAGACATAATCATTGAGATTGGGCATGATCCCAAAGATATCAAAGGGATACAAGAGATATTGAAGTTGAGGGATGCTGACATGGCTGCCTTAAAGAAAAAGATCAAACTCCCAGCTACCATTCACCCTCAAACAGATGAAGTAGCTCAGCAAAGACATGAGCAGGATGCCACAGCCTTGATGATTTCCCTTTATAAGCAGCTTATGTAGGCACAAGAGAAATTGGGAGAATCTGAGGCTACACAAGCAGCATTGCAAACAACACTGAAACAAAGAGAAGAGGGTCAGACCTCTCAGCCTCCTCTGGTCATCAATCTTGAGGAAACTACTCCTATCACTGCTCCTCCTCCTCAATAGACTGAACAAACAACAACATCTACTTCAGCAGCACTGACAACCACAGAGCAGGCCCAAAGCCTGGATATCCAAAAGCTGAAGAATGAAATTCAGATCCTGGAAGCTCAAATGGCCGAGTTAAATGAGACCAGGGAAAAATTATCCAAAGTCAATGACAGACATGATAAATCAAAGAGAGAAGTGGCAGAAAAGGGCAGGGAAATCAAAGCCCTTAAAGACAAGATCAAAGAGCTGGAAAATGAGCTCAAACTAGACAAAATTGTAGCTGAAATGAGAGCAATGCTATGGTCCAATATTGGCCAATCAATTACCAATCAATGGCAATATATTGAGACAATCCATGAGAAATTAGAGCTCATCCCAAAGGCACAGAAGGAGGTTCACAGATCAAGAGCCTTATTAGGCAATATGCCTGAAGTGGCCAACAGAATGATTAATGTACTCAACAATAGAACAAGTTCTCAGTTAGCTACCATGGGAATTACAAACAGAACTGAGACTATTCAAATGATCAGGAGGGTTCTTACCCTAAGAAATCTGGTGCAGACATTGGAAAGAAGATCCCAGGATATGCAAACTGAGGTGAACAGGTTCATGGAGAGATTTCAGATATTACAAAGCAGAGGACTCCCTAGCTTACTGAACAGCGGAGGGAAATTATTCACCCATGAACAATATGCCAAAAGAGTGAATGCTTTTGCTTCAACTCAGATCAATGAAAAGCCCAGCACTTCAGAAGATACAGGGCCAATTACAGGACAGATTTTCTACAATAAGGTAGAAAGTCTATTTTTTATAATGAATGAAATCACGCACTTGTTTGATAAGACCCCAAATTTCTACAAGTATACAGAGGCAGAGGAGACTATGGATGCAATTCTCAGGCATCAACTCCCTACACAGGACTGGTGGACAAATGCAATACAGAAAATTTTATAAATAGTGAGGCATTCACCAAATTTTGTTTTTAAAAATATAAATTGTTATGTAAAGCATAGTTCAACAAAATCAGCATGCATTAAAGGTTAGAGCTGAGCCAACTCAGCAAAGCTGTTCGGTCACCACAGCAGCAAGCATAGTCACAGGTGGCAGGGCTGAGAAAATATAGCGCAGCAAAAATAAAGGCATATTTATCAGCATTAAAGCAAAGCGTTGCAACTGACTTAGTGACCTCCAAAGGTTAAAATATCCTCTGACAGACTTAAAGAGCATTTATGTTGCATTGAAAGCTGTAATAACTTCTTTTCTACTTTCTGAACGAAGTAATGAAGATATTTCTCTCTCAGATGACTCAATGCCTGAGATATTTTGTGTAAGCATTCCTATAAAGTCCCCTTCGCATGAGATTGCAAGGGTTTTTGTTGATTTCTCCTGAAGAAGTTCTTATGCTGTAATCCTTTCAGAAGTTTAATAAAGAAAGTGATGGAATTTCTCGGATTTCTGGAGTGTTGAATGAGTTCTGGTGTTTGTTGAATAACTGCTGGATTCCTGTGTATTACACAATACAATAAGTCTCTGTAACTCTCTCTGTTATGTTTTGATTTGTTAAAATCCATATATGTTTTCTAATTCTGAATATTTAGAAACAAGGAAAAAGAATAACTTCCAGGATTTATTCAAGAAATACCCTGGGTTCAATCCATGTTGTTAATGAATGTTTTTTTCTTCAGCTGAAATCTTGATAAGTGTAATTCTTAATTGCTGCACTTTCAGAATACATCTTTCACAGTGGCCTTTGTCTCAGGAATTCAAGTTTGCTCCTGTGCAACGTGTTTCACTTTCATCTCAACAGCCTAATAGAGAATTCTTAATTGCTTTTTGTTGGCTGACATGCTTCACCATTCAAGTTAATTTTGTTTGTCTGAGATACACAATAGGCCCTGCAGTTTGAACACCACCAATCCTGCATTTCAAAGCATTTCACAACTCCAGACTCCATTGCCCAATGATATATTACTCTCAAAACACTACATCTTAAGCCCTGAAAGAAATCCTTCAACCAAAACATAAACCAAAACCTGAGCATAATACCTAGCCTAAAACACTATCATAACAGAGGCAAATCATAAAGAGAGAGCCCTCTCTGATTACAGTTTGGCTAGAAACTGTGATCCAAAGATTGGTTAGTGGTTACCTCGGCCGTATTCCCTTGGGAGTCATAGGGAACAACCTGGGTGTTAACAAGTGGTCAGCTTCATCTTTCAGCTTCATTGATCATCTTCTTATATGTGATATTTAGACATGTACTTTTTCGATCACGATCAGATGATCCATTATGTACTTTTAGTTCTTTATACTTGTATACATAGTGGATCTTCTTGTACTTGATATGCAGACACGGTTTGCTTTCTCTGAGCATGGGTATTCCCGCCTTAGACAACAATTTCTTTTTGATCTCTTTTTGATGGCTTGGCAGGCTGAATTCTGGTGAAGTCCTTCTCAATATCGATAGGATTCCTTTCCATATACTTAATACATTTCGGCCATCATGTACCCCTTCTGACCTCATATATTGGGGGGCATCTGTTATAGCTCCATTTACCACCCTTGGTGTTTGTGATTCTTGTTTTATGGCCTAGGGCAACCCCTCCTTCTAGACTTGGTCCAACTATTTTAGAAATAGTGTTTTATTCCCTATACGCTACTTTTCCCTAAGATAAAAGTGTGTAAATGTGGGTTAGTCAATAGCCAACTCGCGTATATGTGTTAAAACACTTAAAAAAATTAAATTTCCTTAATTATAGGTGGAGTTCACGAGTTTTACCTGTTGTTTACCTTGTAGTGCCTGTGGCCCAACTGTTTCCCAACTAAAAAACTAACTGGGAGAAGTATAAATAGACTTCTATTGGAATGCCTTAAGGAGGAGAAGAGATAGAATTATTATATTGAGATTATCTCTGACTGAGTCTGAAGTATCCCTGTGCTTCAAGCACTTCCCCAAGTTTCAGGAAACCCTTGCTTCCTTGAGTGTTGATATTCTCCCACTTGCTTGAGATATCATGGTATTTGTTATGGAAGGATGTTGTTGAAGTCTAGGACTGGATGGATCCAGAGGATGGTTTTGCTTGGTGCCGAAAGAATAAGACTCAGGTGAATTCTCTCCATGTTAGTTATAGCTTTCTACAATAAAAAGACACGTTGTCTTGTTCCTGAGATTAACTTTGTTTATGCATCAGATAATGTTGTAATTCATGTATGAATGTTATTTTGATGTATAACTAATCATTTTCTTATATGATATAAAGTTATTTTCATTAAAATGCTTTATCTATATGCTGCTATGTATGTTTGAATTGGTTGATTTACAGATTTGAAGATCATCAGGAGTTGCATAGGGTCTGAACCCTGCTAGAACTACCTAAACGAAGGACATTCGGGTATGGTCGCTATTGCATAGTTTTTTTATATAAGCATGTTTCCTGATTTGTATGAGTGTTTCTTACTACAGTTTTCTCTGTTGGGGTTTCTCATAACACTAGGGTACTTATTCCTGTAACACTAGTACACCTTTATAGGTTTTCCTAGAGATTTAGATCTCCCTCTAGATTTAGATCTCCTACTCGATGACTTATTTTTGTTTCTATTATATGACCTTCCTTGTATAGACAAGACATCACCATTCTTGCTCTCCATATTTTTCCATCTCATCTCCTTCGTCAGTAAGGATGAGATTATTTCATCAAACTACAAGGTAGTTGCATTGTACCTATTGCAATAACCATACTATCCCACAAATCTAGTAGAGAACACAACAAAGTAAGGCACTCATCTTCATCTGAAATTTTAATGTCAACATATAATAACTGACTTACCATAGTATTAAATGCATTCAGATGCTCTGTCACTGAGTCTCCATCTTTCATCCTTAGGTTATACATCTTTTTCCATAGGAATAGTTTATTCAGTAGAGACTTAGATTGGTACAAAGTCCCTAACTTTTCCCACAAAGCCTTAGCCATAGCTTCCCCTGATACATTCAACAATATTGAATCTGAGACACAAAATCATATTGTGCTCTTTTCCTTCTGATACAACTTCTTCCATTCTTCATCGGACACTCCCGTTGGTTTAGTACCCAGATCTACCATGATCCACTGATCTTTATCTACCAACAGATCCTCCATCTTGAGTTTCCATAACTCAAAACTCTGACCGTTAAATTTCACGATCTCTATCTTTCCATTGCTCGCCATCTTCTTTGACCACCGAAATCAATTTCGTAGATCTCCCACTGAACAGGGTCTACCATAGGCCCAAGCGAAACCTCTTAGCAACAAAGGCATCCCCTTGAAGCAAAAACAACTCTAATATCAAATGTAGGTTTTAACCCCATACAAAAATTACCTACATACGAATTCTAAAACATAGAAAATAAACAATAGCGAGAGCATAACACATAAAACAAATATACACAGAGATTTCCCCTAGATCTCAAAACTAGGACTACCAGATTTATTTTTTATTATTTCCTTTCAATGTTACATTACATATATATACATGCTGAAGAATCCAGTACCATGGACCGAAAACCATCGTACCCAAAACCATTTGCAAAAACCATGTGTTACACTAAAAAATGTCACCTTGACTACTTACAGTTAGTATGGCTCAAATCAACAGTCATGCTACCCTCTTAGGCAAGTCTCATGCCTCTGTTATCCATCTCAAACTCAAAGAAGAGAGAAAGTCTTGTAAAAACTATGTTTATCTCTGGGGTCGCAGGTTCTCTCTAGCCTTACCTGCGGGGACGCTGACCATGTTCACAAAATCTGCGTCCATGGACGCTCTGTATGTTAAGGGACAGGTGCGTCCCTCTGTAAAAGGCAAAATGCGCGAGTTTTATCTTGAAAAAGTTACTTGTGGTTACTTCTAGAACATTCTAGAGGTCGGTTTGATGAAATGGATGCGCCTCCAGTTGGTTCATGTATCTCTATTAAGGGGGAACTTATCCCATCAATAAGGGAGCTATCCCACCCAAAGAGGGGGATGATCCCATTGATAGTGGACCTGAATAACCTCTTTACAGCACTATAAATAAAGGCATTGAGCCAGAAGGAGAGGAGGTTGGAGCTATACATTTTCTTTGGGTAAATGCTGCAGGATTTAGGTCTTCCATTAGAGCCTTTGTGAGGAGAGATTGTCTTCACTTGATTCTACTTGGAAGAGGGTGAGCTTTGTCAAAGTAGAGGAAAACCCTTGATGGACCCTGGGAGGAACTTGCACAACACCAAGGCCAGGTTGTAAGAGTTTCTTTGTTTCGTTATTAATACAAACTGGTTTATTTTTCTCAATAGCTTGTGTTAATGAGTTATTTCATGTGTTCCTTGGTCTGCATGTTGAATATATGTTTTATTATATGAAATGCAAGTGCTTGGTAATTGTTTGATTGTTTGTGGTTGCAGGAATTGACTTGAAGGAGGAGCTCATCCGGATCGTCAAGAACGGACTTCAACAACAGCGTTTTGGAATAAGGTAAGCCTAAACACTTGTAGTTTTCATGTTGTAAAAGGTGTATTTAGAGAAAGATCACTCCATTTTGTCTTGTTTGTCATTAGAATGTCTTAGACTTCTAGGAAGGTCAGTCGTGTCCGCACCCTTGACAAATTCCGTGTGACAAATTGGCGACTCCACTGGGGAATCCATTAATGAGAGAGTCTTTTCCTTTATATGAACTTTGCTTTGAGAAAATCATTTTTATTTTCTGGTTTTTGACTGTGAGAATTAGTATTTGGGTGGCTTAGCTTTAGATTTAGTTAGATTTGGTTTTTCTTCATTTTTCCAGAAGGACGCACCCTCTGAGTACTGCACAGTGCGTCTTTGGACGCGCTGTTGCCGTCTGCACAGAGCGGGGCCGCACCTGTGACAACGGGTTGCCTGCGTCTTCCTGTAAAACTTAAGAAAATTCCATTTTTGCTTTAAATTGCTTTTAGATTTTGTTTTTCCTTAGTGTTTTCTGCCCAGATCCTTTAGTACCCTGTCAAGAATTTTCACCTGAACTTGTTTTGTGAGCTTTGAGTGTTTTAGTGGTTTTCAACGAAGTTTAGACCTAGGGTTTGATTTTTGGAAAGGCTTTGTAGTGACTTTGATAGTAGAAAGTTGTCCAGCCTTAGATCTCTCTGGTTAGTCAACCTTCTTAGAAGTCGGGCCTGTCGTAAAGTCTCCTTTTGTGAGCAACTTGCCATTTGAGTTGTTTTGGGTCAAATTTCGATTTGCTTGTTTATAAAGTATTGATTTCCATTTTACAAAAAGAACAAAAAGATTAGAATTTTGTTTTGACTAGTTTTTGGTTCTGCAATAAGCTAGTCCTTGATTTGATTGTGATCAAGTAAAACACCTTAGAAATAATCATTGTTAGTTTTGGCCTCGTTAAGATTGCTTAGAGTAAATTTGCCTTTAGTTTGCTTATGAGTGCATTTTCATAGATTTTAAGAGTTGTTAAGATTGATTTTTGGTTATATTAGATTTATTTGCTTTATTAAAAGAAAAATACAAAAACATCTTCTTAAAAAGTCTTGTTTCAAGTAGCTTTTTGTTTTCGAAAGAAGAAAAGAGTTTTTTCGTGCATGTAAAGAGAGGTTATGTTTTTATGCTTGGAAAAGACAAACGAATTGTTTCTTTGATTGTCTTCAATTAAGAAGTTGCTTTTATAAAGATTGCATTCTCTCAACTTTTTAGTTAAGCAATTCATCGAAAAAGTAAAGTAGTGGATAAATCATTCTAGGTGCATTTTGTAGTGGTTTCGAGTCGAGTCAACACACCACTGGTTTCACTTCCATCACCTTTTGACTTAAGAAACAACCTTAAAAGTAACGCTTAAATTAAAATCAATCTAGTAATCTTTATTTTTCTAGGGCTCTGAAGCACCAACATAGCTTAGGCTAGGGTCTTGGAGTAGGTGAGTACTTAACTCTCCAAGACTACAAAACCAAACAGATAGTCTATCTTGAGTAGAACAAATCCAATTGTTTCAGTTACATTCTGGGAAAGCTCCTCTTAAAGGAGAAGCACGAGCTCGTGTCCGAACCAGTGAGGGGATCATTCCTCCCTCGTTGGGAACGACGCCAGGCAGTACGTATTACAAACGGTAAACCTCGGATTAACCATTGTCGAGGAGCCAGGGGTCACTTATCGGTAAACCTTGGATTGTTGTCAAGGAGCCGGTAAGGGGATTGGAGCTTGCTACTCTGCCCTTGCGTGCTGTCGGAGTTTAGACTGTTCCCCCAGGTGTAATTGTTGTGATTGGTAACCTTAGTGGCCATAATATCTAGGATTCTACCCAAGGTGACGGTGGAGGGAAGGTCCCACTGTACCTGGAGCAGACGTCGGTTATACTCACTTGGATTTTCTGGGGGGTTCACTTCACTTCGAGTGGGTTAAAGTGGAGGAACTTGGTCCAGTCTATTCATTAAGCAGGTTGCCGGGGTAACTGTTCCTAATCACCATTTAGTACTGAATCCTGCGAGGTTGGGCCTAATCACCAACTAGCGCTTTTGGTCCTAAGACTACTGTTTGCTTCAAATTTGTCTAGATTATTCTTTAGAAGACTTTAGGTGGTTTGATCTTTAGAAGACTTTAGGTGGTTTGATTTGAAATTTTTACTTTGTTTTCGTGTGTTGTAGTTAAAATCTTTACCGTGGCGGAATTCCCGAGACAGTCCCGTAGACTTCGGGCAAGTCTCCTGAGATTGTTACCGGAATAGATTTGTTAAGAAAACTCCGTAAATCGCGGGGTGAATCTCCTGAAGACATTCCGGGTCATTTAGAAGGGTTAAAGGTCCTTGTAACTCCTCCTAGTGGCAGTAGAGTAGGATCACCTGAAGAAGGAGAATTTTCCTTGGTAGTCCATCCAGATTACCAAAGTTTAGAAACAGGTTACAATCCCGAAGCTGTTACAGTTTCCGAGCTTGCTGGTAGTTTTTCATCTGCCAGTGAAACAGGCGAAGAACCTGAAATTTCCGAACCTGTTACTCCAACTCCTAGTGTTCCTGATTCACCAAGAATAGAAAGAATTATCACCGAAAATCTTCCTGTTGGATTAATTGCTATAGAAGAACTTGTTCCAGAGGAAGAAATAGGCGTTTCTGATTCTGAAGATCTAATTACCCTTGATCTAAGGGAGCGTGAATCCATCTTTTACAGTCCTCCTAGAAGTGAATCTTGGTACCTTGCATTAACCAATTTTTTAGACAACTCAGTAGGTTTTTCTACACCTCGTACTCCGGTTCCACCTAGAGGAATTCATTCTCCTGTAAATATGTCTGGTCAGTCATCTGTGTTTTCACAAAGTCCTGAATCATTTTTACATGGCGGTCCTTCTGTTCCTACTGGGTATCAATCACTTTCTGGTACCTTTGCGGGAGCATCTCCTCAACCCGTTGATCATGGGTTATTAGTTGGAAACAGTGGTAATGTACCATTGAGTATAGGTGACGTTTATATGATGTCAGGTTCAACTCCCATTAACCAACCTCAAGGTGGCCAATTACCGCCTGGGGGGCAACCTTCGTTAATGCCTGGGGGGCAACCTCAAGGTACTTCATTCGTGACTGGGGGGCAACCTCAAGGGTATCAACCCCAAGGGTATCAACCCCAGCCTCAATATGTACCCCAAAGTCAACCTCAGTATCAATATCAACCTCAAGGATGGCAACCTCAAGGATGGCAACCCCCAAGGGTATCAACCCCAAGGGTATCAACCTCAAGGATACCAACCTCAAGGTCAAGGTCAACCCCAGTATTCGTATTTACCTCAAGGTTATCAACCTACGGGTCAATACCCTGGTCAAGGTTATCAACCACCTCAAGGGCAATCATATGGGACTGCACCTTACAGTTATCAACCCTATCCTCAATACGGCTATGGATCTCAGTATCCTCAACCTGTTACGAGTCAATACCCTGGAATGTTAACATGGGATCCGTCACAGGGTCAACAGATGTCGCAACCAAGTATACAGTCGGTACCTCAAGCAGGACAACCTGCAGTTCCTGGTCCACCCCAGCAACCGCAACCTGTCCAGTCAAGTGTTCAGACCCCTGTAACTTCTGTAGTTACTCAGCCGCCAATTGCACCTGGTACTCCACCTCACACGGCTGCAGCAACTACCGCTTCATCTACCATGCTTACTTCTGGAGTATCGGCAGCTCCGGTTTCTACTGTCCCTGTAACCACTCCTCAGACATCTGTACCGTTGTCTGGACCCACGGTTCAAACCACAGTCCAGATGCCTGTAGGCCAACCTGGTACAAGTACGGTTGTTACTACTCAACCTCAATTTGTTCAACCTCCGTACCAGGGACAGTATCAACCTGGGCAAGCTGCCCAACAACCGGTTTACCAGTATCAACCGTATCCTGGGTACACTTATCAACAACCTCAGCAACCCCAGTACGGTCCGGTTAATCCTGGTTTTCCAGGAGGATATAATATCCCAAATGCGACTCCTGTTCCTAGTTATCCTGGATATCCTCCTCCTGGGGCTGGTATTGTGACTCAGAGTTTTAGAGATCCTAACCGGCAGTTACCGTTTATTGCGACTTTAGATTTACCCGACTTGACGCGCCTAACGAACGATCCAATTCAATATCTTCAGTTCTGGCCGCCAATGCCAAATAAGTTGCCCAGCGATATACCCAAGTTCGAAGGTAAGTCTGGAGAGGATCCGTCTAATCACGTGATGACTTACCACCTCTGGTGTGCATCAAATTCCATCTCAGATGATTCCATCCGCTTACGTCTTTTCCAGCGTACACTCATTGGTCTCGCAGCCAAGTGGTACATTGAGTTACCACGGGCCTCTTTTTACAACTTTAGCCAGTTAGCTACCTCGTTCTTAACTCATTTTCAGTTACCAGTCAGATACGATAATGGTACAGAATTATTAACTTCGCTAAAACAATCGACATCCACGTACATTTCTGATCACATTCATGAGTGGAGACGTCGAAGAAGATTAGTGAAAGTTTTTATCCCGGACCAAATCTTAGCTGAATGGTTTGTCAAATCATTATTACCAAGAATTACTGAAGATGTAGCTAAGGCCGGAGTAGTTACTGAGGAGCAAGTCATTGCTCAGGCACAATACCTTGACTTAGTTTACACTCAGTCGGGTACGTTACACGAGAAAATTCCGGATCTTCCAAAGTCAAACCAAATCGCTGCTGCTCCTTCGGGATCTCATGCCGCTGATGGTATGATTGGTATCGTGACTACGAAGAGTAAGAAGAAGTCTTCCAAGGCCTCCAATACTCCAATTATCACTTTGCCTGATTCTCCGACAGGAGAGTCTTCTCCTCCTGAACTTACCGCCGACATTCACGCTGTAGAGTCATCTACGGCCAAATCAAAAAACGGTGGAAAGAAGAAAGGAAAGAAGAAGGCTAAAGCAGACAAGGCTCCAAAGGAGAAAACGGAAAAGTCGGAAACCAATGACGAAAAACGCAAACCTCGATATCCTTGTCTTATTTGTGAAGAAGATCATTTTACGAGAGACTGCCCTCATCGGGCCGAGGTAGTGAAAATAGTCAAAGGTTCTCCCACTCCTGCTGTGTTAAAAAATCCATTTCCAGAGCAGGAGAATAAGATGATAGGTTCTTCTTCGAATGCCAGTGAAGAACCCATTTTGATGATGTCTCATGTCAGGATTGCGACTCGATCGCAAGATTATGGTAGTAAGGCTCCTGTTGATGGTAAGGAAGCAGAATCTTCTCACTCTAACCCATCAACCTCAGCTCCTGGTTCCGATCCACTACAGATCGAAAAACCTAACCCAGACTTAGTGATTAAGCCGCCCGCCAAGGGTGTACTTCGAAGGTCTGCTTTCAATCCACATGCGAGAGCAGCCCAGAATTACAACATTGTTGAAGACTTAGCTGTTTCACCTTCAGCAATGTCGGCACTCGAAGTGCTGCAATCATGTCCAGCGCAACGAAAATTGCTTTTGTCGGCTATTGGAGCTGTCGATGTTCAGGACCCGAACCTAATGATCTTTGATCTAGAAAGTAGTACACCGCGTCTCCCCCATCAAATGGCTTTCCAAATTCCAGTGATAGTCAAAAACAGGCCTATTCATCGGACTGTGATTGATGAGGGAGCTTCTACGTGTATTATGTCGATTCAATGTTGGAGATCGCTTGGTTCTCCTTCGTTGAACCAATCCCCCACCATCCTTAAGGCCTTTGATGGCCGTGGGTTCCGTCCGTTTGGTATTCTACAAGAATTGCCTATAGGGGTCGAAGGTAAAACCGTTAGTCTGGATGTGGAAGTGGTTGATGCCCCTCTAGACTACAACCTTCTTTTGGGTCGAAGTTGGTCATATGCTATGACAGCGGTCGTTTCATCGGTCTTCAGAGTCATTAAGTTTCCACATAACGGTAAGATCGTGACTATTGATCAGCTGACATACTTTTCATCCGACCCAACCTCTTCAGAAACTATCCAGCATGTTGGTAAAACGACAATCCCTTATAGGGACATTGGTGTAGGTTTAGTTAAGGATTCCGGTTTACTGGGAACTTTTCCTCTCCCTCCACTCAATGCAGACCCTTCGTTTGCAACAATTCATATGATCACGTCAGAAAACATTATTTATGATGATCCTTGGTATGTTCCCTCTGACTCTGAGCTAGACTCACTCGGTGATGTTATGCCGTTGAGTCCGTATGAGATTGCTTATGAAGCTCTTATGTCTTTTACCGACTTTCATTCAACCGAAACCGACCAAATGAATGTGGTCAGTGAAGAGTCACTTTTCACCTCACCCTTAGAACGGATAACGTTTCCCGAAGAAGTGTCATCTGACGAACAACTTCGCGAAATCCTAAGTGTAGATGATCTACCATGGGAAGATCTCCATCACAGATCTTCGTTTTTACCTAAGGATGATGCATTTGAAAATGATTTTTCATCTATCTTTACCGCTGAATATGTCAAAGACGCTCAGGATCCAACGAAACATTCTGATTCAGAGCTGAATTTAGGGAATATTTCTCGTACTATTCCCATTGATATTTCAGTGAAGCCCGGAATCGAGGAGAACATTCATATAGGTGCCGCATGTACTGAAGAAGAAATCCAAACTTACAAGGCCCTATTCCAAGAATTCCGCGACGTGTTTGCCTGGTCTTACGAGGAAATGCCGGGAATTGATCCTGCCATTGTTGTTCATGAAATCAAAACCTACCCGGATGCTAAACCCATTCGGCAACGGTTGCGTCAGATTCACCCTCGAAAAGCGGCTGCGATTAAAGCAGAAGTCGAAAAGCTGTTGAAAGCAGGTTTCATTTATCCGATCCCGTTAACGGATTGGGTATCGAATATTGTTCCCGTCAATAAAAAACAAGGAACAATAAGAATCTGTATCGACTATAGGGATATCAATCGAGCTTGTCCAAAAGACAACTATCCTACGCCTTATATCGATCAAATTATTGATGATTGTGCCGGAAGTGAGATGTTTTCCTTCATGGATGGTTTCTCAGGCTATAATCAAATCAATATTCTACCTGCCGACCAACCAAAAACGGCATTCATTTGTCCATGGGGGACATTTGCTTATTGCAAATTACCTTTTGGACTTAAGAATGCCGGGGCCACTTTTCAACGGGCAATGTCTTATGCATTTCATGACATCAAGCACATTGTGCAACCCTATCTCGATGATTTGCCTGCTCATTCTTTACATCGAGCTGATCACCTTGTCCACCTACGAGCAATCTTTATGAGGTGTAGGCATTATCGAATTCGGTTGAATCCCCACAAGTGTGTTTTCTGTATAGAAACAGGTCGATTGCTGGGATTTGTTGTTTCAAAAGCCGGCATTCGCGTCGATCCCTCGAAAGTCGAGGCTATCATCAAATTGCCTCCTCCTTCGAGTTTGCGCCAACTCCAAAGTTTGCAAGGGAAAGCGAACTTTTTACGCCGATTCATCCCAAACTACGCCGAGGTCACTAAAGGTTTTACACGGTTGTTGAAACAGAACGCACAATTCTTTTGGGACGAGATTGCCCAACAATCTTTTGATGCATTAAAACACGCGTTGACCCATGCACCGTTATTGCATCCTCCCAACTACAACCAGGACTACTTCTTATACCTCGCAGCTTCGCATTCCACCATTGGAATGGTGTTAGTTCAAGAAGATGAATTCAAAGCAGAGCATGTGATATATTATCTTAGTAGAACCTTAAATCCCACTGAGTTAAAATATTCGCATGTGGAGAAATTGGCCCTGGCAGCCGTTCAAGCTGTCCAGCGTTTTCGTCACTACATTCTTCTCCGCAAGACTACAGTTATTTCGGATTGCAACCCTATGATTTATATTTTGACAAAACAACTGCTAGGGGGCAAGTACTCTAAATGGATTGTTATCCTGCAAGAGTTCGACTTGGAGTTCGAGAAGTCCAAGTCTAAGAAATCTTTAGTTTTTGCGGAATTGATGTGTGATTTCCCGAGTGCTGACACAGAGACTGTGGCAGAGGAGTCCATTGCGGACGAATCTTTGTTTCTTATTAGCACTTTAGATCCGTGGTATGGGGATATAATCATCTATCTCCAAACCCAAACCTTTCGGCCTGAAGCTTCCAAGGAAGACCGTCGAAAAATTCGGTTTCGATCCCAGCAATACAGAATTATTGGAGATACACTTTATCGCCGGGGGGCAGACTTAGTTTTTCGACGTTGTTTAACTCACGAAGAGGCTGAGAGAGTTTTGAATGATTGTCACTCTGGAGCATGTGGCGGTCATATGTCTGGGTATGCCACAGCTCAGAAGGTGTTGCGCGCTGGCTATTTCTGGCCGTCTATGTTTAAAGATTGTATCCTTGCTGTCAGAACATGCCACAACTGTCAAGTGTTTGATCGAAAGATGCGCGCTCCACCTGCTCCTCTCCACCCTATAATTGCCGCTGGTCCATTCGCCAAATGGGGCATTGACTTTATTACTTGTAACCCTCACTCGGCCGGGGGGCATGCGTATATCATCCTCGCGGTTGATTATTTTACAAAATGGGCCGAGGCGATGCCTACATTCGACGCAAGCGGCAAGACAGCTGCAGTTTTCGTATTCAATCATATCATAACTAGGTTTGGTGTCCCACAAGCAATCATTACTGACCATGGGAGCCATTTTCGAAACGTCATGATGACTGAGCTTACAAGCCAGCTTGGTTTGCGCCACGATAGCTCTACTCCTTATTATCCGCAAGCCAACGGTTTGGTTGAGTCAATCAACAAAGTTCTAGTCATCATGATTCGACGGATCATTGGTATCCATCGAACGAATTGGCATAACATGTTATTTTCGGCGCTATGGGCATATCGAACTTCAGTGAAAAATTCAACAGGTTTCACCCCTTTCCAGCTAGTTTATGGCTTAGAAGCTGTGTTACCTATTGAATGCGAAATCCCATCACTTCAAATGGCTGTCGAATTACTTCCAGCTACTTCCGAAGAGGAGAAACGGTTATTATACTTGGCTAAATTAGATGAGACTCGACGTGACGCTACTTTAGCTATCGAGACTCACGCGAAACGAATGAAAGCTCAGTACGATAAAAATGTAACCCCTCGAAGTTTTTCGGAAGGAGACCTAGTACTATTATATGATCAAGCTAACGATAAGCTAGGTGCCGGAAAATTCGTTCCCATGTGGCATGGGCCCTACATTGTAAAGCGAAAGCTAGCAAAAGGGGCTTATGAGTTAGTTGATTTTGATGGGGACTCTTTGGGTAAACCCAGAAATGGACTTTACCTAAAGAGGTATTATGCTTAAAATGATGGGTATGGAGAAATTTTTAGATAGGTTAGATTTCCTTTCTAGCTAGCAAGTGTGTTAGTTTAGTCAGTGTGCTTAGCTTAGCGAGTGTGGTTTTTCGTCATTATTCTGGCTTATCTTGGTTTTACTCTTGATATTGTAGATGTCGACGCCTCTCCAAACATACATTGGATTTGCTGATGGTGCTTGTCGTAATACACGGAATATCTCTTCCGCAGCTTGGGTTATCTATTCGCCCTCTGACGAGTTAGTTTCTATGCATGGGGTAAGCCTCGGTCAAACAACGAATAACATTGCAGAATACAGTGCAGTGGTTGAATTATTATCCGAATCTATTTCATTTGGAATTCGACGTTTGATAGTGAGGTTAGATTCTGAACTTGTTGTATTACAGCTTAATAGAGTTTATGCCATTAGAAATCCTGTGTTATTAAGGTTGTTTTTGAGAGTGCGTCTCTTGGAACGTGAATTTGATTACATTGAATATCAACATATTCCAAGGTCTTTGAATACATTAGCAGATGCAATTGCTTCTCGAATGTTGGACAGACATTTACGATAATCATGCAAGTAAATTTAAAAACATTTCATCACATATGTTAAACAAGATAAGCCGGTAATAGTGATATATATAGATAGAAGTGTGTCAAAAAATATATACATCGTCTTCGATCATAGGTTTAAAACACCTTATGATCGGCAAAATGATAGTACAAAAAGTCAAAAATGTCACATGTGACTACAAAAGTGACTAGTCAATCACTGGTGGTGCTCTCTGTACGACACCACTGCGCGGGCTACCTTACGCAAAAATCTCCTAAACGGTCCAGGGACCGCGACTACGAAGCGCTGAAGCCTGATAGGAATGTCGTCCATAGTAGTCTCAGGTATATCTGCCGTGAGACGCTCTAGATCATGCTCCAACTCAGCTAGTACTTCTGCTGTCGCGTCCTGTGGGGCCGGTACCGGTGCAGCTGGATGTAGTCTATCATAAGGCCGGAGGTTGGCTGGACGCTGTGGACCAACATCTGCATTTTGAAAGATTTACTATTAATTTTGAGACGATATATATGAAAAATACAAAAAATACATAACTAGAAAACTTGTGAAAATAAAAAGTACCTCTGTCGTCCCATTGTTCTCCCTGTGGAAGAACCATGTCCGGATCACCTCTGAAATCCATTCCGGCATACGGAAAGTCCTGTATCACAAAAAGCTGGCCCTCTAACCAGTCAAAATAACTATCTGAGAATCGAACTACTGTCGCGCCCTCGTCAGGATGCCGGGCCATCACCGCAACCCATCGTATCAGCTTTGGCTGCTGGGGACCCAAGATATCAACAGTGAGTTGCTGAGGGATCAGCATTGGAATTCTCTCCAAGGCAAAGCTCACGACTATAGGCCCATATCCAAAAGTCTTTAGTCGTCCGTTCTTTGCCTTGGTCAGTTGGCTCTTCATATGAGCCGACACAGCTTCACACCAGTTGAAAATGGTGCCTTGGTAACAGTCAATTGCCATCCGCATTTGGGATCCGGAAGCAATGTGTAAAGCGGCCGCGCCGCAAATTCTGGTAACCGTGAACGCTATGACTTTGAGTTCCGGTAGAGTGATGTGTTTTATCTCTATGCCTTTTGAATGGTGAGCCCCACGTGTGCACCAATCCTCGCGGAGACTATCAAGGGATTGGCCACCCGGCCTAGTCCCCGCAAGACTGAGTTGCTCACCTCTGTTTGGCAAGCCAGTGAGAAAGTATACATCCGAGGGCTCTATCTCGAGCTGGTGCCCTCCTATGTAAAAGCATTGTTCTTGTACGTTCCATCGCTCAACCAGCCATTCCAAGAATCTTACCTGGCCCCTCATGCCCGGTATGGTCCAATATTTGTATAATCCGCATGCTCTTAGGGCATCCAGGGAAGGTTGATGATTTATTGCAGCTTCATCTTCCTCTACATGCTCTCTTTCTCTCCAGTCTAACATGATTAATGCCCTGCATATCAAAAATAGCAATTAGAAATTGATTTGGGAATTTTTGGTGGTTTTTTGAGAGAGTTGGGGTTTTGAAATGCGCGTTTCTCGGAGGACGCACCCCGGCTTTGTAGCACAGGGCGCCCGGACGCAGCTGGCCTGAAGGCGGACTGCGTCTTCCGACCGTTTTTCCGTATGAGAAAAAGTCGGGGGACGCAGGTCACCCGAAGGGCACCTGCGTCCGCCGAGAGGCGCATTCCAAAACCAAAACCCCCCAAAAAATGAAACTAAGACCTAAAAATTAATTCTAAACGGATAGAAATGCAGAGTAGGATGTGTAAAATACCTGGATGAGACGGCGTTCGATTCCGACGGTCAGATTTTCCGCAGCGACCACGGGAAGTTTCTTGTCAAAAGCTCCTTTTTCAACCTCAACAGTGAAACGGTAAAAATGACATGGTAAAAGGTCTTTTTATAGGTTTTTTGGATGAATTAGTTCATTTTTTACCATGAAAAGATGTTTTTGAATGTATTTTTGCCTATTTTAAACAGGTATGAGTAATGTGTTGCTTTTGTGCAGGACAAAGGGATTTCGAGGGAAATTGTAATTTTTCACAAACAAAAATATCAGAGTCATCTTTTAAGCCCTTTTCTGACTCCTAAAACATGAAAAGATCGCCGAGTGTTTCTTTTTCACTCGTTAAAACGGAATTAAAAGACGGTCCCCTTTTAGCTCTTTTCTGACCGCAAAATCAGGAAAAGATTGCCGGGTTTTTGTCGTTTCGAACTCGATAAGGAAATAAAACGACGTGTCCTTGATCGCTTTTTACTTTTCAGGTTAACGACACTATTATGAAAGTACTCCTTGGTCGCAAGATCAAGCGGTTCCCCCAGGTATTATTTTATACTTTTTCGGGCTTGAGGGACACAAATATACGAAAAAGTTCAACGTGGAGTCTCCTTTAGTTTTTTCAGACTCTCTAAAAATGAAAAACGCCGAGTTTCTCCTATACTGGGCTCGTTAAACTTTTACAGTAGAGGACCTGTTCAATTACAAACAGGAACGAACCACTCCTTCCTAGGGTTCGAATTTAAACTAGGTTGGACTCGTCCGAAGGATGAGCTTATAATCAAGCATATGTTATCCTCCTCAAGCTTGTTAAAAATAAAGAGGTACTTGCCAGAAATGGTGGGGGAAAAGAGAGAAGAATGAACCTGTTTGTCACCTTTTGTCTCAGAAGAAACTTTATTACCACTCTTGAACACGACACTTTTCATTCACCTGGGTTGGGAAATCTTTTACCTCACAGTTGACCAAATCACTTTGAAAGTCTTTAACCGGGTTTCGGGGATTAACTTTGAGTTATTCGTCACCAAGCCATCTGTTGTGTCGTTATGTGTTCAAGAGGTCTGCAAGCAAAACTTTCATCTGCAAAATACTTGTCATCCATTTGACCATCCCTGAGTCAGTCCTTACAGCAACATTTCTTCAACTTGAACAATGATTTCGTGTTGCGGGCTTGCCTGCAACGGGTCGCTTTCTATCGACATCGACACATTATCTAGAAAGATGACTTAGGAATCGACAGTACCTTGAAGTCTGCATGCATCAATGGCAGGTTTCTCGCCTTTGACGTCAGTTTACATCATTGACTTTCGATCAAAGGATTCCGTGAAGTGTTCGACATCAAAACATCTATTCACATTTCACGGGTTGTGCTTGGTACTTTGAGAACCATTGACATTACTGGTGGTCTCTCTCACGCTTGTTAACAGTTTACATCATCGACTGGTAATCAAGTGGTTTCTAACATGTTCGACATCGAATCATTTAATCACATGGCTAGAATCGTACCAATTCGGGAAGTAGAAGTGAAGACCCTGGATCTAGTTTCTACCATCCAGGCTGCGAGGAGTTTTGTATTCATTATCTATGTAGACTAATCATAAACAGATGGCTGCGTCCATACTGTGTCTACAAAAGTCTATTAAAATGATGTACTGCAAGATCATTCCTGTATCAGAATAGTTAGTCCATTAGTTAAAGTTTTGAATCTGAGTATGGGAATGCCTACCTCAGTGATGATATAATCTTATCCATGTATTTTGTGTTGAAAATTGCAGGTTCCAACCAGGCCATCCACAAGACAATCCTTGAAATGATAAAGCGCTTCACCCTTCCTAGAATTACAAAACCCTATTCTATTCCAGGCTTCGCACTTTAGGGGGCAATCTGTTACACTAAAAAATGTCACCTTGACTACTTACAGTTAGTATGGCTCAAATCAACAGTCATGCTACCCTCTTAGGCAAGTCTCATGCCTCTGTTATCCATCTCAAACTCAAAGAAGAGAGAAAGTCTTGTAAAAACTATGTTTATCTCTGGGGTCGCAGGTTCTCTCTAGCCTTACCTGCGGGGACGCTGACCATGTTCACAAAATCTGCGTCCATGGACGCTCTGTATGTTAAGGGACAGGTGCGTCCCTCTGTAAAAGGCAAAATGCGCGAGTTTTATCTTGAAAAAGTTACTTGTGGTTACTTCTAGAACATTCTAGAGGTCGGTTTGATGAAATGGATGCGCCTCCAGTTGGTTCATGTATCTCTATTAAGGGGGAACTTATCCCATCAATAAGGGAGCTATCCCACCCAAAGAGGGGGATGATCCCATTGATAGTGGACCTGAATAACCTCTTTACAGCACTATAAATAAAGGCATTGAGCCAGAAGGAGAGGAGGTTGGAGCTATACATTTTCTTTGGGTAAATGCTGCAGGATTTAGGTCTTCCATTAGAGCCTTTGTGAGGAGAGATTGTCTTCACTTGATTCTACTTGGAAGAGGGTGAGCTTTGTCAAAGTAGAGGAAAACCCTTGATGGACCCTGGGAGGAACTTGCACAACACCAAGGCCAGGTTGTAAGAGTTTCTTTGTTTCGTTATTAATACAAACTGGTTTATTTTTCTCAATAGCTTGTGTTAATGAGTTATTTCATGTGTTCCTTGGTCTGCATGTTGAATATATGTTTTATTATATGAAATGCAAGTGCTTGGTAATTGTTTGATTGTTTGTGGTTGCAGGAATTGACTTGAAGGAGGAGCTCATCCGGATCGTCAAGAACGGACTTCAACAACAGCGTTTTGGAATAAGGTAAGCCTAAACACTTGTAGTTTTCATGTTGTAAAAGGTGTATTTAGAGAAAGATCACTCCATTTTGTCTTGTTTGTCATTAGAACGTCTTAGACTTCTAGGAAGGTCAGTCGTGTCCGCACCCTTGACAAATTCCGTGTGACACCATGCACAAAACCATAGGTAGGTCCGCCCACCTAACATAGGGTAGCTAGTCGTGGAAATAATATAACACAACTGAACACAATTACCAAATTATGTGTGTATGAAGATGAAAAGAACAAGAGACACAAGATGTAGGCCCATAACTAGGGAAAGCCCCTATAAGGGGAAAACCCAGTCAATAACTCTTCCTTTAGTAGATTCAATTCAATATGAGACACTTCGAGAGTTATTAGACCTAGAAAAAGGACTCCTCCAACCACCAAGTCATCCCTTCCTTGCAATAAATGATAATCACAAAATACTCCAAGTGACAACTCCCCAACAACAACTTCAACTGATAATTTCGGCCCCTTAGTTGTAGAAATTTGACTCTAGCAACAAAATTCTGGACTTGCAGTAAACACATATTTTCGACCCCAACAACTCCCCAGAAACATCGCATGTGTGAGAGATAGACAACGCGAAAAAGATGATTTAGGTCTTCCCAACAACTTCATCTTCTTCCAGCTACTTCAAGCTCTTTTTTTTCTTCTCTTTCTTGAAGATCGAACTTATTTAGTGAATGTGACAAATAAGTTGAATTTCCTCTCGTTATAAAGTCATTTTTCTATGTCGAATTTCCCTCATGTAGGCCGACGTGTTGGGGACATGGCCGACTTGGTGTGGAGGTCAGAAATTACCTTTTTGAAAGAAAAATTTTTTTTTTTACATGATACGAAAGCCCAACTAGGGTCTAATAAAAATTTTAATGAATCTAATGACTCAATACAAAACCTAGAAGCCTTCAATGGAGGCTTTGACCTAGAAAACTTTGACCCAAGCATGAAACCCATGCTTTAATAAGTCATTTTCTTTAATAATAATTTTTATTTTTTGACAAGTACAATTATGAAGACTGAAGCTAGTTACAATTTTCAACTAGTCGCACATGTATATTGTTGACCATATATCATATGTTTGAGAGTAGGGTTTAAAGTTGGTCGACTTCTAATTTTTTGGATTGGTTTGACTAGTGCTAACTTATAGTTGTTTTACTAGGTTTGACTGGTATTTGACTTGAATTATTGGCACATATTTCTAGACAAATGCCTTATTTGTAAACCTTATTTGAAACATAATTTATCCTAAAGAAAATAATGTTGGCTTTTCTTTGAGGGATTAAGCATAGATTCAACCTGAGTGATTAATGTTCTAGAGGGAGGACTGTATATATTGTTAGGATGCCTAGCCCATGAATTTGTACATGATAGTATCAATTAATGACATCGAATATTTTGTTTCTTGCATTACAGGGCTTTACAAACATTGATGAGGATGGTTATAGGTCTTCTTGAGCTCCAAGTAGAGCATGATGGTGTTTGTAGGGGTTGTGTACTTCGTAAGAACATGAAGGTATATTTTTGGAGTAGTGATAGTAAGTCCAAGGGGATCTTGGATCTAGTACATTTAAATGTTGCAGGGACTAAGAGAAGGTCAACATTGATTAGTGACACCTTACAAGATGTAGAGAGGCATGCAAATAAAAAGGGTACTTTCATGGCGAGAAGATGATCACAAAGGTTCTTGAGCTTTATGGAATTGATAAGCCACGTCATTGATTATGAGCTTTCCAGTTTAGTAGAGATAGCATGCTAATTGGTTTAGAAGGATGACATGATGGAGGAGAATCAATCCATCATAAAATAATTTGTGTGGGAGATAGATTCGAGATTAGAGAGGAAGTTTGCAGTGAATTTCCAGTGGATCTGTAAGATCCAGCATGCATCAAATGGTAGCACCGAGAAGCAAAAAATAAGGTTTGTAGCGAGAGATTTCTCCTAGAGGGAGGGAGAGGACTATGAGGAGACTATCAAGACTATTGTTTCTCTTGCTTCAGTTATGGGTTAGAGGTTACAATATATGGATGTAAAGGTTGTGTTCCTCAATGGGTTGATTGAGGAGGAAGTGTACATAGAGAAACCTTGGGGCTTTGTGATACATGGGAAGGAGTCCCATGATTACGTAATGAAGAAGGATTTGTATGGACTTAAGCAGGCACCTAGGGCATAATATTCTAGGATTAATAGATACTTTATGAATTTGGTATTCACCAAGTGTGGTGTAGATCATGACCTTTACTTCATGGTTTTTGATGGTAATCCTTTTATCTTGGTGTTATATGTTGATAATTTATTCCTTACTGGGCTAAAGAATATCATTATTGGGTGCAAGAGGGAGTTGATCTTGGAGTTTAAGATGAATGATATTCACTTGACATATTACTTCTTGGGATTGGAGGTGTGCTAGAGACCTAGTGAGATCTTCGATGGAAAAGGGAAGTACACAATTCAAATCTTGAGGAGATTTAGTGAAATACATGGCTACACCTATGGTGACCAATCTAAAGAAGCTAAGTGATTCCACTTTAGATTAAGATTTGGTGGATCCCACTATGTATCTATAGTTGATTGAATCCTTGATGTACCTAGTTAACACCAACTTGGATTGTTTCTTTATAGTGAACACCGTGAGTTAGTATATGGTTGAGATGAGACATGTACACTGGGTTTCAGCAAAGCATGTGTTACAGTACCTACATGGTATAGTTTGATATGGTCTAAGATATATCTCAGGAGGTGAAGTGAGGATTTAGGAATATGCTGATTCTAATTGGGACATGAGTTCAACGGACAAAAATAACACCTTGAGATGTTGCTTCAACTCGGGATCAACTATGATATCTTGGTTTAGCAAGAAGAAAATTTCTATCACACTAAATAAAATAGAATTGGAGCATATTACAGTGAGTGCCACAAGTCAAGAAGCAGTGTCGCTTCAGAATCTGCTTGAAATTCTATTTGATTTGGTACTAGAGACAACCATGATATATTGTGATAATCAAACCCATGTCAAACTTTTAGAGAATCCATAATTTTATGATAGGCTGAATCACATTGAGATCAAATATCACTTCATTCGAGGCATGGTGCAAAAAGGGAGCAGTGAAGCTCCCATACATATCCACATATGAGCATATTGTAGACATTCTCACTAAGCCCTATCTAAAGGGGATGTATGTATACTTCAAAGAAAATCTTGGTGTGATGAAAAATGTCTCCCTCATTGAGATGGATTTTTGATGTAATTGCAGCATCAGAAATATATTCTCCCATGAGGTCATGCTGATTTGACTAGTGGGAGAATGATACATTCACCCATGGGGTCATGCTAATTTGATTAGGGAAGAATGATACCTTCACCCATGGGTCCATGCTTCTTTGGCTAGGGGTGAATGGATTGTGGTACTCACCTTGGCTCTGGGATGGAGTGGTCTATTTTTTATAGAGAAGGTTTGATTTGTTTATTTTACCCATTAGTGGAATAAGAAATTATAGTCTATGTTGAGTTGTGATATAGGCTCCATTAGTGATGAGGTGCCACTTGATGGGTCTCCACTCAACATTAGAACTCTGTATAAATAAACAAGAATGTGAGGAGACAAATCATCAACATGGAAAGCTCATTTGATCTTTTCTAGTGGAGGAGAAATTTTAGCTAAAGGAGAAATATGCTTGTCACAATTTATTCATCATTCTATCTCTCTTTGGAGGTAGCATGTGTGAAGAAGGATGACTTAACCATGCTACATTGACTGAAGTTGATCAAGATTTGACCAAGGATGTTTGACCAAGATTTGACTACAGCAAAGGACGCACGTGTGAGGGTTTTTATCACAACCGCATGTGCATATTATTGACTACAGACTATAGGTTTGACCAGGGTGTCAAAGTTTGATTCCAGGGAAATTTTACCAGCTTGTCAACTAGAGTTGACTTTTTATTTTTTTGATCGGTTTGAATTATAGCTATTTTACCAAGTCTTGGATCATTAAAACATATTTCTAAACAAATTTCTAATTTATAAACCTTGTTGAAAGGACAATTTCTCCTCAAGAAACGATTTTTGGGTTTTTTCCCAAGGGTTTCTTATGTGAAAATTTTTGCATCTATTATGCATGGGTGTCTTTCTATGATCTTTACTATTTCTAATGAAATTAATATTGATACTCTTTTAGTATAATTATTCATTGATATCAATGGCATGAAAGATACTATTTAAAAAACATTGGGAAGTAATAACCAGGTAAATTATATTTTATTACACTTGCCATATAATTCCAACAAAGATCATACAAAAATATGAGTTGGTCAAAAAAATGGGATTGGAAGTTCGTGATCATCCATGAACAAATAGGGAAAAACCATATTTTCTATTAGTGTTAATTTAATTGATAAAGTAGAATTGGATGTAGTTCTTCTTCTGTATGTGGAGTATTGTTTGGAAATGCTGTTGGATCCTCGAATTGTCCTCAATTTTGACATCCTTTTTCCCTTCATTTAATCCATCCTACACTTTTTTTGATATATTTACAGGTGATAATGTCAATTGGGTCATATTTGGGCATAAAAAAAGGTATCAAACAATGGTAGCCCATGATCTAGATTTTCTTTGTGAAAATTGACTAAAATATCTCTTTGGCTACCGAATTGTAACATTTCCCTAGTTGACTGAATTTTCCATAGCTCAATCCATGGTTAAATAGGATGAAGAGATTCTCAAAGTGAAAAAAGGACATGAGAAGATGCCAAATTTCAAGGACATGCTCATCCACCTATTATGCCAACTCAAAAGATAAATCAGACTAAGAATCTATTTGGTCAAAAGTCTAGGTCCACATTGCTTTATTCATGCGCAAGGCTTTGAAGAAGTGGTTTTGAAATCAATAGAGCATGGGAAAGATGACATCAAGTGAGTGAGTCTCATGATAACTGAGAGATCATGTGTAGAAGAAGATGATATATATGATTTCCTACGATAGAGAAAATCATGCCAAACCAATTTTGTAATAGCTGCTGGTTGCTTTACCATGTAAATATGAAAAAACAAGGTCATAGGACACGTATTCCAAGCTAAATGGTGTGAAAATATAATAGTGAGAATTAATTTTCATTTATTAATGGCTATTAAAAGGATTATATTTTTGCACACTGTAGACCTCAATCCCAACAAACAAAATATGGTAAAATCAAGATAAAGGATGTGGTATGCTTGCCTCTTAGGACAATCCTTTTCATCATATGTTCAAATGGAGTGAGGGGGTATTAACAAACATGAAGGAACAAATCAACAAAGTGAAAGATGGGTGACTGAAAAAGGTTGGCTATCGTTCCATCTTGATCTCATTAGCTTTGGAGAGGATTCCATTAATTCATCCACAACATAACTCACTTGAGCTTCTGGATCCTAGATATCCATGGATGAGACGATGGGTAGACCTCATGTCTAGACATGATAGTCCATCTTCCATGAGTTTCACACCTATTGTTTTTTGATGACTGCATGTGTAAATCATTATGGTTGAGGACTATCCATATGTTGGGATGGACTACTATGGATATCCAAAGCTCATGCTACCTGAAGATGAGAAATGGAGTGGCATAGGAAAAACAAGATTTCTTTTTGAGGTTTAAAATTTATTTTTGGTATTTTCATGTATCCAAGACTAACTATGGATTTTTACATTCAAACATTGGGCTCGTTGAACCAATGGGTTCATCCTATCTTCAATGTCCTGGAGACTGCAACAGGCACAAGTTGGAGTACATGTTGTTGCAAGGCTACAATAGGTGTTATAGGATCTCAATGTGGTTGAGACTCTTGCATAATTTGAGAGACATATTGAGGGATTGAACCATGGCATACCAGAGGCTAGGGTCAAATAGATCTTGTTGGCTTATTGGGTCCTAAACCAGGTTCAAAGTTGATTTAGCCAAACAAATCTCGGTACTACTGGCCCTTTCGGCAATAGTCTGTGGAGCGCAGACTAAGGTCCCACCTAAAGTAATATGGGAGGGTGCTAGAACCAAGTTTCCACACCCTGGAGATGTCTGATGAGTTCAAGTGGTCTGCGGTTTGACCCTGCGCACAAGTCGCTACGCGCACTTTCCCTTACCTCGCAGCCTAATATACTGCCTTCATGCAGCCCTACCGAGGGGCTAAACGTCACGCTCTACATTATTACCCAAGACCTCAATGGTATTCCAATGTTAGTTAATTAACTTTTCCTACTTGAGTGCTTTAAGTATACTTAACAATATAAACCATTCATACAGGTGCATGCAGTAAATAAACAGTATATTTGCAAATCATATCAAACATGTATTAACCCAAGCACAAATACATAGAATTATGATAAAACTTCTCTTTATTAATTTATTCCTCGGTTATAGACTCGACTCTGCCCTGTGCACTCAGCTGTAGGGGTCCGCGCACTTAGTTGCGGACTACTAGGCCTATGCGCACTTAGTTGTAGGGGTCCGCGCACTCATCCGCAGACTACTAGGCCTCTTCGTACTCTTCTATAGGGGTCCGCACACTTAGCTGTGGACTACTAGGCCTCTGCGCACTCAACTGTAGAGCTTTCTCCTACTCTATGACCCAAAGACACACTTTACACTTGTGACTCAATCACTTAGACTTTTTACTCCTCTCTATCCTTATCTCCCTTTTACACTTAGAGCCTCACTCTATTTATACAATCCCATGGTTCGCGAACCCTGGGTAGGTCTATCCAGCTGACATTACATTACAAAACTAGGGCGGACAACCCTGTGACTCTATTATACTTTCGCACCCTGCTCCTGTAATTCGCGGAGCTTTACAAAAAAATTCGGTCAAAACTTGGGCTTTGAGCCCAAAAATATGCCTTGGGGGGATTCCATGCCCAATAGGCCCCCAACACAGACATCATGACTCACCCTCGAGTCACTCTCTTAGCACGATGATCTTTGTGTAGAGTCCCTCCAACTGTTCTCAAACTGCATGGAGGTTAGCAGTGCACTGAGCTGCTACTTGTTGGATCTACTACATATGCTATTCCAAGACATCTATTAGTGGAGTGCTTCTCTGCATCAATGTGTGCATCCCCTATATGTGTGTGAGATTTCCTTCGATGTCTACCGTGATGGTGAAGGCCTCGCTGATCCAAGGCTGGATGCACACTTTTAGGACTGCTTCCTTATGTCATGCCACGTCCACCTACCCTTGAATTCTTTAGCTTGCTGCATCCATGCAAGCCTCTGGGTGAGGACCACCATCTACAGAGTTCCTCGGACACTGTCATACTGCTATTAGAGTTCCCGCACCTCTGTCTCTAAGTGTTGGATGTTGGGGTCCTCCTGTAGAGTTGTGAGGACCTTAAGTGATTCTTCCAACATGCTGGTGTAGTCTCGCATTGCACCTCTGGTTTCCTCCAATCCCACTGTGATAGTGCTAGTGCATTGTTCTCTAACTTCCGGGGGAGTGGATGGCTCTTCCTTTAACCGCAGCTCGGCGATATAAAGATTCAGCTCTAGCTAAACCTTTGTCATTTCCTCTCTAGCCACGCGAACCCCTGCCACTAACCTATGGATTCGCACCTCTGCTGGCATATCTACTGAGATGGCTAGCTCTGGGATGCTTCGGAAAGCATCGTTTATCACCTGCACTAGTGTTGATTTTGCGACACCAATTCGTCGCTTTTCAAGCTTAGTTGTTCCATATTTATCTTTTGCTCACTGAGGACTTGGAGTGAGCGGCTCTCCCTAGCTCGCAGCTCTACAGTTATCCCATCTTGCAACACATATAATGTCTCACGCGAGAGGGCAGCGAGATTAACACTGAGACCTTTTAGCGTGCTAACCAAAGGCCTGCCAGCCTCATTTGATGTCACTAGTGCCCCTTCCGGAAGCAGTATTGTGTTCGTCATTCGTGTGCATCACATCTGCTCTACTACCATGGATCTGAATGTGAGGTTGGTCGACAGGGTACCAACCTGAGGGGGCCACGCCTGTAATTCTTGCAACTGTGCTCTAAGGGCCCCCAACACAATCTGGTTCTCCTGCATGAAATTTTGGAGAGCTTCATTGGTGACATCACGCATCATCTTGACGATGTCATGCAGATCACCCTCAGTTAGGGTGATCGGGTTAATGGACAACTTCGAGGCCTTGACCTTGTTCTGCAACCTTGTCTGCTCATCTGGATGTTGGCACTTCAACTATGTGGATGCGGTTCGAGAATCAGCGCTTCCTTTTGTTGTTTCTAGTTCCTCTGCCTCCTGCCCCTGCGAAGGCATTGTTTGGTCCTCACCTGCCTTCGCAGATGCTATCTATGCTGTTGTTGTTGCTGCAGCCTTGCCCTGCTCAGCTGGCTTTTATGCCATGTCCCGTGCTGCCTGCACTTCTACTATTGCTTTTAACTTCCTTTGTTTTTCAGACAACTGTGCGATGCACAGTGTGGCCTCATCTTTCTTCGTTTGGGCTACCGACTTCCCGATTTATGCAATGTTTGGGGCGTGCCATTCTGGTGGCCATGCCTCCAAGACATTAAAACTGGCATCATCGGTGGCTACAAAGGGTAGCTTTGTCCATTGCTTTGTTGATTCCTTTCATGCTCTGATATATATGTTATGCATGTCTTCCTTAAATTATGCAAAACTCTGTAGACTATTGTAAACCGTGGGTGACAACTACAACTTACGATTGATCCACATTCGGATGTTCATCTCCATGAGCACCCAAAAGATCTTGCTATCACGTATCCTTGTAGCATCCTTCGTGGCCTAGAGTGAAGCGTACTTTGCGGCCTCTGGTAAATCTCCATCAATTATGGGGAATTGACAATCCTCCGGCAATTCCCCAGCGACGATCACTATGGATAGAAACAACCATGCATAGTGGAACATTTTTCGGTATTGCTGGGCTTCACGGAAATTCTCTAAAAATTCTATGCAGACGAACTTGGACTTGTTAAACTGGACCCCCTCCACGCATTTCTCAGCCAGTGCAACCACCGGCGTAGGTACCTCGTCTGCATGGCACTTGCACATCACTTTACCGACGAGAATTTGGGTTGCTATGCATACTTCTTTTTCCTTGATGTTGGAGATGGCGTAGCCCCTCTTCTTCTTGTCCAACTTGTACTTCTTCTTCATGGCCTCTGCAATGGCCAAATCACTGCCCTTTCCTTCTGATATTGTCGAGGGGTCTTCTCCTTTGTATGGAAGTTGTGAGATGCGATGAATCGACTCTACCATGATGGGGATGGGTTCCTCCATCCATAATCACCCATCATGCATCGGGCGGAGAAACTGCCTGATGACAAAAATGGTTATTGGAGCATGGTAGAAATGTGAAACCCAAAGTAGGTTCAGCAACACCACCTTCTCCATTTTGCGCAACCACTTATGTGGCTCTAATGTTGTCACCACCCCCACAGTGTTCTGCTTCATGAGGTTTCTGGTCTCAAGGTGAGGGAACTTCTCTTGGTTAGCGAGGTCCCAATATTCGAATTTCATAGTCTGCATGAGGCCCAAGTGTGTGCTTTCAAACCTAATGCCATCTAGGAGGAGCAGGGTTTGGAGTGAACTCTTGGTCTCGTCCAGGTCTTTGGGCACTTTGGCCTTCCCTTTTCGCGGAGGGACATAGGAGGGTAGCTTTTTCGTAGAGTGCCTAGGTTGAGTATCCACCTCTATGCCTTCATCTTCTTCTTCTACGATGGTAAGATCTTGCAAATATTCTTCTTCTTTGTCTATTTCTATAGTGACAACTTTCCCTTTCTCCTCCATTGATAGTTTGCTGCGTAGCGGGTTCCGCAGGGACATGCGTACGGGAGCCATTTCTTGTTTTTCCTTCTTGGGTCTTGGCGTGCATGATGATTTAAGGATTTCTTTTATACTCTTGACCTGCGAGAAGATACCAGAATACCAAGTATGCAAAGAAATATACCCAGAACATAAAACAATAAGAAATAACAACATGTATTTTATTATTTAGAAACGAAAGCAATGTTCACTTGCCTCTTTGAGGGGGCAACCTCCAATAGAGTTGGGCTCAATTACAAAATAAGACATGACACTCCTCAAGGGGAGTCTCTATCCTTTATATAGGATTCATACATGCAATACCATCGGTCAGTACCATGGTTCTTATTAATACCATCTATCTAATTCCATGGCCCATTTGCAACTAACTGTGGTCCCTTCCTTAAATGTGGGTCAACCACTTACAATTATTAATATGGGCTTTATTGAATCTTTAACTAACTATAACTATGACTCAACCCTATTACATAAATAACGGGGTTAGGGTTGGACCCTAACATGCCCTCCCCCATAAAAATAGCCTTTTCCTCAATGTTGAAGCTTTGGAAATTGCTGAAGAATAGTGGCTGGTTCCCAGGTCGCATCTTTTGGAGAGGTGTCTTTCCACTTGACGAGGACTTCCTTGATCATGTGGCTGTGCAGGTTCTGTTCTCGCGTGTCAAGAACCTATTCGGGTTGGAGCTAGATTGAACCTTATTCATCCAATTTCGGTAAATTGGTTTGAATTCTGCAATGGTTCCCCACCACTTTCTTGAGGCATGAGACATGGAAGATGGGATGGATTTTGCAGTGAGTGGAAAGGCTATCTTTTAGGCTACTTCTCCGATGCATTGAAGTATTTGATACGGTCTGTAGAATTTTGGAGATAATTTATGACAACCCTTGTCTTTGAGTGATGTTTGCTTATATGGTTGTAGCCTCAAGAATACCTGATCCCCTGCTTGAAATTTGTGCTCTAAACGATGTTGGTCTGCTTGTTGCTTCATGCGATTTTGAGCTTGATGGAGATTCTCTTTGAGATGGGCCAGCATGGTTGCACAGTTCTGTAGGAGTTGATCCACTTATTATACCTTCGAGCATCGTTGGATATAAGAAGTAGGCGAAGGAGGGAGTTGACCATAAACTGCTTCATATGGAGTCATTTTGGTGGTGGCATGATAGTTAGCATTATAGCACCATTTGGCTCGAGGTAACCATTGTACTCATAGATGTTGTTTTTCTGAAGTGAAAAACCTGAGGTAGGTCTCTAGACATTTGTTGACTACTTTAGTTTGACCATCAATTTGGGGATGATAGGAAGTAATGAGTTGTAGTTGGGTACCTTGTAGCCTGAAGAGTTCTTGCCAAAAGTTACTGGTGAAGATCGGGCCATGAAAAAAAACAATGGAAGTGGGCATGCCATTCAATTTGAAGATCTAGTCCATGAAATATTGAGCCACTAAAGTTGGTGTAAAAGGGTGGGGTACGGCACAAAAATGAGCATACTTAGAAAGTCTATCCACAACCACCATGAAGACTAACTTGTTGCATAACTTCGGAAGACCCGTACTGGAATCCATAGAAACTTCCATCTAGATTAAGGCAGGGATGGGCAATGGCTGTAATGTGCCTAGGGATTTGACTGTTTCTCCTTTGTGGTGCTGACACACATCACACTCAACTACAAAAGTAAGAATGTCCTTTTTAATGCCTGTCCAAAAGAATGAACGTCGAGTGTGAGCATAAGTCTTCTGAAAGCCTGAATGGCCTGTAGTGGGAGATGAGTGCAACTTTGCCAAAATGCGACTTTTGAGGGTGGATGTTGGCAATATCACTACTTTGTCCTTGTAGCAAAGAATCTCATCCTGCCAAGAGTAGCCCGTTGTGGAATTTGGATCTGCCTGCAATTTATTAATGAGTTGGGAGAGCAAAGGATGTGAAAACCATTCCTTACGAGCCTCTTCAATCCACTCTAGAATGGGAAGAGATATTTCTAGCAGGGTGCTTTCCTCCTCAAATTGGCATGATAAAGCATTTGCTACAACATTTTATTGCCCTTTCTTGTAAATTATCTCATAATCATATCCCAACATTTTGGCTAGCCATATATTTTGTTGTGGCGAGGATAGGCATTGCTCCAAAAAATATTTAAGGCTTTAATGGTCTATGCGGATTTGGAAACGCTCCCACAATAAGTATGGTCACTAGGTATCCACTGCATGTAAGATGGCCATCATCTCCTTCTCATAGGTAGTTTGTCCTAGATTTTTCCCACTTAGTTGTTGGATAGTGAATGCCAAGGGTCGAACTTCTTGCATTAAGATAGCCCCAATACCCGTATTTGAAGCATCACATTCAATCACAAAATATTTGGTGAAGTCAAGTAGTGCCAATATGGGAGTGGAACACATGGCATGTTTGAGAGCTATAAATTCCTGTTGTGATTCATCATTCCAGAGGAATGAATTTTTCTTGAGAAGGTGAGTGAGGGGTCTAGCAATGCAACCATAATTGCGGACAAATTTGTGAGAGTATCCAGCGAAACCCAAAAATCCTCTCAAACTCTTCAAGGTCTTTGGTTGAGGCCAATCCTGCATTGCCTGGATCTTTTTGGGATCCACCGTGACACCTTCAAACCCCACAATGTGGCCCAAATACTCAACTTATTCCATGCCAAAAGAGCACTTGGACAATTTGACAAATAATTTATACTTTCGGAGCAGTTACAAGAGCAGATCTGCATGCCGAAGATGTTTTTCCCAGGTGAGGCTTTAGATGAGGATGTCATCAAGGAAAAGAAGGAAATTTTTTTTGAGATATGGTTTGAGCAGGTGATTCATGAGGCTCTGAAAAGTGGATGGGACATTACAGAGACAAAATGGCATGACTAGGAATTCATAATGGCCTTCATGAGTTCGAACAACAGTCTTTGGAATGTCTACTTCTTTCATGCGAATTTGGTGATAGCCTGAGCAAAGGTCGAGCTTAGTAAATAATTGAGCCCCATTTAGTTCATCCAGCAAATCATCAACAATGGAGATGGGAAATTTATCTTTGACTGTCAGCTTGTTGAGGGCCCTGAATTCTGGACACATACGCCATTCCCCATCTTTCTTGAGCGCAATGACCATAGGCGATGAATAAGGACTAATGCTGGGATGAATGACACTGGCTTCTAGGAGTTCCTTAAAGATTTTTCCAATTTCATTCTTTTGGGTGAAAGGATATCTATATGGGCACATATTTGGTGGTTGTGCCCCTGGGACCAAAGTAATGCTATGATCATGTTCCCCTCTTGAGGGTGGAAGCTCATGAGGCTTGTCAAAGACTTGCAGATGGTTGTTTAAGACCTGTTGCATCTCATGATGAATATGAAGAGAAGTGGGTTCAAAGGCCTGGATGGCACTGAATTAGGCTATAACTCCATGGTGGCCCTTTTTTAACATTTTTTCCATCCTATGCAAGCTAATGATAGAAGGAGCACGTACCTGGAGTCCGCGGAGGGTACGTGTGTGGTTATTCTACTTGAAGCTCATAAATAACTCTTAGAAATCCATTTTGATTGGGCCGAGTGTGCAGAGCCATTCAGCACCCAAGACAATGTCACACCCACCCATGTTGATGGCAAACATGTGGGTCTTTGGGTGATAATCCCCCATTTTAAGTTTGACATTTTCATAGCAGCCTTCACATTTCATTGTCCCCCCATCAACAATCTGGACCTAGAAATTAGAGACTGCTCTAACAAAACAATGCACTACTTTAGTGACTCTTTGATGGATAAAGTTATGCGTACTACCACTATTAATCAAGACTACTATAGGGAGATGCTTAATAAAACCTCTGATTTTGAGAGTTTGGGGAGAAGAAATTCCTGCCAAAGCATGAAGCGAGATAACTGGTTCTTCAAGTGTAGCTGGGAGCTCATTATCTGGTTGGTTGTCCTCATCTTCCTCCTCTGGTCCCTCAAATGGTGGGGCTTTCTCAGATGAACTGTGATCTATAGCATCAATTTGAAAGAATTTGGGTTCCTTGCATTTATGCCCCGAGAAGTATTTCTCATCATAGTGGTAATGCAATCCTTGCTTTCTTCTTTCCATGATTTCCGCTGGTGACACCCTTTGAACCTTAAGTGTTTGGGTAGTGCTTGGAGCTTGGGTGGGGCGTCCCTTGGCTATGAAATTTGGACGGGTCGACTAGGCCAATAACACGTGTTCTACTTTACGATCTATCTTGCAAGTTGCCAGCCATGAGACTGGGTGTTGTAGTCAGATGTGGGCTTCTATGGCATCTTTGAGACCACTGTTAAAATATTCCAAGTAGAATTCATCTGCTAGACCTCTTGTGCGGAAGGCTAATGCTTCAAAGGCTTTAATATATTCTTGCATTGTGCCAGTTTGTTGGAGCTAAGTAAGACAACCCAAAAAGTTAGATTCATGGTCAAAGAAATCAGAAATGGCTTTTGAGAATATCTGCCAAGTCAATGGCATTGCATAGCAGCGTTGATGCCACTGCCACCATTGCTATCTTTCTTGGTCCAAGTACAGGCTTCCCACACTTAGCTTAGTCGCATCATCTCTGATGTGATTCAATGTGAAATATTTCTCCATTTGTGCTAGCCATATGGATGGATGAGAGCCATCAAATTTATACATGTCCAAGTTGGGTGGTTGAAGATGGGACTGTTGGTGGTTTCCATAGAAGTGAAGAGAATGGTTAGACTCACCCTCAATGTTTTCATTAAAATCATATGCCTCTGATTGTGCCCCCGACTTGCCCTTTGTGATTGTGTCAGTTAAGGTCTGAATCTGCTTCGTTAATGCCTCCAACATTTGTTCAAGGGTGTCAATATTCTCATTAGCCATAACTTGAGCTCTGGTTTGTACCATGCACCGATCCAGTGCACTTCTCGTTACTGTGAAAAAAAATTTGGGACCACCCGAAATTTTGACGGTGAAAAGTGAATGGTACCACCTTGCTCAGCCCATTGACCTGATTTTTATGGGCTAAGTCTCCTATAAGCATCCTAGGAGGGTCTCAGATTTTTTTTTATTTTTTTTTACTCCGAAAGGAGTTTTACTCCTCGCTTAGGATTACTACAGTAGCCAATTCCCAGAAAATTTAATTATGCCCAATGTCCTGCGAGAATCACGCCCAGGTATAGGAGCCACACAAATAGTCAGAACTATTTGTGAAATCCTCAACTGCAGAGTATGAGTAGGAATGTGGTAGTGATCAAACCCTTGCTGCTAGATCTGAATGGTGGATCTGATTGTTGTGACTGCTATAGAACCCAAACTGCTGGATCTGAATGGCGGATCTGATAGGTCTGATTGGCAGATCTGATAGATCTGAATTGAGGATCTAAGAGATCTTAATGGCGGAAATGATTATTGCAGCTGCGACAGAACCCAACCTGCTAGATCTGATCTAGCAAAGATGATGGGTGATCTAGAGAAAGACAAGGGAACTATGGTCTCAAGGAATGTCAGGTGCTACGGATCGCAATATACATAAGGGTCCGATAGTAGTACTTGGCCCAATCTTTCAGGGCACTAACCAAGGAGGATCAATCATACCCTTAGTCGTACAACCTGACTACCTTATTGTATGCGTAAGTAATCTCCACGAATGCTGTTATTGGTGTACTATAGTAGCAAGATAGCCAACGGTTTATCTATGGTGAGGTTTCAAGAGAGCTTAGGGGGCTTCCAATATACCCAGAGGGTACTTGGAAGATAGTCTGTGCGCGGTTCAATCTAATGTGCTACTACTCGAAGGGGTACCCACAAGGGTTACAAGGGAGTCCAACAAGCGTGAACACCTCTTGTATTTCTTGCGTGCATGCGTCCCTAATGCTGCAGGTTTATGTGCTCAACGACAGATCCCATGGTTTAAAGATGCCAGAACACGTCTCTAGCCAAAAAAATTCTGCTAAAAATGGAGATCCCACCGGCCCTGGAAGGTGCTCTGATACCACTTGTTATGCTCTTGACCTGCGAGAAGATACTAGAATACCAAGTATGTGAAGAAATATACCCAAAATACAAAACAATAAGAAATAACAACATTTATTTTATTATTCAGAAAGGAAAGCAATGTTCACTTGCCTCTTCGAGGGGGCAACCTCTAATAGAACTGGGCTCAATTACAAAATAAGACACGACACTCCTCAAGGAGAGTCTCCATCCTTTATATAGGATTCATACATGCAATACCATGGGTCAGTACCATGGTTCTTATTAGTACCATATATCTAATACCATGGCCCATTTGCAACTAATTGTGCTCCCTTCTTTAAATGTGGGTCAACCACTTACAATTATTAATATCAGCTTTATTGACTCTTTAACTAACTATAAGTATGACTTGACCCTATTACATAAATAAGGGGGTTAGGGTTGGACTCTAACAATTTCTACCACTATCCCGACACCTTCTGGAACATCCCTCACCGTTAGGGTCTGCGCGGCCTCCTTGGCGGTCACTTCTACTATCCCCATACCATCCTTAGTTGTTGTCATTGTATCTGTGCTGCAATCTATCACTCATGAATTTAGGGGCCCAATCAATGCTTAGCTCACAACACTGAGGGTTCTGCTTAATCACTCAATTCACAAATCACCAAGTGTTGTTTGCTGGGCAACCCTTTGTATTTTATAGTGCTTTTTGAATTTGACTTCGACCGTTCCCCCCAATTTCGTTCATTAATGCTTTTTTGGTGGTAGATTTTCCCAAATCTTGCCCATAAATCACGTCTTAAATGCTTGCCATCCACTCCATTTGGCCTCAAGTCGAGCATCCCATTGTGAATATTGAATTCAATGCTCACTTTCTAGCCAACCCACGTGGCAGCGCAGCCCCCCATGTGCGGTCGCGGACCTTGTGACTCTTTGCTTCTACAAGCATCTCCAATAGCATGCAGATCCTGGGAAAAACAGTTTATAGTCCCGCTCCCTTCCAACTACCAGGAGCACTAAGAGTGTCCTTCCCTTGGCTACTCAGGTGGCTACACCACCCTTGTGGATTTCCATCTTGTCCTCTATCATGGTTCCTAGAGAATTCCCACCTTTTATTGTTATGATTGGCATCGCGCACTTCACCATTTACAACATGCTACCTTGGTCACTATGCTTAGCAATATGTGGTCCAATCCAAGGCATCAAACTAATCAATTCATGGCGATAGTTCTCAAACTTGTCAGTATGATCATACGCACCTTGCCTTACCATCCTAGTTTTTTTGGTGAGAAACTCTTTCTTTATCTCATCCTCCAACTTCTTGACTTCCGCGTCCACCAATGTGATTTTCTTTCTTAAGCATATCCTGTCTTCTTCAAGTTCTTGGAGTCTAAGGTTTCCCTATTGGATTTCTTCCTCAAGTCCCATGCATTTTGTCTCTTGCAGCTGTGTGATTCCTTCTTTCCAAGCTTCCCAAACCATTGTATCTATGGGTGCTGCTATGCGCGAACTAGGCTTTGCATGCTCCATAGGGATTACAGCTTCTGCTTCATACTTTAGCTTCAGAAGTGCCCACGTGGTTAGGGTTTTACACATGGTCCTATAAGCCCATAGAACCGCTGGTATGCACAGGTCCCAGTGAGTTCGCTTCACATGGTGGACCGTGTTCAGTGTTTCACATATTTTGTCAAAATCTTTTGCATGAATATGCTTCTACATGCTTGGTCTTACCATACTTCCTAGTCATCATTCGTGCCATTTCCTTGCATGTTCCTACTCGCCGATCGTGTTTCCTATCCTGCGGACAGAGTGCCCTCGTGTAGTTTGTGCACCATATGCCTGTACCCATATGGACAGGTGGGCGCACAGGCTGTTTCGTCCATCATACTTGGCTTTCATCCGCATATGAGGCCTAGTAGTGAATGGGTGGATTTTATCTCTGTTGGGCCTAGTAGTCCCGGGATGGGATGTATAGTAAATCCTTGAGAGTATGTCTTGGTGTAGGGCCTAGTGATCCTTGGATCAAACTATGGATTGCGGTAAAGCCTGAGAGACTAGGCGGCACTCAAATTCCTCATGGTGTTGGTAGAAAACTCTAGTGGAATCCATGTTGATTGGTGTTTTTTTTGTGTTCTACGAGTCCCACATTCATGCTTGGAATATGGCACGGGGGTGATTGGTTGAAGAGAGACTTGGCTTAGCCAATCTATGGTCAGGTGGAACGTGGTAGTCCCATCTTCGGTTGGTTCATTACATTGATTATTGAGAAATTCATTCCATTGATTTTCTTGTGTAAATATACTAATGTATATGTGGATTTTGATGGCTGATATGTTTATGGTATTTATATTTCTATTATGCTCATTATATGTATATTTTATGACAACATCTGTATATGGCTCTCATAATATTTTTACTTGTATATGAATGGATAATGTGTCTATGACCTAATAGATGATAATGCAAAAAATGACATGAGGGAACAATGGTTCATAGCGATTCTCAGATAAGTATGAGATCCCTACACTTAATTCTATTGTTTACACTTGTAGGTTACATGTTGATGATATGTTTGACGAAGTGCCTATCATGGCTATTAGGGGTCTGGTTATGGTCTTGTTCAACTTATTTCTTTTGCATCATTATTTCCCTATACTTTCACTAATTTCAAGCTATCTCTCCATTCTGAGTAGTGGCCTAGGCTCTGGGCCTGAAAATGTGTCTTAAATCCTGGGGTCGCTATCACAAAATTGGAAACTTTGGTCTCTGGTCATTGGTAGGCAAGCCTGTAAGAGTGACTTTGGGTCTCTAGTTTCTCCCTTTCCCATAGCATGAAAGCGAATGTGGCCTAAGAGATCCATAAAATTAGTGGGACCTAGGGACAGACTGTCTGAGTGGCTGACATGTCTCCTGAGGATTTTGAGGCTGATGTTGGATGACCGTGTGTGATGTTTTCATCTATTCCACTTCCTTAAGGTCACATAGGAGGTCGAATTTAATCATAGTATCCTCTTGTCTCATGTTTACCCATGTTGGCATGGTTACTTGGGTGGATGTGGGAGGAGGGTGTTATAGAGTGGTATCAGAGCATGGTTCACCCCTCAGACTGAATGGGTTGTGTCTGTTGGTCATGCATGCATGTCAGTTGCATGTGTGTCTCTTACGCTTGCATTCCATGTGCTTGTTGCATTTTCTTTAAAATTGATTATGGATGTAGTATGGTTGTTATGGAGAATTTGCTATTGATTTTGTGAAATGTATTTTTCATGAGTATGTGACTGGTTGCATATGGTTATATGTCACTTACATGTTGATTTTGTGTCGCCTACTTACATCCTTGTATGTTAGGCTACATTATTGTAGGCTTGATTTCATATATCATTCTTGTAGGATGGTTACAAGAATTGATCACTTATGCTTGACTACATGCATCTATGCATATGTGTAGTTGATTAGTCATTTCTTATGCATGTCGATGGTTGCATATGGCTATGTGTACAATTTAGTAATGGTTGTTGTCATGCATGAGGTCATGGTTTGTGTGGTTGATATGGTCATGCATTGATGATTGGACTCTGGCTAGAATGGTGTGTATATGGTTTAGTACTCATGTGTTATACGTCTATATGAAGTTGTTATGCATGTATGGTCTTGGTTATAGTTATGCATGAATAGTAGGTCAAACATGCCTTTTGAAGTCATGGTATGAAATTCAGGTCATCATGGTGCTATTGGTATGTTATGATGCTAATGTGTTGAATGAGGTAAATCAGGAGATGTAGATCATCAAAGTGAGGTTGCAGCATTAAACTTTGGGATAAGAGTAGATCATCATATAGGTATTGTATGTTGGCATGCAAGTATGTAGGTTAAGGATTGTTATATGCATTAGGGTTATATACATTAGGTTTGTGTACATGTCTTTTGATGTTATGGTTACATACATGATAGATGATATTTGATTAGTATAGTCACATGCACATGTGTCATGAATGATAGTAACATGTGGTTGTATGCATTGCTAGTCTTGTTTTATGATAGATAACTTGATGATTAGGTTTATTTCATTGAGATCTTGATGTTTTAATTTGTATTGGTCATATGCATGATGGTTATGTTCATTGCATTGATGATCTTGATGTTATATGTATTGTGCTAACCTGGTTTGACCTATGGAGATGGTTATGGTTGCAATATTCAGGTATGAGCTGACATATTTGTAATATAGTGTCATACTAATATAGATGGATTGTACATATGTGATTGTTATGAATGAAAGACAAATGTTTATGAGATTATGATGTGAACATGTTAGTTAGTTACTGTTATGGATATCATGATTTATGTTTGAGTTGATGTGTTGTGAGGTTGTATCGTGCTCGCCTAGATTGATTGTGCAGACAACATAGCCTCTGCAAAAATAAACTAATCTACGAGTTTGCTTATGTAGTATATTGGGTTCTTCATTGTTGATTATGTCGTCTATTTGGTTTTTGAGTGTTTGGTGCCTATTATGTCATCTAGTTGATTTATCTGACATGGTGCGTTCATAGCTTCCATGAATTTTTGATTAATTGCGTGATATGAGTATGAGTCTATGGGGCTACATGAATAAACAATATTTTTTTAAGATGATTGTACTAATACATATGTGTTGAGATAATTGATATGTACTTGAGTATTGTAGGTGACAGTTGTATCATTATGTCTAAGGACTATGAGTTGACTATGGATTATGACATGATTGTTAGTCTTGGTAAATGATGATTTCAAATTGATAGATTGTCTTGATATTTGGAACATGTGGTTGACATGTGTGAGTAGTTGCAGGAAGCATACTAATATTAGCCTGACAAGGCAATAGTTGATATGTCCATAACACTAACAGTCGGGTGATGTGACAGTGCATAGTAACACTCAGTTGCAGCAAGGAAAAAGGGTAAAAGAAAGGAATTGGGCAAGAATGCCTTTGGCTATGTTTGGAAGCCCTATTTCCAAATGAATGAGTGCTTTGAATACATGAAGTATTCTTAACCTTAATCTCATATGACATTATGTGAATACATGCCATATTCATGAACATGTACTTGACAAATATATTAGCTAGTCTTTAGTTACAGGTGGATCTGTTAAGGGAATTGTAATCCATTGAGAGATGGAATGGATGTGTTTAGTTGCAAGCAACGTGATTGGCACAACAAAGTAAGGTCACTGGTGTATTTTTATTTTTATTTATGCACTAAAAATTATGTGTTAATGAAAACATGATGCAGGGAGTTGCATGGCAAGAGAGGTTTCCATGAAATCTCGAAGAAGTCTCAAGTCGATCTTTGCTTGGGAACCATGGGGATTGAGTCATGGTGTCCGTTTTTAGTCTTGTGCTTTTTCTCTTTTGTGATTGTTGCACTTGATTTATGATTTTGTTTATGTATGGTGCAAGTGTTGGGCGTAGGATCCCCCAAGGAAATTTTTGGGGCTTAAAGCCCAGATTTTGGCTAAAAGGTATAAAGCCAATGTAAAGACTCCAAATTTTGTGGGCATAGAGCGTGAAGTTGTAAATGAGTCATAGGGTTGTCCACCCTAAATTTTGTAATGTAATGTCGGCTTTAGAGATCTACCCATGGTCTGAGGACCATGGGATTGTATAAATAGAGAGAGGCTCTAAGTAGTTGAGAGAATCAGAGTGATCAAGGAATAGAAGCATAGAGGAAGATCTAAGCATAAGTCAAGTCTTTGGGTGGTAGATTAGGGGAAGGCTCTGCAGCTGAGTGCGCGGAACCCTGCAACTAAGTGCGCAGGGCAAGTCGAGTCTGTAACTGTCGAAGCATTAATAAAGAGAAGTTTTACATCAATTTTGTGTATTTATTTCCTATTTTCTGTATTGGATATATTGGGTATAAATTGCATTTCTATTCTCTATATGGTGTGAAAACATATATAACTACGTAGATTAAGTAAATGTGAGTTAAATTATTTAGTTACGCAAAGTTGACTAACATCTATAAGAGGAAGATACGCAGTGTAACTTGGAAATAGCACAGAATGCTGCCATAGCAGTGCGAAATCACCTCAGCCCCTGGTTAGGGTTGCGCGAAGGAGAATTATAGCAGATCACGAAGGTATTGCAGGTTAGAACAGTGCACGAAGTAACCTACGTGAAAGTAGGCACAATTGGTCTAAATCAACCCCTCATACATCTCAAGGGTGTGGAAACTTGGTTCCAGCATCTCCCCATACTGCTTCTGGTGAGACTTTAGTCTACGGACCGCGGGCTGATGCTGAAAGGGCCAGTACTGTGGGGGTTTGTTTGGCTAATTAACTCTGAACCTGGGTTAGGCCCCATCAAGCCAACAAATGGTTCCATTGTCGGGACTGGAATCTGCATAGAGATGTCTAATGCCGTATCATTGGAATCCAACTAAGAAGGAAATTGAAGGCTGGTTGGATAGGAGAATTCACGAGTTCGTGACGCAGGAGAACAGGAACTCATGACTGGCAAAAGAAGAGTAGTTAGACTGCTACATGTACATAGAGATCCACAAAATCTTCTTCACGTCTTTTCCTACTGAGCTCTATGAGTGGATCACGAAGCTAATAGATAGTCAAGGAAGGTGGAAACTCGACAATCTTATTGTGTGGACCCCATAGTTAGTGCGAACGTTGGAAGCATCAGAGGATAAGGTCATGCGGGCCGTTGATCATTGGATCGATTGGATTATAGGCGGATTCATTACTGAGTTCACAGTTGACACCTCAGTTAGCTACAACGAGGAAGAGTGATGCTTTCTCAAGGGACCACGAGGTAAGTACGTAAAGTCCCTAAATACTTGGATTAAAATGTTATTGTGTGAAAAGAAGGTTATGTAATTACCTTGATGTTTGGGGCTACGCAAAGTGGAAAAAATTACAAGAACAAAGGAAATAAGGGACCAGAAACTAGCCCCTTGATTTCACCTCCATGAGGGGACGAGGAATAACTTGTGAAGGTCTCACCGTGAAGTGAAATCCATTTGATAAGACAAATAATTCCACGAATACCCACCCCACCCATGCCACCACCAGCTTCATCACCTTCACCTCCATCTTCACCCGTACGAGCTCTGCCACCATCGCGAGTCAATATGACAAGCACAATAAAGTTTCCTGTGTTCAAGGGATTAGGAAATGAGGATCTGGACCAATTTTGATTCGTGGTAAGAGCCATATGGGAAGTGTAGGGAGTTACAGATGACAATATAAAGAAAGCAACACTAGTTAGTTCCTTGCAAGACCGCGCGTTGATCTAGTATATTAAGCACTCCAATGATAATCCAAATGTGAGAATTGTAGATATCCAAGCAGCGCTAAACAAAGAATTTAGCAGGTCGAAGTCTGAAGCACAGTCGATCATTGGATTCAAAGAAATCACGATGCTACTAGGTGAGACTCCTTGGGAGTTGGATCAGAGGTTGAAGTGTATGATTCACAGAGCTAATATGAATATGATGTATGGACAACATCGCAAATGGTTTGTAGCATCGCTAACGCCACATTTAAGGAGTGCGTTATCGCAACAGAATTTAACGACTCAAGAAGAGGCCTTAAAGATCGCAATGAGGCTGTATGAGACCCAAATGCAGGATCCTAACTTAGGAGTTCAGCAGATCCACATGCAACTAAAGAATTTATGCCTAGAGATGTAGAGTTTGAAACAGGACAGAACAAGTCGACCAGAATTATGTGAAGAGGTGTGGTGCGTAAAATGCAAGGGTCAGGGTAATGATAAGGACCACTGCCTAATGTTCGTAAAAATAACCTTGCGGGAGGAGGACCGATGTCGTTAAGGCTAGAAGCACAAGTAGGAACTAGAGCAGTGCCTGATTTGTGGTGCGTGATTTGTTAAATAGGTGGAAAACACGCTACAAAAAACTGTCATTTGTTACAAAAGTATACACAAAATTCGCAGCAATTGTTTTGTAACTTCTGTAGGTCAGTGGGACAGGATGAGCAAACTTGTAGGAGCTATGAGTTTATGATGGATAGAACTCCTACCTACAAAGTTTAGGTTGAATTGTGGCCCCTAGACCAGAATGCAAGAGTGGCCCAAATAGGATTTCAGGGGTGCAGATGAGGGTGAGGTGGAGGAAGACCTGGAAAAGGTCGCGAAAAACTGATATGCTACAATTGCGGAGGGCCAGGACATTATGCCTGCGATTGTATGAATTTGACGTGGCCGTCATGTTTATATTGCACCTTGTTTGATCATGAGACGGAAGATTGTCCTACGCTAATAGCTAGGATACGTGACAAAGGAGCGCTACCGCCTCCCTCAACTCAAAATCTGTAGATGATGAGGTCTAAGCCGCGTGAGGAAGATCCAAATGTAAACATTGTGCTCCGAAGTGGAATCACGATGGGAGATGACAAAGGAAAACAACTGGAGGATAATACTTGGGTTCGCAAAGCCCCGACAAAAGAAGCAAAGTTTGACTTGGAGCGTGCTCAGGAAACTTTCATGGAAGCTAAGAAGAGCTTCGCAGAGGCCTCCACTTCAGGAAGAAAAGATAGACCAGAGCCAGAGATGGATCCATCCATGCTCACAATGTTCTTGGAAACATGTATGAAGTTACTACATGACAGTAAAGCTGTAAAAGGATTACAGGATCTCATTAACAGATGCACCGGGACCACGCCAGGAGAACCACGCGTAGTCTGGAAGATTGGAAAGCATAAGACAAGAACGAGAAGAGAAATGAGGTTGACCACGCAAATTAGAGAATATGAAATGGACCAAGTAATTTTGGATTTAGGGTTGGATGCAAATGTTCTACCAAAGCGGTCATGGGAGAAAATGGGGAGACCTACGCTACAATGATCTCCTATTCAGCTGCGAATGGCAAACCAGCAAAATACAATACCCATGGGGAGATTGCAGGAAATCACTATGGATATTGATGGAGCAAGCATGCTAGCAGACTTTGAAGTGATAGAGATTGTTGATGACAACAATCCTTACCCTGCGCTCTTAGGAATTGATTAGGCCACTGACATTAATGGGGTGATTAATCTGAAGAAGCACAAGATGATTTTTGAAAAGAAGTCACTACGCGTAGTTATACCTCTAGACCCTGCTGAAGGATCGCGCTATATAGAGCCGGTGCATGACTATGAAAGCGATGATGATTTGGACTGCATCTATAATATAATAGTGCAAAACCAGGATTGGGCGAATCCCACAGCAGATGAAATGGCTTGGATGGGAGTGCGAGACCTCTTATACTTCGGATTCGGATGAGGAAATGGAGTGATGGCAGAATCAGTTACATGAGGTGACTACATTGAATTGTAATATGATGACAAGGTTTCTGCACTGTGTATCGATAGAAGTAAGGGACCTGCCTACTTATGATGGCCTAAGTGAGGTAGATACCTTCTTGAATAAATTTGAAAGGGAGGTGCTGGAAAAGCAACGTTTCCAAGCTTTGAATTGGGTACTACGCGCTATGCTCGCGAGTTTGTGGGGTATGCACAAAGGCAGCTTTGATGACTGGTGCGAATGTAGAAGGATGATGCACACATAGTTTGGGGAGCCTAGTGTGCAATTGACAGATTAATACAATGGTTAGGATAATCCATGCAGACATCTAGCCAGGTGGATGCTGGCACGTGGAAAACAACCTACATGGATGCGCAAGAACTCCACACTGAGAGGTATGGTCAATAAGCATGTGTTAGGGGGACAGATGTGTAGTTGGATCTTAAGGTTGGACAAACAATATGTGGAAAGAACAGTCGTGCAGAAAGTTATCCACACGAAAGCATTTGATAAGGTGTGCAACATGCTGAACAAGGTATGCAACATGCAACAAAGTGATTGGGACCTACACGTACTCAGACAGACGCCTTTCCAGCTGGTTGATGGAGTAGAAGCCGTAATTCCTATGGAGTTTATCATGTCTAGTCCATGCATAGTGGTGCTCGCAGGGGTAACAGACCACAGAGCCCTGGAAGAAAGGCTCACACAGTTGGAAGAGCTCGAAGAAGAACAGTTGGGACTCGATGAAGAGATCCAGTAGGGTGATCTTAGGCTCCAAGAACTCATGAATGAGAGAGTTCGGATGAGGGAGAAAAGTGCCATGGCAGAAGTAGAAGTCAAGAAGCTTGAGGAAGGAATAAAGAAGGACTTTCATAACAGAAAGACCATGGTGATAGAGTAGGATGAGCTCGAGTGCATTGATAGACTTGGTGACTACAGCCAAGAGTTTATTAGTTTGATGCATGGGATGGGACCATATATTATTAAGGAAATCATAGATGGTGGCATGGTGCACTTGGTGAAGTTAAGTGGAAAAATCTTCCTAGGAAAAGTAAATGGTAGTTGGATGAAGCCGTATATAGGTGGACTGGCCATCTAACTAGCCACAGGAAGCATAGTCTTAGTGCTCCAGGCACTGAAAGGAGGTGCAAGACTATAGACTACTTTGCTTGAGAGCTACGCGATGTCAAGATTGCATGTAGTAGCGAGTTGTCACAAGGTCCGTGACACCACAAGGGTAGCTGTGCTACCACGCGGGTTGGTTGAAAAGTGACTGTTATAGTCACTATTCACGATGTGATGCTTGGTTTGAGACCAAATGGAGCGGGAGGTAGGCATTTAAGGAAAAATTTATGGTCTAGATTTGGGAAAATCTACTGCCAAGGGAGCATTAATGGACTGAAAGTGGGGGGAATGGTCGAATTCAAATTCAAAAGGCACTATAAAGTGCAAAGGTCTACTGAGAAAACAACACTTGGAAATTTGAGAATTGAGCTATTGCACATCCAAAGATTCATGAACTCTGATTTTTTCGATCTTTTGAAGTTGAAGGCATTGTTTGAGCACTAACCTGAGCCATTGAGAGAGTTGTGGAATAGCAGTATGGCTATGCCAGAGGAATCCATGGATATTGGAGAGATGACTGTTGAGGAGGCCGCGTAGGCCATAACAGTAGGAGAAGCGCCAGAAAGTGGCGGGATAGTTGCAGAAATCCATAAATCGCCACGCACACCGAGACCTAATAAAGATAAGTAGCCTATGGTACTAGTGCGCGTGTCCCCCAAGAATCCATTAAGGATGAGGCTCGCCATGGAAGAAAATGGGAAGGCGATCAATTTGGAAGCCAATGAGAAGGAAGAAGACTTCGAAGAAATCCTGGTAGAGAAGGAGGATGAAGAAATGGAGGAAGAAACCCAGGGTGCAGACCCTCTGACTAGGTTACCCGTGTATGTTCCTCTACGGAAGGAGAAAGCAAGGGTGCCCAAGGACCTAGATGAGAGCAAGAGCTCTCTATAGACTCCACTACTACCTAATGATATCGTTTTTGATGAAGCGCACTTGGGACGGTTTTCGGTTCTAAAATTTGAAGACTGGGATCTCGTGGACCACAAGAAATTCACACATTTAGCAACTATGTATCTAATGCAACCGATGAAAAATACAGCGGCAGATGTCATAGAATTGATCCGCACAAGTGGTTGCAAGGAGTAGAGAAGGCAGGGTTGTTAAAGCTGCTCTGGGTGCCGCATTACCATCATGCCCCAGTGATTGTCATCAGCCAGCTGCTCTGCCTGGTGCATGATGGTTGTTTGTGGCTATAGTAGCCCATCCCCATCACGGATCATCTGATTCATACAATTACTCGACTCCCTTGCAAAGGGGGGGATCTAGCGAACATATTTGAGGGTAAAAGTGATGATTTGGCCATCGCGGAGGCCATGAAGAAGAAGTTCAAGTTGGAGAAGAAAAAGAGAGGGTATGTGATCTCCAGTATCAATAATGCTGTGGTTAAAGTCACGCCACAAATATTGGCTGGGAAATTCATGTGGAAGTGTTGCGCGGATGAGCTGCCCACACTGGTGGTTGCACTTTCCGTGCAGTGCACAAAGGGGGTCTAGTTTAACTGGGCCGATTACTTGTGTAGAGAATTCCTGGAAAACTACCACAAGGCACAGGAGCAGGGGAAGAATTTCCACTATGCATGGCTTCTGCCATCCATAGTGTTGGTGGCTTGGGAATTGCCCGAGGACAGCCAGTTCCCAATGATTGTACATCATCTTTCTAGGGCAGCGAAGTACGCTTCGTTGTGGGCAACTAAAGATGCACAGAGGATCAAAGACATCAAAATAGTTTCGGTGTTCATGGAAATCAACATCAGAATGGTGATTAACCACAAACCATGGTTATCGCCCGCTGTCTATAACAATCTACAGAGCTTTGCGGAGTTCAAGGATGACTTTCATCATGTGTACATCAGGGTGAGGAAGGACCTTGCGAAGTCATGGAAGGAACTACCTTATTTGGCAATGGATGATGTCATATTCATCATCCTTGAGTCATGGCTACCAGAGTGGCGCACTCCAGCTAGCTCCGCAGTGGAAGCAGAGAAGTCTGTTGCACAGAAGCAAAAGGAGGAGGCAAAACTGCAGATGGCACAACTGGTGGAGAATAGAAGGAAAGAAGTAGCAGTAGTAAAGGCCCAAGAGGCATGCGACGCTCCAAAGGCAATAGAAGAACAAGAAAAGGTAGCAAAGAAGGAGCGCTAGGTCCAGAAGTCGCCTTCACCTAAATAGGAGACAAAAGCAAAGGAAGGTGGCACGGACCCATAGACAACATCCACACAACTGAATAGACAGTGCTCAAGAGAGTAGGTGGGGCCGTGGAAGAAGTCGAAAGCCTCCAAGACTTCTTTCGACCTGATAACCCTCACTGAGGGGGATCTCCATGACATAGGGGAGACGGTGCGCGACGTCATCATAGAGGCCCTCTATTAGTTCGTGGAGGAAAACCAGATGGTGTTGGGGGCCCTTCGGACACAGATACAGGAGTTTTAGGTCTGCACTCCTCAGGCTGGTACTCTGTCGACTAGCCTCGTAGTAGGCATGACCGCGGTTGAGGAAATTCTACGTGCCCGCATGACCAACACCATAGTGTTTCCAGAGGGTGCACTGGTTAAAGAAAATGAGGCTGATAGGCCTATGGCTAGTGCATTGAAGGGAGTTGGGATAAACATGGTTGCACTCCCTCGGGAGACACTCTATGTTCTGCAAGATGGTGTGACTGCAGAACTGCGGGCCAAGGAGGGCCACGTGCTCCAGGTGATGATCGAGCAATAGATTAATATTGAACAATTGAGACTACAACATGATGAGGTCATGACATAGAACTGAAAGCTAGTGGAGGTGGTTGAGGAAGCCTGCCAGATGGTCCCTGAGTTGGCCATCCCAGTAGAGGAACCATCGGAGATGCACATCCGGAGACTATCAGAAGGGGTGTGCGAGGCGAAAGAAGAAATGGCTAAGGTTCAGTTAGAGCTAAACCTTTAGATAGCTAAGTTGCAATTGAAGGTGCAACCTTCAACTCCACCTGAGATGAAGGTACCGCGCACCAGCGCCATTATTGCAGGAATAATGGAGATTAGCAGTGCAGTGAAGGACTGTACCAAACTATTTGAAGAGTCATTCGAGGTCCTCACCACTCTGCAAGAGGACCCAAACATACAACGCTTAGAAACAGAGGCACACAATTTGCAGCAACAATACGACGAAATAAAAGGGACTGTGCAGACGATGACCCTTACATAGAGGCTCGTGTGAATGCATCAGGCAAAAGCGCTCAAGGAGCAGGTAGACGCTGCGCAACATAAGGAAGTTGTCTTGAAGGCGTGCGTACAACCATGGATTGATGATGCATTCGTCATTGCAGCCACGATTGAAGACAAGCTCCCGCAGATACACAAAATGTGGAATAGGTGTAGGGTAACAGTTCAGCTACAACAGTCTCTAAAGAGCGCGTGTAGGAAGTGCACCAGGCAGCTGCTCAGTGCACTGTCGATCTTGCAAAAGTCCAAGTAGAGTTGGAAAGTCTTTGTGCGAAGATCTTCTCACTGAAAGACTGACTCGAAGGTGAGTCAAGATGTTTGTGTTGGGGGCCTATTGGGCGCAGGATCCCCCAAGGAAAGTTTTGGGGCTTAAAGCCCAGATTTTGGCTAAAAATTATAAATCCAATGTAAAGGCTCTGCATTTTGTAGGGACGGAGCGTGAAGTTGTAAATGAGTCATAGGGTTGTCTACCCTCAATTTCGTAATGTAATGTTGGATTTAGAGATCTACCCATGGTCCACAGATCATGGGATTGTATAAATAGAGCGAGGCTCTAACTAGTTGAGAATATTAGAGTGATCATGGAATAGAAGCATAGCGGAAGATCTAAGCGTAAGTTGAGTCTTTGGGTCATAGAGTAGGAGAAGGCTCTGTAGCTGAGTGAGCAGAGGCCTAGTAGTCCATAGCTAAGTGCGCGGACCCCTGCAGCTGAGTGCGTAGGGAAAGTCGAGCTTGTAACTGTTGAAGCATTAATAAAGAGAAGTTTTACATCAATTTTGTGTATTTATTCCCTATTTTCTGTATTGAATATATTAGGTATAAATTTCATTTCTATTTTCTATATGGTGCGCAAACATATATAACTGTGTAGATTAAGTAAATGTGAGTTAAATTATCTAGTTACGAGAAGTTGACTAACATCTATAAGAGGATAATTAAGATATGTAGTGTAACTTGGAAATAGCACAGTTCACTACCATAGCAGCGTGAAATAACCTCAGCCTCTGGTTAGGGCTGCATGAAGAACAATTATAGCAGATCATGAAAGTATCGTAGGTTAGAATAGTGCACGAAGTAACTTGTGTGAATGTAGGCACAGTTGGACTAAATTGACCCCTCAGACATCTCAAGGGTGTAGAAACTTGGTTCCAGCATCCCCCCATACTGCTTTGGGTGAGACTTCAGTTCGCTCACCATGGGCTGATGTTGAAAGGGCCAATAGTGTAGGGATTTGTTTGGCTAATTAACTTTGAACCTGGGTTAGGCCCCATCAAGCCAATGAAAAGGCCTTACCACTTTGTTGCGATGTCGTGTTGTTATTGGTTTTCATGGTTTTGCTTCTTGTTTATTTCTTGGTATTTTCTTTTATGTTTTGAGTCTTAGGAATTGGTTGGCAAAGGAGAAAGTTAATGGAGCTCTAGGAGAGCTGTGTCATACCCAACAGGTAATGAAAGACTCAGATGAACATCTGTGCATGAATAAGTGCAATGGAAGGTAAGAATATGACAGTCAGTTGGACTGGTTGGACCATTGTGGTAAAGGGAAGGTGGCAACACAAACATGTGAAAGGTAACTAGAAAAGGTAAAGTAAATGGATTTGAGGTGTCAGATGCCTTGGCTATGTTGTGAATGATTGTTTTCAATTTTGTGCATGTGTACGCAAATAAGGAATTTCTCTTAAACCTTGACCTTGATATATGGTAATTGTGTTATGATCATGATTATGTTGATGTTTATATGTGTATACATGTAAGTGTGTATGTATGTCATGTTTGATAGGGTTGTCATGGATCATGATTATTAATGCTAACATTTATGTGTATATATATGTATGTATGTTGTTGTCTGAAAGGATGATCATTGTTTTATGCTAATGATTATATATATATCTATCTCTCTCTCTCTCTCTCTCTCTCTCTCTCTCTCTCTCTCTCTCTCTCTCTATATATATATATATATATATATATATATATATATAGATATATATATATATATATATGTCATTGTTTGACAGAAATTTTAGGGATCGTTCTTGTGGCACAATGATTACTTATGTAGGTGAATGGCATGAAGAAGTTCCTAGCTACGAGGAATCAAGTGGGAAGAGTAGTCACGACAAATATACAAGGTCAGTATCATGTGGTTATGAATTGATATTTTATAATTGTACTATGCCTATGTTTATGTCATGACAGGTAATGTGGAAGGATATATTAGTGAAATGAAAGCAGTGTGGTCTGTGACATGTTGGGACAAGCATAAATAAGACACTGGGAGTAAGGTATTTTGGTAGAGATAATGTGGTTTTGGATGTGAGGTACTGTTTTTGTGCATATGTTGTATATGTTGTGCATGTTGTGGTGGGCTCCAGTATTGCAGCAATAATGCTGCAACTCCTGAGACTCCCTTCTTTACTTTTATCAACCCGGTATTTCGTAACAAACTTGGAAGTGATGGTGCTATATGCACAAGTACTAGCTCTTGCCGCAGGCTGTCACTAGATCAGCTGGCACAAGTCTTCTAGGAGCTTAAGCCATATTCTATGAGCTCTTAGAAGAATCTTTTAACTATGATGGATGAAAGTAACTCAATGGAAGCTAATCTACATGCAGAAAGAGGCTGAAAGCTGAAAGGAAATGAAAACCCTAGAAAACCCTAGTTTTACTGACTACCCCTACTGGTGCAGGAAAAGAGGATAAAACTATAGAAAGGGATGCCATTGACTCTTGGGGAGGTAAAGTACATGTGTCTAAGCTACTTCTGCAGTGAAATCTGAAAAGGAACATCTTTTTGTATTTTTGAGCAATTTTGTAAAAATCATATGTGCATGTGCTTTAACTATTTTTAACGGTGCATAGGTTGGTTGACGAAAGGAAATGGGGTAGGAACTTGCAGGAGGTTGGGAAGGTAAGAAGAGGGCCTAAGGGGTCCCTAACACCCTTCCAGAGAGTTTCAGAGTGTTCAGACCTTGAAAAACCGCTCACGTGATCTTCTACAGGAAGTCTGCAGGGGTTCTAAAGGATGTTCCGAAAGGGGATTTTGAAGGTTTGATGGTGGAAGAAAGGTGGAAAAGTGGAGATGGAGGTTGGATGAGGATGTGGAGGGGTATAGGACCTGGAAAATGAAGCTGAGAAGTGATGAGGATGGTTGGTTTTGTTCAAGGATGGATAGAGCAATGTTGCACAAAAATATGGAAATTAGGTCAAAGTGAGAAAATGTGGCAAACGAAGGGCAAGAACCTGAGTTAGGGGATGGATCAGGTTGCACTGATGGAGGAAGGTTAGGCAGGGAGGTATCACAGGTGTTCTGCACACTATTTCTTGAAACTGACCAAACAAAGACCATGCAAACCAAATATCTAGCTATTCTAACCTACTTTGACCTAGGAACCAGTAACCATGACGAACAGAAATTTATTGGTAGAAAATCATGTAAAATAACTATGAAAACAAAGCAAGAATGGATCTAAGCATGTAATTGCATTTGGTATCAGCTTTTGCAACTGAGAAACTAACACTAGCAATTTCATGAAGAAGCAAGAACAATGTTTTTGTGGCAGCAAGGACACCTTGGTCTCAGCTCATGGTCCTGAGGAGGGAGAGGTGAGATATAGGGTTTCATGATGGTATTTTTTGAAGATATTTTCTGTTACCAACCTATCAAATCGCTCTAAAACATGAAAAGCTTTTTCAATCATAAAAAATGACCTAGGTAACCAAGCAAGAGTTTAATATACTAGCAGAAATTATTTTATGAAGACAGCAAAAACATATAACAGTACACAGAGGAAGACCTGGCACTTGGGTTGGGCCCAACCCCAAGAGCTATAGGCTCCTAAGAAGAAGCTCAGAGCTGATGTGAACTGAAACTGATTTCCATTACTCAGAAGATAACCATGTCACAAAAAAAAAATGTTTTACAGCAGAAACTCCAAAATGAGCTGAAAGGCAGAGCAGCACTAAAGTGAAAAAACCAAAAAGTTCAAAAAGTAAACTACAAAGGCTGGAAGCCTTCCTACTTATGCATTACGAGGACCTCCAACAGTCCTCCATAATTCAAGGGGCTTGGCTGCTCAAAACTGTAAGTACTCAGCCACTTCACAAAAGCTGCTCGAATGCCCTTGGAAATCAACTTTGGTGGGCTACTGAACTCCAAGTTGATGGTGGAGAACTCAAGGAAGGGCCATTTAGTGCAGGAGACACCCTTCCTACGAATCCTCAGCCTTTTTCCCTCGTATTTGGTTGTCAAATGGCTCAAAAATGCTTGACCTTGGTCCAAAAGTTGTCCAAAAATCTGCAATAAACATGTATTAGCCTTCATGGTCAAGTGACTATTCTCACTCATCCAATTAACATAAATATACTCAAAAGCATGCATAAACTATGAAGAATGGTGGATTTATGGAGAATAATAGGCAAAATGAGCCCAATAAGTTGCCCATTTTTGGGGCTTATCATCACCCCCCTGCTAAATGGGTTGCTCATCCTCTGAGCAACTAATCTAGCTCATCATCTTTGATTACTTTGACTGCCTCTCTCACATCCCAAGCCTTCGAGGTGATGTCTTATTCTCGGTCATGAAATCCTACTTTTCTTTCTACTTCCTCCCACTGCCTGTGTTCCTCTTCTTCTTTGACTCCTTTCAGCAGTCCTAAAAGCAAGGGAGGATTGAACTTTAGGCCGATCTAGTTGGCCTGTAGATTTTGCATTCACTGTTTATAGAGGGGCACCCTTACCAAGGCCTCCCTCATCCTAGTTGGGGAGTGGTATTCTCTTATTTTCAGACTGTGGGGCAGTGTGTTCCACCTCCTTGTGCAAGCATGAATGCAGTTATCCCCCAAGAGTCTTTCCATGTCCTCAAAGTGAGCAATGGCTTGAGTTTGTCGTTCAATGTAATTTGGTAAAACCTGAGGGTTGTTGGCTAGGTGCTGATGGGAATATATTAAAGCTGATGTATCCTTTGGTTCTGCCCTGATCATGAGTGGTTCACTTAGCTCTCTGTTCATAATATTCCGAATCTCTGCTACCCTCTTTTCCTCATGATTTAACCAAGAGTCCATGGCCATAAGTTGCACATCTCCCAATGTAGCATTGGGGCCCCACAGAGTCATGTTTGGAAGGGCTAAGTTGTGTAAATAGAATTTAGATAACTTGGCCTTATCTTCTACTGAGTTGCTATCGCACAAAGTCATGAATTGATGGTAATTTTGAAATGGAATGGTGCTCCTTTGGGCCAAGGTGTTAATCTGGAACTGCAACCATTGATCTTTAAGATATAAGGCATATGACTTGGCAGGTTGCCTACACTGCAAGGTCTCTACTGCCCAGTTGGCCATGCAGGCCAGTTGGGCTTCCTTCTCTTGTACCTGTTGCTTTAGAGACTTTATTTCTTCTGCCGCCTGTGACTCCTTCTCCTATAGCTATTTTGTTAGCGCCTCAACCTCAGCCTGTAGCCCGTCCACTCTCTGCTTTTCATCAGAGGTTTCTTTTTCTGCTCGAGGCTTTTTTTGTTGCTACTGTTCTCCTAGAATGGAGGGCCTGTCTTCCTTATAACATCCCTATAGCCGTAGCTACTATTTCAGCAGCTCATTCTCTTCCTGTAGTTTGGCCCTTTGACTGCTTCCCACATGCTTCACCATGCCCAATTCTTTCCCTGACTCCTTGAGTTGTTCTTCTAGGTGGCCTATGTCTGCCACACCCTTGGACTTGGCAATCCTCATCCAAGTGTGAGTCCTAATTCTCTCTTCTTCCAGTGCAAAGAAGAGTGGCACCACAAATTTCTGTGGAATCATTTTCCTAGCTTCTAACAGGTTATAGTATGAGCCCAAGCTAGGTTAAGGGCTTGGTTCCAATATTTCCTCTATCTTTTCTTCTTCCTGTGATTTTTTGGCCACCTTTTCCTCCAATTTCTTGGTCTCTTTTAGCTTAGCCTGATTTTCCTGTAGAGATTTCTCAGCGTCCTGTAGAGCTGTCTTTGAGTCCATCGTCTTAATTCTCTCTCTCCAGGTGGAGGTTTTTGGGCTTCCTCATTCATAGGTGATGGATATCTTTGAAGGAGACCCTTCTTTTGGTTTAGGTGTTGTGTCCTTAATGACAATTGGTTCCTTTGACTGTGGTTGGGGTTTTCCCACTTTGATCCATGTGCTCCTCCTTGCTTTAAAGTACATGGAGTTTTGCCTGTTTCTCTTCCCTATTTGTTTTGGAGGTGTGCTTAAGGCGGCAAGCACAGCTGCTCCCTCCCTTGCCAATATTTCAGGTCATTTCTCCTTTTGCTGTTCTTTTTCCATGCTTTCTGTAGAAGTTCCTGTGTCAAATGTTTCTACCTGTATTGCGGCCATTTCAGGATGTGTCTTTCCCTTTTGTTTCTGTGTGTCTGATTTGGCTATGACAACCTTCATTTGGGGTTTTTCTTCCTTCTCTGCTCTCCTCTGCATTCTCTTTTCCCTTTGTGTTTGTGCTGTTGTTTCTTCCTTTGTTTTAGGCTCAGTAATATGGTCCTTTCCCCCTTTTTCTTTCTGTCCTTGTTGTGCTTGAATGTCCTGTTTTCCTTCACCATTGGTTTTCTTACCTTCTTCGGTGTGTTCTCCCTCCTCACTACTGGATGAGTTGATGTCTTCGGCTATAATTCTAATATTGTCATCTCGGGACATGTTTCAGAAGATTTCCCAAGATATGGGGACAATGTAGGTGTGCAGGGCATCTTCCATTAATAGCTTGATGAGCCCATGATGGGCCAACTGATCTGGGATCCCTTCATTTGATTTTGTACCACATTCAATTCGTGACTGAAGAAGAAAATAGGGGATGCTAAGTTTCTTGTCTGGAGGTAAATCAATTCCATGTCGTAGTTCACACATCAACCTAAAATGATAATCGTAGACAATGCTAAACCTCCCTTCACAGGTAATGTACTTCATAATTTGGAAACTGACCTCACTCCAGAGAGGAGGCAAGCTAGTTCTTCGAACCTTGTTTTTGTCTTCTACAAGATGTTCCTCGGGTAGGAAGAATGTTTTCTTGGCAACTTGGCCCAATGACCTCTCTTCTTTGCTCCAAGGGAGCCCTAATGGTAGACCAGTAACACGGCTGATGAGCTCAGGGGTAAGTTGTAGGGTCAAACCCCTAAAACTAACTGTGGCCTGTGTCTTTGATTTAGGTCTCAGGGACATTAAAAATTCCTCCGTTATCTCCTCGTCATGACCCCCAATTTTGTCAAATAATGACATCCAATTGGCTCGGGTGAAAAGGTCCACCACCTCAGGATGCTCGTGCAATTTTCTGGGGTCTGAGGGTTCTTTCCTTATGAATCCCCCTGGCATGGTGAGAGTGATCTTTTTTATGCTTTGATCAGAAAAAGGAATGTTGTTTATGGTTTTCCCCTTGAACTCAAGAAGGGATTTCTCGAGTATCCACTATTAATTAGCAACTATTCCCTGGTTTTCAAGACTGTTGTTGCCTAGAACTCAACTGTCTATTTATGAAAGGAAGAATTTTGTTTCTATAGACAGAGTACAGAGCTCAATTCTTCTTCTCAGCACACATACAGATATACAAATTCAAAATTTTTCATATACAGGCTAGCCCCCAAAGTTGCATATCTTCCCTACAGGAGAATTTTAAAAATAGGAACGTGTTGGAGAATCTTGATGTAGAAACAACTAAGAAAACCAATGCAACACACAGGCAAATGTTTTACTTCCAATTCCCAGGTAGAGTTTTCTTTGATTCACCAATCTGATACCATTCAATTCACCACCTTTTCAAATCATAGCATGCATAGAAGAGTTTTTCGAGCCTACCTCGTTTGGAGCTCCAAATTCGACGAAGAAAAATCCCAAGCTTCTCTACTCCGAAAAGCTGTGCAGGGTTTCCTGTAGAACCCTTCCTGTAGAAGACCCCTCAGTTCCTGTAGAATGTCTCTGTGCCTTTGAGCAAGCCCGATACGTGGGAGATTCTCAAAAACAGGTAGAAAAACTAGTGGAGGACAACTAGTTAATAGTTTTTGGAAGTGGAGGATGCGTACTTCAGTCAAGGACATTGCAAGTGGAAAATGAACAGAAGGTGGTGTGAGTTTCAGCCAAGCATCTATTAACTGCGGCGTGATTCGTGGTGAGGGGATGAGGTGGCCAGACTGAACCGTTGATCCGACGTCATGGCCATAATTTATCTGCATGTTTCTGACTGCCATCACCTCCCCTTTGCCGTTAACTGCCGCCACCACTACCAGTCCCGACAATTTCTTCCTGAATGGACACTCCACACGTGTTGGCTGCACACCTCGTCGACAATTTTGAATGTAGCTAGCTCGTTCAGATCCCACGAGGCTATGTAACTAGCCGAGGGACTGGCCACCAATTCCATTCAATCCGAACCATTTCCATAGGCATGCATCTCTTAAAATATAGTTTATGCAATTGACAAATTAGTTTAGACACTTACCTGCATGGTCACGTCCGCATTATGCCGATTTAGGGTCTTAGAACCACTCCTTCGTTCGCTGCTGCTTCGTGCACAGGTGTTAGAACCCATTCCTTCCTTCGTTGATGCTACATGCACAGGTTTTGGAACCCATTCCTTCGTTTGCTACCGCTGCATGCACAGGTTTTGTTTGGCTTCAGCTACTGAAAATATTTTCTCATTCGAGATGAGCCCTTTGCATGTTTCCTTTGTCGTTTTTGGCTGTCCCTGTCTCCAGAGTATGTCTCCCAGAGGGATTGGCTGCTACAGGATTCCTGTAGGATGTCCTGTAGCTGCTTCTCCTCCTGGGATGCAAGCTAACATGAGTAGGGCTATACTGCTGTCGAGGGGTTCGGTTGATGAGGAGTCCGGATGGAGATTGACAGGTATGGTAAGTGAAAAAAAAACTACTCTTGATTTGTCAATAAAAGGTTTTGATGGCAGTATGAGGAAAACAGGGTTTTTTTTATGTGACTGTGCAGGAACAAATAACAGGATGGGTGCAATGGAGGTGTAAAGAGATGAAACAGGGTGACATGTGGTGATGGATGGAAACAGGGGTGTTTGCAGGCCTAGCAGGCAGATTCCAACCTTCGGATTCCCTTCCAAGATCAATTTTTGCCTGTCTGAAGGTTTTATAGGATCTTCCTGTAGAATACATGGAACTTCTTGTCGTAGGCCCAGAACTTCCCATATAAGGTGAAATCTTAACCCGAATGTGATCAAATCCTAGGAAAGGGGAGTGGTCATGGAGGAAGTGTCTGTGAGGGATGCTTGCAGCCTGTTGCTGACCTCTGTCCTTGTTTTGCATGACCCTCCCAACCTGCAATTATTCAACAGAAATTAGGCCTATTTCTTTTTTTTTTGGTGAGAGAACTGGGGCGCTTCCAGGAGGTTTTCACCCTCACTATTTGCCCCGGGAACCTCTAAGAGGTTTTCACCCAAGGATCTTTTTATTCTTTTCTGTTTTTTATTTTTTCTCTCTCTTTTTTTTTTTTTTGATGATCAAGGTGTGGGTGGAGTAGAGACAGGGCCCTGCTCCACTACCAGCACTAATTTATCCAGATTTTCAATGAACTCCTGCTTGGAAAGGGGCTTCCTGTAGATTTTCAATTGATGCCTATTAATGAGCATGGGGATGGCTTCTTCATCAATGGTCCTGATAAGGACTGAACCATTGTTGTTGCATTTCTCCACTGCATATGGTCCCCGCCACCTTGTCCTCAGCTGCCCTTTGAAATCCTTGTATCTTGAGTCATATAACAGCGCCCAATCTCCTAGCTGAAATTGCTTTTCAATAAGGTGCCAGTCATGCCATATCTTTCTCTGGAGTTGAACTACTTTTGAGTGGAGGAGTGCCTCCATTCTCTGTTCATCTAATCCATTCAGTTGTAGTAACCTTTCCTATTGTGCATGGCTGAGATCCAGGTCTAGCTGAGCTGCCAACCTTAATGTGTTGTACTCGAACTCTATGGACAGTAGAGCCTTCTTCCCGTAGACCAGCTCATAAGGTGTGAAAGCTGTTGTGGTTTTCCAAGTGGTGTTGTAGGCCCAGGTGGCCTCAACCAAGCGATCTACCCAATCCTTTCTGCTACTGCTCACCACTTTAGTCAAAATCTCTTCTAAAGCCCTATTAGTGACTCCCACTTTCCCATTTTCTTGCGGATGATAAGGGGTGGAAGTTTTGTGCTTGATCTTGTGATGAGCGAGCAGGTCTTCAATCATGTTAGAGGTGAACTGACTTCCTTGATCTATGACTAATTCTCTTGGGTATCCAAACTTGTAGAAGATATTTTCCCTTAAAAACTCAGCCACTTTTTCTTCTGTCGCTCTTGCTTTCCTTTGTTTCTACCCACTTTGTCAAGTAGTCTGTGCACACAATGATGTAAGAATTTTTCTTTGAAGGAGGGTTGATAGGACCCACGAAATCCATGCCCCACTTCCCAAATGGCTCGAAAGTCACTTGAGGTTGGAGGGGAATTTCATCCCTTGGAGTCGGTTTCCCCATCCTTTGACATCGGTCACATTGGATGATGTATCTTCTGACATCTTGATTAAGAGTGGGCCAATAGTAGCTTGTCTGTAGAATTTTGAAGGTAGTCCTTTTTGCTGCAAAGTGGCCTCCACAGGGTCCATCGTGACAATTTAGGAGAATGTCAAAAACTTCCTCCTCCCTAACACAAAACCTCAAGATTTGATCTGGGCCGAGTTTAAACAGGTTGCCCCCAATCCAAGTAAAGGGGGCACTTTTCCTCACAATTATGCTCTTCTCTTTTGAGGATAGGTGTGGAGGGAACTGTGTTGAGACCAAGTAGTTTTCTATATCAGCAAACCATGGAGAGAGTACTGAAATAGGAAACAGGTGTTCATCTAGCATCTGGTCATCCACCGTCCCTTCTTCACCTACAGGCAAATCTAATCTAGACAGAAAATCAGCAACAACATTTTTCTTTCCTGGCTTGTCAACAATGGTTAAGTCAAATTGCTACAATAAAAGTAACCATCTAATGATACAAGCATTCACCTTAGGTTTATTCATCAAATACCTTATCGTAGCATGATCAGTGTGTACAAATGTTTGATAACCAGTGATGTAGTGTCTGAACTTGTTTAGGGAATGGACTATAGCTAGGAGCTCTTTCTCGGTCACAGTATAGTTTAATTCTTCCTTGGACAGATTTTTGCTGACAAAGTATATGGCATATGGTAGCTTCCATTCAACTTGTCCTAAAGCTGCCCCTATGGCTTTGTTCGAGGCATCAGTGTGGATGTGGAAAGGTAGGGCCCAGTTGGGACCTCTCAGGATTGGGGCAGTTACCAGCTTATCTTTCAACTCATCTAGAGCCTCTTGGCAGTTATGTCCATTTAAACTCAACATCTTTCCCCAAAAGACCAAACAATGGTGAGGCTAGCTTACTAATTTTTTTAATGAATTTTCTATAGTATCCTGCTAAGCCTAGAAAACTTCGAAGATATCTTACCTTTTAAGGAGGTGGAACCTTTTCGATGATAGCAATTTTGTTAGGATCCACCTGTAATCCTTATTGAGAGATTGTATGACCTAGCACGGTCCCTTCAATTATCAGGAATTCACATTTTTTAGGACTGAGGGACAGGTTTTTTTCAATACACTTGGTTAAAACTTTTCCCAAGTTAGTCAATGCTTCTTGGAAGTTGGACCCATAAGGAGTAAAGTCATCCATATATATTTCTACCAAATCATGAACCATCTCAGCAAATATGCTCAGTACTTCTCTCTAGAAAGTGGCAAGAGCATTGCATAGCCCAAAGGGAAGGACCCGATAGGCAAAGGTACCCCATGGACAAGCGAAAGTGGTCTTATCTTTGTCTTCCGGGATGATTTAGATCTGATTATACCCGCTGAACCCATCTAGGAAAGAAAAGATCTTCTTCCCTGCCAACCCATCTAGCACTTGATCTATGAAAGGCAAAGGGAAATGGTCCTTCTTGGTGGCTTTGTTAAGTTCTCTATAATCTACACAGATTCTCCACTTCCAATTTTTCTTGGGCACAAGCACTAGAGGAGAAACCCATTTTCTATCCGAGATGGGGTAGATGAATCCTGCATCCAACAACTTTTGCAATTCTTCTTTAACCATGTCCTTAAGGGCTGGATTCATTCTCCTCTAAGGCTGCTTGATTGGTTTACAATCCTCTTTAATGTAAATGTGATGGGTACAGACTGACGGATGGACTCCTTTCATCTTCTTATAGATCCAAGTGAAAGCATCCAAATGGCGGTTCAATAAGCTACGCAACTCCTTCTCCTAAGAGGGAGATAAGGATGAGCTGATCTTCAAGGTTCTTTCAGGGAAAAATTCCACATTCTTAACTCTGGGAGAGGTCAGATCAGCCACACAGAGGTCCACTAAAGTGCTGGCTTGGGTACCTTCCACCAACTCCTCTAATGGCAGCACAATGGGAGGTGGATTTTGAATCAAATTCTCAATTAGGTCATCCTCGGTTTGAGGACCTCCCTAGGTGGCTTTTACTGTGCACACTGGTGCAAAGTAGACTTCATCCTCATCTTCCTCCTCCAACTAGAGAGGTAAGTCATGCTCTAGTAGAGGTTGGGTAGGAGGATATAGGACTAGCTGTTTGGACATAGGCCCATTCTTGATGGTCATGCTACCAGCTCGACAACTGATGTAAGCATCTGTAGTATCTAACCAAGGCCTTCCCAAAATGAGGGGGTATCGAGTGAGTTTTGCCTTTGGCTAAAGGACAAAAAAGTCTGCAGGGTACTCCCAAGAATCAACAGAGACCAGGACATCCTCCATAATCCCTTCAGGAGTAACGATGGAGCGGTCTGCTAACTGCAGTACTGTCGAGGTCTTTCTTAAGGAACTCTGAAGGTTGAGTTTGAGCATAGTGTCCCTAGTCATCACATTAATGGCAGCCCCTAGATCGATCAGGGTGTGGGGGATTATGGTGCCATTTATGTGGACATCAACTACACGACTCCTAGGATCCAAATATTTTGGATAGATTATTTGCCCCAACATCAGATCGGATAGTTATCCTATGGCATTGATAGTTGGGGCATCTCTCTTGGACTTGCCTGGGTGCTTGAAACACTTCTCCTTGATCAATTTGTTGTAGATTGGTACATCTTTTATGGCCTGGAGAAGTGGGATTTTCACACACAACCGTTTAAGTTATCCCAGAAGTTCAGTCTCCTCTAGGTTTGGTTGCGTGGCTACTGTTAGTCTCTCAGGAAAGCGTGGAATGGCTTTGGGTTCACTTTTCTGTTTCCCTTCCTCATCCTCCAGGGGAGGAGGTTGGCGATCTGGAAGGACCTTTCCAGATAGAAGGTTGATCTCCTAAATCTCCACAACATAGGTAGGGCATGTCGTCTCTCCAGTGTATACGTACTGGGCCTATCTATTATTGGGGTTTAGGTTCAGTTGAGCAGGCATCTGGGGTTGTCTTGGAGGAGCAGGAGGTAATGGTTGTGGTTGAGCAAGCGGTGGAGGAAAAATAGTGGGAGGAGAGTTGTATTGGGGCCTCCACCCCAGTTGAGGTGCATTCCACTGAGGTTGTGGCGAACATGAGAGTGAAACGAATGAGCAGCAGGTTGAGTATGGTATTGAGATGGATAAGACCAAGGAGGAGGTGCGGATCAGGAAGGATGAGCAGGGGGGCCCCAAGAAGGCATGTGAGCAGATTGGTTGGGGTTGTAATAAGTTTGGGATGTCTCTTGCATCCTCGGCTGGTAAGGTCTAGATCCATGCGGCCTCCTTTGGTTGAGGAAGTAGAGTGGTTCAGTGGCTCCTTCATCCCCTTGACACATGGCTTTAAGTCCGGGTAAGGTTGGGCACTAGTTTTTGGGGTGGTCTTCCTCACAAACGAAACATACCTCCACTGAGTGCAATGGACATTCATTCTTAGGATGCTTTCTTGTACATCTGGGACTAAAGATGGCCAAATCCTTCTCAGCTTCCTCTTTCTTCTGTTGGATTCAAAAAGTATCCAGTTGCATGGCAATGGTCTATCTCATCTCACTTTTGAGGTCTTCCATCTAATTTGCAAACTCATGCTTGGAGAAGGTGGCACTAGCTGAAAGTGGATTCCCATTACCTCTTTTCCGGGATGCCCTAGAGTGGTTTCTAAACACAGTCTTTATGTCCTCATAAGGTAGTTGGTAGATGTCTCCTCCAGCTAGCAAATGGAGGGTATCTAGAAGGTCTTCAGGGACTCCTTGGAGTAGAACCAGCTTTAGAGATTCGGGGTCAAGTGTGCACCTGGCCATTTTATAACTAAGTTGGAACCTTTCTTCGTAGTCTTCTAAAGACTCATCACTTCCCATGGTCATCCGAAAGATCTCTCCCTTCTTTTCCTTTGACCTACAGTATTCCCCATATTTGTTGTTAAAGGCTTGCTGCATCTGAGCCCAAGTTGTGATACTGTTTCCAGGTAACCCCATGAACCAGCATAGTGCTGCATCCTTGAGGGTAGAGGGAAAGAGTTTCAACTTTTGCTCGTCTTCTGCATAGTCATAAGTTTGACAAAGCATAGAAAACTCAAACAGGAAGGTATCAGGGTCTTCAGTGGTCAATCCATGGAAGTGAGGTAAGGCTGAGGGACTTATGTTTTTCATTTTCATGTCCCCGTTGGTCTCTCGGATGGGAAAGGCACCTTCTATTCTCTCCTCATCTCTTATACCGTTTCTGTGTTCAGCCATGGTCTCAAGAGGAATTTTTTCTTGCTCTTCTTTTGTTATAGTATCTTTGTATATCTCTGGAGGTTCACCTATAGGTTCTTCTAGATCACTGCCACCGAAGATGAGAGAAGGGTGACTCAGTGATGTGGTGGGGGTGTTGTTTAAGAATTTCCCTGTATTGTCTCTGTTCCTATAATGCTGGATCCAGTATTGCAGAAATAATGCTGCAACTCCTGGGACTCCCTTCTTTACTTTTATCAACCTGGTAGTTCGTAACAAACTTGGAAGCGACAGTGCTATATGCACAAGTACTAGCTCTTACTGCAGGCTGTCACTGGATCAGCTGGCACAAGTCTGCTAGGAGCTTAAGCCAACTTCTATGAGTTCTTAGAAGAATCTTTTAACTGTGATGGATGAAAGTAACTCAAAGGAAGCTAATCTACTTGCAGAAAGAGGCTAAAAGCTAAAAGGAAATGCAAACCCTAGCAAACCCTAGTTTTACTGACTACCCCTACTGGTGCAAAAAAAGAGGATGAAACTAACAAAAGGGATGCCATTGACTCTTGGGGAGGTAAAGTGCATGTGTCTAAGCTACTTCTACAGTGAAATCTGAAAAGGAACATCTTTTTGTATTTTTGAGTAATTTTGTAAAATCATATGTGCATGTGCTTTAACTATTTTTAACTATGCAGAGGTTGGTTGGCGAAAGGAAATGGGGTAGGTGATTGAAGGAGGTTGGGAAGGTAAGAAGAGGGCATAAGGGGTCCCTAACACCCTTCCAGAGAGTTTCACAATGTTCAGACCTCGAAAAACTGCTCACGTGATCTTCTACAGGAAGTCTGCAGGGGTTCTACAGGATGTTCTACAGGATGTTCTGAAAGGGGATTTTGAAGGGTTGATGGTGGAAGAAAGGTGGAAAAGTGGAGATGGAGGTTCGATGAGGATGTGGAGGGGTCTAGGACCTAGCAAATGAAGCTGAGAAGTGATGAGGATGGTTGGATTTGTTCAAGGATGGATAGAGCAATGTTGCACAAAAATATGGAAATTAGGTCAAAGTGAGAAAATGTGGCAAACAAAGGGCAAGAACCTGAGTTAGGGGATGGAACAGGTTGCACTGATGGAGGAAGGGTAAGCAGGGAGGTATCACAGGTGTTCTATACACTATTTCTTGAAACTGACCAAACAAAGACCATGCAAACCAAATATCTAGCTATTCTAACCTACTTTGACCTAGGAACCAGCAACCACGATGAACAGAAATTCATTGGTAGAAAATCATGTAAAATAACTATGAAAACCAAGAAAGAATTGATCAAAGCATATAATCACATCTGGTATCATCTTTTGCAACTGAAAAACTAACACTAGAAATTGCATGAAGAAGCAAGAACAATGTTTTTGTGGTAGAAAGGACACCTTGGTCTCAGCTCATGGTCTTGAGGAGGGAGAGGTGAGATCTAGGGTTTCTTGATGGCCTTTTTCAAAGATATTTTCTGTTATCAACCTATCAAATCACTCTGAAACATGAAAAGCTTTTTCAATCATCAAAAATGACCTAGGTAACCAAGCAAGAGTTTAATATACTAGCAGAAATTATTTTATGAAGACAGCAAAAACATATAACAGTACACAGAGGATGACTTGGAACTTGGGTTGGGCCCAACCCCAAGAGGTACAGGCTCCTAAGAAGAAGCTTAGAGCTTATTTGAACTGAAACTGATTTCCATTACCCAGAAAATAACCATGTCACAAAAAAAATGTTTTACAAAAGAAGCTCCAAAATGAGCTGAAAGGCAGAGAAGCACTAAAGTGCAAAATACAAAATGTTCAAAAAGTAAACTACGAAGGCTGGAAGCCTTCCTACTTATGCACTACAAAGACCTCCAATAGTCCTCCTTAATTCAAGGGGCTTGGCTGCTCAAAACTGCAAGTACTCAGCCACTTCACAAAAGCTTCTCGGCTACCCTTGGAAATCAACTTTGGTGGGCTGCTGAACTCCGAGCTGATGGTGGAGAACTTGAGGAAGGGCCATTTAGTGAAGGAGACACCCTTCCTATGAATCCTCGGCCTTGTTGCCTCGTATTTGGCTGTCAAATGGCTCATAAATGTTTGACCTTGGTCCAAAAGTTGTCCAAAAATCTGCAATAAACACGTATTAACCTTCATGGTCAAGTGACTATTCTCATTCATCCAATTAACATAAATATACTCAAAAGCATGCATAAACTATGAAGAATGGTGGATTTATGGAGAATAATAGTCAAAATGAGCCCAATAAGTTGCCCATTTTTGGGGCTCATCATGTTGCATTCTTGATGTTGTGCGCATTTGGTGTTGTGTATATATAGTGTTGTGCATATGTAGTGCTGGGTATAGATGGTGTTATGTAGATGTTAGACATGCAGTGCTGTGTAAATATTATGTTGTGTGCATGATGTATATGCGACACTGTGTGCATATGGTGCTCTGTGCATGTTGGATATGCGGTGCTGTGTACAGATGATGCTTTGTACATGTTGGATATGTAGTGCTATGTACATATGGTGTTGCATAGATGTTGTACATGTGGTTTTATGAACATATGGTGTGGTGTGCATGATTGTACAAGTGGTGTTGTGTACATGTTGTACAAGTGGTGTTGTGTGCAGGTGGTGTTGTGTACATGTCGTGCATGTGGCATTGTGTACATGTGGTGTCCCATACATGTTGTGTGTGTGGTATTGTGTACACGTTGTACAGGTGGTGCAATGTCCATATGGCATTGTATACATGTTGTGCAGGTGGTGTCATGTACATGTGATGTTGTGCACACGTTGTGCAGGTGGCTGCATTGTACAGATGGTATTATGTACATGTGGTACATATGGTACTGGTGTACGTGTGATATTGTGTGCATTTTGTACATGTTGTGTTGTGTACATGTGGTACTATGTATGTGCATTGTGTGGTTGTGGTATTGTGACATGTGTAATAATTTTGTTGTACTTTGTGTACGTACATGTATTGTGTTGTGTTGTACATTGGGCATAGTTGTATGAGTTTTTTTGTATATCAGGTGTTTGCGTATGCATGTTGTGGTGTTTCTCATTGGGTGTCGATTTATGTACTGTGATGTACATAGTGTACATATACGTGCTGCGTTGTGTCATGCATCAGATGTAGGAATATGTATTGTGTTGCATTGTACACTGGGTGCATGTGTATATGTGGTATGTGAGGTGTAGGTGCATGTATTGCATGGTGTTGTGTGTTGTGTGTGGTTGTATGTGTGTGATTCACACTATGTATGTGTGCACACGGTTGAGGAGGAGGCACTAAGTGTTGTCAGGTGTGGAAATCGTTTTGGTGTGTGTACAAAAAGAGCAAAGGCAAAAGTAAGGATCGATGAAGGATAAGTATCGGTATTGTATTTCAGTTTTATTATGCATGTGATTTATGGTTTTGGTTTATGATGATTACATGTGATCTATGATTATGGTTTATGATGGTTACATGTGATTTGTGATTTTTACCTATGATGGTTATGTTTTGAGCTAACCTAATGTGATATTTTATACATGTTGATTTGGTCATATATGCTAGTTTGACTTGTTGTGAGAGGAAGCGAACACAATTGCAAGTGTACCTTATTGACGAACTACCAATGAGGTATGATGTGAATTTATTTTAAATCTAATGGAAGTTATGTGCTTGGTACAAGAAGCATGGAAATTCTTGGTTGGGTGGTTAAAATCAACTGCAAGAATTGGCAGCAACAAAAAAATAAATTGGAACATGCAACAATATGCTGGTAGAGTACTTCAGGAGTTGGGCCATTATGGGACACTGGTACCCAATAGTTTCCATTGATTTCCATGAGCATGTTATAACCAGTATGATGGTTTTGAGGTAGGTGTATGCCTTGGGTTTTGTATATTTTGATGCGAGGAAGCCTTGCCAGGGGATGGACTATCTGAGATGGGGGTGCCAAAGGAACTTAGAAGGTGAGTGACTACATAGAAGGGGTGATCGGATTCCCATGCGACTGTTTAGTAGAGAAGGGAAGGTCACAGATGTATTTGTTTTAGCCATGAGAATTTCTAGATGGAATTAGATGCACATTGACAATGCACCCTGGAACAATGAAATGGTAACTGTTCACTGAGAGGACAAGTGGCAGAGGATTATAACACTAGACATTGGATACAGGTTTGAATTTGTAGTGGATTTTGGACTACCTGAGAAGGAGGTGAATCCTTGTATTACTTTGAGGGTGGAGGTGTGAGCCTCTGGATTCCCTTGTTGTGAATGAAGGCAACATATCCTTTTATTTGTTGGTTTAACAGATGTTCATATGGGTATATGTGTGTATTATTGTAAATACCATAATGAGTTGTGTTATAAAGCTCCACTATGCAGTAGGTTGTCATGTTGTCATGATGTTTTTATATTGAGCAGGTCTTTCATTGTAAATACTACAACGAGCTATGTTATAAATCTCCCTAAGCAATACAAATTCTTTCAGTAGGTTTCTTAGGTATATTTGTGATTGAACACCGATGACAGTGTCCTCCAAGGGGGAGGGTTCTGTAAGAACCCTGGTGAAAATTCCATGTAAGAAAAGTTAAAAACAATAACCACGCCCAACGGGACAGTTATTCCAAGCTGAATGTTGGGAAAGACATCCTACGGGGTTTCCATTTGGTTGTTTATGGCTAAAGGAAATTGGCAAAGGAAGCGACTAAGGCTTTGGAAAGGCAAAATGGCATTTTTGGCAAAATTATTTATGAAAATAATGGAAATTAGGAGAAAAATGAGGTGGAAGGTCACAGGTTGCATGTGAGGAGGAAAATGAAGGAAAATAATGGAAAATGAAGAAAATAGAGGCCTCATCCATAAAAAGGCTTATGAGGATCAGTTGGTAACCTTTTGTCAGTTCAGTGTTGGATCTCTCTCATTGTTTTCAATATCTCTCTCTCTCTCTCTCTCTCTCATGGACACTTAGAGTTCTTGGAGCACTTTGGCATTGAAGAAGGAAAGGAAAAGAAGGCAAGAAGAAGCAAATATCAAGTAGGGAAAGGCAATATCAAGTAGCTACAACATGCTTCATTGCAGGTATTGACTTGCATGTGTATTTTCCTTGCTATATTTGGCATGCATGGGATTGCATGTGGTTCTCTTCTACCCTAACATGGGTTTTGCCAGTGTGATAGTATTTTCAGCCTAGCCTTTCCATTTCCTAATAGCTTTGATGAGATGGGTTCTCTCGTTCAGTTTATGTGGGATGGCTAGATTGGATTTGAGGCTGAGTGGGGTGGAAATCCGAATTGAAAAACATATGGTTTAGTGGTCACTAAATCATATTGTGGATTAGAAAGCCACTATACTATAAACCCCTGAACTAGATTGTGGGTTGCACTAAAGCCAGATTATGTGCCTCAGTGGGACTATGAATCCTTGCCAGTGAATGGAAGGATATACAGTAAAGCCAAGAGGTGAATTTTCTCTTTGTTGGGCCTAGTAGTCTTGGGATGGGATGTATGGTAAAGGCTATAGAGTATGTCTCAGTGTAGGGCCTAGTGATCCCTGAATTAGACTATGGATTGTGGTAAATCCTGAGAGACTATGAGGCACTCAAATTCCTCACAGTGTAGGTGGAGAACTCTGGTGGCATCCATGTTGATTGGTGTTTTTGATGTGTTCTATGAGTCCCATATTCACGCTTGGAATATGGCATGGAGGTGATTGGATGAAGAGAGACTTGGCTCAACCAATATTGAGTGGAACATGGTAGTCCCATCTCCGGTAGGTTCATTTCATTCGTTAATGAGAAATTCATTCCCTTGATTTTCATGTGTAAATATAGTGATGTATATGTGGATTTTGATAGATGATATGTTTATAATATTTTTGTTCCTATTATGTTGGTTATATATATATATATATATATATATATATATATATATATTATGTTAGCAACTATGTATGGCTCTCAACATGTTTTTACTTGTATATGAATGGATAATGTGTCGATGACCTAATAGATGATAATGCAGAAAATTACATGAGGGATATTTTGTTGTTTACACCTGTAGTTTACATGTTGATGATATGTTTGACATAACACTTGTCATGCTTAGTAGGGGTTTTCTTATGGTCTTGTGCAACTTATTTCATTTGCATCATTGTTTCCTTTTACTTTTACTGATTTCAAGCTATCACTCCATTATGGGCAGTGGCCTGGGCTTTGGGCCTGAAAACGTGGCTTAAATCCCAGTGTCAATGGCAAAAAACTGGAAACTTTGGTCTTTGGTCACTAGAAGGCAAGCCTATGAGAGCGAATTTTGGTCTTTGGTCATTCTCTTTCCTATAGCATACAAGAAACCGTGGCCTAAGAGGTTGAGAACATCAATGGAACCTAGGGACAAGATGTCTAAATGGCTGACATGTCTCTTGAGAATTGTGAAGCTGATGTTGGATGACTATGTGTGAAGTTTCCATCAATTCCACTTCCTTAAGGTCACATAGGAGGTTGAATATGATCATAGTAGCCTCTCATCTCATGTTTACCCTGATTGGCATGGTTACTTGGGTTGATATGGAGGAGGGTGTTTCAGAGGACCAGAAGGAGTACCTCTCGAAGTACCGGATTCAGTAGTCAACGTCGTTTTGTTCTTCTGACAATGTCTATGAGTTGCCTCAGGTGGAATATGAGGCAATATTTTCATCCTACATGAACAATGGGGTGTAGGGGGTTGTTCTTCCACGTTGGTTTAATAAATTTTAGAAATTAACAACAAAAAGTATAAAAAAGGGGTGACTAGGAAAAAATGGTTTCCAAGAAACTATCAACTACAATATATAACCTTGGAGAAGCAAGGATTTACGTACGGGCAGAAAATCTATCCAAATGTTGTGTTTCGTGTATCACAATGTATAAGGTGACCAACTCAGTTACCTAAGGCAAGGACAATAACGTAGTGTGCACTTCTAAAATATACCCAAAGGTATGTTGAAGCACAGTTCATGTTAGTGTTTTCTAATGCGTAACCATACAATGAGATCATTCCCATATACTTTTCATGCATGGAGTGCCATCTGATATACCCAAAGGTATGTGGAGAACGATTTGATAAACTTACGTATGTGGAACGAGATATTACCCCTGAAATGCAACACTAAAAAAAGATGACATCTCCTATGTTTATAGACATCGAAACATGTCTCTAGCCTACACCTCTAGATGTTTGTGTTAATGTTTCAAATTCTCCTTAAGATTGATTTAATAAATTTTAACGTTTATATTAAACTAATTTTTAGTTTTCAAGTCTCACCGTGAATTTCACCCGAATATCCTGAAGAAGCAATTTAGCATGATAAAATGAAATATTTTCTTTTTAATGAAAATATATGTATGAGAGGGAAGAAATAAAGAGTAATGCAGCATATAAAATGTAGCAAACAATTTTTTTAAGTGAATTTCCCTAATGCAACTGTTCCAATTTTCAATTACACACACAAAATCTTAAGTGCAATAAAAAATGCAAAATGATGAGATTTTTCTTTTCAATCCTCTTAATTTCCAAATGAAATGAAAGCTAATATGCTTGCTAAATCACCAATGAGAGAAACCACATAGAATGATGACTGTAATATCAATTTATTCAAATAATCAATGATCAAGAAAACGTTCGCGAATGACCTAAATAACAAGAACAAAGAAAAATCCAAACAATTTTTTATCAAAGGCTATCAAAACCAAAAGAAAACTAAGTGAAGGATTTTCAGAGAGAAGGACACACTAAGAGATAACAAGAATACAAGATGGACCAAAGAAAATCATAGAGCAAGGCAAGACTTTTTTTTTTTTCATCTTATATGGATCAATTTAGGTGCAGAACAGGCACTAATGCTCTATAGCATAGGTACAAAGAAGGAGAGGGTGTGCTAAAGAACTCTCTCTAGACAAATGGGTGCACTGAGGCAGATCTGACCAAAATACGACACAAATAATCAAATAAAGATTAGACAATGGTTTTCCTAGGGTCAATCAAGGTCTGAGTGAATCAATCAAGATTGATTTAAGAGGTGAAAAGGTGCTAAGGTCAAGGTAACCACTAGGGGAAAATTTGATCCCAAGTATGGTCCCAATTTTTTTATGCAGAATTTATGATTGCAAACAAAGGTGAATTCCCTAGACCTAGTGGACTAGTTTAGACCAACAAAAGATAAAGAATATAGAGTTTTCCTTATAAAGATTAGAGTATGGAATGGAGCCTACCTGAAATCTGTATCACGTTTCCCTTTCCTCCTCGCTTGTAAGATCCAATTGTAGCTCCAAGAACTATAATTAGAACCTACACACATGAATGAAACAAGAAAATGAACTACAACAACCAAGTGGCATAATCTAACATGTCTATTCAATTAATCGGCAAGGCATTGAAATACATTAGTGCAAACATGACACAACACATATAGGAAAACAAGATAGTCTTTATATTAATAGAAATATGAGAGATTTTACAACCATAAGAGTAGCCGATTTTGTAGATGACTCCCCAAGTTGAGTTGTCCTTCCTTTTCATAAATAAAACCTCAATATCAACCCTAATGCATGAATATGATGGGTTCAAGGAAACAACATAAAGGCACAATCAATCTCCAAAATCCAACCTTGATGCTATGTGTTATCACCAAACAAATTTCAAAGGAAAAGGGTAAGGTAAGGAAGATTTGGTCTTGGTTATTGTCATGCTCCTTTCATGCATAAGAAGCAAGGCTCAAGCAAGGCAAGCAAGTTTCAAGGCAGATGAGAAGGACATTTCAAGATAAAGAAGCTCAAGACAGTCAAATTTGGCATGTAAGCTGTGTTTTTGAAATTACACAGTAGTTTCGTAGCACGCTACGAAACTGCTGTAAGTGATGCCTAATGCACAACAGTTTCGTAGTGCGCTACGAAACTGCTGTAGCTACATATTGTGGTTGATGGCCATTCACAATTTCACACCTGGACAGTACCAGCAATCAAAGAAGCCAAGTACATCAGAAGGATCAATATGCAACTGAGAGCTGGGAATAAGGTTATGAAGAAACAAATTGAAGATCTGAAGGCATAGCTAAGCCAGCTTAAAGGACCTGCTAAATGAGTTTTCATTTCAAGTAAGATTCTATTTCAAAATTTTGATAAGTTTGCTTGATCTTATCTTTCTGAAGAAATCTAAATCCCTATTCAGCCTTTGGAAAGTCTAAAGAAGTTTTTGGAAATCAAGCACTCGGTTAATAAAGGTCTCAGGTTAAAAACAAGTTGTTTTAAATAACTCAGCAGTTTCGTAGCGCGCTACGAAACTGCTGAAAGTGATGATTTCAACATAAATCAAGCAGTTTTGAAGTTGAAGCGAGAAAATTTTGAAGGACAGTTGTATACAACGAGAACACCTGAAGTTACAACAACCAATCAGACTAGCACAAGTGGAAATAAATAGTTTGAATAAAAAAGTGGCATTTTGTCATATCATAAGGAAATTGAAGCATGTATCAGACAGCTTGAATACGTTTTCCTTTTTTGTTTTCAAAACAGTGGATGACACATCATCAAATCAGGTTTCATAACAGCGGACAAAACATCAAAACGTGGTCACCGTCATATTTTGAGGGACAACAATTAAAAAACCGACTTATGAAGATTCGAAGATCATACAGCCGAGAAGCAAGGATAGTCTCCTAATTTTTCTGGACAGTGAAGAAGATACAACATCCAAGGTTAACATGGAGCATTAAACACCCATCTCAGCCAAACTGAAAGAGAACCAGATGTCATAGAAAGGAATCATCTTAATTAAAGCCATCATGCATGTAATATGGAGTTAGAATCATAGTTGATTTAGATCTCTAAAAAACTCCAGTCAACACTTTGTTGTATTTATTAAGTAGATAGAGTTTAAGAGTTGTTAGTAATAGAAGTAGTTTTCGAATTCCCCTCATGCTTGAGGAGGAATCTCGATCAGTTAGAATAAGAGCTCTATATATAGCCGAAACAACAATGTAATTAGGGTTGGAAAATTTTATGGAAAAGCTTGTATTTGGCCTATGTAAGACTCATTTTCAGTAATACATGCTTGACTTTACTTCTCAGGATTCATGAAGGATTTTTTATGTTCAGAATATGTGATGTTGTCCTTTTCTTAATTCTTACAGTGGTATGGATGTATAATCACTCAGAATTCACTGAATGTGCTCTGACTTCCTGTATACATTTATAAACTGTGTGGTCCCATATGAGTTTATGTTCTGAATGTTTAAATGCTGAATGCCCTGACTTCCATGTAGGGTTGAGTTCATTGTTATATTGAGGTGTTGTTGACTCCATAAGCCCAATGGATAGTTTTTTTTAATGTGTTTCCACCATTCATATTTTTCACAGTTGTTCTATAAGAGTTAGCCATCTTATCTTTAATCAAAATCATTAATCCATCAAGAGAGAGCCCTCTCAGGTTGAGGAGGCTAAGCCTCAGCCTAAAGTCGGTTGAAATAGTTACTTAGAGTCAACCTGACCAGCAGCCTATCAGGATCTGATTTTGAGATAACACTTGTTATAGACATTTTTGTGCCTCGCGACATGGAGCATGAAATGTCAATAATCACAGGGATCCTCAGTCCCTAAACATGTTGTTCTTACCCCTAAAAGAACAAGGTCATCAAACAACAGCACTTCCAATCAGTTCTCCACCTGAAAACACTTCAAAACAGGCTTATTTTGGATCATGTCAGCTGCTCCACTGAGCTTCTGCGCTGGAATGCAACTGTCCCTCCTTGTACCTGTGCTGGAAGTCAAGATTAATGAAGGCTACCTGCGCTGGGCGAGATTGGCCAAGTGGCACAGTCATCCTGCAAGGTGTCAACTGCCCAGGAAGCTTCCAAACTGACACTTGGTTCATGAGATTCGCCCTGTGATGAGTAAGAGGTACTTGATCACCATGTGTAAGCAAGGATCTCCAAGTGGACTCAAGGACTGAAGTTTAACTGAAGAGGGAGAGGACACAAGGCAGCTTCATGTCAGTCCCAAGCTGACTCATCCTCTCTTCTTCTCTCCTATATATAGAGCTCTTCTATGAGGTCTAAGGAGGCTGGAATTTTGTGTAAAGCAAGGAGGTGCTGTTGGTTTACAGTTAGAGCTATTGGGTGATTGTTTTACTAGAGGTGAAGAGGAGAGTTATTGCTGCTGGATTGGAGCCATCATTGGTTGTAACCTTCTCAGAACCCTGTTACTTCTATCAATAAAGTTTTGCATGTTCTCCTATATACTTGTATTGCATTGATGTATTGTATTTACTTATATATTTGATTCACTCTAATCCATGCATCAGTTATGAGTACATGTATCTTGTAGTTTCCTCTCTTGTTTTGTGCAGGATCTGTGTGTAGCTGGACCGGCAAAGAGAGCAAGGAGCTGGGAACAAGAGACAAAGAGAGAGGATAAGGATCGACTAAGCGAAAGACACCAGGTTGGTTAATCTTTTCTTCCTTCTCTCTGTACTTTCATAAAGGAAAACATCAAAGCTTTACTTTCAGTTGTTGCTAAAGACTGTCACCTTTAGAGTAGGGATAGGGTCATCCGCATCGGATACTTTTCCCCACAACAAACTGGTGACTTCGCTGGGGAGCCTAGTATCTTGTTGGTGTTTGTAGTATTTTGCTATTCATTTCTTGAAGAAAAGAGTACCAAATCGAAAAGCTTTTGACTATATCAAAAGCGAAGTAGAGGGTCTGCTACTCTTGCTCATTTGCTGAGCAAATTCAAGATTTGAAGAGCTTATCTACAAAAGACTCTTTACTCTTTGTGATAGATCTTCATCCTCTTGATCATCCCTTAGCCTGTACTTGACCTATAGCTTTTTATTTCAGCAAAAACAGTGCATTTTTGAGCTTTTTATGACCCGGAAAACTTTGTAGACGCAACTCTCGTGTGTCAGTGCAGGCTGTCCACAGGCAGTCTGCATTACAGCGCAGGTGCTCCCTTTGGGAACTGCGCTGAGAGTCAATTTGACAGACCAGAGCCTGCGCTGGTCCAGTTAGCCTTTGTCTTGCTCAGTTTTCCCATTGTGTCTTGGCCCTGTTTTCACTGATTTTTTGCTGATTGCTTGCTGGTCATTGTATTTGCTGTAAACCATTCTCCTTGACATTATTCCGCCTCAGTTGTGTGATGAAACTGTGAATGTTCTTTCAGTATTTCTTGTTTCAGTTACAGTTTCCCATTGTGAAAAGCGAACCAGTATAGTTGTGACCTCTTAGATCCTGAACTGTAAAAGTGTCTTTGTGATCTTAAGAGCTAGTTTTATTACTGTTCATGGCTGTTTGAGTTTGTTTGTTTTTCACTTTATGGTTTGAATCTATACATTTCCAGTGTTTAAACAAGTCGATCATAAGGTGTCATTTTGATTTTGGACAAGCTTGTTTATTTCTACTTGAAATTAGATTCAAAATCATACAACAGTTTCCTTTCTGTCTTACATCAACATTAAGGATAACGAAAAGAAATACATGCATTGTGCATTTTTTTTTTTTTGTTAATGGAAAAACCTGTGAGCAATTTAAGAAACCGACGTTTCGGACTAGCTAGGTGAGTCCATCATCAGGGCAATGAGATCTGAATTATGAGAAGAGAGAGTCGATAAAACAAAGCTATTAATAGAAGAATCGTAAGATATCTCTTAGCTTGTACTCGCTCTCGACATTCTCATCTTCTCAAAATTTAGAGCATTGTTCAATATGTCCCTTCCATGGTGGGACTTAATGGTGTTAAAGAGAGAATCCATACAGGCTGGTAGATTTTTTTTTTTTGTTAATGGAAAAACCTGTGAGCAATTTAAGAAACCGACGTTTCGGACTAGCTAGGTGAGTCCATCATCAGGGCAATGAGATCTGAATTATGAGAAGAGAGAGTCGATAAAACAAAGCTATTAATAGAAGAATCGTAAGATATCTCTTAGCTTGTACTCGCTCTCGACATTCTCATCTTCTCAAAATTTAGAGCATTGTTCAATATGTCCCTTCCATGGTGGGACTTAATGGTGTTAAAGAGAGAATCCATACAGGCTGGTAGATTAAAGAGAGAATCCATACAGGCTGGTAGATTAAAGAGAGAATCCATACAGGCTGGTAGATTAAAGAGAGAATCCATACAGGCTGGTAGATTAAAGAGAGAATCCATACAGGCTGGTAGATTAAAGAGAGAATCCATACAGGCTGGTAGATTAAAGAGAGAATCCATACAGGCTGGTAGATTAAAGAGAGAATCCATACAGGCTGGTAGATTAAAGAGAGAATCCATACAGGCTGGTAGATTAAAGAGAGAATCCATACAGGCTGGTAGATTAAAGAGAGAATCCATACAGGCTGGTAGATTAAAGAGAGAATCCATACAGGCTGGTAGATTAAAGAGAGAATCCATACAGGCTGGTAGATTAAAGAGAGAATCCATACAGGCTGGTAGATTAAAGAGAGAATCCATACAGGCTGGTAGATTAAAGAGAGAATCCATACAGGCTGGTAGATTAAAGAGAGAATCCATACAGGCTGGTAGATTAAAGAGAGAATCCATACAGGCTGGTAGATTAAAGAGAGAATCCATACAGGCTGGTAGATTAAAGAGAGAATCCATACAGGCTGGTAGATTAAAGAGAGAATCCATACAGGCTGGTAGATTAAAGAGAGAATCCATACAGGCTGGTAGATTAAAGAGAGAATCCATACAGGCTGGTAGATTAAAGAGAGAATCCATACAGGCTGGTAGATTAAAGAGAGAATCCATACAGGCTGGTAGATTAAAGAGAGAATCCATACAGGCTGGTAGATTAAAGAGAGAATCCATACAGGCTGGTAGATTAAAGAGAGAATCCATACTGTGTGCTTGACGATTTAGGAAATGTGCATTTTAGTGTGTGTTCTATGATCTGTGGAAAAAGTTGTGTCTTTCTTTTCCCTCAGTAGATTAAGGTTTTCAAAGTTGAAAGATTGAAAAGATTTGCTTCTCATCTTAGATTGCATATAGGAAGTTGTATATATACATCTCGTGGCGACCCTGAAAGGCAAACTGTTAAGCAAGATCAACATTAAAATAAACCCAATTTACATAACAACGCTTTGTAACATAACGCAAACATCTAGAGGTCTAGGTAGAGACGTGTTCCGGCGTCGTTAAACATAGTGACTGTCGATCTCTACGAAGGTGGGTGATTCCTCCTGAGAGTCGGTGGCACTAACATGGACTTGTGCTCCCGCGTACCGTCGCGTATATTGGGAGACCCCTATAGGCTTTTATCCTTTATCCTTAGGAAACCGTGTCGGCCGCCCTACTGATCGCGATGCAGTGAACACAGCATTCACGAAGATCGACCACCCGTACCGTAAAACGTATTCTGTGGTTTCGCGAAAGGTTTGGCACACCCTCTGCCTAGATCTCCAGAGCAGTTTCTTTTGGCCTTTTTCAAACTCTATAACTGAAAAAGTCCAACCGAGCATTTGTCACTTCGGGCTCGTTAAAACATCGAAGGCGACTAGAGTCATCTTTAGCTTTTTCTCGACTCTTAAAACATGAAAAAGAAAGTTTGTGTCTAAAAGCGTCATTAACAAAATTTATTTTAAGCGGAATAATCATCACCCTTCCCGCGTTGATCTTCGAAGTTAGTCCACCACAAGCGGAAGTTCCTGTAGAATCTCTAAGAAATCTTTTGGATAGACTAGATATGTCTGAACAACCGTCGACATCTAGGACTGTGTCGTCCGACATAGCAGCAGCAGAGCCTCCTACTGCTACTCCAACGATGTTCGCTGGTATACCATCTGTCCCGGCAAGTTGTCAACAACAAGCCGGAGTCCCATCAGGGACGATGACATGGTTAGTTCCTATTTCTTCGTCCGGATTATCATCTGGTATTTCTTATGTTGAAACTCGCCAAATTGATCCATTTGGAGGTCAACCTGGGCAATCGATCCCCTTGAGTTCCGGATTGATACCATATGGGGGGCAGTATGCCTTTTCATTACCTCCTCCGGGAGGATGCCCATCCGTGAGTTCACAACAAAGTTCAGGTCAAACTGGAATTACATCCAGCAGTTGGGTATCAATACTGCCTCAACAACCAGGAGTTGTATATTCTATGCAACCAGTCCACCCTGTGTCGAATATTACCACCACACCTGCTATGGCGAATGTGTCGCAAGTACAAGCGTTACCTGTTGTAATACAACAACCTCTTGGCTCAGCGACTCAATCACAATCTCAGGGTAGTGCCTCCTTATCTGGAGCGACTCAGGCTCAAACAAGTACTGTGACTCCTCATCCTGGTCAATCATCCAGTATTGGTCAACAGCAAATGGTCCAACAACCAGAGCTGCTTCAATCTCAACAACCGCCTTTCCAGCAATCATATCAAGGACCTGAGCAACAAGTCTTTGTAAGTAATGGGCAACCATACTATAATGGTTACGCCCATCAACCTTGTCAAAGTTGTCAGCATAATGCTGGTCTGCAAAGACCCATTGCTCAGGCGATACCATCTTATCCTGGATATGCTTCGCCTAACCTGAACCAACAGTTGCCCTTTGTAGCAACTCTGGAACTACCAGATCTAAACCGGCTGACGAATGATCCAATTGCTTATGCCCCTTGGTGGCCAGTGATTCCACATAAACTTCCGTCTGATATTCCTAAATTTAATGGAAATCCGGGTGAAGACCCGTCGAATCATGTGATGACATTCCATCTGTGGTGTTCGTCGAATACCTTGAATGATGATTCGATAAGGCTTTGCCTTTTCCAGAGGACATTGACTGGTCCGGCAGCTAAATGGTATATTGAATTACCTAGAGCCTCTTTCGACAATTTTAGTTCCCTAGCCACGACTTTCTTAACACACTTTCAGTTACCTATAAGGTACGAAACTGGAACAGAGATCTTAACCAATTTCAAGCAGACAACGGCCACACATATATCAGATCATATACATGAGTGGCGTCGTCGTCGCAGAATGGTGAAAACTTATGTTCCAGATCAGCTATTAGCTGAGTGGTTTATAAAGTCGCTACTTCCTGCTATAACGGAAGATGTGGCCAAAGGGGGAGTCGTAACAGAGGAGCAGGTTATTGCTCGTGCCCAGTATTTAGACTTAGTATATACTCAGTCTGGCACGCTCTATGATAAGATACCTGACGCCCCCAGACCAGAATTTTCAATTCCTCCCCCTCCTGGATCAAATAGTGACTCTCATGCCGGCGATGGTGTGATTGGCACTGCAAACGCAAAGTCAACATGGGATTCGTCTAAGAAAGCCCGTAAGACTTCGAATCAAAATGCAAATGAAGAACTTCTTGCCTCAGAAGTAAATGCCATGTCGACCGACAAAGGCAAACAACTGAAGCAACCAGGGGGCAAGAAGAAAAAGACAGGAAGAAAAAGGAAACCCCCGGCAGGGTGTCATATATGCGATGAAGATCATTGGACGAAATATTGTCCACATATAGCTGAAGTTAAGAAACTCTTCAAGAGTTCAAAAACCCCAGCAGAATTGACTGATCCGTTTCCTAATCCAGGTCAAAATATGGTTGCTAATCAAAATGCTTCCGGATCCCAAGTGCTTATGTTGTCTACCTCAAAGCAACAGAATAATGCTTTGACAAGGAATAAAGATTACGGGAATCCAAAGCTGTCGAACAACAAGGTTAACGAACGACCTAGTAGTTCAACAACAACTTTGACTGAAGTTGTGCCACCCATCGTTCCTGAGCCAATGATAAAGCTGCCAAAGGGAGAAGTACACAAATCGACATTTAATCCTCGTGCCAAAGAAGCACAGAATTATAATATAGTAAAGGACCTGGCCCAATCGCCGCCCACTATGTCGACACTTGAGGTACCACAAAATTACCCCTCCCAAGAGCAAGCTTTATTATCAGCAATGGGTGGGATTGGCCCAACGGATTCCAATCTTGTGGCCTTTGATCATAAAGGATATGACCCGCAATTACCAGCTCAACTAGCTTTCCTTATTCAAGTGAAAGTCCTCAACAAAACTGTTCATCGAACAATTATTGATGAGGGGGCATCTACATGTCTTATGTCGATGAGTTGCTGGAAAGATTTAGGCTCACCACCCTTGTCGAAATCGTCGACGACGTTAAAAGCATTTGATGGACGATCATACACTCCATACGGGATTTTAAGTAACTTGCAAGTTGAACTGGGGGGCAAAATAGTAGGAATTGATGTTGAAGTAATTGATGGAAACCTCGATTACAACATCCTACTAGGAAGACCCTGGATCTATGCCATGGCAGCGGTTGTGTCGACCTATTTCAGGAGGATTGCATTTCCCTCACAAGAAGGAATTACAATCGTCGACCAACAAACTTTTCTCCCCGATAGTTCACAAGTTACAGGAAGCATTCCAATGATCCATGCAAGGAATCATTTGCTCCAAAATATCGGAGTAGGTCTCCTAAAAGACCCTGCCTTAATGGGTACTTTCGCCCTACCGCCTCCAAGTAATCTGGCGGGAGTGGCCACGGTGGAAACCTACAAAATGAAATCTAATCCAATCTTCTGGTTGGGTTCGGAAGATTCCTAGATATTTTGTCGGCGCCGAGGACGGTTCTTATCTTGTGTCAACCTCGTTAAAAAATGAAACAAGGAGTTACGAGGATAGTTCTTCTATTATGTCAACCTCATTAAAAAATGAAACAAATCCCCTTTTCAAAATTCAAAGGTAAACCTTCATTCCAATCACCAAGTTGAATGCAATGAAGCTTGGGGGGCACCCTCCTTTGACATGCGTTATTATGATGCTGGGGGCATGCAAAATATCCGAGCAGTTTTAGCGTCATAGTTCATGCTCGTTAAAAAATAAACATAAGCTTTTGAGCAGTGTTTTGGCGCATTCAAGCTCTTTAAAAAATGAACCCAATACTGGTAAATAACCTTTTGAGATCGTAAATTCATCAGCCATAAAAGCCTTGGTCGTGTTTTCATCTATCACCTCCTCTGTTCATTTGGCCGATCATTCACTTCCATTTGTGTGTTTACCTCTTTTGAGAAACAGCTGCGAAGAGTGATTTCACCTAGCCATCCTTGTGACACTGCCGTGATTGGAAAATTCCAACCTGTACCTGGAATCTGCTGCTATCCCTGTTTATCACTCGTTCCTCAAAAGACGAGTCTTCTTTGAGCTCTTTTCACTGACTCGTAAAATATGAAAAGTTTGCCGCGTTTTTGGCCTTCCAGCTCGTTAAATGACCGGAACGCTATCCCTCCTCTAAATTTTAATCTTTTTGGACCTGAGGGATTATTGCACAAAAGGATCGAGCGCTTGTCTTGTTCGGCTCGTTAAAAGTACCGAACAGCCATCCCTTCTGTATTGTTTTATACTTTTTCGGACTTAAGGGATTAGCCGACGAAAAAGGAATCATGGAGTTGACTTTCTGTACCTTTTCAGACTCTCTAAAAATGAAAGGGACCGAGTTTTCCTTGTCGTTAGACTCGTTAAAATGATTAAATAGCGACAAACTTGTCTTTAGACGAGAACGAGTTTCCCTATCGCTAGGCTCGTTAAATCATAGCGATGGGCTTGCCCGAAGGGCAGGTTATAGAACAAGCATATGTTATCCTCCTCAAGCTTGACAAAAATAAAGAGGTACTGGTCAGAAATGACTGGGGAAAAATTGGGAGAACATCAAAGTTTAAAGGTAGCAAGTCACTCTTGAACATGACACTTTTCCTCCGTACCACATCGGGTTGGGTTGTTTCATTCACCGGTCTCATCACCATGGTCCTCGCCAAACCATCCACATTTGGGGTAATGCTACTGATCCATCGCATCAGTGTCGTTATATGTTCAAGAGGGGTCATTCTGAAAGTGTCAACCGTGTCCCATCCACTGCCATACATTATCCTTCATCCATTCATGATCGCCACCCTGAATCATATGTCACAGTTTGTTTTCACCTCCACTAAAATCATTAGCTCCGTTCCGTGTCATTGATGTGGGATTCATTAAGGCCCTCCTTTGACGGATCGCTTCTTGTCGACTTCAACTCATTATCCAAGAAGTTGATCTAGGAACACCCCCATCAGTACTTTGAAGCTTGCATGCCTCAATGGCAAGTTTCTCACTTCCGGCGACAGGTATACATCAATGACCTTCGACCAGAAGATTTTGCGTGGCGTTCGACGCCAAGTCCTTTATTCACGCCACGTGAATTGTACTGCAGTACCTTGAGGGTCATCGTCATTATTGGTGATTCCTCTCGCGCTTGTTAACGGTTTTCATTATTGACCGGTAATCAAGCGATGTCTTTCCATGTTCGACTTCAGCGCAATTCTCACATGCATCGACTTGTACTTAGAGTGAAGATCGAACGAGTTTGAAGACCCCAGATCTAGTTTCATCCATCCTGGCTGCGATATATATTCGGGAAATATAAAAGCATTTGCCATGTACATCATTGCAGCAGATGATCATCCTACTCAAAGGATGATAATTTCAGCAGAAAATTATCAGTCTACCATCAGATGATCGTCTGTTCTATGTACCAAAATGTATTTATAAAGCTGAGCATGGGAATGCCCGCCTCAGCTAGATCATGAAAACAGAATGAAAAATAATGTATTGTATTGTATCGTATTACAGGGCGCCTTCTCAGCACTGGAATGAACTTCGGACCCTCTAGATAAAGCATTTCACCCGATAAACGGCCTCATACTTTAGGGGGCAACTGTTATAGACATTTTTGTGCCTCGCGACATGGAGCATGAAATGTCAATAATCACAGGGATCCTCAGTCCCTAAACATGTTGTTCTTACCCCTAAAAGAACAAGGTCATCAAACAACAGCACTTCCAATCAGTTCTCCACCTGAAAACACTTCAAAACAGGCTTATTTTGGATCATGTCAGCTGCTCCACTGAGCTTCTGCGCTGGAATGTAACTGTCCCTCCTTGTACCTGCGCTGGAAGTCAAGATTAATGAAGGCTACCTGCGCTGGGCGAGATTGGCCAAGTGGCACAGTCATCCTGCAAGGTGTCAACTGCCCAGGAAGCTTCCAAACTGACACTTGGTTCATGAGATTCGCCCTGTGATGAGTAAGAGGTACTTGATCACCATGTGTAAGCAAGGATCTCCAAGTGGACTCAAGGACTGAATTTTAACTGAAGAGGGAGAGGACACAAGGCAGCTTCATGTCAGTCTCAAGCTGACTCATCCTCTCTTCTTCTCTCCTATATATAGAGCTCTTCTATGAGGTCTAAGGAGGCTGGAATTTTGTGTAAAGCAAGGAGGTGCTGTTGGTTTACAGTTAGAGCTATTGGGTGATTGTTTTACTAGAGGTGAAGAGGAGAGTTCTTGCTGCTGGGGAGGTGTTGCTGGATTGGAGCCATCATTGGTTGTAACCTTCTCAGAACCCTGTTACTTCTATCAATAAAGTTTTGCATGTTCTCCTATATACTTGTATTGCATTGATGTATTGTATTTACTTGTATATTTGATTCACTCTAATCCATGCATCAGTTATGAGTACATGTATCTTGTAGTTTACTCTCTTGTTTTGTGTAGGATCTGTGTGTAGCTAGACCGGCAAAGAGAGCAAGGAGCTGGGAACAAGAGACAAAGAGAGAGGATAAGGATCGACTAAGCGAAAGACACCAGGTTGGTTAATCTTTTCTTCCTTCTCTCTGTACTTTCATAAAGGAAAACATCAAAGCTTTACTTTCAGTTGTTGCTAAAGACTGTCACCTTTAGAGTAGGGATAGGGTCATCCGCATCAGATACTTTTCCCCACAACAACGCTGTGGATGACAATAAATTTATAGGAGAAGGATGGTAGTTTAGGATTTATCATTATGGGCTTGAGATCCACATAAAATGGGAGGACGGGCTTAATGGATAAGAGGTGAATTATCCAAGGTAGGATCAGATAGGATTCGAGCTCTTATCCATGGTAAATAGTTAAAACAACCCTTGGAGGCTTCTGGAAGAGGAAACTTCAAAATATTTTTTAATTTTCTTGAATTTATAGAATCAGTGCACTTGTAGAAAGAAGCAACAATTGCTGACTAATGATGGTGGAGAAGGGAGAAACTAGTTCTGAACGCAGGTGGCTAAAGGGACATAGTGCACTAGGGAAAAAAACATTGATTTTGAGCAATTAATCCCAGAAACTTAAGATTTTTTTGTAAGTTCATGCTTAGGGATTTGAGAAGGGATGATTATAATGTGTTCAAAGATGTTGATTGATCTAGTTTGCAGGCTTATTGACCAGATGTTAAAAAATGGCCTATAACACACCTATTATGCCAACTCAAAAGATCAATTAGACTAAGAATCTATTTGGTCAAATGTTTAGGTCAACATTATCCTATTCATTTGAAAGGCTTTCAAGAAATGGTTTCAACATCAAGCTAGCATGGAAAAGATGACATCAAGTGAGTGAGTCTCATGATAACTAATAGATGATGTGTAGAAGAAGATGATCTGCATGATTTTCTATGATAGAGAAAATCATGCCAAATCCATTTTGTAACAACTCCTGGTTAATTTAGCATGTAAACAAAATGAAACCAAGGTCATGGGACACATATTCCAAGCTAAATGGAAGGAAAACATTATAGTGAGAATCGCTTATGGTTTATTAATGGCTATGAGAATTACAAAAGGCATTGGAAAAGACAAAGAGGAAATAAATGATAATTTAATATTAGAAGTAAAGGAAAATAGGAGAAAAGGATGGTGAAGAGACACAAATATGCATGTAAGGGAAATTAGAGAGAAAATGAGGAAAATGGAAGAAAAAGGATACATCAATGATAGAAGTGCATTTGAGAAACAACTCATAGCTTTTTGTCAGTTTTGGATTTGTTGCAATTTCAGAGAGAGCTCTAAGAGAAGAGATCAAGAAAGTAAGAAAAGGAATGAAAAGGGAACACAAATGAAAGCAAGGGAGCGTAAGGAGAAAATTGGATGAATAGGTACACCAGGATTACATTGTAGGTAATAGGTTGCATGTATGATTTCCTTTCTGAGATTTGGATGCATGATACATGCATATGGTTCTCTAGTTATTTATTATCATTGGCATGGAGATTTTCCTAGATGGACAACAGTTTCACCCTTTCCTTTCCATTTTCTCTATAGCCATGATGTAGTGGTTTCCCCATTTGTATTTCTAATTTTTTCTTAGGTTCCCTATGGCTGTGGGTTGGGATAGAATCTTTGGGGCCTTGGAACAACTTGGGTTCCATGGAGGCTATGGGTTGAGATGGGAGATCTCTAAAGCCCTGTATCAACTTGGGTTCCCTAGAGGTTGTGGACTGAGATAGAATCCTTGGAGCCCTAGATGACTTGGGAAGAGACAAATTCGGTTGGTACTAGTGAATTCTAGACTAGTTAGGTGAAATCACTGTGGTTGACGGTTGAGGTGGTTTGGCCTATGGAATCCATGTTTGATTCTATTTTGGTTTAACCCATATGATCCCACATTCATGCTTGGAATATTTCATCGGGGTGATTGGCTGAAAGAGAGATTATGTTTAACCATATGATCCCACATTCATGCTTGTAATATGGCATGGGGGTGATTGGCTGAAAGAGAGATTTGGTTCAACCCGATCTATGGTCAGGTAGTACAATGAAGTCCTTGACCTGGGTGGAGTTTTCATATGTTAATATGAGTTGTTTCTCCATTATGACTTATGAGTGCTTGTACTAATCATTTTTTTTTGTTTTTATGGATGATTTTCATGGACTTCATTCTAGTTATATGCTTGGTTAGATGTTGTTCTCTTACTATGGATTCTATTCATGATTTGATAAGTTATTGAATGATTGATAAATGCATTGGATAACAAGTGTTGTTGTTGCTATCCTAAGAGGGATTGGAGCCTTCTTAATGATTCTCTTATTAAGTTAAGACAATCATGATCAAATTTGCCTTCATGACCTATAACTACTATGTTTACTACATGTTTGATGAAATGTTTATCATGAGACTGACATGTTTTGAGTGAGTTCTAGCATTATAATTCATTGGTTATAATTGTTAGCATCTTAGACTCGATTATGGAGAGTTCTATGCATTTTTGGGCAGTGGCCTATAGGCCATCCCTAAAAAAGTGGCACAAACCTCACAACTGCATTCTCAGAACTGGAATATTTAAGTCGTAACTGCATGCAGGAAGGCTTATGGGTGCAACTGGAGCCTCATAACTACATTTAAAGTGTGTCATAGGTGTGTTTGGGGGTTTCAAGCTTGTGAAAATGAGTTCCAACTCAGATATTAATCACCAAAGTGGTTATCAGTCTATAGAGTGATCTAGTGTCCCTGACGGGTGGTAGTATGTGTTTCGGTTTGTAGGCCCCACTTCCATAACTAGAACTTGGAGGTTGAGTCATGTCATAGTAGAAATAAACTCATGTTTACTCTAGAGAGCTTGTAAAATTGGGTAAATGTGGGAGGAGGTGGTTACAGAGTGGTATTAGTGCAACATTGCAACACTGGACCTCAGGGTAGATGTGATTGTTTTTCATGCATGATAGTTGTCTATGTGTTTTCTATGCATGTGTTTTTATGGTTATGGTTATGATATTCATGCATGATTTTGATAGGTTGATGTCATTACATATTTATATATATCGTACTAATTTTAATTGATTTGTGCAGATGTGATAGCCTTCTTTGAGATACGTCGAGGTATGATTTTGATTATGTCTTGTATTTGGTTCATCTAACATGGTATATATGCAGGAAATAAAGATAAAATATTAAGAGAAAAATGGTGGATTAAAGTTCACATGACTCCCCTTATAGACATGATGTGAATTCTATGGAATGGAAAAGGTAAATTGTGGAAAAAGGAGAAGAGTATTCTCCCGCTCTATCAAATACATTGAGGAGTCTAAGGGAAAATATTCAAAGTTACAAAGAAGATAATAACAGGTTTATTGAGACATACGAAATACTTGCAAGAGCTCAGGAAAATCAAGTAGAGGCCAATATAGTGATTCTTTAAAGCCTTTCAGATTTGCACAAGTAGGGACAAAGGGGGATTAGTCATGGAGATAGGAAAGAGGAGAATACTAATGAGGCATATGATAGTAGGTATCAGATAAGACACATGATTGACATAATTGAAACAATTAGAGGTGGCAAATATTTGGATACACTTGACAGGAGGGCTTGTACTCATAGATTATATTCTAGCTCTGGTTCTAGGAGAAATCATAACCATCACTACCAACATCATTGTAGGAGGTGTGAGAAGGGATATTTTCTAGAGGATTTCAAGAAATGCAAGCCTCTTACATCTGATGGAGAGATGTCAAAATTAGAATATTCAAAAGTGTGGCTTCTTGGAATGACGAAGTTGTTCAAATTGCATGATTACTCAGAGAACATGGAAGCCAAGATAACTACCTTCAGTGTCAAAGGAAAATAAAATTTCGGGTGGGAATATGTGAAGCATGTGAGAGGCATTAGAGAAGAGGAGCTAATTTGGGATGAGTTTGAGAGACTCTTCAACATGAATTACATGCTCGAAAGATACTATGATGAAAGGGCCAATGAATGTATGAGCTGAAAATGGGTTCTATGTTAGATGATGAGTATACTAGCATATTACTAGTGATATTGAGGTATGTTCCTTATCTTAAGGATGAGAAATAAAAGATTCAAAGGTTCATTCATGGGTTTCTAGTAGCATTCAAAGACCACATTGAGTTTGTTGAGCATTGGTCACTAGAGGAAGCCATTAGAAAGCTAAAACATTGTTATGAGAAGTCAAAGTGCAAGTCTGAGCTCAAACATGATTCGAAAGGGAATGGAAAGACTAAATTAAAGTGGCTTTTGAAGTGAGGAAACCTTAGGATGCAAGTGAAAAGGAAAATGTGGCACCTTACAAGAAGTTAAATACAATTGAGAGAAGACATAGGTCTTAGCCTGAGGATAAAAATAAGGGCAGTGGAAGAAATCCTTTGAGGTGTTGGACTTGGGGTGGAGAGCATTTCAGGAGTGGGTTCCCATTACATAAGGGTGGAAGGCCTTATATTTACATTTCCCAGGAGGGATAAATAGTTGGATATATTGGTTAGAGTATTCCTCGGATTTATGCAACAGTGGATAGCAGGAAGGCAGATCATCATGCCTCCATTATCGAGATGGAAGGTAATATTTGTGATCAAGTTGTTTCTATTTTGATTGATCCTGGATCAAATTATAGTTATATCTATTCTAACTTAGTGGATAAGTGTTGCTTGAATAAAGAAGTGCATGCAGAATCTTGGTTGGTGTAGTTGACCACAAGGACCATGAAAAGGGTTCATCCGTGGGTGATATCTTGTGCATTTGAGTTGAATGGTATACCTACCTCAACCCATATAAATGTGCTTCCTTTGTGTTCATATAACATTCTTTTGGGCATGGACTAGATGTTCATTCATAGGACCAAGGTATACTGCTTTGACAAGGCCATTGAGTGCCTGGATGATGATGGGGAAAAGAAAGACTTGGAAAGAAGAAGCCTACATCAGTGAGAATGGTTACAACTATGCAAGAAAAAGGCATTCAGAGGAAAAAATGTTTATCGTTTGCAGTAGATATTTTCAGTGACAAAGGGAAGAATGTTGAGGATGAGGAAGTATTTAAGAGGTACCCTATCTTGCACCAATTTTAGGATGTGTTTCCTATAGAGATTCTAGAGTTGCCTCCTCATAAAGAGGTGGAATTATCCATTGAGTTGATGCTAAGAGCAACACCAACATCTAATGCACCTTAAATGATGAGCATTTCGAAGTTGGTGGAACTGAAGTTGCATCTTAAAGAAATGATTGATAAAGGATACATAAAGCCGAGTGCGTTAGCTTGTGGTGCATCGGTATTGTTTATAAGGAAGGCTAATGGTACTCTCAGGTTGTGCATTGATTATAGGCAGTTGAACAAAGTGACCATCAAGAACAAGTATCCATTATCATAGATTGATGACTTGTCTCATTAGCTAAATGGAGTAGTAGTGTTTTCAAAGATTGATTTGAGATAAGGATATCACCATGTGCACATCAAATAAGAAGACATATACAAGGCTTTTGTTGGGACAGGGTCCCCTAGGGTCAATTTTGGGGCAAAAGCCCAATTTTTGTTGTAAAGAATGTAAAGTCTCCGCAAGTTGTGTTCATGGAGCGCGTAGATAGTAAAGTGTCATAAAGGGCTTTACCCTTCTTTTATGTAAGTTGTGTTGGATTTAGTAGATCTACCCATGGTCCGCGGACCATGGGATTGTATAAAAAGGAGAGTCTTAGAGAGTCTAAGGCATGATAGATATCAATGAAGATGAATGTAATGGGTTAGTAGAAGTAAGAGCGAAGAAGTCTTAGAGTAGAAGAGAGGCTTTGCAGCTGTGTGCGCAGAGGCCTAGAGTAGAGTCCATAGCTGAGTGTGTGGACCCCTATAGTTGAGTGTGCAAGGAAGTGTTCAGTTTGTAAGAAGAATTGAAGTATTAATTAAGAGATTAGTCCATAAATTCCCATGTTTATCTATTTCCTTATGTTATGAATGAATGCGCTATTATGTTATGATGAATGATGGGTTTATGAATTAATACTATATTGATGCACGATTTTACATGATTTACATTGATATATGCACATAAGTAATAATAAATATTTACGAGAAGAATATATTATTGCATGTTAAAGTTATCGAACACTTAAGCAAATCTGGGTAAATACATAATCAAGGGTAATCACAAAGACACGTAAGTGGTGGATTCACCTGTTTTGAGTCCGCGAAAGACAGTTGTGAATGTTCGCAGAGGTATAAAATATCATTACGAGAAGTTATATTGATAAGCTGTAAGGGCTTATCGATCTATGCGAAGGCAGGTTTAGGGCATAAATGACATCACGCTCATCTCTTGGTGCGGAAACCTAGTTCCAGCATCCCCCCATACGGCTTCGGGTGATACTTCAATCGGTGCTTCCCGGGTTAATGCTGAAAGGGCCAGTATTGAAGGGATTTGTTTGGAAAACTTAAATCTAAACCTAGGTCAAGACCCACTAAGCCAACAAATGGCTCTGTTTCCAGGACCGAGATCTGCATAAAGAGATGTGTGATGTCACATCATTGGAATCCAACAAAGAAGGAAATTGAGGAGTGTATGGATAGAAAGATCCACGAATTCATGGCACAAGAAAGCAGAAATCCGCACCTGACAAAAGAACAGTGGTTGGATAGGTATCTGTATATAAAGATACACAAAACCTTCTTCTGTTCCTTCTCGGTCGAACTATACGAGTGGATCACTAAATTGGTAGATGGCTAGGGAAGGTGGAGGCTTGACGGTCCAATAGTGTGGACCTCAAAGTTGGTATGGATATTGGAAGTCGTTGAAGATAAGATCGCTTGCATTGTTAATCACTGGATTGATCATGTCATAGGAGGATTTGTGATAGAATTCACGGTCGATACTTTAGTCAACTACAATGAAGTAGAGCGATGCTTCTTCAAGGGATTGCTAGGTAAGTATTTAAGATCTTTGAATAGTTGGATTAAAATGCTCTTGTGTGAAAAGCAAGTTATGCAATTTTCTTGATGTTTGGAGCTATGAGAAGTGGAAAGATCTTTAGGGATAGAGGAATAATAGGCCCTGAATATAGCCCATTGATTGAGCCTCCTCTAAGTAACAACGAAGGAGTAGCAACGACTTCACCGCAGCTCGCTGTCCAGTTAATAAGGAAAGGGTTCCCACGAATACCCCATCTACCCACACCGCCTCCATCTTCACCTCCAAAACATACACTTCGCCCACATCATCACCACCTCCGCCACCATTCAATATTGTGAATGTAGTGAAATTTCCCGTTTTCAAGGGCTTGGGAAATGAGGACCCGGACCAGTTCTGGTTCGTTGCAAAGGCCATGTGGACAATCCAACATATTATAGACAATCAGATAAAGAAAGCAACATTGATTACTGCTTTGAAATATCACACACTAACGTGGTACATTAAGTACTGCATCGATAACCTGTTGGGAATGGGATCCCCCAAGGAAAATTTTGGGGCTAAAAGGCCATGTTCTGGGTCAAGTTTTGTAATAAAGTTGTAAAGTCTCTGCATTTTGTGGTCGTAGAGCACGAAGGTGTTATGAGTCATAAATGGTTGTCCGCCCTTATTTTGTAAAGTGGAAAGTCGACTATAAATATCTACCCATGGTCCACAGACCATGGGATTGTATAAAAAAGAGCTAAGTAAGTAAGCTCTAAGTAGCAATAAGTTTGGGAGAAGTCTTTAGTGATAAGGAGAGAAGTCTAAGTTTCGGGTCTTAGTGTAGGTAGAGGCTCTGCAGTTGAGTGCGAAAAGTGTTATTGGGAAAACTAGTGTCCATTCAGAGTTGCTAGTCCCATTAAGACGGGTAGCTATCTTAGAAACAAACAAACTAAAGTTGTGTTTTCCTTTATGAGAGATAGATGAGAGAGAAGCAGAGAGTACCAACCTTAGTCTTTTGCTAGTCTCCTTTCTTGTTTCCTCTCTCCCTTGATAGAGCTTTCGCCACTCCTTTCTTACTTGTCCCACTTCAAAGAACACCTGTAGAGTCAAAGCAACAAAATACCATCAAAGCATAGAGATCTATAACCATAAACAATGTAGGATCAAATGTACATTAACCATATAAATGCATATACAAATACAAGATTTAGAGATATACAAGCATATGGAGGGAAACTCAAATAGCTTTATTGATAGAAGCAGTAGAAGAGAGGATTACAAACAAGCTGTCTGATCCAGCATCATCCTCCCAGCATGAAATCCCTCTTCACCTCATACAAAGAAAGATCACCCAATGATACAATGTCTTCAAAGAGAAACCAACAGCACTTCCTTACAAATTACAAAATTCTAGCCTTTGGATCTCTAGGATGAGGGATCCATACATAGATGTTTGCAGGAGAGTGAGTTAGCTTCTGGGATTTTGATTAGTGTCATTTCATTGATAGTTCTTGGTTCGACTTGGAGATTTCATGATCTCTTACTCATCCCTGGGCGAATTCAGAGAGGCAAGTGTCATATGAGCAGTTTCTAGAAGATTCTTTGAATTTCCACCTAGGAAACTGCTTCTGCCATTTGTCTGCTCTCACTCATCACACCCTACAAAAGGGCTTTCCAGTATGCATCACACCCCTTATGTGTAACAAGTGAGATAAATCACACCCTCAACATGGAGCAGTCTGTATGGTCTAGTTTTGACCAGTTCTGAGTAGTTTTTTAGGGAGAACTTCTGGGAAATGATGTAATCAGCTGACATTGTTGCTTTAGGGTATGAAACAACACTTTTATGGGTTTAGAAGCCCTTGTTTTATGGAAATATGTGATTGGGGTTGTAGTGCCCAAATATGTCTATAACAGTTGCCCCCTAAAGCATGAGGTCATAGATCTTCTGATGTTGGGTGAAATACTTTATTATGAGGATCCGAGGTTTTTTGAACTGGAAGGTGACTTGTAATAAGATACAATACAATACATTATCTTCATAATATTTTCGTGATCTAGCTGAGGCGGGCATTCCCATGCTCAACATTATAAATTCATTTTCATGTACATAGGACAGACAATCGTTTGTGTGGAAGACTGATTATTCTGGTAGATCCATCATCCCGTAGTTTGGATGATTATCTATGTAGCTATGATGTACATTTGATGTCTTTATTTTCCTAAATATATCGTAGCCTAGATGGATGAAACTAGATCTGGGGTCTTGAAACTTGTTCAATCTTCACCCAAAGTACAAGTCAATCCATGTGAAAAGATGTTCTGATGTCGAACATGGAAAGACATCACTTGATTACTAGCCAATGATGTAAGCTATTAATAGGCATGAAAGGAATCACCGATAATGATAATGACCCTCAAGGTACTGCAGTACAATTCACATGGTGTGAATACATGAGTTGATGTCGAACACCACGCAAAATCTTTCAGTCGAAGGCCATTGATGTAAACCTGTTGCCGGAAGTGAGAAACTTGCCATTGAGGCATGCAAGCTTCAAAGTACTGAAAGGGTTGTTCCTAAGTCAACTTCTTGGATAATGAGCTGATGTCGACAAGAAGTGACCCATCGTAGGAGGGCCTTAATGAATCCCACATCTACGACACGGAATGGAGCAAATGATTTTGTGGAGGTGAAAACGATCTGATGATACAAGGTTCAGGGTGGTGGTCATGAAAAATGGAGAGTGAAGGTATTGCAGTGGATGAGGCATTAGCTGGGTTGGTGAATTCTCTGAGTGACTTCTCTTGAACATATCAGCGACACTGAAATGGATTGGTAGTGTTAACCCCAAAATGGATGGTACGGTGGACCAATGGTGATATGACCAGTGAACAGAATAACCCAACCCGACTTAATCATGGTGATGGAGTGAAAGTGTCATGTTCAAGAGTGACCTGCTACAAATGGAGCTATTCAAGTTTTCTTCCCTTTTTCCCCAGTCATTGTTGACCAGTACCTCTTTATTTTTGTCAATCTTGAGGAGGATAACATATGCTTGTTCTATAATTTTCCCTTCGGGCAAATCTATCACTATGTTTTAACGAGCTTAGCGACAGTGAAACTCGCTCTTGTCTGCATGGACAAGTTTGTGGCTATTGTTTTAATGAGTTTAATAACAAAGATAACTCGGTCCTTTTCAATTTTAGAGAGTCTAAAAATAGACGTAAAGGCAACTCCAGTAGTCCCTTTTCGTAATATAATCCCTTAAGTCTGAAAAAGTATAAAATAATACAAAAGGGATGAATTTTCGATAGTTTTAACGAACCGAACATGACAAGCGCTCGATCTTTTTGTGTAATTATCCCTCAGGTCCAAAAAGATTAAAATATAGAGGGATGGCACTTCTGATCGCTTTAACGAGCTGGATAGGCCAATTTCTCGGCAATCTTTTCATATTTTACAAGTCAAATGAAAAGAGCTTAAAAGAGACTCATTTTTTGAGGAACGAGTGATGTTTTCAGGTAGCAGCTGGTTCCAGGTAAGGTTTGGAACTTTTCAATCATGGCAATGTAAAGAAGGTGGCTAATAAAATCACTCGTCGCAGCTGTTCCTCAAAAGAGGTAAACAGTCAAATGGCGGGGTATGATTGGCTAAAAAAGAGTGGAGGTGATGGTAAGAACACGACCAAGGTTCAAAAGCTAATAATTATGCGATCGCAATGGTTATTTATCGAAGCTGGGTTCATTTTTTAATGAGCTTGAACTCTGGGGGAACATTTTCTCATTGCTAGGTTTATTTTTTAACGAGCTTGAACTTCGCATAAAACTGCTTGTGCTAGTCGTATAATAAGGATGTCTCATTGATATGTTCATTTTTTAGGGAGCTTGCCCCATTCAAAACTTTTCTCCGAAGCCTTTTGTATGCAAGCTAGGAATGACCAACTACTGTCCTAAGGGTTAAAGAACTATTAAGGCTAGGTAGGATAGTCTCTCGGTGGGAAACAGTCTCCTTTGCTTTGCCATTTCCATTGGTCCTGGCAAAGGTGGATGGTGGATCAGACCAATCACCTAGCTTAAGCAGTTGAAGTTAGTAAAACTATGGGGTTAGAGTTACGCTGGTCTCTTTTCACTTGCATACAAAAAGGTTTGCATGCCCCCAGGTATAAAGAAGAGTAAAGTTTCCAGGTTACCATATGTGTTGGCATTATGAGACAAGTGTTTTCCTTGATGGCAAATCACACAGATGACAGATCATAGTGCAGTAGGTCAGCAACAAGGATTTGATGATCAAACTACAAGAATGAAGAGAAAATATATATACGTAGGTTCATTGTGACCAAGACGCATATACACACGGGTTAGACGTTACAAAGGCACGTATGCATATACATGCACTTTCATGCAAGGAAAAGCGCGTATATGTTGGAGAACTTACTTTTGGTCCATGGTAGTTAGTCCTTAGTATTTGAACCTATGGTTTCGGACCATAGTATCTCGTCAGATGTGTTGACCTCAAGTATTGGGTCCATGGTATTGGTTTGTTATGGTTTTGGACCATGGTATTGAGCAAGGCCTAAGACTATAAAAGGAGAAGAAGATCATTTGGAAAAGGATGATCGAAATTATTGAATATCTGATAAAGTGCTAGATCTAGAATATTGTGATTGGGTTATGGTGCAGATATGGATCTGAGCTAAAGAGGGATCTCACCGGTTGATGGAGAACAAGATCTAAGGATAGATCGGGATCAAATGGTTTGAAATGAATTATCTATATATAGTTGATTATGCTTATTCTAGATCTGTATATTGACGCTTGTAATGATTTGAACTGGGTATATCTTAAGTTTGAAATCACTGCAAGTCATGTTTGAATATTTATAGATCTGTACGTGTGTTGGCTTTGGTGTAAGTGCGTATGTACGCAGGTTTGGTTGATTGTAGTAGCGTATACAATTTGAGCTATGATATTTGAAGTTACAGGTGGTTCTGGTTGTTGAAGGGTTCTGATGACAGTTTAAAGGTGTTAGTATTCTGCATATCTTGTTTGGTTGATTATGTTTAGCTTCAGTATTGATGGATGAGAACTAATATTGGATCAGGATCATAATGACTCATATTTATGTGATCTGATGGACTAGATCTGGGTGCTAACACATATATTATCCTTGTATATGTAATGATCTGTTTATGTCTGAAGTCAGGAAGTGCAGGGAAGTTATGAAGAAGTAATTAATGACATATACGCTGGTTCACCTTGATGAAGTTGCGTATACACGCAGGTTCAGCTCTTCCAAGTAGCGTATGCACTCTGATGCATGACTTTGATGGTACAGTTGGTTCTGATTGTTGTTGCAGAGTTCTGTTGTCTGCTCTGTGTTTTGGTGACTGTGTTGTTGACAGGGTTTCAGTGTTTCAACGATTCAGAGATTGGTGATGCTAGTATTGATTGTTTTGTGCTTCAATGATATTTATGGGTCCAGTATGAAAATTTGATGAAACGTGGCCTTCAGATTATAATGTTGTGCTTCAGGAGTATCCAGTCTGAAAATGTATGAAATGTGGTCCCTGGAGGGTGAAAGGAGATTGTAGGCCGACGCCTACGTACTAGTACATCAACTAGTACAAGAGCTAAGGGGGTTGTAGCTCCCATCCAGGAGAGTCTGGAAAACAAGAGAGGGTTGTAGCCCTCTGCAGGTAGAAGCCTGCGTACTGGTAAAGGACTGCACCAGTACAAAATATTGTAAAATAAATTATCTTGTTGAAAGAAGATAGAGACGACTTGCAGCAGGTGGTTTTCACCCACATTGGATTTCCACCTTATATCATGGTGTTCATGTGTGCTTCTTGATCTGTTCTGTTTTACTTCTCCTGCTTAGTATTCATATGGTTAATTAAGTTTTGATGCAGTAACTAGAGATCAACATTTAATGGATTAACTGAATCATAAGTATTTTGGATATACGCTAGTTTCTTTAGACACAGTTGCGTATACACACGGGTTCCCTTGAATGAAGTAGCGTATATGTATCTAAGTATGGAAATGAAAAAGTTTTATTGATTTGATAATACTGATTCACCCCCCCTCTCAGTATTATTTCCAACAATTGGTATCAGAGCAGGTCCTTTTGTAGAAGCTTGATCACTTGGAGGAGATCCGTGGAACTAGGGGAAAGAAGCTTAAGAAGAAAGCACCTAAGAAGAAGAAGACATCTCAGAAGAACTATGACAGTGGGAGAATCGATTGGGGATTAGGTGTAAGAAGCTCTTCAGATTCAGAATCGGATTCAAAATCATTTCAGAATGAAGATGAACTATCAGGTATGAATTTGCTATCCTCTGATGTTCCAACTATCTATCCATTTGGAAAAGATGAAAGTGATAGCGAAACAACTAAATTTTCTCTTATGGGTGAACAAGAAAGATATCAAATAGAGGCAGAATTTAAAAGGCTTTCAGATAAAATCAGAGATCAACAAGATCTATTGAACAAAAGGGAATGTGAATTCAAAGAAGATGCTACCAAAATAAAGGCCCAACTGGAGGAAGGAAACAAGGTAAGGAAGTTATTCAAGGACAAATGTCAAAAGTTGCAGGATGAAGTAACATCACTAAGAGATGAAGTCAATAAGAGAAGCACAACCATCAAGAAACTCAGAGATAGATCCAGTTACTATGAAAGTCTTGAAGCCACGATCCACTCGCTAAAGGAAGATCTTGAAAAATCAAAGAAGCAGAATAAAGATCTACTCCAAGCTATTGAAAAACAGGTAAACGAAGTTATCAGCTTAAAATATCAGCTGGAATGTGCCTTCAAAATTCGCTTAAATGCAGTAGGATCTGAATGAAGAACAAGAAAAGGAGATTCTCAAACTAAGGCAACAAATGGAAGAAGGAAGAAAGTCTGAAGAAATATTGAAGAAGCAATGTCTGGAAAAGGAGGAACAACTTCAGATTGAAGTAAATATCTTAAAAGGTAAATTAGAAGAAAAGGATAAACTGTTGCGATTTCAAGATAGTACTAAAGCCTTAGATGATATTCTTAGTAGTCAAAGGTCTCCTGCTATCAATACTGGTCTTGGTTTTCATGAATCTGTTGAAGATGAATCTAGTTCACAAGGTGAGGCAAGGAACTCTAAAGAGAAATCTAAAATGATCAACAAGGAGATGAAAGGTCAACCCCATCAACAAGTGAGGAAAGAGATTCTTCAAAGAAAATCTTTTGCTCCTAACTATGGAAGTAATAATCGGCCGTTTACTTAGATGAATAATATTGAATGTTATGAATGTCATAATCTTGGACATGTTGCAGCTAGATGTAGAAGAAGAATGGTTCAAGATCATCACATTCCAGATACATTAATGGATATTGCTTTGCTTGCAATATGTTTGGTCACAAAGTTACTGATTGCTATAGAAGGAATATGAAACATGTAAGATGATTTGCATGTAACAAGCTTGGACATAGAGCCAAGGAATGCAGGAACAAAGTGTGGGTACCATACCAAAAGGAGAAATCGTCATCATCACGCTTGAAGATATGGAAGGAAAAGGAAGTACAATTAGGAAGATGCGACACAACACAAAATACAGACATAACAGAATCAGAAGGAGCTGAAAATGTAAAATTTCAGTGTCCTGAATCTCATACACTAGTTTCTTAAAGGGAAGTCGCATACATACGCGAGTTGAATACTGCACAGTTGCGTATATGTTGGTCTGAAGAAATGCAGTAGGGACAGGTTCAAGAAAAGGATTTGTTATGTTTCGGTCAATTATTTGCTCTGTTTGATAATGGTTACAATCGGCTGAGGATGTGTGGAAATGTCTTGATATTTAAGTAGGGGGGTTTACGCAGTGCATTATATTAGATATAATTTTGGGATTCAACTGCGTTAAGTAAGTCATTCACATATGACCATTTCCATGAGAGGTAGTCGTAACTGACTAATTTCTCATGATTTTTTGAATAGTTCACTTAGCACTCATTGCATCGGGTGATTCTCACAGGGGTGAAGAAGTGGGATTGAAACTAGTGAAAGGAATCACATAGCATCAATCATCACTTCCGGGGCTTGCACCCGATAACCAGGACTTCCCAGGAGGTCACCCATCCCAGAACTCCTGGCTCAAGCGCGCTTAACTGTGGAGTTTTCCCCACAATCAAGCCCACTTAGCTTGCTATCCCATTTGCAAAACCTTAGCAAGTATTGTGCCTCATGAACCATTCAAGTAGAGATCCCTTGACTCTTTTTGAATTTAAGTAGGGGGGTTTACGCAGTGCATTATATTAGATATCATTTTGGGATTCAACTGCGTTAAGTAAGTCATTCACGTATGACCATTTCCATGAGAGGTAGTTGTAACTGACTAATTTCTCATGATTTTTTGAATAGTTCACTTAGTACTCATTGCATCGGGTGATGCTCACAGAGGTGAAGAAGTGGGATTGAAGCTAGTGAAATGAATCACATAGCATCAATCATCACTTCTGGGGCTTGCACCCGGTAAGTCCTGGTTACCGGGGGTGACCTCCTGGGAAGTCCTGGTTACCGGGTGCAAGCCCCAGAAGTGATGATTGATGCTATGTGATTCATTTCACTAGTTTCAATACCACTTCTTCACCCCTGTGAGCATCACCCGATGCAATGAGTGCTAAGTGAACTATTCAAAAAATCATGAGAAATTAGTCAGTTACGACTACCTCTCATGGAAATGGTCATACGTGAATGACTTACTTAACGCAGTTGAATCCCAAAATGATATCTAATGTCTTGATACTTGTAAGGTGTTTAGAAGTGTTTGGATCCTAATGATGTCTTAATGCTTATTGCTGATTTATGCATGATCAGATCTAACAGTAAATAGATGGCAGAGGTTGAGGGGGAGAAGATGCCTTTAATAATCCATTGTTGGCATTATGGTTAATAAGTCCTTGGTGATGATGATTATATGGCTAAATGATATATCTTGCTATGATGTGGTTATGAGTTGTCCATGATAAAATCTCATATGATTCTTGGGGTTACATAGTTGATGTTCAGATCATATTTATGGATTGATTCTTAGATGGTGCATATATGATGCTTACATGGTGATCTTCATAAGGATAAGGAGAAGTACAAAGCTTGAATACACATCTTCATTACTTGATGATGAGTCACTCATATGCTGTTGTCGTCATATGCATAAAGATCAACTATGATGTAGGATTCCTATAAGTTCTTGGTGCTCATATGGATGAGGATTGTTGATGTTAATGATATAAAGAAGCCTTGACAAAAGATCTTGGAACTCAAGATACATAATGCTAGATACATGAATGATTTATCAAGGTGGCATTGTTGGAGACATGATGATGATGAGTTCTTACCTATATGTTGATAGGTTGATACTTACATATGATTGATGCAAATGTTCCCATGTGATGATATTTGGATCTTGCAGATCTTGATGAGATGGCTATGGTATGATATAATGTGAATGATTATGATTTGATATCTATATGCAAACATACCTTGTTATAGGACATTTACAGGTTGCTGATCTGGAAGTGGTTGTACGCGAGTTTCATGAGGAGGATCCGTGTATATACGCTTGTTTCTGTGGATACAGTCGCATATATGTCAATATGAAGGAAATCAGTAGGCAAAACTCAGGATGAGAAGAGTCTGACAGAGACCATCTGGCACAGATGGAACTGGTATAGAGGGAGAACATGATTGCTGGTCTAGATGTTGTTGACAGATGCTTATGGAGCAGATCATGCATTGTGTATGACTATCATGGTCTTATTTAGATATTTGGTCTCATGTAAAGGTCATATCAAGACTCATGATGTAATAGTGTGTCTCTATCTATTGTATTCATTTGATGAAATCTCTTCTGGTCACATGATGTAATTTGTAACCCCTCTATGCATAAGAAGGATGATGAAATATTTCAGTCATGTATTTCTTTTATCAGGGTCATGTAACGGCCTATGTTGGTTTCCCCACTATGCCTGGGATGAATGATGTTATACTCTTGTGTAAACTTTTGGTATATCCCCATTTGGTTGGGAGATGGATGCATGTATGAGTCCTTAGTGCCAAGAAGGTCACTTATGATGTATAGAGTCATGTTCTTTATTGTAGAACATCTTTTTGCAGACCTTGCTTACAGTTAGGGGGAGCATGAACAACACACTTCAGCAGAGCAGAAACTTCAGCATGTACTCAGAGGGAGCATGGTTAGATTGGTACACCTTGGCATATACAAAGGGGGAGCTCATTCAGAGATTTTAGCAGGTACTCAGGGGGAGTATGGACATCGGAATGTTTATCTAGGGAAGAGAATATCTTGATTCGCCGTTTGCCCTTGATCTCAAAGGGGGAGAGTGATTTGGTGTTGTTGCCATCAAGTACAAAGGGGGAGGTTGTTGGCATTATGATGCATGTGTTGTACTTGATGGCAACCCAGTCATAGAAGAACATCTCACTTATTTATAACTAGTTGAATCTTCAGAAGAGATATCATATGTGACTGAATGCATGCGATGCAAGACAGCTCAAAGGAATCAGATGATAGTTCTAAGTGTGACAAGATAGATTTGCCCTCAAGTCCAAAGGGGGAGATTGTTGGAATTACGAGACAAGTGTTGTCCTTGATGGCAAATCACACAGATGACAGATCATAGTGCAGCAGGTTAGCAGCAAGGATTTGATGATCAGACTACAAGAATGAAGAGAAAATATATATACGCAGGTTCATCGTGACCAAGACGCGTATACACGTGGGTTAGATGTTACAAAGGCACGTATGCATATACACGCACTTTCATGCAAGGAAAAGCATGTATATGTTGGAGAACTTACTTTTGGTCCGTGGTAGTTAGTCCTTGGTATTTGAACCTATGGTTTTGGACCATAGTATCTCGTCAGATGTGTTGACCTCAAGTATTGGGTCCATGGTATTGGTTTGTTATGGTTTTGGACCATGATATTGAGCAAGGCCTAAGACTATAAAAGGAGAAGAAGATCATTTGGCAAAGGATGATCGGAATTATTGAATATCTGATAAAGTGCTAGATCTAGAATACTATGATTGGGTTATGGTGCAGATCTGGATCTGAGCTAAAGAGGGATCTCGCCGGTTGATGGAGAACAAGATCTAAGGATAGATCGGGATCAAATGGTTTGAAATGAACTATCTCTATATAGTTGATTATGCTTATTCTAGATCTGTATACTGACGCTTGTAATGATCTGAACTGGGTATATCTTAAGTTTGAAATCACTGCAAGTCATGTTTGAATATTTATAGATCTGTAAGCGGGTTGGATTTGTTGTAAGCGCATATGTACGCAGGTTTGGTTCATTGTAGTAGCATATACAATTTGAGCTATGATATTTGAAGTTACAGGTGGTTCTGGTTGTTGAAGGGTTCTGATGATAGTTTCAAGGTGTCAGTATTCTGCATATCTTGTTTGGTTGATTGTGTTTAGCTTCAGTATTGATGGATGAGAACTAATATTTGATCAGGATCATAATGACTGATATTTATGTGATCTGATGGACTAGATCTAGGTGCTAACACATATATTATCCTTGTATATGTAATGATCTGGTTATGTCTGAAGTCAGGAAGTGCAGGGAAGTTATGAAGAAGTAATTAATGACATATATGCTGGTTCACCTTGATGAAGTTGCGTATACATGCAGGTTTGGCTCTTCCAAGTAGCGTATGCAGTCTGATGCATGATTTTGATGGTATAGTTGGTTCTGATTGTTGTTACACAGTTCGGTTGTCTGCTCTGTGTTCTGGTGACTGTGTTGTTGACAGGGCTTCAGTGTTTCAATGATTCAGAGATTGGTGATGCTAGTATTGATTTTTTTGTGCTTCAATGATATTTATGGGTCCAGTATGAAAATTTGATGAAACGTGGCCTTCAGATTATAGTGTTGTGCTTTAGGAGTATCCAGTCTGAAAATGTATGAAATGTGGTCCCTGGAGGGTGAAAGGAGATTGTAGGCCGGTACCTACGTACTAGTACATAAGCTAGTACAAGAGCTAAGGGGGTTGTAGCTCCCATCCAGGAGAGTCTGGAAAACGAGAGAGGGTTGTATCCCTCTGCAGGTAGAAGCCTGTGTACTGGTAAAGGATTGCACCAGTACAAAATATTGTAAAATAAATTATCTTGTTGAAAGAAGATAGAGACGACTTGCAGCAGGTGGTTTTCACCCACATTGGGTTTCCACCTTATATCATGGTGTTCATGTGTGCTTCTTGATCTGTTCTATTTTACTGCTCCTGCTTACTACTCATATGGTTAATGAAGTTCTAATGCACTAACTAGAGATCAACATTTAATGGATTAACTGAATCATAAGTATTTTGGATATACGCTAGTTTCTTTAGACACAGTTGCGTATACACGTGGGTTCCCTTGAATGAAGTAGCCTATATGTATCTAAGTATGGAAATGAAAAAGTTTTATTGATTTGATAATACTGATTCACCCCCCCTCTCAGTATTATTTCCAACAATATGGAAGTTCTCGCATTAGCAAGATTGTTCCATCCGAATAGCAGGCAAAACAGTTCCTCGGCTTTGTCCATCGAAATGGACAAAGGTGAATGTTGTTAGTTCCAATCACATAACCTTTGATGAGGAAATGATATTTATAGAATGATCCCATTTTCCTAAATGGACGGGTGTGTCAGATTGGTCATATATCCTACAAGGAAACACATCTTATATCCGGGGTTTTTCCTGCCGAAGCAGGCCAGGGTGCATGCCCCCTGGGTTTAGTCACATTCACCGAATCACTAGCGATCATCAGGTGTGTTATCACAAAATCAAGCACTGAAAGGCTGCTGATCAGTTAGACTCTGTGTAACTATTTCAAACCAGACTTTTGACTAAGGCTTAGCCTCCTTAGCCTGAGAGGGCTCTCTCAAAGGGTTATTGATTTTAAATATTGATGAGATGGCTAACTCTTGCAAAGTAAATTTAACACATATGTTGGCTGGACAGACATTACAAAGACTTCCATTGGGCTCATGGAGTTAATCATCATTTCAGCAAACTATAAAACTACTCATTCATAGAAGTCAGGGCATGTAATGTTTAAACACTCAAAATACCTCTCATAGAAACCTCAACTTACAGATACACACAGGAAATCAGAGCAGCAAAGTGAATTCTGAGTGATTCTGTATCTATACAGTTGCAAAACATAAAGGATAAAACAAAACCACATATATCTTGAGCATTTGAAACACTGTGTGAATCCTGAGAAGAAAAGCAGTCATTTGTATTACTGAAAATAAGTTTTTACACAAGCCAAAATAAACTTTGTTTTCTCAAATATCCAACCCTCCTTACATCCAAGTTTGATCTATATATAGAAACATATCCTTAACTACTTTGAGCTTCCTCCTCCAGCATGAGGGGAGCTCGATGACTGCTACTAATTACCCCTATCTACTAATTAACTGACTCATTAAATACAATAAGTGTTGAACTGGAATTACAAAGAGTCCTAATTAAACTAAATCTCTAATTCTATCTTCCTCGTAGAATGACTCTTATTTGCTCTTTGACACCTGTCTCCTTTCATTTTGGCCGAGATAGCTGAGAAGAGGATGCAATGTTCCAATCTAGCTTTGGATACTGGATGCGTTAATGGTTCAATAGTATTCGGATAAAACCCCTGTTTTTCCGGTCCTTGTCTTCCACCACTCTTCGAAAATGTAGCAGCATGTCTCCAGCTCTTTAATACCCCAAAAATGATGAGCATCACTATATTCCAGATGTGTTGGAGGTTTCGTTGATGGACAGGTGTACAAGCCAGAACAATACTCCTCGTATGCACCTCCTTCCAAACCCTAATAACTGAAAATAAAGTGCCTTTATAATGAAAACTTTAACTTGAGACAAAAACACTTCACTTTACAAAAAAGGCACACCTGTCATCATTTGAATGGCTATGCTAGCTTCATGTGGTCTCCTTAATGTTCCTTAGGTGTTTCCTTTGACAATTTTCTGATCCTCCCATCAAACTGTTTGTCTTCGTTCAAAAAACAACACCTACAGCAGTTTCGTAGCGCGCTACGAAACTGCTGTGTATTTTCAAAAACACAGTCTTCAGTAAAGGTCTCAATATTCTCTGTGGATTTTCGTTCATTTTGCAGGTGTCTCTGATCTTCTACCAAAAAGTGTTTTTGGAGTTAAAGGAGAGTAACTCATGCTGCAAATTTGATATGAATTATTTCCACTTGTACAGAACAGTGGACTATTCATATTTTGCTCAACAAGAATCTCGCCTGTTTGCACATTCTCAAAACTTGATTGAATGCTCGCCTTGTGTATTTCATCTTTTCCACTTCGTCCAATGTCAGATGGATGATTACTTACAACACCAATATCCACACCACACCCCTTTTCAATATTTCCACTTGCAGTTCAAAACTAGTGACTGAGATTGAATTATTTAGCTTCAGCTGCTACGAAACTGCTGTTCTGGCTGAAAAATATGTCTTGGGACAGAGTTCATAATGTCTCACAGAAAACGTATTTAGAAAAACTGCAGGAGGTTTTTGTGAACCAATCCGTGTTTAACAAAAACCTCGTTTGGTTTTTTGAAAAACTACTCCAGCTTCCCAGAATCGATCCTTGAAGAAGATGTGTAAAACAGGAAATTAAAAACTGCATCTACAGCAGTTTCGTAGTGCAACGTTTAGTCACTCGTTTCTCCTAGATCATAATCAATTTGAAGAAACTGAAAGAGGTTTTTCTAGTCCGGTATGTTAGGAATAAAAACCTCTTTCAATTTTCGAAAATATTCTTTCAGCTGCGCTAAATACCTCCTGGAAGTTGACTGCTTAAAACAGAGAAATATGCCTGTAACAAACATCACCTTTAGCAGTTTCGTAGCACGCTACGAAACTGCTGTGTAATTTCAAAAACACAGTCTTCATCAAAAACATGTTCTTCAGATAAAAATGATTAATGGCTTCAATCGGAGAATTTCACCAGCAATGCAAGCCCATCCATCAACCATGATATAAGTGATGAAAGGTATTGAAACTCCAATAGTCTTTGGTATCTTGGTAGAAATCCTTGAAGAAATGACTTGATAATTTTCACCTCCATTATTGGTTTCAGGAAGGGAGCAACCTTCTCAATTCCATCAAGGTTGGCCAATGACTTCATTACTGTAGCTACTTGAAGTACATTCTGTGCTAACATTTGTTGGCCTTTCCGGAATAGCATTGCCATGACTGCTGGAACACCTGTTTACAAATTTCACAAGATTCTTCCCACTGCTCGAAAGAGATGCGGCCGCACCTGAACAGCAACAGGGTTTTTGCCTTGTAGAATGTGTGACATTACTCTCTTCAACATCCATGTCACCTTTATTCCATGTGATTTCTTCAAAATCTTCACTGGCAATAGGATGAGTTTTAAGAAGATAACTAAAACCACCTTGAACTAACAGCTGCTTGGAAGAGCTCCCTGTATGAATATTATTTTGCCGATGACCAGTTTATGCATATGCTTCTTGTTGCAAAGAATTAGTTTGTGAAACAGAACATGAATCAGAGATATTTGCAACACTGGGATAACCTATGCTTCCATTAGAATAATCCTTCAAGGTTGTGCTCTCCATCGGAGAATGCATAGGGGAATCCTCATACAGGAGGTTTTCTTATTGTGTCTGCCCATTCCCTATCAATATATGTTCTTTGAGCGGGGCTAATGATACTTGCTTCATCAAAATCACTAAAAAATTCTCTCTCCAACTCTTGCAGCCATTTCCCCAATTTCGTAGCGCAGCCAGTGCAAAATATGAATTATGCGCTACGAAACTACCTAAACATGTTGCGCTGCGAAACTACAAAAAGGCTTTATGCGCATCAAACTAACATGAGCAGTTTTGAAATTTTGGCATTGGAATTTTCAGTGATAACAAGGTGGATGTTCTGGATATTGATGAGACATTCCTTGTGCAAAAAGACCGGTTAGGGATGGCATTTTACTAATAGTTGGCTTTGAACCAGGGAATGAAAGCTGGTTAACTAGGTGGACCACTCTGGCTTCATGCGGAAAACACATCACTCGAAAGAGTGAGGAAACAATAGCTCCCATGCTATAAATGTAGTCATGTCCAAGGATTAGATTGTAATCTCAAGGCCCTTGGACTACCATCATGTTTAGATGAACAATTTTCCTTCTCAAAGTTATACGCAAATTTGGCAGGATCCCTAACAGTCGATTAGTTCCTTTGTTGAAGCCTGTTAGATTTCAAATCTCAGGCAGAAGCGATGGCGAACCAAGTGCTTTCCAAGCAGTTGAGGAAAGGATACTGACAGAAGCCCCTTCATCTATGATAGTACCAACCATGATCATTCTATAAGCTTGTACTATGATTCAGAATGGTACATTAGATGGTAGGCAGGGTCTCCATAGTAGATTCCAATAAAAGGAAACGACTAGATTGCTTGGAGGTGGGACCGAATAAACGGTCGAATAAATATCTGATGAAATTCCTTCCTGTGGTAAAGGAATGAGTAGATTGCACCCATGTTCATAGAATTTTGTGTTAACGAAAAGAGATTGAATGGTGTCCTTCTCATTCTCTTTGGTGACAGTATCATCTGAAGGTGGACCTTCTAAAGATAAGATTGGGTTGACTGGTGTCTTGACCTGTTGACTTTGGTCCAGTTTGGACTCAGAGGGGCTATCTTCAATGATAGGTGCTTCGACCGACAACAATAGTGTGTCAGTTGTATTTTCAACTAGCGATGGACTCGGCAAGAGTTTCTTGTATCCAGGAGGAAGTTGCTGCAGTGAAGCAGGATAGTTATCCAAGACTCTTTTAGCTTTGTCCAGAAAAGGACAATGGTGGAGGGCATGATCGCCTTCACATAGCTTACAAGGAAATCTAGATCTTCCTTTCTATCCATTGACTCCATTTTCACTAGTCGATGGTGTGATCTCAACGTGATCGTTAGAGGTTGAAGACACCAGATTGTGCAAGCGGGGAGACCAGTCCCTCAGGATCCGTGGGATGTAGGGACAATCTCAATGATAGTGGTCTCCCTTGCAAATGAAACATGGAGATTTAGGTTTGGAAGGTGCAGTGTGTGGAATTTCGCTAGACAATGCATGGTTGCCCCCTTTCCCTGTTGGCTTCTTCTTCTTCTTCTCCTTCCCTTTCTTCTTCTTCTCAGTTACTTGGTTTTTAGTGTTACTAGCTTCACCAAGCTAAGAGGAAGAAGAAGAGGGAGAAACAAATGAAGTAGAAAGTGGGGGAGCAACTTCAATATCATCTAGTTGTTGATTTGATTGTTGAGTAATTGTGGTGTTTTGAACGACAGAGGTCGAGAAAAGCCATACTGGCAGGCCAATTGTGAGTCATGGAAGGGACAATGTAGCCATGTGTGGAGCACCAACATCTCCACAAGAGGAGAGGGGACTAGTATTTCCCCCAAGGGGAAATCCTTGATTGGTAGACTCCATTTTCTCAACCTAAGACCAACTAGGGAACAGTGACGTTATTTCGATTAAAATAAGTTTTATGCCTCTTTGACACAACTGGCTTTTTCAATTTTTAAGAGTCGAGAAAAAGCTAAAAATGACTCTAGTCGCCTTCAATTTTTAATGAGCCTAAAGTGACAAGTTCTTAGATGGACCTTTTCTTTTAAGGAGTCTGAAAAGGAACGAAAGTGACTACTCTGGAAATCTAGAAAGAGGGATTACCAAACCAATCGCAAAACTGTAGAATACTTTTTATGGTATGACAGTCAAGCTTCCCGAATGCTGTGTTCAATGCATTGCAATCGATAGGGTGGCAGACATGGCTTCCTAAGGATAAAGGATGTAGCCTATTATGGTCTCCAATATATACTCAACGGTACGTGGGAGCACAAGTCCATACTGGCACTTGTCATCTCAAAGAGTAGGAATCACCCAACCTACGATGAAAGCGATAGTTACCAGGCTTTACGATGTCGGAATACGTCTCTAGCCTAGACTTCTAAATGTTGTGCATTAGGTTCCAAAGCATTTTTATGTTCATTGAGGTTTATTTTACAGTTGATCTTTCTTAAGAAGTTTGCCTTTAAGGTTCACCACATGATGTAGATATACAATTCCTAAATGTGCAATCTAAGATGATAAACAATTGTTTACTTTCTTTTTGCAATGGAAATCCTAGCTACTAAGGAAAGAGAAATGAAATTCTTTCAACATAGAGCAGAGAGAACACACTAGATGCACTTTTCCTAAATCAATTTCAACATGCAGTCTAAATGCAAATGCACATGCATGTATTGCTTTTCAGTTTCCTTAATGTGAGAATGACAAAAAGAAAACTAAGTACAGATCTGAATTATCTTCTTTCAAAGCGACAGTACCAACAATTTTCTCTTCAAAAAACGAAAGGAAGGCTAAGACAACACTTTGCGATTTCGAATTTAAAACTGTTTTCGACACTTGAAATACTATTAATTCAAATCAAATACAATGGAAAAAGTGTAATCAACTATCTAGAAGAGGAATTCTTTACGACACTCTTTTTCTTGACTGAAAACGACACTTGTGACACTTTCAAATCAAAAGACGACAGTTCGATTAAGCTACTATTTGAAAAGGAGAAATGTAAATGATGAAAAATACATAAAAGACATTCACAATTCCTTATCAGTGGAGGCTGAAATAATGCAAAGAAGATGGTTTCAATAGTGATGTACTGATCATAGACAACAAAACTACTTAATAAAGCTGCGGACAATGAAGAAAAAACCAAAATATGGAGGCAGAAACAGTCCTAGTCAATCATCGCACTTGTAACACAGGGAAACAGAGATGCATCTCACCTACAACACACGGGAGGTGAGATGCATCTAGATTGCCAATGAGAGATAGTGCGATGGTCCAGGGACGAGACTGAGCTTGGTTTTCACTCACAGTTTACTGCTAAGTTTAGGGGTTTAGGCTTAGCTAATGATAGTCAGCAAACAAAAAGTATAGGGGCTGATCTAATGAGGTTATTTGAGCTACCACCAGGGCACTTATGATGTTTGCAAGCTAGATGTTTAGTTCATAAACCAACCGAGAGATTGATTGAAGCAGCATTGATCTACTTTGCAGTTGCATAGCAAAAGAAGTTTGAAGGCTAGTTGGCTTAACTTCAGGCTCCGTCTGTGGTTTATAAAGAAAACAACAGTAACAAAACAAACAAACTATTCGGTCCCCAATGGAGTCACCATTTTGTTATCAGGAAAACTAGTGTCCATTCAGAGCTGCTAGTCCCACTAAGATGGGTAGCTATCTTAGAAACAAACAAACTAAAGTTACTTGTATTTTCCTTTATGAGAGATAGATGAGAGAGAAGAAGAGAATACCAACCTCAATCTTTCGCTAGTCTCCTTGCTTGTTTCCTCTCTCCCTTGATAGAGCTTTCACCACTCCTTTCTTACTTGTCCCACTTCAAAGAACACCTATAGAGTCAAAGCAACAAAATGCCATCATAGCATAGAGATCCATAACCATAAACAATGTAGGATCAGATGTAAATTAACCATATAAATGCATATACAAATACAAGATTCAGAGATATACAAGCATATAGAGGAAAAATCAAATAGCTTTATTGATTGAAGTAGTAGAAGAGATGATTACAACCAAGTTTTCTGATCCAGCATCATCCTCCCAGCATGAAAGCCCTCTTCACCTCATACAAACCAAGATCACCGAACAATATAATGTCTTCAAGGAGAAACCAACAACACTTCCTTACAAATTACAAAATTCCATCCTTTGGATCTCTAGGATGAGGGATCCATATATAGATGTTTGGAGGAGAGTGAGTCAGCTTCTGGGATTTTGATTAGTGTCATTTCACTGATAGTTCTTGGTTCCAGTTGGAGATTTCACGATCTCTTACTCATCCCTAGGCGAATTCAGAGAGGCAAGTTTCATATGAGCAGTTTCTAGAAGATTCTTTGAGTTTCCACCTAGCAAACTGCTTCTGCCATTTGTCTGCTCTCGTTCATCGCACCCTATAGAAGGGCTTTCCAGTATGCATCGCACCCCTCGTGTGTAACAGGTGAGATGCATCACACCCTCAGCATGGAGCAGTCTATATGGTCCAGTTTTGACTAGTTCTGAGTAATTTTTTAGGGAGAACTTCTAGGAAAAGATGTAATCAGCTGACCTTGTTCCTTTAGGGTATGAAACAACAATTTTAGGGGTTTAGAAGCCCTTGGTTTATGGACATATGTGATTGGGGTTGCAGTGCCCAAATATGTCTATAACACAAAGGCCTGGGGTGGAAGTCCGCAGCTGAGTGCGCGGACCCCTGCAGTTGTGTGCGCAGGGAGGATAGAGTTTGTAATCATCTGAAGATATCAATAAAGAGAAGAATTTTGTAAATTCTGTGTCTTTGTTTTTGGTTAATGCATCTTTTCATATTATGTATGAATTTCATTTACAATGCTTATGTGATGTGTGAATGTATGTAATTACGTTGTTTAATTGAACACAAGTAAGAATATATGTTTACGCGGTGCTAACTGTGGTTGTTTAATAAGATAAGTAAGATGCTTAAGATAATTTGGGAATCTGCACAATACACTTCCCTAGGAGTGCGAAAGTACCTGAACCACAGGTTAAGGCTGTGTGAAGGTCAAGCATACCCTTTCGTGGAGGTACTGAAGGGCGGAACAAAGGGCTAGATAGATAGAGCACTAGGACTTAACGACCTACGCGAAAGCAGGAACAAAAGGGATAAACCAACATCACAACCATCCTGGGGTGTGGAAACATGGTTCCAGCATCCCCCCATACTGCTTCAAGTGAGACTTCAGTCTGCACTCTGTGGGATGATGCCGAAAGGGCTAGTAGTGTAGGGATTTATTTGGCTAACTAACACTGAACTTGGGTCAAGCCCCATAAAGCCAACAAATGGTTCTATTGCTGGGACTAGAATTTGCATAAGAGATGTGTGATGTCGTATCACTGGAATCCAACTAAGAAAGAGATCAGAGACTGGTTGGATAGGAAGATCCATGAATTCGCGACGCAGGAAAACATAAACCCACAATTAACAAAGGAACAGTGGCTGGAAAGGTACCTATATACAAAAATCCACGAGATCTTTTTCAGTTCCTTTCCGGTTGAGCTATAAGAGTGGATCGTGAAGGTAGTGGATAGCCAAGGAAAGTGGAGACTTAACGGTCCTAATGTATGGACCCTGGAATTAGTACAGAGATTGGGAGCACCTGAGGATAATATCACCCATGTTGTCGATCATTGGCTCGATTGAATCATGCGAGGATTTGTGACTGAATTCATGATCGATACCTCAGTCAGCTACAGCCAGGTGGAGTGACACTTTTTCAAAGGTCCACCAGGTAAGTACTTGAAGTCTTTGAATACTCAGATTAATATGTTATTGTGTGAAACACGAGTTATGCAGCTACCTTGATGTTCGGAGCTACGCGAAGCAGAAAAACTTACAGGAACAAAGGAATAAAGGGTCTTGAATATAGTTCATTGATTTCACCTCCATTGGGTGAGGAAGAGGGAGTAGCACAGGCTTCTCCATGAACTATTATTCAGTTAATAAGAAAAGGATTCCCACGACTTCCACCTCCACCCACACCACCTCCAACTTCACCACCATCACCTATAACTTCATCCCGTACTACTTCCACCTCCACCACAGTTCAGCATGGCAAATTCAGTGAAGCTACATTTTCTTCAAAGGCTTGGGAAATGAGGACCTGGACAGTTTTGGTTTGTCATGAAAGTTGTATGGGAAGATCAAGGCGTCACAGATGATCGCATGAAGAAGGAAACACTGGTTAGTGCTCTGCAACATCGCGCGCTAACATGGTACATTAAATACTCTAATGATAACCCAAACGCTGGAGTGGCAAACATCCAAACCAGGCTGAATAAAGAATTCAGTAGGCCTAAATCTGAGGCACAGTCGATTGTGGGGTTCAAGGAAGTCGCGATGAAACTAGGTGAGACACCTTGGAAATTAGATCAGAGATTGAAGTATAAAATGCATGAAGCTAATATGAACTTAACAGATGGACACCACAATGAGTGCTTCGTGGATTTTCTCCTGCCATACCTAAGAGTTGTGCTGTCACAACAGAAGATAATGACTCAGGTAGAGGCCTTGGAGATTTTAATGAGACTGCATGAAACACCGATGTAATAGCCCAATCTGGGGGTTTATCAGATCCATGCGCAGTTGCAAAATCTTTGCCTTGAGATGTAAAGTTTGAAGTAGGACAGAATAGTTCAACCAGAGGTGCGCGAATAGGTACGGTGCCTGAAATGCAAGGGTCAGGGGCATGACAAAGACCATTTCCTAGTCTTTGCGAACTACATTGCAGGAGGGGGACCAATGCCTTTGAGGTCAAAATCTCAAGCAAGACCAAGCGCGGGGCCTGTGTTGTGGTGCGCTATATGTTAGGTAGCAGGAAAACATACGACAAATAACTATCATTTGGTGCAGAAGTTTGTATAAACACCACAATAACTATTCTGCAACTTCTGTAGGTCGGTAGGGCATGATGAGTGTAACTGCAGAAGCTATGAATTGATGATGGATAGAACACCCGCCTATAGGGTTCAGGCAGACATGCGGCCCCCTGACAAGAGTGAGGGGATGGCATGAACATGCTTTCAAGGGCGTTGATGAGGCCGAGGTGGAGGAGGACCTGGCAAAGGTCAGGGATAGCTAATCTGCTACAATTGCAAAGGACCAGGACACTATGCTTGCCATTGCACTAACCCACATGTCCGTCGTGAAAATATTGCACTCTGTTTGATCATGAAATGGAGGACTGTCCTACACTGATAGAGAGGATACACGACAAAGGGGTGCTACCACCTCAGCTGACATAGAACCTATAGATGATGAGGTCTGAGCCTCACGAAGAGGATCTGAATGTGAATATATTTCTCTGAAGTGGAATTGCAATAGGGGATGATAAAGGGAAATAGTATGAAGATAGCACATGGGTTCACAAAGCTCTGACGAAGGAGGCTAAATTTTATTTGGAGTGCGCCCACAAAACATTCATGGAACCAAAGAAGAGCTTCGCTGATACCTCCACCTTAGGGAGCAAGGATAATCCTGATTAGGAAATGGACCCTTCTATGCTTACAACCTTCCTATAGACCTACATGAAGTTACTACGTGATAGCAAGGTTGTGAAGGGATTACAGGAGCTTATAAATAGATGTGTAGGAAACACTCCCGGTGAACCGCACGTGGTACGGTAGATTGGTAAGCATAAAACAAGGACATGATGGGAGATGAGATTGACCGCCTAGATAGGAGAGTATGAAGTGAATTAGGTTATTTTGGATCTGGGGTCAGACGGGAACTTCATACCAAAGTAGACTTGGGAACGGATGGGAAGACCCACGCTGCAGTGGTCTTCGATTCAGTTAAGGATGGAAAATCAACAAAAGATCATCCCCATGGGGTGGCAGCAAGGGGTGATTGTAGATGTTGAAGGTGCAAGCGCATTGGCTAACTTTGAAGTAATAGAAATTATGGATGACAGCAACCCCTACCCTGTGCTCCTTGGCATTGATTGGGCTACTGATATGAATAGGGTAATCAACCTAAAGAAGCTAAAGAGGATATTTGAGAAGAAATTGCTTCGCATAATAGTACCCCTCAATCTTTCTGAAGGATCGTGCTAGACTGAACCAGTCCGTGATTATGAGAGTGACAAAGATTTGGACTGTATATATAAGATAACAGTGCGAGACCAAGATTGGGTGAATCCAACAACAGATGGAAGAATTACATGGGATCACGAGAGTTCCTACACCTTGGACTCTAATGAAGAATTAGAGCACTGGAAGAATAGGTTACACGAAGTAACCACACTAAGCAATATCATGATGACCTGGTCGATGCAATGTGTGTCATCAGAGGTAAGAAATCTACCCACTTATGATGGCTTGAATGATGTAGATATAGTTTTGAATGCATTTGAGAGGGAGGTACTAGAATAGTAGCACTTCCAGGCTTTGGACTGGGCACTGTGCACTACACCTACAAGATGGTTGGGTATGCACAAGGGTAGCTTTGATGATTGGCACAAATGTAGGAGGATGATGAGAACATGCTTTGGGAAGCTGAAGGTATGAATGACAGACAAATATGATGGGAAGGATGATCTGTGTGCACACTTGGCCAAATGGGTCGAGGCTTATGGAGCGAAGCCCCAACCTAAATGGGTGCACTTGTTCTGTCACACCTTGGATGTTGTTGTACCTCTGATATAGTAGTTGGTCAGTCTACCAATTCTAGAGCATCTAAAATAATTGTTTTGGGGGTTTTTGGTTTTAATTTTGGAAGACCAATGAAAGAAGACAAATGTAGAATTAATGTAATTAATCCTTTGGGATATATTAATATCTCAGCAGAGGGCTGCTATAAGACTTTACACAGTGATATAGGTCAAAATAGTGGTGAGTAGAAGACAACAAAAATATGATTATCACAGTTTCCATACTGTAAAACATAACAATCATAAGTAGGAAAACCTTCTGAACTACGTTCAAAAGATTCAAGGTAGTATACTTAAGCTTACACAAGATGCCGAGGATTTATGATTAGAGGGGATTAGCTACATAGATAGTTGCATTAATCCAATCTCTTAATAGATGATCACTTCAGGAGCTTATATGAATCAATTTAAACTCTAATTGTTCCTACCTAGATGTCTCTACAAGTCATAAGCATATGAAGAAATAACACAATGATTGATAACTGGAAAAACTTACAGGATAACACAAAATTGTGTAAAACTAGATTCAGAATCCTCTGTTTTGTATTAAAGCCCCAGAACGACTGAGTACGTCAAGTGTGTACAAAAGATTCCTTCAAAGGTGACTTCCAGGCTCAAAGTAGTATAAATAGTCACAACTTTACAGGCAATGCTCTATGAATCTTCAACTCCGAACCAATAACATCTCAAAAAGAGAGTTATTTATACAATAATAAAACTACAAATATAGTAAAATTGTTTAGGATTTATTCAAGGAATGGAGATGATATTCATGGCAACAAGATAGGGGTAGCTATTTTAACTGCTTCTTGTTGTCTCCTTTATTCAGACTGTGCTGGCTTTTTTCTTGATATTTTGCCCCTTTAGCTATTGTGTCCTCTACACTGGTAAATTTATTCATTTTGATCTTTTTACTGATATTCTTTAAACCCTGTTAATATCCTTTAATCTGGCTGAGTGACCTTTTGACTATAGATTTTAGGTTTTACTGTTGTTTTCAACAGTAAAACTTCATATTGTATTCAAACTATTACGCAGGATTTTGTTTCTTTGTAAGCCTCAAATAACAGTCTTCCCTCCAAAAAACAGAACCTATTAAGAAAAATATGATGATAGAGGAGGTCATGATGGCTCTACTGAGCTTTCAAAGGCTATCAAAGGAGTTTGGGGTGTATCGAAGCGAATAATTATGGCTTAAATGGCCGCAAAGACAAAGTGGAGGTTGCACTGTGTAAAACAGGTAGAATAGGGAAAAAAATGGCCTTTTATGTGTTAAATGGAAAAAGCAGTCTTCCTTTTAACCATCGGGTGAAAAATGAACAGTGTCAGAGAGAGTACGGAGGGATTAATAAAGGAAAGAATGGCATAATCATGGTTAAAACCCAGATTATGGGTGAAATGGAGGCTTTGGGTCATTTCCGCGTTTAAATCGAAAAACGATTTAACATAGGAAACCTTCACAAAATAAAATTATACAGAATTGAAATTTCAATGGAATATGGCTGATATTGATATCAGGTTCGGGTCCATATCGGCTATCGCAATCGGAGTAGGCAAGGGGTAGGCCCATTACAAAGGACCGTGATAGGGGCCAGACGCGATATAGCTTTTAACTATAATATATATTTCGTTAGGTCTGTATCCCCATCGCAATCGAAGATTGCAGTGGGCAAAGGGTTATGGTATAACAAGAATTTGAATAACAGCGAATGCGATATGAGTGGATTTGATATAAGAGGATGCGATATAACAATGAACTATGGTATATGTATGATTCGAGTTCGGGCTTCCGTATTGTAGTCGGGAATCGCAAGAGGCAGAGGTTTATCGCTTTAGCAGGACTACAAAGGAGAGGCGGACGTGATATTACAATATATTATGATATATATATGCGTCCGATCGGGTTCTGCCATCGCATATCGCAATGCGGGGGTGTATAAATGTTAAAAGGGTTCAATGATCCTGCCGATGTGATATATATATGAAATAAATAGTTTTTAAAATAAAACTATAATATATGGATATTTTAAAGGCCCATGGCTCCGCCGATTTGTACTGCGATATTTTTATATAATGCATAGTTTCTAATGAAACTAAAGGGTTTTCAGATATTATATGAAAGGAACTATATAATATGGGAAAAGGGGAATTCTAAGGATTCAATACATAAATTAATGTTAATATGAAAATATGAGGGGAAGGGAAAATGAATAAGTATAATGATTTTTAATGAATCTTTTGACTTTTCATATAACATCAATACTTAGGGAAAATTCTTTTTTTATGGGTTTTTACTCTTCCTAGGTAAAAGGGATTTTTACCATAGGAAAAGGGATTTTTATGGAAAATGAATGAATATGGATATATGAAGGGGAAATTAGTAAATATATGAATAAATGGAGATGAATGGGAAGTTAATTAATTGATCTGTAGACCTTCATTTTCCTTGTATAATTGCCTTATGAGCATAGAAACATTTCAAATATTCTATTTAATCAAAACCAAAAAATGCTACAACATTGGCTCCATCTGGGGACTGCTTTCTCCTGTAGAATGCAGAGAACTAGTAGACTAGTTGCCTTTAGTATTGGGCATGGAGTCATACCATAAAACCACCAACCACTGGTTTGTCATATTATGTAAAAATATAACCAATCCCCATGGATCAATGTTGTCATTTCAATACTCTACTACTGCATACTGCAACCTACAACTGTAAAATGCAACCATATGCTTTCACTAATTCGGATACTCTTTCACACTGAAATCTGAAACTTGAAAACTGCTGAAGTGAAACAATTGACAATGTAAGCGGAAATAAGCACAAGAGTGCCTAATTCACGGGCTATGGAGTTAATCAGTTAATCCCTTGGAAGTCATTGCACTCAACCAAACCAAACTTGATACTGCAATCTTGAAATATAACTGAAACAATTGTAGATCTACTGCACCCTGAAACTGAAAGTAGCTAATCACTCCCACACCTCTATCTAGCTGAACTAAAAAACTTTACATTGTTAGGTGTAATATTCTTTCCAATGTAACCAAGTGCGAAGTAGATTTATTGACAAACCAAGTTGCCAACAGCTGAAAATCTCAAGAATATATGCAATATGAACATGAAATCCCATGGAAAACTTATACTCACAAGTGTACGTTAAAAGTTGCATCCTCTATAGACATTTTGGATTTCTGACCATGGCTGAGAGGAAAAGACATATACTGTTGATTTCAAGTATCCATGAACCTTGTATAGCAGTAAAGGCAACTGAAATTTCAAAACAAGAGTGAGATCAGTAATCCAGTGGAATCACCATACGACAAAGTGAAGTCGCCAGGTGAAAATAATGCAACCAATACAAATCCCTATTCCTTGTTCACTAGAAAGAAATAGATCTAAACTTTATCGTTCCCCGGAGAAAGATCTTTGTTACTCCGCTCCCTGGCAACGACACCATTCTGATGTTGTACCTCTGAGATAGTAGTTGGTCAGGCTACCAATTCCAAAGCATCTAAAATAATTGTTTTGGGGATTTTTGGTTGTAATTCTCGAAGACCAATGAAAGAAGACAGATGTAGAATTAATGTAATTAATCCTTTGGGATATATTAATATCTCAGCAGAGGGCTACTATAAGACTTTACACAGTGATATAGCCCAAAATAGTGGTGAGTAGAAGACAACAAAAATATGATTATCATAGTTTCCATACTGTAAAACAGAACAATCATAAGCAGGAAAACCTTTTGAACTACGTTCAAAAGATTCAAGGCAGTATACTTAAGCTTACACAAGATGCTGAGGATTTATGATTAGAGGGGATTAGCTACACAGACAGTTGCATTAATCCAATCTCTTAATAGATGAGCACTTCAGGAGCTTATAGGAATCAATTGAAACTCTAATTGTTCCTACCTAGATATCTCTGCAAGTCATAAGCATATGAAGAAATAACACAATGATTGATAATTGGAGGAAATTACAGGATAACACAAAACTGTGTAAAACCAGATTCAGAATCCTCTGTTTTGTATTAAGGCCCTAGAAAGACTGAGTACATATAGTGTGTACAAAAACTTCCTTCAAAGGTGACTTCCAAGTTCAAAGTATTATAAACAGTCACAACTTTACAAGTAATGCTCTATGAATCTTCAACTCTGAACCAATAACATCTCAAAAAAGAGAGTTATTTATACAATAATAAAACTACAAATATCTTAAAACTATTTAAGATTTATTCAAGGAATGGAGATGATCTTCATGGCAAGAAGATAGAGGCAACTGTTTGAACTGCTTCTTGTTGTCCCCTTTATTCAGGTTGTGCTGGCTTTTTGTTTGATATTTTGCCCCTTTAGCTGGTGTGTCCTCTACACTGGTAGGTTTCTTCATTTTTATCTTTTTACTGATATTCTTTAAACTCTGTTAATATCCTCTAATCTGGCTGAGTGACCTTTTGACTGCACATTTCAGGTTTTAGTGTTGTTTTCAACAATAAATCTTCACATTAAGGAGAGAGTCCATACAGGTTGGTAGAGTTTTAAAGAATCTGTGGAAAAACCTGTTATCAGTTTTTTGGAAAATCAATGTTTCAGACTAGTTTAGTGAGTCCATCATCAGGGAAATGTGATCTGCATTTTGAGAAGAGAAAGCGTGAAAGTATGGAGCAATTAATAGTTAACTAAGATAAATATCTAGTGTCGGCTTAATTAGTTAATATAAATTTATTAATTATTTTTTATTTTTTATTTACAGATGTTAGATATTATGATTGAAGATTAAAGATAATGCTTATGGTTTATCTATTTAGATTAGATTAATTTTATTTAAATGAGGGAGTTTTTGATAATGATATTAACTAATTTCATGTTATATTTACATTTGTTGTTAAATTGTATATGTAATATATGTTTAAATAAATTTTAATTATATTTATTAATTTGAAATTATATTTCCTATTTACTTATATATTTAAGTTTCTTGTTATTTATATATTTAAATACCATGTTAATTATAATTTTTATTTTTTTTTTGGGTTGAATGCTATGTTAATTCTATATTTAATTAATTAATTTTGTTTTAAATGAGAAAGTTAGATAGGGTACTAATTATGATTAGGTTTAGTATTAATTAATTTTTTGAGTGTTAGTTAATTATATCTTTAAGTTGCTTGTTTAATTATATATTTAAATGTCATGTTAATTATATATTCAAATTTATAACTAATTAAATATCTAAATATCATGTTACTTAGTTATATATCATGTTAATTAGTTATATTTAGATATATATTAAGCATATGCCTTAAGTCTTCATACTTTAGTTTCAAAGGTAAAATCTATGAGCAAACTCATGGTGTTACCATGGGTTCTCCTTTATCACCTATAATTGCCAACTTATACATGGAACACTTTGAACAAATGGCCCTCAGGTCTTTCCCATTTACCCCTGAAGAATGGAAAAGATATGTAGATGACATATTCACTAAATGGAGCCATGGATTAGATAAAATTAATGAATTTTTATCACACATAAACAACCTCTCTGAATACATAAAACCTACAATAGAAATTGAAAAGGACAACCAACTCCCTTTCCTAGATCTCCTCCTCACCAAAGAAAAAGGTAAACTAAGACACCAGGTCTTCAAAAAACAAACTCATACTGACAAATATCTTCATTCAAATTCCCACCACCATCCAAAACAAAAAGTGGGCATCATCAAAACCCTAGCTACTAGAGCTTCGAGAATCTCTGACCACCAACATTTAGATGAAGAACTTAACTATCTCCACAAATTCTTTATAAACAATGGTTATAAAAAAAACACTATCCAAAAGATAATTAAGGAAGCCACAACCAAAACTCAAAAAATGAAATCTCTTGAAAACCCCAAAATCTCCTTACCCTATATAAAAGAAACCACAGACAAAATTGCTAGAATTATCTCCAAACATAACATCAGGGTTGCCTTCACTCCCCAAAACACCATAAAAAACATGCTTGATTCTGCCAAAGACTTAATAGACCCAAAAATCAGAAAGAAGTATACTCTATTCCCTGTTCATGTGGAAAGGTATACATAGGTGAAACAGGGAGATCAATGGGCATAAGGTTAAAAGAACACATTAATGATATTACAAGAAATAGGTTAGAAAAATCAGCCCTAGCAGAGCGTGCATGTTCTTCCTCTCACTTTATTGGCATGGAACAGGCAAACTTAACTCACAAAGAAGACCATTATTTAAAAATAAGGGTGAAAGAGGCCATTGAAATTGAGAAATCTTCCAACAACATGAATAGATATGATGGGCTAAGACTAAGCAATACCTGGAAACCCTTATTAAATAAAATAAAAAATATATATATATATATATATATATATATAACATAATGAATTGTTAACAAACACTCATAAATTAATTAATATCAAACCTAATTCATAACCTAATCATAATAAGCATTAACTTTAAATTTGAAGGTATATTGAACAAAACACTTAATATATGATGATAAGAACTTAATATATATCTAAATATAACTAATTAACATGATATATAACTAAGAAACATGATATTTAGATAATTAATTAGTTAGAAATTTGAATATATAATTAACATGACATTTAAATATATAATTAAACAAGCAACTTAAAGATATAATTAACTAACACTCAAAGAATTAGTTAATACTAAACCTAATCATAATTAATACCCTATTTAACTTTCTCATTTAAAACAAAATTAATTAATTAAATATAGAATTAACATAGCATTCAAAAAAAATAAAAATTAAATTTATAATTAACATGGTGTTTAAATATATAGACAACAAGAAACTTAAATATATAAGTAAATAGGAAATATAATTAAAATGCATTTAAACATATATTACATATACAATTTAACAAGAAATGTAAATATAACATGAAATTAATTAATATCATTATCAAAAACTCCCTCATTAAAATAAAATTAATCTAATCTGAATAGATAAACCATAAGCATTATCTTTAATCTTCAATCATAATATCTAAAAAAATAATAATAATAAACTAATAATAAATTTATATTAATTAATTAAGCCGACACTAGATATTTATCTCAATTAACTATTAATTGCTCCATACTTTCATGCTCTCCCTTCTCAAAATGCAGATCACATTGCCTTGATGATGGACTCACTAAGCTAGTCTGAAACATTGGTTTTCCAAAAAACTGATAACAAGTTTTTCCACAGATTCTTTAAAAATCTTCATATTGTCTTCAAACTATTATGCAGGCCTTTGTTTCTTTGTAAGCCTGAATAACAATATTCATTGCAAAACATATAACTTATTAAGAAAAATATGATGACTGAGGAGGTCGTGATGGCTTTGCTGAGCTTTCAAAGGCCATCGGAGAAGTCTGGGGCGTATTGGAGGGAATAATGATGGTTTAAATGGCTGCAGAGGAAAAGTGGAGGTTGCGCTGTGTAAAACAGGTAGAACAAGGCAAAAATGGCCTTTTATGTGTTAAATGGAAAAAATAGTCTTCTTTTTAACCATTGAGCGAAAAATGAATAGTGGCAGAGAGAGTATAGAGGGATTAATAAAGGCGGGAATGGCATAATCATGGTTAAAACCCAGATTAGGGGTGAAATGGAGGCTTTGGGTCATTTTCGCATTTAAATCGAAAAATGATTTAACACAGGAAACCTTCACAAAACACAATTATACGGACTTGAAATTTTAATGGAATTTAGTGGATAATGATATCGGGTCCAGGTCCATATCGGCTATCACAATCGGAGTAGGTGGTGGGTAGGCCCATTACAAAGGACCGTGATAGGGGCTGGATACGATATAAATTTGAGCTGCAATATATATTCGTCGGGTCCATATCCCCATCGCAATCGGAGATCGTAGTGGGAAAAGGGTTATGGTATAGCGGGAATTTGAATAAGAGCGAATGTGATATGAGCGGATGCGATATAAGAGGATGCGATATAACAATGAACTATGGTATACATATGATTTAGGTCTGGGCTTCCATATCACAGTCAGGAATAGCAAGAGGCGGAGGTTTATCACTTTATCGAGACTGCAAAGGAGGGGCATACATGCTATTACAATAGATTGTGATATATATATGCATCGGGTCTAGGTCTGCCATTACATATCGCAATGCGGGCGTGTATACATGTTCAAAGGGTTCATTGATCCTGCCGATGCGATATATATGAAATACATAGTTTTTTAAATAAAACTATGATATATGCATATTTTAAAGGTCCGCGGCTCCGCTGATTTGCAATGCGTTATTTTTATATAATGCATAGTTTCTAATGAAACTAAAGGGTTTTTGGATATTATATTAAAGGAACTATATAATACGGGAAAAGGGGAATTTTAAGGATTTAATACATAAATTAATGTTAATATGAAAATATGAGTGGAAGGGAAAATGACTAATTATAATGCTTTTTAATGAATCATTTGACTTTTCATATAACTTCAATACTTAGGGAAAAAATATTTTTATGGGTTTTTACTTTTCCTAGGTAAAAAGTGTTTTTCCCATAGGAAAAGGGATTTTTATGGAAAATGAATGAATATGGATATATGAAGGGGAAATTAGTAAATATGTGAATAAATGGAGATGAATGGGAAGTTAATTAATCGATCTGTAGACCTTCATTTGCCTTGTATAATTTCCTTATGAGCATAGAAACATTTCAAATATTATATTTAATCAGAACCAAAAAATGCTACAATAGATGTCATCCTGATGAAATGGTACTTAGAAACAGATCTCTGCCATGGTACAAGTGAATGGGATATTTCGCGCGAAGGATTCATAATGATGTTCAGCTTTGAAGATGGGTTTGACTGTATTGAAGAAGCACTACAAGAAGTGAAAGAAACAATCTTTATGATACCGCAAGATCCTTTGGACCTGATTCAACTCGATTGGTCTACTTCGCTGAGCCACACGTTGGAAAGCTATAACATAATCGTTGAAGAGGAAGATGAGGATTCACAAAAGATTAACATCCCTGAAATAGAAGGCCATCTCGAGGTTGAAGAACTGCAGATTGAGAATCCTAATATAACCGCGCCACTGAAAATGAAATAGGTAAATATTGGTATGGAGGTAGATCCCAAATTGGCAAATATTGGAGATTATTGGGATGATGCGATGGTGGATAAGGTCTTTGAATTGCTCCGTGAATACCAAGATTTGTTCGCTACCAAGTTTACAGATCTAAAAGGGATAATAGGAGACCTGGGTGTTATGAAGATCACATTGAAGCCCGATGTGAAGCCGGTTAAGAAAAGACCTTACTGTCTCAATCCAAAGTATAAGGAGAAGGTCCCCTTGGAGCTAGACAAGATGCTCACAGCAGGCATCATTAAGCCCGTAGAAGAATTTGATTGGGTAAGCCCAATGGTGGTGTAGGAAAAGAAGAAGAAGGATGAAATAAGGATATGTGTATATCTTAGGAAGTTGAATGACACTTGTGTACATGATCCCTTCTCGACTTCGTTCACTAATGAAGTGTTGGACAATGTAGATGGCCAAGAAGAATATTCCTTCACTGATGGGTTATCTGGGTACCATCAGATCAAAATCGCACCAGAGGATAGGAGCAGCACGACCTTCATGACTGAGTGGGGGTGTTTTTAGTACACTGTAATGCCTTCTAGATTGAAGAATGCACCTGCGATTTTCTCGCGCATAGTCGTTGCGGCATTCAAAAAGTTTATTCATAAGGTCCTAGAAGTGTACTTTGATAACTGGACTATGTTTGGCCTGGAGAATGAACTGACCAAGGTTTTCAATGCTCAATGAAGTGATTGGGACCTATGCATACCCGTAGTACTATGGGCCTATCTGACGATGTGCAAGAAGTTGACTGGACAAACACCCTTTAGGCTTGTCTATGGAGTTGATGTAGTGATGCCCATGGAATACATTGTGCCTAGTCTATGCATAATGATACTCATGAGTATGACAGATCATGGAGCCCTGGAATAAAGGCTCATGCAACTGGCTGAGCTTGAGGAAGAGAGATTTCTAGTTGGATTTCACCAAAAAGTCCAAAATCAACGCGAAAAAACATGGCATGATTGGCATATTAAGCTGTGCACCTTTAAGGTAAATGACCCGGTTTTGTTATATGACAACAATTTTGATAAATTTCTAGGGAAATTCTGAATGCGCTGGTTAGGGCCCTATGTCATTAAGGAGATTACTAATGTAGGAGTGGTTCAGTTGTTAAATTGAATAGAGATCCCTTCCCAGGAAAGATGAATGGTAGTCGATTGAAGCCATACACTAGTGGTCTAGCAATGTGACTATATGAAGGTAGCATAGTCTTAACACTCCAGGCAGTTGAAAGGAGGCACGAGACTATAAGCTACACTGCCTGGGTTGGGGAGTTGCGTGATTGGAGGATTGTACGAAGCAAGAAAGTGTCACAGGGTTCGCGGCAGCACAAAGGGAGCTGCACTACCTAGGGAGAAATCACACAGGTTGGCTAGCATTTAAGATGAAATTTAGGGGTCATATCCTTGAAAATATTCTGCCAATCCGAAATTAATGAACTAAATGTGGGGGGAATAGCTAGATTTGAATTCAAAATGCCCTATAAATTATAGATGGTTGTCCAGCGAAAAACACTTGGCATTTTGAGAATTGAATTGTTGAGCTCTCAGGCGCACATGAACCGTGAGAACTTCGAAGCTCTGATAGCCAGTTCAGTATTTGAGACATTGCCAAAGGTGACACAAGAGTTATTGCAGAACATTATGTTAGCGCCCACAAAAGCTATAGATATCGAAGCAGAGCAGTCGGTACTAGAAATTGTTATGGAGGCTGAAGAAGTTGCTCCAGAGTTTGCCGAAGTATTAGCGGAAGTCCCCAAATCACAAAGGACACCGAGGCCAAAGCCCACCCAAACCAAGGAGAGCGCAAAGGATAAGAAGGGCAAGTAGCCTACAATACCGATGCGCATCGCCGAGAAGAAAACCACCAAAGGACAAGGCCACTGCACAAGAAAAGGGCAAAGCCATCAATCTAGAGCTGGAGGAGGAAGAAATCGAAGACATCCCAATGGATGATGAGGATGTGAGAATGGACGTGGAGGAATTTTAAGCCCAAGTTGCGGACCCTATCACTCGGTTGCATGAATACATCCCTCCACGCAAGGGCAAGACCAAGGTGCCAAAAGATATTGACTATAGCAAGGTCCCCTTGCAAATCCCTCTACTGTCGGATGAAATTGTTTTTGAAGGACTGCGCTTGGGGCAGGTTCCTCTGTTAAAACTTGAAGACTGGGACTTGGTTGACCATGAGAAGTTCCCACACTTGGCAACCGAGCAACTAATGTGTCGCATTATCGATACAACCATTTGAATGACCACATTGGAGCCATGGAAGTGGCTCAGAGAAGTAGACAAGGCAGGTCTGCTCAACCTGCTATGGGTGCCGCACTACAACCACATCCCAATTACAATCTTGGTCATCAAGCAACTGCTATGCTTGGTGCATGATGGGTGTCTGTGGTTGGAGGACCCAATACCCATCACTAATAGATTGAACCATAGGATCACGTGGTTTCCCTACATAAGAGAAAATCTGGACATGATTTTTAGCAGAAAATTTGGTGAGCAGGCCCTTTCAGAGGCCATGAAGGAGAAATTTATGCTGGTGAAGAAGCTGTGTGAATATGCCATATCCAGTATCAGTGACTCTGCTGTAAAGGTGGTCACACAAATTTTGGCAGGTAAAGTGATGAGGAAGTGTCACACCAATGAGGTGCCGACACTTGTCGTCGTGCTCACAGCCTAGTGTGCTAAAGGAGTCTAGTTCAATTGGGAAGACTATCTCTGCGGTGAGTTCCTTGTGAATTTCCGTGAGGCACAGAAGCTCAAAAATATGTTCCACTACGCGTGGCTCTTTCTGTCTATTGGTCTAGTAGCACGGGAGCTTGCAGAGAACAGTCAATTCCCTTCGGTCATGCTAGAAATACCAAAGGAAATGAAGTATGCTTTGTTGTGGGCGACCAAGGATGCGTAGTGCATCAAGGACAACAAGAGCTTCTGGATCTTGATGGAGATGAAAATCCACATGGCCATCAATCACAAACTATGATTATCACCCATGGTGTTTACCAACCTATAGGGTTACACAGAGTTTAAAACAGATTTTCACGATGTGTTCATCAGGGCATGGAAGGACCCTACACAGACATGGTATGACTTGCCTTACCTGGAAACAGATGATGCCATTCAGTACTTGATCATTGGCCAGTAGACTGGCGCACTATATCAGACTTGGCGGTGGGAGGGAGAAAGTCCACAGCGCAGCACAAGAAGGAGGAGGCCAAGGTTAAGATGACGCAGTTGGACAAAAAGAGAAAGAAGGAGGCCGCTGATAAGGCCCAGGCATAGCACGATGCCACTCAACAGATGGAGAATCAAATAGGTGGAATAGAGTGGGGCTGTGACAAAGGCACGGGGTCAGCTTCACTTGAGACAGAGGAAGAGATGGACAAGTAGATAGAGCAGAATAGTGTGGACCCATAGGCGACATTGGCCTGCATTAAACATCCAAGGGAGCAAGAGAAAGGAGGGTCCAGGAAGAAGTCGAGGTGTTGGCTTGATGGGGCCTGACCCAGGTTCAAAAGTGTTTTAGCCAAACAAATCCCGCACTACCGGTCCTTTCAGCAACAGTCCACGGAGCACGGATTGAAGTCTCACCCAAGGTAGTATGGGAGGGTGCTGGAACCAGGTTTTTGCACCCTAGGGATGTCTTGATGAGGACTGGAAGGGTCGCGAATGGATCTGTGTACTCACGCTCCTCTGCAAAACGATCTAGCCTTGGCCAAGCTCGGCAATGTGGTGCTTCTTGGATTTTTATTATTAATGAGGTTATTATAGATCTGATCTAATTCTTAAGGTCTTAATCAAGCATTCAATAGTAAAAAGCAGTGCGCACAACCATAAATATGCATCAACTTAGAACATAAGTGAAACAGATAGATCTGCGACTGAATGCACAATATTTCAAAAGCACTTATCTTTATATTAATCTTCAGTTCAGTACAATACACTTCCACACTCAGCTGCAAGGGTCTGTGCACGCAGCTACAAACTCTACCAGTCCTCTGCGCACACAGTTGTAGAGCCTACTCCACTACTATCACCCACAATTTGGACTTACAGACTCAGAGCGAATGCCACATTCGTAAACCCATAAGATTCAATATCCCAAAACCCAAAAACTGACTTCTAACCTTAGAGCCTTGCTCTATTTATACATTCCCATGGTCTGCGGACCATGGGCAAGCTGAGTCATTTTATATTTTCTTACATTATTTTCAGGTGGATAACCCTTTGACTTGACTCATTACAATTCACGCTTCGTGCACTTCACGGAATATTTACCATATTTTTACCCAAAATTGTGGACTTTAAGCCCCAAAACCATTACGTGGGGGATCTGCTACCCAACAGGCCCCCAACACAATTATCGTGACTCGTCTCGAGTCACTCGGCTGGTGTGGTAATCTTCGCATGGAGGTCATCCAACAACTTCTATGCTTCTCTTATGCTCACAACAAATTCTTCTTCCATCTGTTGTACCCGTTGACCACGAGCCACCAATGCATCAGTATCAGTTTCAGTTGCTTGCCTAGGCTCACATACTACCTGCATGTGTGCTAACTTTCCCTCGATGTTGGTGGAGACCATGAATGCCTCATCAAGCCAAGGTTGGATTCATTCTTTAAGCACTACTTCCTTTTTCCGAGCGGCGTCGACTTGTGCCTTGAGAACCTAGGTCTCCCTCATCTTGGCCAATCTCGACGTGATGGCAACCATTTGCACTATCCCCTGGACTTTGTCATAAGCCTAGTGCAACTCCTGTGCTTCTATCTCTACCTGCTGCAGCGTTGGGTCTTCTTAAAGGGATGTGAGTGTAAGGAGGGACTGATCCAACAATCTGGAGCAATCTTGGATAACGCGCTCTATCACTTCCAATCATGCATGAATTTCGCAGCGACGCTACTTTTGAACTTCTGGGGGTTTAGTAGGCTTCGCCTTCATCCTCCGTAATCTGTAAGTTCAACTCCCATTGAGCTTTCGTAGCCTCTGCTTGAGCCTTCCAGAATCCTGCTGCCATGTGATGAATCTTATCAGCTGCATGGAGTTCTGCTGGCACAACTAGTTCTAGTATACTGCTACAGACCTCCTCCACGGCCTGCTCCAATCCTTTGTTGTGTGCAATCAAGTCATCATGCTGTAGAATGATCTATTCCAGATTTCCTTTTTGCTCCATTAATATTTGGAGAGCTCGAACTTCCCTGGCGCAGAGCTCAGCGGTTACCCCATCCTGTAGTTGGTATAGGGTTTCTCTAGGAAGGGTGGCCAAATTCAGCCCCCAACCCCTCATGTCACCTTCAGCTTCTGCTACGATGGCACCTACTGGTAATACTAAAGTGTTCATTGTGGAGGCATGCACCATCTGCTCCACTGTAGTTATACCTTCCACGAGGGTTGGAATCATCCCTCCTAGGGGTTGCACCTGTAATGCCTACAACTGTGCCCTAAGCTCCCCCAACACAGTTGTCTGCTTTGACATCAGCTCCTCCAGAGCACCTTTAGTGACATCACGCACTGGTTCACTACTGTTAAGAAAGTCTTTCTCCAAGGTCTTTGCTGTCTTTGTCTTTTTGCGTGTATGTGGCGGCTCCTGGATGCGCGGCCTCTTGACTTGGGTCGATTTTGTAGTAAGGTCTGTGCATTCCGGTGTCTCCACTTCCCCTTGTATGTCTTGCTCTATGGACATTTCCTGATCATTCCTGATTTCTTCAGTGATTGCGATGGTGGTTGCTATTGTTTCCATAGTCACCTCTGGCTACGAGGCTGCTTTATGTTCCTGGCGCACCCTTTTCGCCATCCTAGTGATTTGCAGTTTGAGTTCCTTCTTTTACTGCTGTGCTGCCATCCTTTATAATTCAGCCAAGTCTGGGGTGTGCCACTCCAGGGGGCCATGCTGTCATTACCTCGTAAATTGCATCGTCCGTTGCAATGAATGGAAGCTTTACCCATGTTTGATTTGGATCCTTCCGTGCCCGGATATATAGATTATGCATGTCTGCTTTGAACTCAGCTGTGCTTTGCAAACTGTTGTATACTGTCAGGGATAACTGCGGTCTGTGAGTGATCCATGTCTAGATACTCGCCTCCATGAATATCCAAAACAACTTGATCTCACGAATCCTCGTGGCATCTTTCATAGCCTGGATCAAGTTATACCGCACGGCTTCAGGGAGGTTCTTCTCAATGTTGGGAAATTGGCTACCCTTCGACAGTTCTCCTACAACTAGTAGGATTGTTAGGAGAAACCATGCGTAATGGAAAGTATTACCTTGCTCCTGGGCTTCCCAACAATTTGTCAAAAATTTGTCACAGAGAAACTGTGCCCAGTTGAACTGAACCCCTTCTGTGCATTTCTCTGCAAGCGCAATGACAAAGACAGGCACCTCATCTACACGACATTTCCTCATGAGTTTACTGACCAATAACTGGGTGGTGACGTGCACCCCTCGGTATTTGATGCTTGCTATTACATACCCTTGCTTCCACTTTTCCAGCTTATATTTAACATTCATGGCTTCTGCGAGGTCGCTACTCATTCCGGCTATATCTACAGGATCATTTCCTTTAATAGGCAGTTGGGAAATTCGGTGTATTAAATCAGCCGTGATGGGAATCGGTTCCTCCAACCAGAGATACCCATCATGTACTAGACATAGTAACTATCGGATAACAAAGATTATGACGACCGTGTGGTGATAGTGGAGTATCCACCTTAGATTGAGTAATCATGCTTTCTCCACACCCTGTAACCACTTCTGCTGCAATAATTTTTCCACGGCCAACTGGGGAAACTTCTCACTATCCTTGAGATCCCAATCTTCAAACTTGATATTTGACATCCGACCTAATGGTAAACTGTCAAACCTTATTTCATCCGGAAGAAGTGGGGTCTAGAGCGAAATCTTCGTGGCCTCCAGGTCCTTCGGTATCTTGGCTATCGCTTTCCATGGAGAGATACATAGTGGTAGCATTATCGCCAAAGGACTTGGGAAACATTTTCCTCTTCCTCATCTTGTGCTTCAATCTAGGTGATCAGGGCTTGTAAATCTTCCTCTTCCTCCTTGAGTTCATTGGTGATCACCTTGCCCTTTTCTACCATTGACAATTTACTGAATCGTGGTGATGCCCAGATGGGCCCCATAGTTTGTTTGTCTTTCTAGGGTCGCAATGTGCGTGGGGACTTTGGAACTTCTGGGTCAGCGGTTTCCTCTCCCAACTCTTTTTGGGTCAAATAAGGCTTTTCTGCAAAACTTACCCTGGTTCTAGACATGGTTTCTATATTGGATTCGCTTCGGTATGTACTCATGGGTGGCTAGGTAGTAGGGGGCTTGCTGCTCTGCACTGGCTAGAGTCAAATATCCAAGGGTTGTTGTGGAGCTACCCCAACAGTTTCTATAGGAACATGTGACTTTGAATTCAACCCTTCCCTCCACTTTTGATTCAATAATATCTTCTTGGCGGCAGATATTTTCGTATCTAGCTTGGAACTCCTGTCTTAATGGCTCGCCACCCGCTCCTCTCTATCGTAACTCAAACTTCTTTTCATGAACAGTGACGTCAACAGTTACCTCCCCACCTTTTGACGTAGCAACACAACCCCTTTTACGCGACTGTGATCTTATTGACCGACTGGGCCTGCACGAAACCTTCTTTCTACGTAGTTCTCCTGCATACTTGTTTATAGTCCAGTGCCTCCTTTCAACTGCTTGGAGCGTTGAGACTATGCTTTCCACAGATAGTCAGGTGGTTGCACCACATGTGCAAGACTTCTGCTTCCCTGCTAGCCTAGGTTGCAAGTGTCCTTCGAGTACCTTTGTATTTGGTAGCACATCACATTCTACACTCCTTTGCTTAGTAAGGTGTGGTCGCAGCCATGATAGCAGGGTCATAGAAGTAGTCGGGCCGAGCAGGCCCGGTTTCCTTATTTTCGCGCGGTCCATTTGTGCGCCTCCGGTGTTTAGTTTGTTGATTTATTCATCCAATATCATGCTTTTTCTCCTCATCCATGCCCATTCTTTATGTATTTCACGAAGTTTCAAGCTCTCACACCGAATGGCTTCCTATAACTGTCAAATTGCTTCACCCCAGTCCTCGTGTCTTGTCCAAGCTGTGGGGGCTACGGTCTGGGGAGATTCTGCTGTACTCCTAATTTCCTCTTGTCTTATCGGTGATGGGATCACCTTCAGTGTCCTCCTTTTTCTTATGGTCCTAGATGGCCATTGTACCTTGGGTATATGTAGATTCTTATTGGTTTGTTTTGCCTGACGAACTCTGTGCTTGTTTCTACCTATTTTTCTAATTGCTCTATCATGGTCGACTGGTGGAACGTGCCGCTTTTCCTGTTGTCACCTTCTACATTCGCGCCAGGTCCCCCTAACCTTCTGACATGTATTCCACACTGGCATAGTTATTACGCACAGCGCCCCTGCTTGTGCATCATGACGATTCTGTTCCAATATCATCTTTTCACAGTGGTCTATGGAGTCCTAAATGTTTGTTGCGCCCTCATCAGTTGGCAGTTCCCTTGCTTTAGTCATCACACATCACAGTGATCTCACCATCATATTACAATTCAATGTTGTCACTTCATGTAATCAGTTCTGCCATCGCTCTATCTCTTCGTCTGAATTTGACGTGCAGGAGGTACCATGTTCCCATGATATTCTTCCATCTATTATTGGGTTCACTTGATCCTGATATTACATCGTTATTTGGTAGATGCAGTCTAGTTCATTGTCACTATCCTCCTCTCACACAGGTTCGGTGTAGTGCACTCCTTCGGCCGGATTTCGTGGGACTATTACTCGGAGGGATTTTTTCTCGAATATCATTTTTCGTTTATTTAGGTTGATGAATCCATTCATGTCCATGGCCCAGTCTATTCCTAACAAGGTGGGGTAAGGGTTACTGTCATCAAAAATTTACATTACATCAAAATCTGTTTGCGTGCTTGCGCCGTCGATGTCCACTATGACTCCTTGTAATCTCCCCATGGGAAAGACCTTATGTTGGTTCGCAATGTGTAATTGAATAGGATAGCATTGTAATACGGGCCTACCCAAGTCTAGAACAACCTGATCCATCTCATAGTCACCAATCTGTGTAGTCAATTGCATTTCTTGCCTAGTGCACAATGCATGCTTGCCTAGTTTCTGGACAATCCGCTGTTCACCTGGCCCTGCGCACCGAGTTATTAGCTCTTGCAATCCCTTAAATACTTTATTGTCCTGTAGTAGCTTCATGCACGTCTCTAAATAAGTAGTCAGCATAGAGGGATCCATTTCTAGCTCAGTTTGATCCTTACTACTCGAAGTATAGGCCTCCGCGAAGCTCTTATTAGCTTCCATAAATGTCTCCTTCTCGTGTTCCAAATCAAACTCAGGTTGCTTTGTAGGGGCCTTGTGAACCCACGTATCCTCTTCAGGTTGTCTCCCCTTACCCTCTCCTGTGGTTGCACTGATTCTGAGCACCATGTTCACATTAGGGTCCTCTTCGCGCGGTTAAGATTTCATCATTTACACGTTATGTGTGGGAGTAGACTGAAGCACCCCCTTTTCACGCATTTGTGCGATTAGTGTGGGGCAATCTACTGCTTAATGATCAAACTGGTAATAGTACGAGCAACATGTTTTGGTTGGGTTCATATAGTCGTGCGTGTAGTGCCTAGGTCCTCCACATTTGTAGCAGATTAACTGTCCACGCCCTCATTTGGGTCCCGTTCCTCCTCATCCCTATTCGCATCCTGGGAATCCACCGAGTGTTATTGCCGCAGCTGGATCCTGACCTCGCACCTCAGTCTGCATCTGATAAGCAGGTGTCTGATCCATCAGAAACTCATAACTTCAGCAATTTCATTCTTCATGGCCCACCGATCTAAAAAAACTGCAAAATAGTTGCTGGGGGGGTTTGTGTAAACTTCTGCAATAGATGACAGTTGTCCATTGTTTGCTTTCCTCCTACCTGACAGATCGTGCACCAGAGCGCAAGTACCATGCCTGGCCCCGCCTGTGCCTCTGGCCTCAACAACATTGGTCCCCCTGCCAAATAGTTCACAGATATCAGACAATGATCCTTATTGTTGCCCTGACCTTTACAATTTATGCACCACACCTCTTCTTGCGCTTCTGGCTAGGGCACCTTATCTTATTTCAAATTTTGCATCTCTAAGCATAGGTTTTGTAGTTGTGCGTGGATTTTTTGAACTCCCAACCCAAGATCCTATATTGGAGTTTCATGCACCCTCATTGCTATCTTTAAAGCTTTAGCCTGGGTTGAGATATTTTGTTGTGATAGCACCGTCCTTAGATGTGGTGTCAAAGATGCCACAAACCATGCGTAGTGTTGCGCATCTGTTAGCGTCATGTTAGCCTCACGGATCGTACTCTTCAGTCTCTGATCCAGATCTCAAGGAGTTTCACTTGGCAGCATCACGATCTCGTTGAACCCGATGATCGACTGTGTCTCTGATTTTGGCTGGCTAAATTCCTTGTTTAATGCATCCCGAATCTCCACTATTCCTGCATTTGGATGATCTCTCGAGTGCTTTATATACTAGGTCAACACGCGATCCTGGAGCATGCTTACCAAAGTATCCTTTTTGATGTTATCATCTGTAACGCCTTGGGCTTCCCACACTACCTTTACACAAACCAAAACTGATCTGGTTACTCATTTCTGACACCTCTAAATATGGGCAACTTGATCGCACTCACCATTCCAACCCTCGATGGTGGCGGTCGTGGGGTAGGTGAAGATGGGGTTTATATAGGCGAGGTGGGTGATGGCGTGGACGATGGTGGTAACAACGAAATGCATTGCTTTATCAACCAGAGCACACTTCTCGGAGAGAACCTTGCGAGCTCCTCCTCACTTTCTTGTGACAATGAAATCAGGGGATTGTTCTCTAGCCCTTTGATCCCTTCGTAGCCTCTTCCACTTCGCGTTACCCCAGACATCAATGGATTCTCATAACCTGTTTTTCACATAACAACATTTTAATCCAGGTATTCAACGATTTGATATACTTACCTCATGGTCCCTTGAGAAAGCGCCTTTCTGCTTCATTGTAGCTCACAGTTGTATCTATCACGAACTCAGTGATAAACCCTCCTATTATCTGATCCAACCAGTGATCTATCGCCCGTGTGATTTTATCTTCAAATTCCTCTAGCTTGCGTACCAACTCTAGAGGCCACTCAATGGGCTGATCAAGTCTGCACCTTCCTTGACTGTTAGCTAGCCTCACGATCCACTCATATAGTTCTATTGAGAAAGATGTGAAGAATATCTCGTGGATTTCAGTGTATAAGTAGCGATCTAGCCACCTCTCTTTGGATATCTGCGGAGTTTTGTTTTCCTTTACTATGAACTCATGGAGCTTCTGATCCAACCAATCTTCAATCTCTTTCTTAGGGTTCCAGTGTTCCGACATCAGACATTCCTTAGGCAGATCCTGGTCTCGGCAACAGAACCATTTGTTGGCTTGATGGGGCTTGACCTAGGTTCGGAAGTGTTTTAGCCAAACAAATCTCGCACTACTAGCCCTTTCGACAACATTCCATGGAGCGCGGACTAAAGTCTCACCTGAGGTAGTATGGGAGGGTGCTGGAACCAGGTTTCCGCACCTTAGGGATGTCTTGATGAGGATTGCAAGGGTCACGAATTGATCTGTGTACTCGCGCTCCTCTGCACAATGATCTGGCCTTCATGAAGCTCGGCAATGTGGTGCTTCTTGGATTCTTATTATTAATGAGGTTATTATAGATCTGATCTAATTCTTAAGGTCTTAATCAAGCATTCAACAGTAACAAATAGTGCGCACAACCATAGATATGCATCAACTTATAACATAAGTGAGACAAATAGATCTACGACTGAATGCAAAATATTTCAAAAGCACTTATCTATATATTAATCTTCAGTTCAGTACAATCCACTTCCGCCCTACGCACTCAGCTGCAAGGGTCCACGCACACAACTACGGACTCTACCCGGCCTCTACACACACAACTACAGAGCCTACTCCACTACTATTACCCATGACTCAGACTTACAGACTCAGAGCGAATGCCACATTCGTAAACCCATAACATTCAAGATCCCAAAACCCAAAAACTGACTTCTAACCTTAGAGCCTTGCTCTATTTATAGGCCAACTCACTTTCTATTTTCTTACATTATTTTTGGGTAGACAACCCTTTGACTTGACTCATTACAATTCGCGCTTCGTGCACTTCACGGAATCTTTACCATACTTTTACCCAAAATCGTGGACTTTAAGCCCCAAAACCATTACGCAGAGGATCCACTACCCAACACTAGGGCAACTAAGACATTACTAGACCTGATCACACTCACAAAGGGTGACTTGTATGACATCGGTGACACGGTGTGAGATGTCACCACGAAGGCCCTATAATATTTTAAGTAGCAGTAGCAACTAGTATTGGGGGATATCTAGACAGGTCTGTAGGAACTGCAGACCCGCGTGTCACAGGTTGGCACGGTGTCTACCAGCCTTGCTATTGACACTTTAGAAGCTACTGAGATGCTACATGCGAGGGTCTCCAGTGTGATTGTGCTTCCAAATGGAGCAGTAAACAAAAAGAATGAAGCTGATAAGCCCAATGTCAGCGTCCTTAAGGGAGTAGGGTTGAATCCGGCTATGCTCCCTAGCAAGGCGCTCCACCTCTTGCAGGATGGAGTGATTGTGGAGTTAAGGACCCGTGAGCACCATGCTCTATAGGTGATTAATGAGTAGTGGATTAAAAATGAGAAGATGACACTATAGCACGACTCTTCCATCACTGCCATGACTGAGGCAATCGACAAAAATAAGCATATACTTCAAGTCGTGGAGAAGGCATGTCGAATGGTCCCAGAGTTGGCCATTCCTGAGAAAGAACCAGTCAAGGTATGCGTTCGCAAGCTGGCTACAGGGGCGCGTGACACTTATATGGAAATGGTGAGGGCTTAGTTGTAGTTGAACCTGTAGATCACTGAGTTACAATTGAAGGCCCAACCTTCAAATCCGCCAGAAGTAAAGGAGTAGTGTGCAACTGCTGTCACAGAGGCAATAGCGGCGGTTGACAGTGCAGTAGTAGACTGCACCCAACTTTTTAAATAGTCGTTCGAGTAATTGACAAGCTTGTAGGAGGACCATAATGTACAATGACAAGAGACAGAAGCACACGAGCTGCAACAACGCTATGATGAGGTCAAAGGCACAACGTGAACCATGATGCTCACACAGAGACTAGCAAAGCTGCAGGAAGCGAAGCAGCTGAAAGAAAAGGTGGATGTAGCATAGAAAAAGGAAGCAACATTGAAAGCGCGACTAAAGCCATAGATGGATGAGGCTTATGCGGTTACAGCCTCTATTGAAGGAAATCTTGTGACTTTGCAAGCAAATCAACAAAATCTTGAGGTCAACAGTTCAGGAGCAGTGACCGAGCATTACATTGCCAAGGTTGTGGTCATACAGGTCAAGCTGGGGGGTCTTCGTGCTAAGATCTCCGCACCTACTAAGTTACTCGAGGGAAAGTCACAATGTTTGTGTTGGGGGACTGTTGGGAACAAGATCCTCGAAGGATAGTTTTGGGGCTAAAAGCCCATGTTTTGGGTCCAGTTTTGTAATAAAGTTGTAAAGTCTCCGCATTTTGTGGTCACAGAGCATGAAGGTGTTATGAGTTATAAAGGGTTGTTCGCCCTTATTTTGTAAAGTGTAAATTTAACTATAAATATCTACCCATGGTCCACAGACCATGAGATTGTACAAAAAAGAGCTAAGTAATTAAGCTCTAAGTAGAAATAAGTTTTGGAGAAGTCTTGAGCGATAATGAGAGAAGTCTAAGTTTTGGGTCTTAGTGTAGGTAGAGGTTCTACAGTTGAGTGCGCAAAGGCCTAGGGTGGAAGTCTGCAGTGGAGTGAACGTACCCCTGCAGCTGTGTGCACAGGGTGGATAGACTCTAGAATCATATGAAGATATCAATAAAGAGAAGAATTCTGTAAATTATGTGTCTTTGTTTCCGGTTAATGAATATTGTCATATTATGTATGAATTTCATTTACAATGCTTATGTGATGCGCGAATGTATGTAATTACGTTGGTTAATTGAACACAAGTAAGAATATCTATTTATGTGGTGCTAACTGTGATTGTTTAATAAGATAAGTAAGACACTTAAGATAATTTGGGAATCTGCACAATACGTTTCCCTAGCAATGCAAAAGTACCTGAACCCTAGGTTAGGGTTGCGCGAAGGTCAAGCGTACCCCTTCACAGAGGTACTAAAGGGTGGAACAAAGGGCTAGATAGTCAGAGCCCTAGGAATTAATGACCTACACAAAATAAGGAATAGAAGGGATAAATGACATCACGACCATCTCAGGGTGCGGAAACTTAGTTCAAGCATCCCCCCATACTACTTTGGGTGAGACTTCGGTCTGTGCTCCGCGGGCTGATGCCGAATGGGCTAGTAGTGTAGGGATTTGTTTGGCTAACTAATGCTGAAACTGGGTCAGGCCCCACAAAGCCAACATAACCCGACGGCTGTGTTGGTAGACATTCATACTGAGCTGAATAAGGAATTAAGCAGGCCCAATTTTGAAGCGTAATATATCATTGTATTCAAGGAAATCACGATGAAGCTTGGCGAAACAACCTGGGAGATGGATCAGAGATTGAAATGCAAGATTTGCAAGGCCAACATGAATCTTATGAATGGATAGCACCATGAATGGTTTGTTGCTTTACTCTTTCCTCACTTAAGGGTTGCTTTATCACAACAAAATATTGGGACCTAGGCGGAAGCCCTGGAGTTTGTGATGAGATTGCATGAGACATCAATCCAAGATGTTGCTTTGGGAGTTTAACAGATTCACATGGAGTTGCAGAATCTTTTCCTAGAGTTCCAAAGTCTGAAGAAATATAGAGTAGTTCAGTGAGAGGTGCGTGAAGAATTTTGGTGTTTGAAATGTAAGATTCAAGGACATGATAAAGATCACTGACCTGTCTTCGCGAATTATGTTACTGGAGGAGGGCCAATGCCTCTGAGGCCAGAAGCTCAAGTCGGGCCAAGTACAGGGTCCATGTTGTGGTGATCCAGGTGGGCATTGGTGGCCACCAGCCAAGTCGACTTGGACCCCCACCACTGTTTCTTTTAGCTTTTCAATTTCCTTAATTGTAGCACACTTTACTATTTTCAGCAGTTTTTCAGGTCCTGAACTCCTGGAGCCTTTTTGAGGCCCTAAATGACATTTTTTGGGAAAACTGGGAGCAAAATGGGTCGAAGGACCAATGTTTCTCTTCCCAAAGTTGTAGTTCTCAGATAGATCTTTCTAACGAGATATTGTACACATCAAATGGAGTTCGTATACCAAAGTTACAACCTCGGGAAGTTGATGTACCAATTTACCCAAACGGGGCCCACAGTTTGGCGTTTCATCTTCTAGGGTTAGGTTTTTGGATGTTTAGGGTTCTCCATTGTTTCTCAACAATTAATAGGCCTTTGAGCCTCATTGTAACACAGTTTAGAGGCATGTAGCCACCACATCTCTTCTCAGAGATAAGCTACCATCGCCCTAGTTGTTTATTTCCATTTTCTGTCTGTAAGTATATGTCAGTATTTTACATTAATGAAGTTAAGTATTATTTCCACTACATATTTGTGTTTATGGTTATCTCTATAATTTTTTATGCTCCTGTTTAAATCTGGATCATGTGGTGTGCTATCTATTAGGTAGCAGGAAAACATGTGACAAAAAATCGTCACTTGCTGTAAAAATTTCTGTTGACACCACACCAACGCTTCTGCAAATTCTGTAAATAGGTGAGTCACGATGAGCGTAATTGCCATAGCTATGAGTTGATGATGGAAAGAATGCCTGTGTATTTAATGTAGACATAAAATTGGCCTCTGGATCAAGGCACCAGGGAGCACGTGGAGGATATCAGGGGTGCACGAAGGATTTCAGGGGCGTGGACGAGGCCGAGGTGGAGTAGGACCTACGAGAGGTTGGGGACAAGTTATTTGCTACAATTGTGGAGTACCAGGACACTATGCATGTGAGTGTATGGGCCCAATGGGCATGTCCTGTTGATGCTGTACTCAGTTTGACGATGTGACAGAAGATTGCCCTTTATTAAGAGCCAAAATACAAGAGAAAAGGGCACAACCTTAGCAGCTTACCCAAAACCTACAGATGATGAGGGCTGAACCCCGTGAAGAGGATCCTAATGTAAATATCATGCTGTGAAGTAGAATGATGGCCGAAAAGGATAAGGGATAGTAACCTAAAGAGAGCATTGGCTTGTATGGGCTTGACCTAGGTTCATAGGTGATTTAGCTAAGAAAATCCCGGTACTACTGGCCCTTTCCGCAATAGTCCATGGAGCGCGGACTGAGGTCTCACCCGAAGTAGTAAGGGAGGGTGATGGAACTAGGTTTCCACACCCTGGGGATGTCTAATGAGCTTCTGGCAGTCTGTGGTTTGACCCTATGTGCATGTTGCTACACGCACCTATTAGTCCCTCACAACCTATGATATTGCCTTCACGCAGCACTACTCAGGGTGCGATCCATATTATACCCAAGTTCCTTGCTATTTAACTTGTTATTACCCAGTTACTTAACTTATCTATGTAAGACTAGTGATAATTAACAGTATATCCAACAATAATATAAGTGCGAAAAAATAGTATAAATATAAAGAATGCAATACTCAAGCAGATGCACTGAATTTGGAATCAACTTCTCTTTATTATTCTTCATTGAAGGTTACAGACTCAACACTACCCTGCGCACTCAGCTGTAGGGGTCCGCGCACTCAGCTGCAGAGCCTCCTACTATTGCGACGCAATACACTTAGACTCTTACTATGTGCTCTATCTTTGCTCCTTCACTTCTTAGCTTCCCTCTACAACTTAGAGCCTCACTCTACTTAGACAATCCCATTGTCCGCGGACCATGGGTAGGCCGACATGATATTAAATTACCTACAATACTTAGAGCGGACAACCCTATGACTCAACCTATACTTCACGCTCCGCACCCACAATTCATGGAGTCTTACAATACATTTGACCAAAACTTGGGCTTTGAGCCCCAAAACATGCTGTGGGGGGGTTCCATGCCCAACAAGCCCCTAACACAATCGTCATGACTCATCCCTGAGTCACTCAATTGGCACAGTGATTTTGGCGCAGAGTCCCTCCAACTGGTCCCGTACTACTCAGAGGTACACGATGTACTGTTTTGTAGTTTGATGGACCTGTTGCATGTGCTCTTCCGATGCTTCCTTGTGAGGATCAAATCCCTACCTTAGTGCATAGAGCCCCTATATCTGTGTGAGCTTGCCCTCGATATCTGCCATAATGGTGAAGGCCTCATCAATCCATGGTTGGACATGCACTTTAAGAAGTCCCTATTTCTATCTTGTGGCATCCACCTACACTTTTAGTGCCCTTGCTTGCTGCATCTTTGCCAACTATTGAGTGAGGATGACTATCTACACAGTTCCCCTTATATTATCGTATTGGTCCCGAAGGTCACGCACCTCTATTTCCAGGCGCTATATGTTGGGGTCCTATTGTAAGGATGTGAGGACTCTAAAGGCTTGGTCCAACATACCGGTATAGTCCTGCACTGCCTGTCCAGTTTCTTCCAATCCTGTTTGGATAGCGCTAGCACGCTTATCTCTAACTTCTGGAGGAGTGGAAGGCTGCGACTTTCGTCGTAGCTCGACAATCTGGAGATTCATCTCCAGCTATAGTTACGTTGTTTCCTCACGCGTGTTTCGGACTCCACTTGCCAAAAAGTGGATCCACATTTCTTTTCAGAGGTCCACGACGATGGACAACTCTGGGACACATGGCATGCTTCATCCACTGCCTATAATAACTACTAGTTTTGTGACACCAGTTTGTCATGCTGCAGGCTGATCTGTTCAATGTTGATCTTTTGCTCACTCATCACCTGAATCACGCAGCCCTTCCTAGCGCAGAGCTCTGTTGTTATGCCATCCTGCAGTTGGTATAGTGTGTCTTGCAGAAGGGCAGCCAAATTAAGGCCAAGCCCCTTGATCTTTCCAACTGTCAATCTCATTCTCTACAACTAGTGCCCCTTCTAGTAGCATTATGGTGTTGGCCATATTTGTGTGTAGCATTTGCTCCACTGCTGATGTGCTTGCTGCACCGTAGGTGGCTACGGTTCCTTCCTATGCGGGCCGTACCTGTAGTTCATGTAGCTACACCCTTAGGGTCCCCAACACAGTCTGCTGCTCCCACATGGCTTCTTGGAGTGCTTCCTTGGTGACCTCATGAACTGTGTCACTGATGTCGTAGAGGTCACCTTCCGTTAATGTGATCAGGTCGATGGCCAATTTGGAGGCCTTGACCTTTTTCCGTGGACCCGAACTCTCTGTGACGTGCTTGTTATAGAAATTTTTGGGCACTACAACCCCAAGCATAAAATGTCCATAAACCAAGGGCTCCTCAGTCCCTAAAAGTGTTGTTCTAACCCCTAAAGGAACAAGGTCAACTGATTACAGCTTCTCCCAGAAGTTCTCCATGAAAAACTGCTCAAAACTGGTCAAAACAGGATCATTTCAGCTGCTCCATAGGCAAAGTGCGTTGCATCTCACCTAAATACATTGTTTGGGTGCGTTGCATTTCAAAAATCCCTTCTATGGGGTGCGATGGGTGAGAAGTGACAAATGACAGTGTCATTCTGTGAGGTGGAGAGGCATGGAATCTTCCAGAAACTTCTCCTGTGACACTTGCCTCTCTGAATTCGACCAACGATGAGTAAGAGATCATCAATCTCCAAGTGGAAGTAAGGACTATCAGAGGGAAGACACTAATCAAATCACAAGCTAACTCATCTCCCTTACATATATCTATATATGGATCCCTCATCCCAAAGGTCCAGAGGCTGGAATTTTGCATATTGTAAGGAATTGTTGTTGATTTCTTGAGACAACATCATAAGTGTTGGGTGATCTAAGCTTTGTATGAGGTGAAGAAGGGTTTACTGGCTGAGAGGATGATGCTGGGTCAGAACAACTCATTGTAACTCCCTTGGCTCTTTCTTGTTTATCAATAAAAGCTATTCAAGTTTTCCTACATACTCTTGTGTCATTTATGTTTTATGCATTTGTATGGTCAATTTACATCTGATCCTAGATTGTTTATGATTATAGATCCATGTTCTTGTATAGTTTTATGCTACTGTGATCCTACAGGTACTCTGTAAAGCTAGGCGTATAAGAAAGCAAGTAGTGAAAGACTGTCAAGAGAGAGAGGAATCGAACTAGGAGATTAGCGCAAGACAGAGGTTGGTCTTCTTTGTTCTTCTCTCATCTATATTTCATAAAGGAAAAACGAAAGTAGCTTTACTTTGTTTGTTCCTAAGGTAGCTACCACACCTTAGTGGGATAAGCAGTTTTTTGTAGACACTTTTCCCTGTAACAAAATGGCGACTCCACTGGGGACAAATTAGTTTGTTTGTTTATCTTCCTTGATTGTTTATTTTATAAACTTACAGACGGAGCCTGAAGTCGAGCCAGGTAGCTTTCGAACTACATTTTCTATGAAAATGCAAAGTAGATAAATGCCGCTTCAGTAAATCTCTGGGATTTGTTTATGACTTAAACAACTGATTCACAAACTCTTTGATTGCCCCTCATGGTAGCTCTAGTAACCTCCTTAGATCTACCCCTGATTGTTGCATTACTGATTACCATTTGCTCGGCCAAAACCCATGAACTGAACTGCAAACTGTGACCCGGAACCCAAGCAAAGTCTCGTCTCTGGTCCAGCGTAGGTACTGTTCTGTGAATCTGAAATGCAGCACACTTCCCGAGTGTAGTAGGTGCGCTGCATTTCAAATTCCCTGTGTTACAGGTGCGCTGCATTTCAAATTCCCTGTGTTACAGGTGCGCTGATCAGACTAGGCATTGTTCAGTTTTGGTTTCTGTGATTCATTCTTTCCAGTTCTATTCATGAATGTTGCTGCCTGTAATCAGTATATCTCTGTTTGAAACCCCTTTTCCTTGATGTTATTCCGCCTCCGTTGTGCAAAAGAACTGTAAATGTTTTTGTGTATTTGTTGAGTCATTTTCAGTTCTCCTTTGCAAAAAATAACGTAATCGTACTGTTGTCCTTTGATTTGAAAGTGTCGAAAGTGTCGTTTTCAGTCATAGGAAAGAGTTTGGTTTCTATTGATGGTCGATTACCCTATTGCTATTGTATTTGGTCTGCATTTGTAGTCTTTATAGTGTCGAAAGCAAGTATTCATTTCCGAATCGTAAAGTGTTGTGATTGTCTCCATTTTTTATTTTGAAAAAGAACTTGTTAGTAATTGTCACTTGAAAAGTAATTTAGATTTGTGCATTAGCTTTCCTTTTATCATTCACATATTAAGAAAGCCGAAAAAAAATACATGCATCTGCATTTGCATTTAGATTGTTTGATTTAGGACAGTGCATTTAGTGTGTGCTCTTTGCTCTTTGTGAAAGAATATTGTCTCTCTTTCCTTAGTAGCTAGGATTTTCATTGCACAAAGAAGATAAAAGATTGTTTATCATCTTAGATTGCATTTTAGGAATTATACATCTACATCTCGCGGTGAACCTGAAAGGCAAATTTCTTAAGCAAGATCAACTATAAAATAAATTTAATGAATCTAACAATGCTTTGGAACTTAACGCACAACATCTAGAATTATAGGCTAGAGATGTATTCCGATGTCGTAAAGCCTGATAACTGTTGTTCTCACTGACGGTTGGGTGATTCCTCCGCTTTAAGATGATAAGTGCCAGTACGGACTTGTGCTCCCACGTACAGTCGAGTATATTTTGGGAGACCACAATAGGCTTAATCCTTTATCCATAGGAAGCCGTGTCTGCCATCCTATCGATCGCAATGCACTGAACACGGCATTTGGGAAGATTGACTGCCGTACTGTAAAAAGTATTCTACAGTTTTGCGATTGGTTTGGTAATCCCTCTACCTAGATTTCCATAGCAGTCCCTTTCGTTCCTTTTCAAACTCCTTAACGGAAAAGGTCCATCTGAGCACTTGTCACTTCAGGCTCATTAAAAATCAAAGGCGACTAGAGTCATATTTTGTTTTCTCTCGACTCTTAAAAATTGAAAAAACAAGTTGTGTCAAAGCGTCTAAAATTTATTTTAATCGGAATAACATCATTGTTCCCTCATTGGTCTTAGAAGTTAGTCACCTTCATCGCAAGTTCTTGTAGAATCGCTAGGAAATCATTTGGATAGACTAGATATGTCTGAACAACTGTCAACATACAAGACTGTGTCATCTGACGCAGCAGCGGCAAAGCCTCCTGCTGCTACTTCAACGATGTTCGTCGGTATACCATCTATCCCGGCAAGTTATCAACAAGAAGCCGAAGTCCAATCAGGGACTGTTTCGACGACATGGTCAGTTCCTATTTCTTCATCTGGATTATCATCTGGTATTTCTTATGTTGAAACTCAACAAATTGATCCAATGTGTCTTCAAAGGCCAATCTACCCTTTAAGTACTAGATTACCACCATATGGAGGGCAGTATGCCTTTTCATTGTTCCCTCCCAGAGAACAACCATATGGGAGTTTACAACAAAGTTCAGGTCAAACTGGAATTACATCCAGTGGTTGGGTACCAATACTGCCTCAGCAACCAAGGGTTGTATATTCAATGCAACCAGTCCACCCTGTGTCAAATATTCCCACTATACCTGCTATGGTGACTGCGTCGCAAGTACAAGCGCTACCTGTTGTATGTCAACCCCAAGTTTTTCAGGTTGCAATACAACAACCTCTTGTCTCGAAAACTCAATCACAACCTCAGGTTAGTGCCTCCTTATCTGGAGCGACTCAGGCTCAAACAAGTACTATGACTCCTCATCTTGGTCAATCATCCAGTATCAGGCAACAGCAAATGGTCCAACAACCATGGTTGATTCAATCTCAACAACCGCCATTCCAGCAATCATATCAAGGACTTGAGCAACAAGTCTTTGTAAATAATGGGCAACCGCATATCCAAAGCAGTTATCAACAACCATATTATAATGGTTATGCCCATCAACCTTATCAAAGTTACCAGCATCAAATACATTATGCTAGTATACAAAGACCCACTGCTCAGGAGATTCCATCTTATCCTGGATATGCTTCGCCTAACCTGAATCAACAGTTGCCCTTTGTAGCAACTCTAGAATTACCAGATCTAAACCGGCTGATGAATGATCCAATTGCTTATGCCCCTTGGTGGTCAGTGATTCCGCATAAACTTTCGTCAGATATTCCTAAATTTAATGGAAATCCGGGTGAAAACCCGTCGAATCATGTGATGACCTTTCATCTGTGGTGTTCATCAAACACCCTAAACGATGATTCGATTAGGCTTCGCCTTTTTCAGAGAACGTTAACTAGTTCGGCAACAAAATGGTATATCGAATTACCTAGAGCTTCATTTGATAACTTCAGTACCCTAGCCACAACCTTTTTAACCCATTTTCAATTACCGATAAGGTACGAAATGGGAACGGAACTTCTTACCAATTTCAAGCAAACGACGACCACTCACATATCCGATCATAAACATGAGTGGCGACGTCATCGCAAAATGGTAAAAACATATGTTCCTGATTAGCTGCTAGCTGAATGGTTTATTAAGTCATTATTACCTTCTATCACAGAAGATGTGGCAAAGGGAGGAGTCGTCACTGAAGAGCAAGTTATTGCTCGTGCACAATATCTAGACTTGATCTATACTCAGTCTGGCACGCTCTACGATAAAATACCTAATGCTCCTAGACCAGAATTTTCCATTCCTCCCCCTCCTAAATCAAACAAAGATTCTCATGCCGACGATGGTGTGATAGGTACTACAAACATGAAATCAACAAAGGCTACATCTAAAAAGGCTCGTAAGATTTCTAGTCAAAATGCAAATGGGGAACTTCTTGCCTCGGAAGTAAATGTTGTGTCGATCGACAAGGGCAAACAACTAAAGCAACCAGGGGGAAAGAAGAAAAAGAAAGGGAGAAAAAAGAAGTAGGATGAGTCATCTCCTGAAAATGCTTCTACAAACCCTTCTAGGCAAAGGAAACCCCCTGCGGGGTGTCATATATGTGATGAGGATCATCGGACGAGAGATTGTCCACATAAAGCTAAAGTTAAGAAACTCTTTAAGAGTTCAAAAACCTCAGCAGTATTGACTGATCCGTTTCCAAACCCGGGAACCAAACTGGTTGCTAATCAAAATGCTTCCCGATCCCAAGTGCTTATGTTGTCTATCTCAAAGCAACAAAATGATGCTTTGACAAGGAATAAAGATTACGGGAATCCACAGCTGTCGAATAACAAGGCTAATGAACAACCTAGTAGTTCAACAACAACTTTGACCGAATTTGTTCCACCCATCATTCCTGAGCCAATGATAAAGTCGCCAAAGGGAGTAGTACACAAATCGACATTTAATCCTCGTGCAAAAGTAGCACAAAATTATAATATAATAGAGGACCTAGCCTAATCGCCGTCTGCTATGTCGACACTTGAGGTACCGCAAAATTGCCCCTCCCAAAAGCAAGCTTTATTATCAACAATAGGTGGGATTGACCCAATGGATTCCAATCCTGTGGCCTTTGATCATAAAGGATATGACCCTCAGTTACCAGCTCAACTAGCTTTCCTTATTCAAGTGAAAGCCCTCCACAAAACTGTTCATTGAACAATTATTGATGAGGGGGCATCTACATGTATTATGTCGATAAGTTGCTGGAAAAATTTAGGCTCACCACCCTTGTCGAGATCGTCAACGATGTTAAAATAATTTGATGGATGATCATACACTCCATACGGTATTTTAAGTAACTTGCAAGTTAAACTAGGGGGCAAAATAGTAGAAATTGATGTTGAAGTAATCGACAGAAACCTCGATTACAACATCCTATTGGGAAGGCCTTGGATATATGCGATGGCCGCAGTTGTGACTACCTACTTCAGGAAGATTGCATTTCCCTTTCAAGGAGGAATTACAATCGTCGACCAACAAACATTTCTCCCCAAGAGTTCATAGGTTACGGGAAGCATTCCAATGATCCATGGAAGCAATCATTTGCTTCAAAATATCGGAGTAGGTCTCCTAAAAGACCCTGCCTTGATGGGTACTTTTTCCCTGCTGCCTCCGAGTAATCTGGCGGAAGTGGCCAGAGTGGAAACCTGCAATAGGAAATCTTCTATATCTAATGGATTCAGAAGATTCCTAAACATTTTGTCAGCATGGATCACGCCATTTTAGAAATATTGTAGCAATCAATTTTCTTGGTCTGGGGGGCAAACCGAAATCAATGCTCATCGAGTGTTTGGATAGATAGGTCTAAGGAATATGGTACCTCTTCAGAACCTTGGTCGCATGTACATTCTACAGACAAAGGAATCATTCAGTCAATGATGTTAAGAGAGGCACCATGGGAAGATCACCACCATTGTTCCCATCTCTCGGATTACAATGAAGATTATTCCAATAACCTTAATCATCCTTCAGTTTTTGATTTTCTATCAAATACCGTAAATACGATGGAGTCATGAGGATAGTTATTTTACTGTGTCAACCTCATTAAAAAATGAAACAAATCCCCTTTCCAAATCTCAAAGGTAAACCTTCATTCCAACCATCGAGTTGAATGCAATGAAGCTTGGGGGGCATGCACCTCGATTTGCGTTATTATGCTAGGGGCATGCAAACTTATCATGAGCAGTGTTACTGTAGGGTTCAAGCTCGTTAAAAAATAAACCCGCCACGAGCAGTGTTACTGCAGGGTTCAAGCTCGTTAAAAAATAAACCCACATCGAGCAGTTTTAGCACATAGTTCAAGCTCGTTAAAAAATAAACATATGTCATGAGCAAATGTTTCCCCCAGTGTTTAAGCTCAATAAAAAAAAATGAACCGATTCCCGGTAAATAACCATCGTGAATGTAGTACTTTAGCCTATAAAGCCCTGGTCATGTTCACATCATCACCTCCACTCTGTATTGGCTGATCATTCACTTCCATTTGAGTGTTTACCCCTTTTGAGGAACAACTGCGAAGAGTGATCTCACTAGCCATCCTTGTAACATTGCCGTGATTGGAAAATTCCAAACCTTACCTGGAATCAGTTGCTACCCAATTTTATCACTCATTCCTCAAAAGACGAGTCTCCTTTAAGCTCTTTTCAACTGACTCGTAAAATATGAAAAGATTGTCGAGCCATTGGCCGCTCCAGCTCGTTATAGGGACCGGAAGTGCTATCCCTCCTCTAAATTTTAATCTTTTTGGACCTGAGGGATTATTACACAAAAATATCGTGTGCTTGTTTTGTTCGGCTCATTAAAAGAATCGAAAACTCATCCCTTCTGTATTGTTTTATAGTTTTTCGGACTTAAGGGATTAGATGACGAAAAAGGAATTTTGGAGTTTCCTTTACGTTCCTTTTCAGACTCTCTAAAATTGAAAAGGACCGAGTTATCTTTGTTGTTAAACTCGTTAAAACTTAATAGCGACAAACTTGTCCATAGCAGACAAGAACGAGTTTCACTATCTAGGCTCGTTAAAACATAGCGATGGGTTTGCCCGAAGGGAAAATTATAGAACAAGCATATGTTATCCTCCTCAAGCTTGACAAAAATAAAGAGGTACTGGTCAGCAATGACTGGGGAAAATTGGGAAGAAAACTTGAAGAAACTTTGTTGGTAGCAAGTCGCTCTTGAACATGACACTTTCACTCCGCATCCAAGTCAGGTTGGGTTGTTTCATTCACCGGTCACATCACACCATCCACATTTAGGGTTAATGCTACCAATCCATCACGTCAGTGTCGCCGATATGTTCAAGAGAAGTCATTCAGAGAATTCACCTGTGTCTCACCCGCTACAATACATTTACACTCCATTCTTTCATGACCGCCACCCTGAACCTTATGTCATCAGATCGTTTTCATCTCCATTAAAATCATTTGCTCCATTCCGTGTCATTGATGTGGGATTCATTAAGGCCCTCCTGTGACAGATCGCTTCGTGTCGACATCAGCTCATTATCCAAGAAGCCTATCTAGGAACACCCCATTCAGTACTTTGAAGCTTGCATGCCTCAATGGCAAGTTTATCACTTCTGGCGACAGGTTTACATCAATGGCCTTCGACCAAAAGATTTTGCGTGGTGTTCGACGCCAAGTCCTTTATTCACACCACGTGAATTGTACTGCAGTACCTTGAGGGTCATTATCATTATCGGTGATTCGTCTCGCGCCTGTTAACAACTTACATCGTTGGCTGGTAATCAAGTGATGTCTTTCCATGTTCGACTCCAGAACATCTCTCACGTGGATAGACTTGTACTTCGAGTGAAGATCGAACGAGATTGAAGACCCTGGATCTAGTTTCATCCATCCAGGCTGCGATATATATTTAGGGAAATAAAGACATCAAATGTACATTATTGCTGCACAGATAATCATCTAATCAAAGGGATGATGACTCTACCAAAATCATCAGTCTACACTCAAACGATTGTCTGTCCTATGTAGATGAAAATGAATTTATAAAGCTGAGCATGGGAATGCCTGCCTCAGCTAGATCATGAGAATATTATGAAGATAATGTATTGTATTGTATCTTATTACAGGTCTCCTCTCAGCTTGAAAGAACTTCGGATCCTCATAATAAAGCATTTCACCCGACATCAAAAGATTAACGACCTCATGCTTTATGGGGCAACTGTTATAGACATTTTTGGGCACTACAACCCCAAGCATAAAATGTCCATAAACCAAGGGCTCCTCAGTCCCTAAAAGTGTTGTTCTAACCCCTAAAGGAACAAGGTCAACTGATTACAGCTTCTCCCAGAAGTTCTCCATGAAAAACTGCTCAAAACTGGTCAAAACAGGATCATTTCAGCTGCTCCATAGGCAAAGTGTGTTGCATCTCACCTAAATACACTGTGTGGGTGCATTGCATTTCAAAAAGCCCTTCTATGGGGTGCGATGGGCGAGAAGTGACAAATGGAAGTGTCATTCTGCGAGGTGGAGAGGCATGGAATCTTCCAGAAACTTCTCCTGTGACACTTGCCTCTCTGAATTCGACCAAGGATGAGTAAGAGATCATCAATCTCCAAGTGGAAGCAAGAACTATCAGAGGGAAGACATTAATCAAATCACAAGCTGACTCATCTCCCTTACAGATATCTATATATGGATCCCTCATCCCAGAGATCTAGAGGCTGGAATTTTGCATATTGTAAGGAATTGTTGTTGGTTTCTCGAGACAACATCATAAGTGTTGGGTGATCTAAGCTTTGTATGAGGTGAAGAAGGGTTTACTGGCTGAGAGGATGATGCTGGGTCAGAACAACTAGTTTTAACTCGGCTCTTTCTTGTTTATCAATAAAATCTATTCAAGTTTTCCTCCATACTCTTGTGTCATTTATGTTTTATGCATTTGTATGGTCAATTTACATCTTATCTTAGATTGTTTATGATTATAGATCCATGTTCTTGTATAGTTTTATGCTACTGTGATATTATAGGTACTCTGTAAAGCTGGGCGTACAAGGAAGCAAGTAGCAAAAGACTATCAAGAGAGAGAGGAATCGAACTAGGAGATTAGCGCAAGACAGAGGTTGGTCTTCTTTGTTGTTCTCTCATCTATATTTCATAAAAGAAAAACAAAAGTAGCTTTACTTTGTTTGTTCCTAAGGTAGCTACCACACCTTAGTGGGATAAGTAGTTCTGTGTAGACACTTTTCCCTGTAACAGTGTAGCCCTTTTAGTTGGGTGGAAGTTGTGCCCAGGTCCATGCCTTCTTCTGCACAGTCTTTATCCTCTACCTCCTATCCTGTAGACAATTCTTGGCCCTACCCTTCCTACATTGTTGTGGCCCCTATTGTTTGCACTGTTGTTTCTACTTTGACGGCCTTTGCCTGCTCTGTGGCTGCCTCGTGGACTGCCCTTACCTCTGTTGCCACTTTTTGATTGCACCTCTTCTCAGCCAATTGCATGACGCACAACTTGGACTCATCCTTTCTTTTCTGTGCTGCTGTCCTATCCAACTCTACCAAATTTGGGCTGTGCCACTCGGGAGGCCATGATTCTAACACTGTAAAAATTGCATCATTAGTGGTGATGAAGGGGAGCTTGAACCACTGCTACACTGGATCCTTCCGTGCCTTGATGTAAATATTATGCATGTCCACCTTGAAGTCTACAAAGCTCCACAGACTATTATGCACTGTGGGGGACAGGCACAACCTTCTATTAATCCACATATGGATGCTTGCCTCTATGAGAACCCAAAAGATCTTCATATCCCGAATCTGCTTCGTGTCCTTGGTAGCCCAGAGCAACGCATACTTTGCAGCCTCTCGTAAGTCGTGCTCAATGATTTGGAATTGACTTTCCTCTGGCAGTTCTCTCGTTACCAGCAAATTGGACAAGAGAAACCATGCATAGTGGAAGGTCTTACCCTGCTCCTGGGCTTCCTTGCACTTGGTCAATAATTCCTCACAGAGGAACTCGACCGAGTTGAATTGGACCCCCTCTATGCATTTTGAGCCAACGCAATTACTGGCACTGGTACTTCATCGTCGTGGCATTTTCTCATTACCTTCCTGGCTAGGAGTTTGGTGGCTACGCGCACCCCTTTATCTTTGATACTGCTGATAGCGTAACCCCTCCTTTTCTTCTTGAGCTTGTATTTCTTCTTCATGGCTTCCGTGAGAGCCAAATTGCCATTTTTTCTTGCTATTTTCACGGGGTCTTTTCCCTTATGGGGAAGCTGAGAAATTTTGTGGATTAGATTCGTCATGATGGGAATAGGCTCCTCCAGCCATAAGTACCCATCGTGCACCAGGAAAAGTAGCTACTTGATGATGAAAATAGTGATGGACGCATAGTGAAAGTGTGGAATCCATAGTAGATGAAGCAATCCAACCTTCTCCACACCACACAACCATTTTCGCGGCTCTAATGTTGAGACTAGCCCCTCCGTTTTCTGCTTCATGAGGCTCTCCCTCTCTAAGTGTGGGAACTTCTCACTGTCCGTGGGGTCCCAATATTCAAACTTCATTGTGGGCATGCGGCCCAGGTGTGAGCCCTCAAACACAATTCCATTAGGGAGGAGCGGGGTCTAGAGTGTGCTCTTGGTGGCATCCAGATCCTTTGGTATCTTAGTTTTCCATTTTCGTAGAGGGACATACTCAGGGCGCACTGGTTCGATATCCTCTTCCAGGTCCTCTGCTTCCTCTATCTTAGTAATGAGAGTCTACAGGTCCTCCTCATTTTCATATGTCTTAATGGTGATAGCCTTTCCCTTTTCTTCCATTGAGAGCTTACCAAACTGCAGATTCCTCGGGGACACGCAGACTGCTCCCACTGCCTGGTTATATTTTTTCGGTCTCGGCATCCAACGTGATTTTGGGATTTCCGGCATGACCCCAGTATCTTTGGGAACATCATGTACCATGAGGTTCTACGCAGCCTCGTCAGTGGTTCCTTATGCAAAGCTCAAACCTCTCCTGGTAGCCACCATCTTGCTTGAACTATCTGTCGTCATTCGTGAACTTTGGGGCTTGAATATCGCTCAGATCTCAACACTTTGTGCTCTAATCAAATGCTCAAACCTCAAGTGAACAAGTTTTGTCCCGTGGCTAGCCCCTGGAGTTTTATAGCACCTTTTGAATTCAAATTTGACCGTTCCCCCCAATTCTAGGCCATCAATGCTTTCTTGGCAGCAGATTGTCCCAAATCTTGCCCTTGATTCACGTCTTAAATGCTTGTCGCTTGCTCCCTTTTGCCTTAAATTAGACATCCCGTCATGAATAGTGACACCAATGGTCACTTCCTAGCCTATCCACTTGGCAGCACAGCCCCCCGTGCGCGGGCATGAACCTTGTGACATGTTGATTCTACACGCATCCCCCTTATCGCGCAGCTCCCAAACAAACTCTTTTATAGTCCCGCACTCTCTTTCAAATGCTTGGTGCACTGAGACTATGCTTCCTACAGCTAGTCAGGTGGTCGCACCACCTGTGCGAGGCTTCAACTCACCCTCCAGTATAGTCCATGAAAAACCATCAATTTCCCTCGCGACAGCCAGCGTCGGCCGTTCTATCATATGTAGTGCACTTACCTAGTTACCACATTTGATGAGATGCGGTCGTAGCCATGGTAGCAGAGTCATAAATTCTTAACGATAGTCTTCTAATTTAGTGGTATGATCATCTGCACCTTGCCTTGTCATCCTTGGTTTATCGATGAGACATGCTTGCTTGATCTCATTTTCTAGCCTCTTGACCTCAGCATCCATCCTAATGCTTTTCTTCCTTAATCGTACCTGGTGTTTTTTGAGTTAGCGAAGACTAAGGTTCCCTTGCCGAATGGCTTCCTGAACCCTTATGTGTTCGACCTCACATAACTGTGTGATTTATTTGTCCTGGTCTTTGCACACTGTCACATCTGCAGGAGCTATTACATGTGGATTCCTCTTTGCATTCTCTTCACAATTTATGATCTCTACTTTGTTCCGCACCTTTGGAATCGTTTCCACGGTTAGGGTTTTGTGCATGGTCCTATAGGCCCATCGAACCGCTGGTATATGCAGGTCCCAATCAGTGCATCTCACCTGGTGAACCCTGTTCAATACTTCGTACACCCTATTGAATGCCTCTCCGTGGATAATTGGTAGTACGCATCACCTTTCCTGCTGCTGCAGTTTGTTTTGATTCTCTATTCTGGGAGTGGTGTGTGCTTGTGTGGGATGTACAACATATGTCTGTACTCATCAAGAAAGGTGGGCATGCAAGTTGTTCTGCACCTGCTGACTGGCTCGCATTCTGAGCTGGGGTTTTCCAAAGTGTAGGTGCATCATCCTTCTACATCCACGCTAGTCCTCAAAACTTCCTTGATGTGTACCCCACCATCATTCGGGCATCACGCACAGTGCCCACTTTAGAGAATCGAACTGCTGCTGTTATGGTACTGCGCTTTCAAATTTGTTCAGGAATTCATCCACCACTGTCAACCCATCATATGTAGACAGATCCCTTGCCTCTGTTGTCATGTAGCACAATGATCTAACATCATGTTTCAATTAAGCGTTGTTACTTCATGCAGCCGATTCTGCCAGCGCTATATCTCTTCATCTAAATCTAAAGTGCAGGAGCTTTCGCGCTCCCACGAAATCCTTCCATTTGTAGTTGGATTCACCCAATCCTCTTCTCGTGCGGTTATATTATAAATAAAATTGAGATCATCATCACTATCATCATCGTGCACCGGTTCAGTGTATTGCGCTACTTCGGTTGGATCTAGTGGTACTACTATGCGTGGTGACTTTTTTTCAAAGATCATTTTGTGCTTCTTCAAATTTATGACTCCATTCATATCAGTGGTCTAGTCTATTCCTAGTAGTGCAAGATAGGGATTACTGTCATCAACAATCTCTATCACTTCAAAATCCGCTTGTGTGCTCGCACTTTCAATATCTATTGTTACCACTTGCAATCTTCCCATTGGTAAGATATTCTATTGGCTCACCATTCGTAACTGAATAGGAGACCACTGTAGTACGTGTCTACCCATGTGTTCCCATGTTTGTTTTGATAGTACATTGACATCCAATCTAAGATCCAGGATTACCTGATCCATTTCATATTCGTCGATTTGCGCAGTCAACCTCATTTCCATTCCTTTGTGCAATGCATGCTTTCCAAGTTTCTGGACCATGCGCGGTTCTCTTGACCTCGCGTACCGAGTGATAAGTTCTTGTAGTCCTTTTACTGCCTTGCTATCATGTAGTAGTTTCATGCATGTCTCCAGAAATGTAGTGAGCATTGAAGGATCCATCCCTAGTTCTAATTGATCCTTACTACCTGAAGTGGAGGCCTTCATGAAGCTCTTCTTAGCTTCCATGAATGTCTCCTTCGTGCGTTCTAAATCAAATTTGGGTTCCTTTGTAGGAGCCTTGTGAACCCACACACTTTCTTCTGACTACTTACCTTTATCATCGTGAGTGGTCATACCACTCCTGAGCATCATGTTTACGTTCGGGTCTTCTTTGCATGCTTTAGACCTCATCATTTGTAGATTCTGAGTTGGAGGGGGCTGAAGTACCCCTTTTTCACGCAGTCTCGCTATCAATGTAGGGTATTCTTCTACCTCATGACGAAAATGAGTATAGTACAAGCATGATGTCCTTATCGAGTTTGTACAATCGCGGGCATAATGCCTTGGCCCTCCACAATTATAACAAATTAACTATCTGCGACCCCTTCTTGGTTCCATTCCACTTCAACGTCGACTGCGCCCCTAAAATCCAACACACGCCATTCCTGCAGTTGAGTCGAGGGCTTGCGTTTCAGTCTACACCCTGTAGGCAGGAGTATGATCCATCATTAGTTCGTAGCTTGTGCAAGTGCGCTCATCATGGCCTATCGATTTGTAGAATTTACAAAACAATTGTTGGAACATCTGCATATACTTCTGCAATAGATGACAATTATCCATAGTGTGTTTTCCTCCTATCTGACAGATCGCACACCATAATGCAGGAGCTGTGCTCAGTCCCATATATGCCTCAGGTCTTAACAGCATCGGCCATCCTCCTACCAAGTAATTCACGAACACTAGACAATGTTCCTTATCATGCCCCTGGCCTTTGCCTTTTATGCACCATACCTCTTCGTGCACCTCTGGCCGAGGTGTCCTGTCTTGTTTCAAACTCTGCATTTCCAGACACAAATTTTGCAGTTGCTTGTGGATTTGTTGGACTGCCAGACTAGGGTCTTGTATAGGGGTCTCATGCAATCTCATCACCATCTCTAAAGCTTCGACCTAGGTGGAAATTTTTTGTTGTCATAGCACCGTCCTTAAGTTCAGTGTCAGTGATGCTACAATCCATGCACGATGCTGTCCATCTATCAATGTTATGTTGTCTTCGAAAATCATGCCCTTTAGTATTTGGTCTAGATCCCATGGGGTCTCGCCTGGGAGCATTGCAATCTCCTTAAACTCGATGATTGATTGTGTTTCTGACTTTGGTCTGCTAAATTCCCTATTCAGCACGGTTTGGATTTCTGTGATTCCTGCGTTTGGATGGTCATTAGAATGCTTGATGTACCATGTTAAAGCGTGATCTTGCAACGCACTCACCAGTGTAGCCTTCTTGATATTGTCATCCATGACACCTTGTGCTTCCCATACTGCTTTTACCATGAACCAAAATTGGTTTGGATATTCATTCCCCACTCCTCTGAATATCGGTAGTTTGATCGCATTGGCCATACTGAATTGTGTTGGTGGTGGAGGTGGGGTGGGTGGAGATGGAGGTGAGGAGGGTGAGATGGGTGGCGGTGTAGGTGGAGGTGGTAGGCACAGAATTCGATGCCTTATCAGACTGACCACACTTCTTGGAGAGACTTTCAAAAGCTCTTCCTCACTTTCCCGCGAGGGGGAAATTAAGGGATTGGTTTCCAATTCTTCACTACTTCTGCTTCTATAGATATTCCCACTTCGCATAGTCCCAAACATTAGTTTATTCACATAACTCACTTTTCACACGATAGCATCTTAATCCAAGTGTTCAAATATTTGATATACTTACCTCATGGTCCCTTGAGGAAACGTCGCTCTGCCTCAATGTAGCTAACAGTCGTATCTACCGTGAAATCAATGATAAATCCTCCTATAATTCGATCAATCCAATGGTCCACAGCTCGCGTGATCTTATCTCCTGACGCTTCTAGTTTGCATACTAATTCTGGAGTCCACCAGATTGGTTTGCCAAGCCTACACCTTCCCTGACTATATGCTAGCTTTGCAATCCACTCATATAGCTTAGAAGGAAAGGATGCAAAGAAAATTTCATGGATTTCCATATACAAGTAGCGCTCCAACCACTGTTCCTTAGATACTCACGGATCTCTATTTTCCTACGCTATGAACTCGTGAGTATTCTTGTCCAACCACTCTTCAATTTCCTTCTTTTTTGGATTCTAGTGACATGACATTAGACATCCCTTATGCAGATCCCGGTCGTGGCAACAGAACTATTTGTTGGCTTGTATGGGCTTAACCCAAGTTCAGAGGTGATTTAGCCAAGCAAATCCCAGTACTACTGGCCCTTTCGGTAACATTCCGCGGAGCGCAGACTGAGGTCTCACCCGAAGTAGTATGGGAGGGTGATAGAACCAAGATTCTACACCCTGGGGATGTTTGATGAGCTTCTGGCTGTCCACGGTTTGATCCTGCATACACGTCGCTGCGTGCACCTATTAGTCCCTAGCAACTTGTGATGCTTCCTTCAATTAGCCCTACTCGAGGCGCGATCTATATTATACCCAAGTTCCTTTCTATTTAACCTATTATTACCTGGTTACTTAACTTATCTGTGTAAGACTAGTGATAATTGACAGTATATCCAGCAATCATATAAGTGTGTGTGATAAACAAAACATTATAAATATAAAGAATGCAATACTCAAGCAGATGCACCGAATTTGGAATCAACTTCTCTTTATTATTCTTCACTGAAGGTTACAGACTCGACACTGCCTTGCGCACTTAGCTGCAGGGGTCTGCGTGCTTAGCTATGGACTCTACTAGGCCTCTGTGCACTCAACTACAGAGCCTCTTCCTACTACTATGACCTAATACACTTAGACTCTTACTCTATGCTCTATCTTCGCTCCTTAGCTTCTTAGCTGTCCTTTACAACTTAGAGCCTCGCTCTACTAATACAATCCCATGGTCCACAGACCATGGGTAGGCCAACATGACATTACATAATTTACAATACTTAGGGTGGAAAACCCTATAACTCAACCTATACTTCGCGCTCCGCGCCCGCAATTTGTCGAGTCTTACAATACATTTTACCAAAACTTGGGCTTTGAGCCTCAAAACATGTTGTGGGGGGATTCCATGCCGAACAGAGAGTGAATGTGTCCAAAAGGCTCCAGAAAAATAAGTTGGGTTCGATTTGGAGCACGCGAAAGAAATGTTCATGGAAGCAAAGAAAAGCTTCGCTGAGGCCTCTACCTCAGGAAGTCAGGATAAGCAGTCTGAGGAAATGGACCCATCCATGCTTATACCTTTCTGGAAACTTGCATGAAGATGTTGCGCAATAGTAATGCCATGAAAGGGTTACAAGTCCTGATAAATAAGTGCACTGGTAAAGAAAATTCTCCTAACAGACCTTTCTAGTTAGAAAAATTGGTAAGCACAATGCAAGAACATGGCATGAGATGAGGCTCACTGTGCAAATATGAGAGTATGAAATGGATAAAGTTATTCTGGACTTGGGGTAGGATGAAAATGTATTGCCCAAATAGACATGGGAAAGAATGGGGAGACCTGCGCTGCAGTGGTCTCTGATTCAATTGTGGATGGAAAATCAATAGAATACTATCCCCATGGGAAGATTCTAGGGAGTGAGAGTAGATATTGAAGGCGCGAGCGCGTTGGATGATTTTGAAGTGATAGAGATTGTCAATGAAAAAAATCCCTACCTCACTCTCCTTAGGATCGATTGGGCTATTGACATGAATGGGGTAATCAATTTGAAGAAGTAGACAATGCCATTTTTGAGGAAATCGCTCCGCGTAGTAGTACCTTTGGACCTTGCGGAAGGGCCGCGCTACACTAAAACAGTCCGCGATTATGAAACTGACAATGATTTTGAACATATCTACAAAATAACAATGTAAGACCAAGGTTGGATGAATCTGATAGCCAATGGATGCATTGTATGGGACCACGAAAGTTCTTGTACATCGAATTTAGATGAAGAGTTGGAGCACTGGCAGAATAGGTTGCATGAAGTATCTACACTGTGTTGTAACATGATGACTAAATCCTTGTGCTGTGTATCATTAGAGGCAAGGAATTTACCTTATTATGATGTTCTAACTGATGTAGATAAATTTTTGGATGCATTTGAAAGGGAAGTTCTTGAGAAACATCGCTTCCAAGCACTGGATTTTGCATTGCGCGCTACGCCCGCATGATGGTGGGGTAAACATAAAGACAATTTTGATGGATGGCGCAAGTATAGAAAAATGATGTGGTTGCAGTTTGGTCACGTAAAAGTGAAATTGATAGAGAAATGTGATGGGAGGAGTTATCCGCGCGATCACTTGGCGAAATGGACTAATGCTTATGGAGCAGAGCCAGAACCAGAGTGGGTACATTTGTTCTGTCATACTTTGGATGTAATACCAATGAATTGGTACTTGGAAACAGAGCTCCTCCACAGCACTGATGAGTGAGATATTTTGAGATAGGGATTATTAATGACATCAAGATTCAAAGATGGATTAAAATGCATTGATGAAGCGTTGCAGGAGGTCAAGGAAGTGATCTTCAGAATCTCATAAGATCCCTTGGATTTGATTCAGCCAGATTGGACCACCCAGCTGTGCCATGCACTAGAGTGCTACAACGTGACTGCTAAAGAAGAAGAGGAGGATCGAAGGAACATTAATATCCCAGAGGAAATAGGTTACTGCGAAGTTGAGGGGCCACAGATAGAGAATCCATATATCATCATGCCACTAAAAACCAAATAGGTGAACATTAGAATAGTGGTGAAACCAAAGTTTGCAAAGATTGGGGACTATTGGGATGATGCCACAGTAGACAAGGCCACTGAGCTGCTCTACGAATATCAGGATTTGTTACCCATAAAGTTTTTTTACTTAAAAGGCATCATAGGCAATTTGGGAGTGATGAGAATAACTTTGAAACTAGATGCAAAGCCTGTTAAGTAGAGGCCATATTTCCTTAATCCTAAGTAAAAGGAAAAGGTCTGCTTAGAGTTGGACAAGATGCTGGTAGCAGGTATTATTGAACCAGTGGAAGAATCTGATTGGGTGAGTCCAATGGTAGTTCAGGAAAAGAACTAGAATGATGAAATAAGGATTTGTGTAGACCTCAGAAAGATAAATGATGCTTGTGTTCATGATCCTTTCCTAACTACATTCACAAATGAAGTGTTGGATAATGTTGGCGGGCAGGAGGCCTATTCATTCACAGATTGGTTCTCTGGATACCATCAGATAAAGATCATGCCAGATGATAGGAGTAATTCTACCTTCACGACCGAGTGGGGATGCTTTCAGTATATGGTAATTGCTTTTGTACTTAAGAATGTGTGGTAATATTATCGCGTGTAGTCATTACGGCATTCAAAGAGTTCATTCAAAAGATTTTGGAGGTATATTTTGATGATTGGACAGTGTTTGGACTAGTAAAATTCCATGTAGCTAGTTTTCACTTGATGCTGGATACATGCCGAAGGTATCAGATCACACTAAACTTGAAGAAGTGCTTATTTTGTGTCCGTTTCGGAATTGTGATAGGTCATGTAGTGTGCAGACAAGGATTAATGGTGGACTTTGCTAAAATCACGGTCATAATTAATTTGGAGGTTCCAAGGAGTGTTAAACAACTACATGAAACACTGGGTCATAATGGATACTATCGAAAGTTCATCAAGAGTTATGCTCAGATTACCACACCGATGGAAAGGCTACTAAAGAAAGACGCTACATTCTGTTGGGATGAAGAATGTCAGTGGAGTCTGGATGTATTAAAGGAAAATCCTAGTCTTCTCGGATTGGAAGAAGGAATTTCATGTGCATGTGGATGCATCATGCATTGCACTTGGAGTAGACTTGCTGACACAGGCCGATGAAGGAGAATTGGATCACCTGATAGAATTTGCAAGAAGGAAGCTATCTAAGGTTGAAAAGAATTATTCAACAACAGAGTGCGAAGGATTTTCTGTGGTGTACATGCTCCAGAAGTTCAAGCATTATTTGCTAGGTGGACACTTTAAGATGTATAAAAACCATTCATCATTAAAATACTTGGTCAACAAGCCTATGCTAGGGGGGAATATGCAGATGGTTGCTGTTGTTTTAGGAGTATGATTTTGAAGCAATTGTAAAGCTAGGGCAATTGAATGTAGGGCTAGATCATGTGTCATGCATTGAAATACGAGAGGAGCTTACCAATTTGGAGGAAGGGCTTCTTGACATGCAGCTCTTTGCGGTGCGCATAGAAGACAATCATTTTGCAGACATTATCCACTTCTTGACTACGCGATCCAGAAGGATACACTAGCCAAAAAAAGAAGGAATTGGTGATGCACATGGAATATTTTTCTGTTGTTGCAGGTCACTTGTATAAGATGAGGTCGGACAAGATACTGTGATGCTATGTGCCTAATTTTGAACGAAACATATCTTAGCTAAAGCTCATGGAGGAGCTGCGGGAGGCCATTACGTAGGAAAAGAAACAACGCAAAATAGATTACACACTGGGTTGTGGTGGCCAACATTGCATAAGGATTCCAAAGCATATTGTAGGGTGTGCGATGCATGTTAGAGAACCGGCAGGCCATCGCGGAGGGATGAGCTGCCTTTGAATACACAGGTATCATTGCGTCCATTTGAGAAATGGGCAATTGATTTTTAGGACCGATTCAACCTCCAGGGAAGAAGACGGTTGCGTGATATATCATCACCGTGACCGAGTATTTGACCAGATGGGTGGAGGAACAGTCGTGAAGGACTGTATAGGGGCAACAATAACAAAATTTCTGTTTGAATATGTGTCGACCAAGTTTGGTTTCCAGAAGATTTTAATGAGTGATCGCGGTCCGCACTTCCTCAATGAGAGAATCAACACAATGACAGAGGAGTTCCAAGTTTATCATCAAAAGAGTACACCATACCATCCTTAGGCCAATGGCATGGTTGAATCATTTAATAAGATATCGGAGAAAACATTGGCAAAGGTTTTCAATGCATAGAGGACTGATTGGGATGTGCACCTACAATCTATGTTGCGGGCTTACAAAACTACTTGTAAGAAGCTTACTGGTTATACACCTTTTAGGTTGGTTTATGGCATAGAGGCTGTGATGCCTATGGAGTACATTGTGCCTAGTCTACGCATAGCAGCATTCACAGGGATGGCAGACTGCAGAGCCTTAGGAGAGTGGATCACCCAGCTGATAGAGCTTGAAGAAGATAGATTCTTGGTTGGATTCCATTATTAGGTTCAGAAGGAACGCGAAAAATATTGGCACAATCGGCACATCAAACTGTGCACCTTCAAGGTAAATGATTTAGTTTTACTATATGATGGTAAGTTTGATAAATTTCTAGGAAAATTTCAGATGCACTGGCTTGGGCCATATGTTATCAAAGAGATTACCTATGGTGGAGCATTTCAGCTTGTGAAATTGAATGGAGATCCATTTCTGGAAAAGGTAAATGGAAGTTGATTGAAGCCACACACTAAGGATATGGTCCGATGACTACATGATAATAGCATAGTCTTAGTACTCCAGGTAGCTACAAGAAGGCACAGGACTATAAAATACACTTCTCAGATTGTAGAGCTGCGCAATGAGAGGTCTGTGCAAAACAGGAGGATGTCACAGTACGAAAATAAGCGTGAAGGGAGCTATGCTATAGGAATGGAGACCGAGAAGCACGACAAAAAAGTGATCATTACCATCACTGTTCATGATTTGACTGCCATAAGATGGTTAAGATGAACGGGTGGCCAGAATTTAAGGCATTTAAGGTTGAAATCAAGAGTGAAATCTTGCGAAATTTGCCACCAATCTCGCATTTATGGACAGATTTTGGGGGGAATGGTGGAATTTGAATTTGAATTCACCTATAAAATACACATGACCATCCAGGGAGAAATACTTTGCATTCCGAGAATTTTCGAGTTGTGTTGTCTGTTGTGCATGAACCATGAGTTCTTTGAGGATTTTCTTGCAAGTCCCTTGTTCGATCAGTATTCAAAGGCCAAAAAAAGGCTTATTCGTGATGTTAGGATGAGGTCCCGCTGAAACTACGAGCACTGGAGAGATTGTTGCCTCTGAGGGAGCTACCCTTAAGGTTGTCAATATGGAGGTTCTAGCAACAATTCCTACGGCACCGATGTTGCCTAGGCCGAAGTCTATGCCAACGAGAGAGGTCCCCAAGCCGAAGATCTCCATGCTAGCAGAATGAATCGGGGGTGAGTCACGATATTTTTGTTGCGAGCCTATTGGGATAGGGTCCCCTAGGGTCAATTTTGGGGAAAAAAGCCCAAGTTTTGTTGTAAAGAATGTAAAGTCTTCGCAATTTGTGGTCGTGGAGTGCGTAGATAGTAAAGTGTCATAAAGGGTTTTACCCTTATTTTATGTAAGCTGTGTCGGATTTAGTAGATCTACCCATGATTCACGGACCATGGGATTGTATAAAAAGGAGATTCTTAGAGAGTCTAAGGCATGATAGATATCAATAAAGATGAATGTAATTTGTCAGTAGAAGAGAGAAGAAGCCTTACAGTAGAAGAGAGGCTTTGCAACTGTGTGTGCAGAGGACTAGAGTAGAGTCTGCAGCTGAGTGCGTGGACCCCTGTAGCTAGGTTCACAGGGAAGTCTTGAGTCTGTAAGAAGAACTGAAGTATTAATAAAGATGTTATTCTAGAAATTCCCATGTTTATTTATTTCCTTCTGTTATGAATGAATGCGCTATTATGTTATGATGCATGATGGGTTTATTAATTAATACTATATTGATGCGTGATTTTACATGATTTACATTGATTTATGCACACAAGTAATAATAATTGTTTATGCAAAGAATATCTTATTGCATGTTAAAGTTATCGAACACTTAAGCCGATCTGGGTAAATACAGAATTAAGGGTAATCACAGAGGCACATAAGTGGTGGATTCACATGTTTAGGTTCCACAAAAGACAGTCGTGAACACTCATGGAGGTATAAAATCTTATTAAGGGTAGGGCTTATCGATTTGCGCAAAGGCAGGTTTAGGGCATAAACAACATCACGCTCATCTCTGGGTGCAAAAAAATGGTTCTACCATCCCCCCATACTACCTCGGGTGAGACTTCAGTCCGCGATTTGTGAGTTGATGCCAAAAGGGCCAGTAGTGTAGGGATTTGTTTGGAAAATTTAACTCTGAACCTGGGTTAGGACCCACTAAGCCAACATCTTCATTCTGTATGAGGTATGGGAATTATGAGTTTGTGGTAGTTCCTTTTGGTCTAATTAATGCTCCATACATCGTCATGTGTTTGATGGATATTGTGTTGCATCCTTATTTGGACAACTTTGTGATATTCTTTGTTGATAATATATTGGTATATTCGAACAATGAGGAAGACCATGTAGATAACATATCAGGAGTTTTGATATTGTTGAGAGAGCACCAGTTGTATGTGAAGCTTATCAAGTGTAGTTTCTTTCAGTCTTAGATTCATTACTTGGGACATGTTGTCTCTAAGGAAAAGATAATAGTGGACCCATAAAATATTAAAGCTATCATGGAGTGGCCAAATCCTAAGAATGTGGATGAATTCATATCAGTCATAGGAATAGTAGGTTATTACAATAGGTTCATCAAGAACTTATTGAATATTGGCTATCCTATTACATCTTTGCAGAGGAAAGGAAAGAAGTTTGAATGTACTAAGGAGAGTGCAACTAGTTTTGATAATTTGAACCATTTGCTTACAAATGATTCAGTTTTGAAGATTGCAGATCTTGATAAGGAGTTTGTGGTTTGTATAGATGCTTGTAAGGAAGAACTTGGTGGAGTCCTGATGAAAGAAGGAAAGGTGGTTTTCTATGAATCAATGAAGTTGAATGAGCATGAGAAAAACTATGTGACCCATTCATGCATTCAAGATGTGGAGACATTGTCTCCTTTGTAGAAGGTTCATCTTGATGAGTGATCACAATTGACTGAGGTAATTTTTTGATCAATCCAATCTAAATGAAAGGAAATGTACATGGTTTGATACTCTCAATGAGTTTTATTTTGAGATCAAGTACATCAAGGGAAAACAGAATAGGGTTGCAGATGCTCTCAGTAGGAGAGTGCATGTGATTCATATTTCAGCTGTGAGCTCTTATGGGATAGATTTGTAGGAGCAGATATTGTATGTAGGGAAACATGATGATAGGTATCAATATTTAAAGCAGAGATTGCATCAACAGGGTGAAGGTGATAGGGGTGAGGAGTATCACCTCATAGTAGATAGCTTAGTCAGATTCAACAGTAAGATTTATGTACCAAATAGAAGTGAGCTCAAGAAACTTATATTGAGGGACTTTTATGTCAAGCCATATTTAGGCTACCCAGGATACCAGAAGACTTTAACATATGTTAATAAGTTCTATCATTGGTCAAAATTGAAAAATGAGGTGGCTGAATTTGTTACAAGATGTTTGGACTGTTAGCAAGTGAAAGAAAAGTGTAAGCATCCATTTGGTCTATTGTAGGCTTTTCCAATTCTAGAATGAAAATATGAGGTCCTTTCCAAGGACTTCATTATAGGACCGTCAAGGACATCAACGCAACATGATTCCATCATGGTTATGGTTGATAGGTTGAGTAACATATCTCATTTCATTGTAGTGAAATATACTAATTCAACTAGTGAGATAGCTCAAATCTTCATTGGGGAGATAGTGAGTTTAAATGGTGTTCCCAAAAAGATTATACCAGACAGAGATGCCAATTTTACTTCTAGGTTTTTGAAGGAGTTGTTTGTAGGCTTGGGGACAAAGTTAGATTTCAATACAACTTATCATATTAAGAGAGATGTAAAAACAGAGAGGGTTAACAAGATTCTTGAGGATATGTTAAGGATGTAAGTCATGCATTAGCAGAGGAAGTGGGAGGAGTACCTTCCAATGGTAGAGTTTTCATATAAAAATGGGTATTAGGAGTCCTTGAAGATGAGTCCATTTGAGGATCTTTATGACCGAATTTTTAATACTCCTATCAGCTAGAGTGATCCAGTGAGAAAGTTGCTAATTGGACCAGACATGTTGGCTGAGATGGAGTAGAACATGAAAGTTATTAGAAGGAATTTAAAGGAAGCATGGGATAAGTGATGAGTTATGTATATCAGCATAGAGAATCCAAGGCATTTCAGTTTGCAGAGCATGTGTACTTGTGCATCAAGCCCAAGAGGAGCTCCTTGAGGATTGGTTCATGTGCTAATTTGGCACCTCAATATTGTGGGCCTTTTGAGATCTTTGAGAGGATTGGACTAGTGTCCTACTAACATGAACTGTTGCCAAGAGTGAAAGTCCATGATGTTTTCCATGTTTCATTGCTTAAGAGATATGTATAAGATGTGGATAATGTGATTGATTGGTCTGTATTGTAGGTGGAACTTGAGGGAGAGTTTTATCCAAATCCACAATGCATATTGCAGCAGAAACAATGCATGCTCTAGAATATAGCAATAAAATAAGTTAAAGTGTAGTGAAAACACTTTGGGCCTGATGAAGCTACATGGGAAATGACTGAACAGATGCACGCTTTGTATCCTTCCTTATATTTTGGTTGGGAAGATGTATTGGGTTTATGTGTTTTGGTTTATATATATGCATATGTGTGTTTTAAATACTGCATTGAGCTATGTTATAAAGTTTCAATAACCATTATGTTGTAAATATTGCAATGAGTTGTGTTATAAAGCTCCAATAAGCAATGGGGTGATCATGCTTTCAACAATTTGATTTTTTGTAAATATTGCATCCAACTATGTTATATATGTCAATATGTAATATGTTTTGCAGGTTATAAGTGTCATAGAACACTGAGGATAATGTTCCCCCAAGGGGAGGGTTTTTTAATAGCCCTTGGTTGATTATCCATGTAAATAAAATAAAACCAAGGTTATGGGACATGTACTCCAAGCTAAATGGTTGGCAAACATTATAGTGGGAATCACTTGTGGTTTGTTAATGACTATGGAATTTGGAAGAGGCAAAGAGGAAATAAATGATCATTTAATATAAGAAAAAACAGAAAATAGGAGAAAAGGAAGGTGAAGAGACACAAATATGCATGCAAGGGAAATTAGAGAGAAAATGAGGAAAATGAAAGAAAAAGGAGACATCAATGATAAAAAGGCATCAGAGAAACAATTCACATCTTTTTGTCATTTTTGGCTTTGGATCAATTTCAGAGAGAGAGCTCCAAGAGAAGAGAGTAAGAAAGTAAGCAAATGAAAGAAAGGGAGCACAAGGAGAAAGTTGTATCAATAACTACAATAGGATTACATTGCAGGTAACAGGTTTCTTGTGTGATTTCCTTGCTATGATTTGGATTCATGATAGATGCATGTGGGTCTCTAGTTATTTAGTCTCATTGGCATGGAGATTTTCCTAGATTGATAATGGTCTCATCCTTTCCTTTCCATTTTTTGGATATTCATGATGCAGTGGGTTCCCCATTTACATTTCCGATTGGTTCTTAGGTACCCTATGGTTGTAGGTTGGAATAGAATATTTAGAGCCCTAGAGTAGCTTGGGTTCCCTAGAGGTTGTGGGTTGGGATGGAGATATCTATAGCCCTATAATGACTTTGGTTCCCTAGAGGTTGTGGGTTGAGATGGGAGATATTTGTAGCCCTATAACGACTTTGGTTCCCTAGAGGTTGTGGGTTGAGACAAAATCCCTGGAGCCTTGGAAAACTTGGGAAGATACCAATTTGGTTGGTATTAGTGATTTTTGGACCGGTTAGGTGAAATCATTGTGGTTGAGGGTTGAGGTGGTTTTTCCTTTGGAATTCCTAGTTGGTTCTATTTTGGTTTAACCCATATGATCCCACATTCATGATTGGAATATGGTGAGGGGGTGATTGGTTGAAAGAGAGATTTGTTTCAACCCAATCTATGGTCAGGTATTACATGGAAGTCCCTGACTTGGTTTGTTTTTTCATATGTTAATATGAGTTATTTTTCCAATATGACCTATGATCAATTGTACCGATCATTGTGTTGATTTTATGTCTCATTTTCATGGACTCTATTCTAGTTGTATGCTTGGATAGATGATGTACTTTTACTATGGATTATGTTAATGATTTGATAAGTTATTGAATGATTGATGAACGTATGGGCCAACAAGTGTTCTTACAACTATCTTGAGAGGCCATTGAGCCTTCTTGATGATTCTATGATGAATTTTATACTATTATGATTAAATATGCATTCATGAACTATAACTACTATGTTTACTACATTTTTGACAAAATGTTTACCATGATACTCGCATGTTTTGAGTGAGTTATAGCCTTAGAATTCATTGTTTAACTTGTTAGCATCTTAGACCTGATTCTGGAGAGTTCTAGGCATTTTGGGGCAGTTTCTTGTAGGCCATCCTTGAAAATGAGGCACATATCTCACAACCACATGCCTAGAAATGGAAAAACTTGGTCATAATCGCATGCAGGAAGGCTTAAGGGTGTGGATTGAGCCTCATAACTGGATGCATAGTGTGTCATGCATGTGGTTGGGGCTATCATGTTTATGAAAATAAGTTCTAGCTTGGGGATTGAACACCAGGGGTGGTTTTCAGCTTGTTGAGTGATTTAGCATCCCTAAGGGGTGGTAATATGTGTTCCGGTTTATAGGCCTCACTTCCATAACTAGAACTTGGAGGCCAGGTCAAGTCATAGTATCACACAACTCATGTTTTCCCTAGAGAGCTTGTAAAACTAGGTAAATGTAGGAGGTTGTTAGACATTTCTTATTTAAATTAAAAGACTGTGTTGTCGATCCACAAACTTTCCTCTCATGATTTCTTTCTTTAATTTGTTAAATTAACTAGTGTATAAATATCTCATTGATATGAAAGAGGAGATAAGGAATAATATATCATACATACTCTATTTAGAATTTTTGAAGACTCTCTATTTTTATTAATACAAGTACTCTATTCCTTAATTGAAAATGCATCCTTAGTCAATTTTATTTAAATTATTAGCGCTTTACACTCAATGGGAGCACCCCTGGAGATATGTAAGATAGTTTAGATGTTTTTCCTTTTTTTCATTTCAATTAGTTATAGTTGGATTTGCAGTTCACATATTTTCATCATTTACTCACTGTTGATTTCATTGCACAATATTGGTCGATCTTTAAAATTGAAAACAACCAAATAAATTTAGTTGTTAGTTATTTTCATTAAGATTTTCCACTCAGTCTCAGATTTATATTTTTTGATTGATTCATATCTCCATTGTGCACATTAGTAATCTATCATAATTTGAAGTTTTATTCTTGCTCTTTAGTTCATTTGATTTCAAATAGTTTGGTTTTGGAGACAGGGGCTTCACTAGGGGATCAATACCATATCACATGCATTCATATTGGGAGGTATATATTTAGGAAAATATGACATAATATATTGGGGGTATATAGTGGGTAAAGGGTTTTCATATTAGAAGTTATAAAAAAATGGAGCTCAAAGTTAATGAAAAATTATAAAGGGGTATAAAAAATGCTAATAAAAAATTGGATATCTACAATATCTGGTGAAAGTAGGGGTTTTTTAAATTAGTAAGGTGTATTGGGTTCATATTAGTAGGGGGTTAAATAATGTGCCTTATTGAAGGTATATTCCAATATGTAGTGAAATTAGGGGTATTGTTTAGTATGTCATGAATGCATGTGATATGTCAGATGTTCATTAAGTGAATCCTCCGTGTTTTAGAATTAGTTTCAATTCTATTTAATATAATATTTTTATAATTTTTTGCAGTAGGACATGATTGGATTTAAACAAGTAGGTTAGCCTTTCAATTTAATGCAACTCGAATATTCATTTTCATTTAATGAAAATAAAGTAGTTATTTCCATTTGATGCAAGTAGAATAATTATTTCAATTTGATGCAATTAGAATAACCAATTCTATTCAATTCAATTATTGTCATTTGATATTGTCCTTTTCAAGTTTGATAGAAAGAACATGTGCGTAGATTTGACATGCGTTGATATTGATTTAGTTCTATTCCACAATTTCCTTTAATAGATTAATCATTGCTTTGATAAAAAATAAAACTCCTAGCATATATAGTGCACATATGCTTCGCAAGTACATGAAACTTGTTTTGGAAATTTAATGACGAAATTTAACTATCAATTAAATTTTCCAACATTTTTGGCACCATTACTACGGAAGTGTATATAGGACTTTATTTTTTATTTTCATATCATACTATATGCATTCATTCTTTAGAAGCACAATTAAAATCAGATTAAAATAATTTAGGATGCATGTATAGAGAACACAACTCTAGGGGTATCTTTATAAGTAGAGGTATAGGACGTATTTCAATACCAACATCACGAACCACCCACGCCAGACCATGTAGTGCCACACCATCCACCAACACTCACATTCCATCCATAGTAGGTAGACATAGACTCCATGAGGTACATAGGTCTGAAATTCAACCTAGGGCTCACCAACTTTATCCAAAAAAGTTGTAGTTGAATAACCTACATCCTCTACCGAAGGAGCTGTATTTATTTCTTCAATAGTTGAACAACTACTAGGACAAGAGTTAGAAGTGCTTAGTGAGAAAGGGGAAGAAACATTTTCTGATATAACATTAGTATAAGAACCAGAGGAAGAAGTATATAATCCTCTTGTTGAATCTTGTCTTAGATCTAAAGGATCTACAATGGCAGGAGAAGGACAAGGATATGTACATAATGGAAAGGGTGAACTTAAGATTGGTAGAGGAAAAGTTAGAGGAGGAAATAAAGGAGGGGGTAAAGGTGGTAGAGGTGGAAGGGGAGATGATAGAGAACAATACCCTTATGGATTCCCTATCTTCGATGAAGATACGACAACTACCTGAAACATATATCACCTTCTATTCAACCTAATTTTCATGTCTTGAGAACTGAGGATCCTGAAAAATTTCTTTTGAAGTATTGTGTAGATCATATGATTATTTACTTGATACTCAAATGTTAAAATTTTTTCTAGCCACTCTAAAATATCAATTCCTTAAATGGTTCATGGGTCTTGGAACACACTCTATTAGAACATTAGACAAAATTAAGAGAGTATTCCTATAAAAATACAAATATTATTATATGCAACATAACATTAAGGATGAAATCTTTAAAATGGTTTAAAAAGAAGATGTAAATCTTGAAAATATGGTGGAAAGATTTTCCTACAATATCAAAAGAAGTAAAATGCACAATATAGATGAAGAGACACTAAAAACACTTTTGCTAAAAACCATTAGAGATGAGTGGATTGATCTTCTCATTTTAATTGGAAATTCAGATGTCTCTCAATTGTCATTTGAGGAAATTTGTGGCTTTTGTAAACACATTTCAAGAGGCAAAGAAAAATACAGAAAATATCCAAGAGACCCAATCATATCAAGAGTAAGTAAAAATTTGAAGCTAGAACAATAAGCATAGAAGAATTAGGAAATTTTCTTGATAATTTAAAAACAAATATCCTTGGAAACCTTAGTGAAAAATTGGATACTCTAAGGATTTAAAACAAGAAAAAAGCTAAAAATGCTGCAACATCTATTTTATGTCCTAGGTGTAGGAAAAATAATGTTTTACAACAATTCCCTCTTGGTAGTGTTGAGATATGTGTTATATATGCAAAAAATCATGATATAAAAGAGTGTCCCCCAATACATAGACTTAAGGTTGTCTTTTAGGATGAAGTTGGAACAAGTCAAGTTGAATCGCATTGCTTTATTGCTAAACTACCATGGCAGCCTCAATAAACAGTTATGGTGTAAGGTTCCAATGCTCAATATTAATCATATTCACAACCACATATCAATTGGAATACACCTATTCCTTGGAAACCTTGGCCACCCAACCTCAAAACCGATCTTAGGCATAAGGTTAGAAAAAATCTTAAGGTAGAATTCCTTAGTATCCTCAACTCTAACAACCATATCCTCAATACCAACCCCAGTACTACCCTCCTCAACCTACTCAACCAAAATTCCAACCCGAAACATCAAATCAACCACTACTCTTCCCATCCACTCCATTTCCTCAGAAATCCAATCAACTATCTCCTCAATTGATTTTAAATCCAAATAATAAAAATCTTCAACATCCCATTTATAATGTTGATGGACCAAAATTTCAATATTGTATGATAACCCCCAAGGTATAAATGATGTCCAACTTAGATCTGTTATTGTTTTGCTAAAGAACTCACCAACAATTGTCATCCAATAATTTAAGGAGGATAAAATTCCTAAAAAAAGAGGCATCTCTTGACCAAGAAAAGATTCCTCCAAAGGAAGATGTTCTTACACAATTAGGTGATAACCAAATAAATACAACTCCTACAATTCCCCTAGTAGAGCAATCTTCTATTTCCCTATGAAAGCCCCCTTTTCCTGAAAGGCTTAAAATTGATCACGGAATAGAAAGGAAAATTGTTTAGCTGGATATCATATGCTAGATGAATTGAGAATATTTGCATCAAAATTAATTTACTTTAGGATATAAAGGAAATACTATATTTGCAAAGATAATAAAGGAGTTGTGCATTCAAACACTAGGAATAAAAATAAAATATATCAAAAAGATTCAATTCGTATGAAAAATTGCAGATATTATGATGGGGAAACCAATAGTTCAAAAATATCTAGATCCTAGTAGCCCTATTTTAAAAATTCACATCAATGGTATTGAGATTCCAAACACTCTAATTGAATTAGGATCAACCATTAATATCTTGAGTAATCATACTATGGATCAATTGAATATTCTGAATTTTCAATATACCCAAACTCTACTACAATTAGCAAATTGATCTGTTATCAAAACAGATGGATTATTAGAACATGTGTTTGTGTATTTAGATTCATGGGAGTATCCCATTTATTTGATTATTTTAACTCCCAAGAATAATTTAGGAGGCCATCCATTGATCCTTGGTAGACCTTGGCTAGCTACAACTGATGCATTCATAAGTTGTAGATCTAGTGATATGTACATTTTTTATGGTAACTCTACTAAGAGATTCACATTGTATCCACCTGCAAAAACAATAACTGAAGTAGAAAGTGAAGTTTGGATTGATGATGATAATGAAGACTTTTAGGACATTCAACCAATATTTACTCTTTCACAAATAGATGAGGAGGATCAATTGATAAATTTGATGAATAATAATGATTCTTCTTCATATTGTGAATAAGATCAAAGTTTTCAAGAGCAATATAATATTGAATTTTTATCATCTCATCAATATAAAGTAGATTTTCATTCTATGGAAAAGTTTGGCAATTCTTTGATAGAAATTTTTCCAGGTAAAACATTGAACATTAATAATAAATTGGAAGAATTTCAAAAGAGACAATTGATAAAATTTCTACAAAAACATTCCTCTTCATATGCATGGGAATATATTAATATGAAAGGAATTGATGCGTACACATTTATGCATCACATTTACATTCATGAAAATTCCAAAACTATTACACAACCTTAGAGAAGAATGGATCCCAATTTGAGAGAAATTGTTGAGGAACTACAAAAACTACTCAATGTGAATTTCATTTATCCAACATCAAATAGTTAATGTGTCTCACCTTTAGTGATTGCTCCTAATAATAATGGAAAGTGGAGAGTGTGCATTGGCTATAGAAAACTGAATAAGTCTACTTTAAAAGATCATTTTCCACTACCTTTCATTGATCAAGTACTATATACCTTAGTAGGGAAGAAATAATTTTCATTTATTAATGGTTTCACTCGATATAACCAAATACAATTGGCACTAGAATATCAAGATAAAACAACCTTTACATATCCATGGGGTACATATTCTTACAAGGTACTTCCTTTTTGGTTATGTAATGCACCTACAACATTCCAAAGAGTATTTTTAGGTATCTTCTCTGATCTCAGTCATGATTTTGTAGAAGTTTACATGGATGGTTACACTGTCTATGGAAATAATTTTGTATAAGCCCTTGAAAAATTAGAAAAAGTTCTCATTAGATGTTAAGGAATAAAATCTCTCATTAAGTCAAGAGAAATGTTTTATGACGTTTAATGAGGGAATTGTTTTAGGCCACCATATTTCAGGTGATAGAATTAAGGTGGATGCATCTAAGGTAAAGGTAATTTATAAAATTTCAATTCCTACTTGTCAAAGAAATGTTAGAATTTTTCTTGGTTTTATAGGATATTACAAAATATTTGTAGAAAACTTCACAAAAATAGCCTCTCCACTCTTTAAACTTGTTACAAAAGATTGTGTTTTTTTCTAGAATTTTGATTGCGAGAAAGCATTGGAATCATTGAAGAAAAAAATTATTGAAGCAATAATCATAAGAGGGCCTAATTGGTCTCTCCCTTTTCACATTTCAATTGATTCTTCAAATACAACTTTAGGATCTGTGTCGGGACAAAAATATCTAACTCATGCTATTTATAACACAAGTAAAAATTACACATTAGTAGAAAATGAGTTTTTAGTTGTTGTTCATGCCATTAATAAGTTTCAACACTATATCACTAGATATGAAACATTCATTCATACATAGGATTCTACTATGAGATATTTAATGAATTTAACTCTTATAGAGTTAAATTACACATTAGTAGAAAGTGAGATTTTAGTTGTTGTTCATGCCATTAATAAGTTTCGACATTATATCACTGGATATGAAACATTCATTCATACATAAGAGTCTACTATTAGATATTTAATGAATAAACCAATTACTAATGGAAATATTACTAGATGGTTTCTATTATTAGAGGAATTGAATATTACTATTCTACATAGGCCAGGAAAGGAAAACACAATGGTTGATTTAATTTCTAGGATTCATAATGATAATAATGATACCCCTATGAAGGATAATTTTCCTAATGAATATATTTTTGCATTGTCTACTAAAACTCCTTGGTTGGTAGATTTTGCTAACTATTTGGATGCATGAAAGTTTCCCCCACAATTATTGTTGGAAATAATACTGAGAGGGGGGGGGGGGTGAATCAGTATTATCATATCAATAAAACTTTTCAAATTTCATGCTCAGAAACATATACGCTACTTCAGTTAAGTGAACTAGCGTGTACATGCCACTGTGTCTAAAGCAACTAGCGTATATCCAGAAATCTTATGATTCAGTTAGCTTATCTTCAGTAAATGCATCAGAACATTATTAACCACATTGACAGTAAACAGGTGCAGTATAATAGAACAGATCATCACATAAAAGCCACACACATGAACACCATGATATAAGGTGGAAACCCAATGTGGGTGAAAACCACCTGCTGCAAGTCGTCTCTTTCTTTCTTTAATAAGAAACTTCAGTTTACAATCTTTTGTACTGGTGCAGCCTTATACCAGTACGCAGGCTACAACCTACAGAGGGCTACAACCCTCTCTCGTTTTCCAACTACTTCTGGAAGGGAGCTACAACCCCCTCAGCTCTTGTACTAGCCGATCCATTTACTAGTACGTAGGTGCTGACCCTACAGAAGGCTACAACCTTCTTTCCTACAGGGACCACATTTCATCAATTTTCAGACTAGATCCATGAGTATAAAACAAACACTGCTGCAATACAATCATCAACTTATACTTGCATCATAATTCTCTAGATCACCCAATACTGAATCACTGAAACCCTGTCATCAACAACACAGAACACAAACCAGAGCCCAGAACTCTGCAACAACCACCAGAATCAACAACAACCTAAAATATCAAATCTTATTATGCATACGCTACTTCGCTATACCAAAACCACGTGTATACGCGCTTTCTCCAAAGGCAACCCGCGTGCAGATCTAGAAATAATTACTTATACCTTCGCTGTCAGATCCGACCCTTGCCGAGCGTCCCGAACAGATAACCAGCAATACCAGATCTTTTCACTTCATCAGACACACCTTACTTACACCTTTTGCCTAATGATCTTCTCCTTATATAGCCTTAGACACTCCACAATACCACGGACCAAAACCATAGTAACACAATACCATCAACTTCAAAAACTAGGGATCGACACGCCCGTCGAGACACCATGGTCCAAAACCATAGGCACAACTTCCAAGGACTAACCGCCACGGACCAAAGGTACTTTTCACATGTACGCGCTTTTACTGAAGCCAACCTGCGTGTACACGCTGGTTTTCCTTAATGAACCTGCGTATATCTCTTTCTTGTCCTGCTGTATTGAGATCTGTCCTCTAATTGAGTTGCCATCACTTGTACCTGTCTCTGAGTGAGTTGCCATCAAGGACAACACTTGTATCATAATGCCAACAATCTCCCCCTTTGGACTTGATGGCAACCACCACACCAAGTCACTCTCCCCCTTTGACATCAAGGGCAAAGGGCGGACCAAGATATTCTCTTCTTTGGTATACCTTCTGCTGTCCATACTCCCCCTGAGTACCTGCTGAAATCTCCAAATGTGCTCCCCCTTTGTGTATGCCAAAGTGTACCAATCTATCCATGCTCCCCCTGAGCAGATGCAGGTTCTAAGACCAGCAATAACATATGATCTGTACCATACGCATAAACCTGCAATACCATTCCTTTTATCAAACAACAAGATGTATCATTTAGTTTCATCAGCAACTTCCAACCATAATGCCAACAATGAATAATTTGAAGTATATGCTCCCCTTGAGCATGAGCCAACCATGACTGAACCATTTCCTGAGTCTGTTCTGCTGCCCTTTATGCTCCCCCTGAGCCTGAGCCAACCATGACTGAACCATTTCCTGGGTCTGTTCTGCTGCCCTTTCTACATATACGCGACTTTGTAGCCTGTAACTCGTGTATATACGCGACTTGTCTTCATTATATCAGCGTATGCAAGATGGAATACTGAAATTCATCACTTTCAGATTCCCCTGTGTCTATTGTGTCAGCTGTCTGAGTTATGCCACACCTTTCTGTCTCTGTCTTCTTCCTTTCCTGGAACTGTGATGATGTATGGTCCTCTTATTTTGAATTTTGAAATCTGCTCCTGCATTCCCTTGCTTTATGCCCATAGTTGTTGCATGTATAACATCTTACATATTTCATGTTCCTTCTATCGCAATCAATTGCTTTGTGTCCATATGCATTGCAGGCAAAGCAATATCCTCTGAAATACCTGGGATGCGATGATCTTTTGTGATGGTCTTGAACCATTCTACTTCTACATCTGGCTGCAAGATGTCCAAGATTATGACATACATAACATTCAACATTATTCAGTGGAGGAAATAATCGTCTATCACGTCCACAGTTAGGAGTAAAGGATCTTCCTTGAGAATTTCTTTCCTTGGTTGTTCCTTGTTGAGCATTTCAGATTTCTCATTAGAGTTTCTTGCCTCACCTTGTGAACTAGATTCACCTTCAACATATTCATGAAAACCAAGACCAGTTTTGATAGCAGGAGACCTTTGACTATTAAGAATATCGTCCAAGACTTTAGTACTATCTTGAAATCGTAAAAGCTTATCCTTTTCTTCTAATTTACCTTTCAAGATATTTACCCCAACTTGATGTTGTTCTTCCTTTGACGCTTCGAATGCGGCTTCTGATGGTACCTCTTGTCGCATTTCAAAAGCAGTTAAGATCTCGTGAAGCTGTGACATGGTGATTTTCTGCACATTCTCCTTTTCTTCTATGGCAGATACTTTAGAATCAAATTTAGTAGACAAAGATCTCAAAACCTTTTCAACTAAGACAACTTCCTCAAATTCTTCACCCAGATCCCTCATACAATTTACAATCTCATCCATACGCAGGAAATAATTAGCTATGCTTTCATTACTATGCATCTTAAGAGTTTCATACCAGATTCTGAGAGTTTGAAGCTTTGCTCTTTTTACCTGATCATCTCCTTTGTAGCTTGTAACGATTTTGTCCCATATTTCCTTAGCTGATTTGAAATGCATGATCTTCATAAATTCTGATTGTGTCAAACTACTCAATAGAACAGTAACAGCTTTGGCATTAAGCTCATATTGATTTTTCTCTGTTGGATCTGTAGGAGTTGCTGATGGGAATTTGTATCCTCCTTCTACGATTCCCCAAACTTCTGCTCCAAGTGATTGTAGATATGCAGTGGTTCTTATCTTCTAGTGGGTAAAATTGTTCTTGTCAAAGACTGGTGGCCTGATGTGTGCCTCTCTTTCTGGATTAGCCATTCTGATGGATCTTTTCCTTCAAGCGATCAAGCTTCCTCTGAAGAACCTGCTCTGATACCAATTGTTGGAAATAATACTGAGAGGGGGGGGGGTGAATCAGTATTATCAGATCAATAAAACTTTTCAAATTTCATGCTCATGAACATATACGCTACTTTAGTTAAGTGAACCAATGTGTACACGCCACTGTGTCTAAAGCAACTAGCGTATATCCATATATCTTATGATTCAGTTAGCTTATCTTCAGTAAATGCATCAGAACATTATTAACCACATTGACAGTAAACAGGTGCAGTATAATAGAACAGATCATCACATAAAAGCCACACACATGAACACCATGATATAAGGTGGAAACCCAATGTGGGTGAAAACCACCTGCTGCAATTCATCTCTTTCTTTCTTTAATAAGAAACTTCAGTTTATAATCTTTTGTACTGGTGCAGCCTTATACCAGTACGCATGCTACAACCTACAGAGGGCTACAACCCTCTCTCGTTTTCCAACTACTTCTGGAAGGGAGCTACAACCCCCTCAGCTCTTGTACTAGCCGATCCATTTACTAGTACGTAGGTGCTGACCCTACAGAAGGCTACAACCTTCTTTCCTACAGGGACCACGTTCCATCAATTTTCAGACTGGATCCATGAGTATAAAACAAACACTGCTGCAATACAATCATCAACTTATACTTGCATCATAATTCTCTAGATCACCCAATACTGAATCACTGAAACCCTGTCATCAAGAACACAGAACACAAACCAGAGCCCAGAACTCTGCAACAACCACCAGAATCAACAGCAACCTAAAATATCAAATCTTATTATGCATACGCTACTTCGCTATACCAAAACCGCATGTATACGCGCTTTCTCCAAAGGCAACCCGCGTGCAGATCTAGAAATAATTACTTATACCTTCGCTGTCAGATCCGACCCTTCCCGAGCGTCCCGAACAGATAACCAGCAATACCAGATCTTCTCACTTCATCAGAAACACCTTACTTACACCTTTTGCCTAATGATCTTCTCCTTATATAGCCTTAGGCACTCCACAATACCACGGACCAAAACCATAGTAACACAATACCATCAACTTCAAAAACTAGGGATCGACACGCCCGTCGAGACACCATGGTCCAAAACCATAGGCACAAGTTCCAAGGACTAACCGCCACGGACCAAAGGTACTTTTCACATGTACGTGCTTTTACTGAAGCCAACCTGCGTGTACACGCTGGTTTTCCTTAATGAACATGCGTATATCTCTTTCTTGTCCTGCTGTACTGAGACCTGTCCTCTGATTGAGTTGCCATCACTTGTACCTGTCTCTGAGTGAGTTGCCATCAAGGACAACACTTGTATCATAATGCCAACAATTATCAACCAATGAAAAGCAAAAAGTCATAAAAAACAGTGCACCTTATTCATGGATAGAGGAAGAATTTTACCTAACTAGACATGCTCTGATCATACAGATATGTGTTTGATAGCATGAAGTACCATAGATATTAAAATATTTCCTCAATGAACCATGTTGAAGACACTTTGTTGACAGAAGAACTGCTTACATAGTCCCTCTTTTGGGATATTATGGACCTTCTCTTTTTAGAGATACCAAGTAATATGTCAAAAGATGTGATAACTACCAAAGAATGGGAAAAATCGTTCAATCAGATGAGATGGCTCTACAACCTCAGATACTTGTAGATCCTTTTGAAAAATGGGCCCTAGATTTTTTTGGTCCAATCAATCCTCCATCTAAATAGAAAAGGTATATACTTGTTTGTACAAATTATGTCACGAAATGGGTAGAAGCTAAACCATTTCCTTTTGCAACTAAAAAATTTTGTCTTTACATTTATTTTTGAGGATATTTTTACTCGTTTCAATGTCCCAAGGGAGATTGTGGCAGATCAAGGCACCCAATTCACATGCAAGTTGGTGCAAAAAATTATGGAAAAATATGATATGAAACATCGAAAGTCTACTCTATATCATCCATAGGCCAATGGGAAAGTGGAATCTACCAATAAGGTACTTGAAGCAATCTTATCCAAGACTATATACTTGAAAATAAGAGATTGAGTAGAAAGTATTCCAAAGGCACTTTGGGCATATCATACCACCTGGAGAAATACTACTAGATACAATCCTTATGAGCTTGTCTATGGGAGGAAAGTTTTTCTTCGAATTGAGTTCCAAGTGAAAAATTTTAGAACAACAAGATCTTTTGGGGTTGATCTATCTAATGCTCAAAAGCAAACGTCAACATATTTGAACAAGCTAGATGAGACATGACAAGATGTTATCCAAAGAACCAACATAGTCCAACAAAAAAGATCGGAATGGCATGAAAAATTCAGCAAAGTTAAGAAGTTCAAGGAAGGTGACTGAGCTCTTCTTTTTTACTCTAAATTCCAAGATTTTCAAGGAAAATTTCAGACTCGTTAGATTGTTCCCTATTAGATAGATACTACCAATGAATCAATACTATTAATGAAGAAAATATCACCTTCGTTATTAATGGTCACAGATTAAAGCTATATGATAAGACCTTGATAGGAGAAGAATTTATCAAATATTTGCAAAGTAATTATGATTTCAATTCAGTTGAAAAAGGAGATCCTTCTCCTCTTCTTCCAACTAAATTGTAATTTCTTTCCACACACACACACACACACATATATAAACCAACATTTTTGGCATGTCGATATAGAAAATATTACCTTAAAACCAAGAATTCTTCACAACTTGTATTTTCATAATTCCTTGTCTTGTCCCATTTCATTTTTATCCCTCCTCCTTATAATATTTTTTTTAGATCTTAAGTATTTTTGGAGACCTAGTTTTCTTAAATATTTTTTAGAGGTTAGAAACACCAATGAAAATCAGCCACAAAAGAAACAACATATTTTTTTAAAAAGCTATAAATTTCATAAAGCAACTACAAAATTTGACAATTTCTGTAGCTTAGTTCAAAATTGGCAGCTAATGACAAACCTACAAGAATAAATCAATAAGTAAACATCTGAAAGGAGTCTTAAATATTAAAATTAATAAATGGCTACATTGAAATGCATGTACAAAGGATATTAAGTCATTTTCCATTAAGGAAAATATAGATTTATGGGCTTGCACAAAAACTTTCATACACCTTCTTTGAAAATTATGAGCATGTATTATAACCCTGACTATACTTATCATCTAATTTTTCTTATCAAAACCCATTCCATCATGATAAAATCCTCCCACCACACTCAAATGATTTTAAATATCCCAACAATCCTATAAAAACAAATCAAATGAATTCGTGGGAAATCACTAGTAAAATAGGAGTTCCAATTGTACTCAATCACTTGCCTAATTTACCCATACCCTACCTCAATCATCCATCAATCCCATTATACACCACTATATCAATATTAAACCATCCCTATAAAGAAAGAACAAATTTGTGGGTGCAACTTCCTTTTTGTCATGGGTGCTACTGTCAAATTTGAGCCATGTGGAGCAAATATTTTTAATGCTTACCCTTGAGTTAGAGATCAATTGTAGTGAGTAAGATGGCTTCAATTATTTGAGAAATTCATTGGCTATGAAGAGGAGGTCACGAGATAATTTTCTAAAGAATTTGATGGCATCAAAGTAAAAATATGAGATATTAGGCTTAATATTTCCGAGTCATTCATAGCATAAGAAACAAAACTGCCTCAAATTAGAGAACATTGGTTCAAAATTCAGAGGCTCGAGGATGAATATTGGAGGAATTTATTTCATAACCCACACATAGACACCTCAACATTTAAAAAATGGACACCAGTCACTACATTGAATACCAAATGGAGAAATCTACTATTATCCCTCCAAAATTTTCTAACTTCTAAAGGCAGGGTTGGTACTATGCTCTTTTACCATGCTAGGCCACTCATGCATTTTGCTGAGGGAAAAGAAATGAATTTTCCTTACAATTTAATGTGGAGTTTAAATAAAATGGCCTTCAATATTCAAATATATTCTCAGAATATCAATAAAGGCCTATATCATCATGGTATGCCAAAAATTCTCATGTGAGCTCATCTAAATTCTATTGATGATAACTCGAAATATTTTCTAGTTAGAAATCATTTTGTAGAAGCTTCAGAAGAGGAATAATTACAGAAAACCAAGAGAAATCGATGAATAAAATCTCAAAACCATAACCCTAAAGTTTTAATAGAGAAATAAGAGGGTATTCCAACCAATTAAATAGAACCAACGGAAATTCTACTAGAGGAGGATACAAAACTTAGTTAGTGCTTGGAGAAGATCAAATAAAAAATAAGAAATATGAGATTAGAAGAGAGAAAGTCAGTAAAAGAACACAAGAACTAGAGGCCACCAAGACGACATAAGAATTTGAAGATAAGATGCAAGGAAATGGAATCATGAGAAATATTACATAATAAATAATAAATCCAGAGTAGAAATTGAGGAGTAAACAACTTTTGAAGCATTCAATAGAGCCAACACACCAAAACCCGCTAAAAAATTTTAATATTGAAGAGGACTATTATTTTTACATTAGAAAAAAGTCATAATTTTCATTCAATCAGATTCTAATGTGAAAAAATCCCGTAACTAACCCAACTCAACAATGAGTTTATGAATATTTGGAGAATTTGGAGCAAAGAGTGTAGAAGAAGGTAGAGTCCCTTGAAGAAACTCAATTTCATGATTTTTTTTTATATGATGATGATACTATAGTTGATTTATAGGTACATACAACTACTTCTCAAGAGAAACAAGAAACTATTCACACTCTCAAGCAAGATATTTCTTAGTTAGAAGTACTAAACAAGTATATCAGAGAAGAAAATGAAATGGTAAATGCACAAAATTAACTTTTAAAAGCACAAAATGACACTATGTTGTTAAGCATGTGTTTTTGCTATAAGAAAAACAAAAAGCCTAAAACAAACAACAAGGTGCTCAGAAATAAAGCTAGAGGGATGGAAGCAAAACTTCTCTTGAGAAAACCCAGATGGTATATTAATGTGAGAAACAAGGGAATGCCAAGAAATTTGGATGTGTTGATCCAAGCCTCAAAGCAACACAAAACCAATGATATTTCCTTAGTTTTGAGTTTTTGCATGACGGCATGCAACATCCTCAACATGGTGGAATGTTGGATCCTCGAATTGTCCTCAATCTTGATATTATTTTTCAAATTTTCCCTTATTTTCATCCATCCTACACCTTTTTTGATATATTTATAGGTCATAATGTCATTTGGGTCATCTCCAAGAATATAAAAATATATCAAATAATTTTATCCGAGGATCTAAATTTTCTTTGTGAAAATTCACTAAAATATCTCTGGCTACTGAATTGTAATGTTTTCGTAGCTGACTAAAGTTTTCGTAGGATAATCCACGGTTATACATGATGTAGATAATTTCAAAGAGAAAACAATACATGAGACGATGCCAAATGTCAAGGACATGCTCATCCACCTATTATGCCAACTCAAAAGATCCATCAGACTAAGAATATGTTTGGTTAAATGTCTAGGTCAACATTGCTCTGTTTGTGTGCAAGGGTTTCAGGGAGTAGTTTTGACATCAAGCGAGAGAGTCTCATGATAACTAATAATTGATGTGTAAAAGACCATAATCTGTATGATTTTCTATGACAAAGAAAATCATGCCAGATCCATTTCTTATTTAAATTCAAAGATTGTTTTGTTGATCGAGGAACTTTCCTCTCGACATTTCTTGCTTTAAGTTGTTAAATTAACTAGTGTATAAATATATCCTTGATATGAAAGATAAGATAAGGAAGAATAAATCAAATATACTATGTTTGGAATTTTTAAGACTATCTATTTTTATTGATGATGATGATGATGATAGTGGTTACCATCCACTGAGACCAAATTGGTCTATCGGACCTATAATATTTTTAATTTTTAATTGTCTGGCTCCTCGTCTTTCTTGGCGAGATTGGTGTTGTAGCTCTCTTTTTTTTCTCTACGGTCTTCCAACTTCCTTTATCTTGCATCTCCTTCATCTCTTCTGGTTCTTGAGACAATGGTGTCTTAGCTTCGCGATCAATTGTGTTCTTCCTGTTACGCGGTAATTTGTCACTGTCTCCTTGTCAGTCTCCCTATCATGCCATGAAATCAAATCCACCATGTTCATGCTCTCCAAACTGGCCAAATGACCCACTTTGCCTAAGTTTATTTCATTAGCGCGTCTGTCATTAAAATAACCGCGCTGACGGGCGACTTATAGTGTTACTGGTGCGCTGCCAGCGCGGAAGCACACGGGTTTCCCGCGCTGGTCAAATTTTATGCGCCAGCGCAGCCTATGAAAGTATCAAGCCGCGCTGACACAACCTCTACTGTTATTGTGATGCGTTGTCAGCGCGTCAGTTCAATGTTGCACCCGCGTTGATCCAGTTTGGGCGAATTTGTTCCAACAGCCAGCCTTCCAGATGGTTCCAGGCCTGGTTGTTAGCCTTGTGAGTATCGCCCTCCCTTCTATGGCATGTCTATTCGTCATTTGGAACCACCTTCCTTGAAGATAAGCTTGTCCTCCCACCATTCATGGAGACTCCTTCTCTACTTAAACCTCCACCATTACCATGAGCAGCTAGTTTTGGATAGAGTGGAATTCATAGTGCTTGGTTTGCTGCTGCTAGTAGGTAGTTGGTGTGACAAATGTGGTTTTGCTAGAAGAAGCTTAAGGAAGGTTGTGAGTATTGCTTGTGTGAGAGAGAGCTTTTTGTGTTGGGAGAACTTACCTCCAAGGGTGAACGCTTAAGAGACTTGCTGGCTGGACCCTCAAGAGAAGGACTCAGCGTCAGAACATTGGTTGTACCTTTCTCTGTTATTGATTTAATAATAGATGACTACTGTTATGGTTCCATTCTCATTTGTCTTGCAATGGTTAATGTGAATTACATCCTTTCTAACTGATGTATAATTGCTTTTATTAGATTTCAGGCTTGTGTTTGTCTTTCTCTTCGTGTGTGCTGGTATCTATTCGCGAAGATCGCGGAAGATTGTGACCGGCCAAGGCGAAGGAGCGAGAGAGACATCTCTTCATCAAACAATAGCGTTGGAATCGAAGTAGGTGTTCTTTGCCTCTCTTTTAATTGCAATTAGGAACTTGCACAGTAGCATTGATTGATTGTTGCTAGTCCCATTCTGGGCTAGTAGGGATCGCCTCTATCCGTAGAGGGGATTTGCCTCTCCAACAATTTGGCGACTCCGCTGGGGAGCTGGCCTTTTTGTCTCTTTTGTCCATCTTTGTGTTTGAATTTGATTGTTCTCTCTTTTCGAAGTTGGGGATTAGTTCTCTGCTTTTAGCCCTCCTGGTTCAATCCGGGAAATGTCTTAATTTTTTAAAGAGTTCTGGCCTTGGTTTGGGAGTTTTTGGGCTTGATTTTGCCTCTTTTTTAACCTCAGCGCGGTTTATATCAAAACAGTTGCGCTGACAGCGCATAGCTGTTTCTTTAAACCTGTTGTCATCGCGCTTGTACGTAAAACAGACGCGACGGTTCTGAAATCGAACCAACGCGCGTAATCCGTGTCCTTCCGCGCTGACAGCGCCAAGTTGCTACGCGTGACCTCTTGTCAGCGCACAGTTGCTGAGCGCTACCCGCGCTGATCCTGTAAAATTGAATTTGTTTCAATTTTGCCTCCTGAGCCTGTTGGTTTCACTATCTCCAGCTTTCTTACTTGGTTTATGATTTGATATTCATTGCTTGAGCTGTTACACACTTGCTTGCGAAGTCTTGTTGGACGGATTTAATTTTTGTGTCCCGTGACCTAGTGCCATCATCCTGTTTTCACTGGATTGACCTTGTTTTGCTCACTTGTTCACTTGTTCACAAAAGTTCGTTGTTGCTTGCCTTTGTCATTGCGGAAACCTTCCTCTTTTTGCTTTCTTTGCTTGTTTGCTTGAGGTGATTGTTGTTGAACCAGTCCTCGGATTGTTTCACTACCCAGGCACAGATCACAGTTGCTAGGGTTCAATCGACTCTTTTCGCGCTTGTTGTGCTTTGCATTGAGTGATTTTGCTTCTCGTTGCTCGGTGTTGTTGTCTCTCAAAATTCATTTTAAAGTGCATAGTGCCATTGAAAGAGAAATCAAACTCGCATCTTTTGCATTTAATAGTTAATGAAAAGAAGAGCATTCCATTGATTTGTGTTCTTAAAAAGAAAAATTTCATTTCTTTGTCATTAGCTGCATTAGGTTGTTTGATTGTTTAAGTTCATTTTGTTTGATTGAAAGCTCTTAACCTTCTCATAGTTAGAATTCATCTAACAAAATGGTATTCTTTGGCATGTAGTTTGCATCTAGGAAATTGTGAGAGATCATATGATAAGGCCTGAAACCGAAACTTAATTCAAGATCAACCATAAAATAAACTGAATAAATCTAAAAACGCATTGGAACTTAACGCTCACATTGTAGAGGTCTAGGCTAGAGACGTGTTCCGGCGTCTTTAAACATAGTCACTATTGTTTCACATTATGGTTGGGTGATTCCTCCTTCCGTGACTCGATAGTGGTCTAACACAGACTGTGCTCCCACGTACCGTCGCGTATATAGGGAGACCCCACTAGGCTTTTAACCTTGATCCATAGGAAGCCGAGTCTGCCGCCCTACGAACCGTAACGCACCGAACACAGCATTCGGGAAGATTGACTGCAGTACGGAAAGTCCTTGGTTCTCATACGATTTCCAAGGTGTATAAGCAGTTTTACGGATTGCTTGGTAAACCCTTTGCCTAGAATCTCCAGAGCAGTCACTTTTGATCCTTTTCGGACTCCCTAAATGAAAAGGTGCCAGTGAGCTTCTTGTCACTTCGTGCTCATTAAACATTCGAAGGAGACTAGAGTCATCTTTTCGTCCTTTTCTCGACTCTTGAAACATGAAAAGGTCAAGTTCAGTTCCTGTGTCTTAAAAATTTATTCGGCCACGATAACATCACCTGGTTCGATTTCGTTCGCGTTATCTTGAGTAGGTTTCTTTTCGTTTGCAATGGCAACCTTCCCAGGATTCACTAACCCAGGTTCCCCTCCTGATGGGAATCCAGGTCATTTCCCTCCTCTCGAGAATGTTGGTGCTCCGTATATGGCAACGTTGTCCCTACCAGGGTTAACTGTTGGGTTGCCTGTTTGGTTGTTTTCAACCTCTCTGGTCCCTACCGTATCGGTTGTTGGTCCATCAGTCCCTCCACCTGAACAACGTCATGTTGATCCTAAGGTGGATCTCTCCCCTTCGACGCCTTCTTCTATGTCTTCCTTTCGTTCTTCGCCTGGTGAAAGCCTCGAATCAAGTAACCGGGTGGCTAAGAAGAAGAAGAATAAGACGAAGAAGAAGAAGGCTCATAAGGGAGAAGTCACGAGTCCCAAAACCCCCGCTAGTACAACTGAAGTCGGGCCACCTTCTGCCCCTCCGCGGAAGGTCAAGTTTCCTAGTCGGTTATGCAAGGAAGACCATCTTCTTCGTGATTGTCCTGGCATTCTCCAGGTGTTAGAAGTCTGGTCTCACGATCCGGCCCGCCCTTCGTCGTCCGCTGAAGATCATGGTGATGCTACCTCATCAGTTGGGAATAGTAAGGGAAAAGGGAAAATTTGAGTCCCTTGTAGACTTTGTGAAGGAAATCATCCCCTTCACCTTTGTCCATTCATGGATAAAGCCTCCAGTGTCTTGGAAAGTCTCTCAGCTCCCTCGCCCCAGCTTCCCATTGGGTATCAACGTCTTTCTGCATTTGCAGATCATCCGCTTCCTGACAAAGAGATTGGTTCCCATTCTTCTCTTGTCCAAGCCCCTCTTCCCAAACCCGGCCATGTCTAGCCTGTTCCAGACCAACCATTGGTCGGAAAGAGTGACGACTCGAGTCCGCCGCTCGCTCACTCTGTTTCGGAAGAGAATCATGCTCACGTTCTTCTCCTCTCTTCAGATTCTACGGAGTCCCGAAATGACTCTCCTGACCCAGCTGCTCCCGAAGGTTCTCCTTCGTTCCCTTTAGCACCTGGGGGCAATCATACGATTCCCCCACCAAGTAGTCTGGTCACTTCCTTTGATTGGAATCGGCTGATCGTCGGTCGCCTTCCATTCCATGTGCCCTTCCAGGTTACGGTACTTGCTTGTGATAAGGCAGTACCTGGCACTCTTTTGGATGAAGGTGCGTCGGTCAATCTTATGCTGTACACTACTTGGCAAGCTTTAGGTTCTCCACAGCTCGGGCCAGTCACACAGAATCTGTTGGCCTTCAACGGAGGAGCCTGTCCATCTCTAGGAGTTCTCCTGAAGTTCCCCATTACTTTGGGAGGAAAAACCGTCTATATAGACGTCTTGGTTACCCAAGGTGTCTTACACTTTAGTCTTCTCCTTGGTCGCGACTATGTTTACGCCATGGGGGCACTTATTTCTTCACTTTTCCATGTGGTTTGCTTTCCACACGATGGAAGAATTGTGACTATCGATCAATTGTCGTTCGCTAGCCCCCCGATGCCTCCTGCGCAGTCATCGCCCCCTCCTAGTTTTTATCCACCCGTTGTATCTGCCCCATCGCAGATCAACTACGTGGCCAACTACCATGTGCCTATATCCAGTGATGACACCGTTGTGCATAGTGTCCTGGGGGCATTAGGTCCTGATTTCCAAGATGTGGTCCTTCCATCCGGAATCACGCTCTTGGAAGCACCGACTTCCTATTCATTATGAAGCAGTCTGTCTGGAGCACAGTTCCCTGCCCTGTGTCAAGCTCGCTAAAAAATGAAACAAGGCGTCTCGAGGATAGTTGTGCTAATGTATCAACCTCGTTAAAACAATGAAACAACTTTATATCCGAGGATAGTTCTTTTATCAGTGTCAACCTCGTTAAAACAATGAAACATGAGCTCATGCAATTCGAGCGAAATAATCTCTTATGTCAACCTTCAACCCATTTTCAATGGACTGAAGCTTGGGGGGCATGTACCTCGAATTGAGACACGATGCTGGGGAGCATGCCCGTTTCCTTTTCCATCAAGCATAGTTTGCATGTATATACGTGCCTTTAAGCTTGCATCAAAAATAAAATCCATTTTTCAAATCATAGTTTGCATACGTGATTATCATGTGTGTTTTTCAAGCTTTTGTAAAAATAAAATATATGCGTGTGCGTAAATACATTCCACAATGGGTCGTTTTTTATGCAAGTAGATACATCAGATCACACGTGTGTCGAACAGTCGCATAGCATATAAAACACATCATCATATGTAAAAGATCCATCTAGGATAAGCATATGTAGATAATTTCCTTTCCAAGCATAGTTTACATGTGTGCCTGCATATGTGTTTTTTAAGCTTGAATAAAAATTAAAATACATGGGTCGTGTGTTGTGCAACTGATACATAGATCACATTTGTATTAGACATAACATATTAAAAAACATCATCACATGTGAAACGATCCATCCAAAAACATATATATATATATATATATATATATATACATATCGTGTGGCGCACTGAGGCGCTAAAAAATAAGTGTATATGTCCAAAAAATAAAGCCGGTGTTCTCAGTACATCCGAGACATATGTCTCTCAAAACATCAGTGGAAGTAAAACCTAGGCGACTACTAATCTGGGTTATGCTCTCTATAGCATACTGCTGCCCGTGCCACTCGCCTCAAAAGGCGGTGCATCCTGGGTGCCACCCCCACTGTGTGGATCTGATGCTCTATAGGGACCTCCTCGACCCCCTGGTAATCTGGCACTCCCTCCAGCAAACCCTCGAGGTTGCGAGCTACAGTCTCCGACGTATCAACTCCTGGAGGAACTAAGGCCAGGGCTCCAGCTCCTTGCCCCTCTCTCCGTGCTGTTGGGGCTAGGCCAATGGGTCTCACGGGTCCCACATCTGCACACCGTGACATTTATTAAGACATGTATATTAAAAATCAAAAACATTAAAAAACATTAAAAAAGAGATCAAGTGTCATACCTCCATCATCCCAGTGCTCGCCCGCGGGCAGTAGCATGTCAGGATCATTGCGGAAGTCCATGCCAGCATATGGCCAGTCCTCCACGATGACAACTTGTCGATCCAACCACTCTCGGAATACACTCCCCAAGATACTGGGCAGCCTCCACCTCCACGTGGCATAACGCGGGCCCATCGACTGGCCCTCGTCTCCTGAGGACCTCTAGGTGGATCCACAGCCATGGTCTGTAGCTGTAGGGCCGGCACCCGCTCCAGCATGAGCGGAAGTAGAAGCAACCCATATGAAAACTGCTTCGACTCTCCGCGTCGGCAGTTGTTCAGTTGCCTCTTCATGCTAGTGGTCACAGCTACTGCCCAGTTGAAGATGGTGGGTTGTAAGCACTCCAGAGCTAGTAACAGTTAGGTCTTTGAGGCCTCATGATTGGCCAAAGAGCCCGCTGCCCGTGTCACTAGAAAGAGTATGGTACGAAGAGGCATGTCTGCCACTGTCGGGATACCAACTTTCCCGCTCCGTGTTTTCAAAGCCCATGGGCACACTCGAGCCATGAGCTCATCAAGAGTCTCACCGCTGGGTCGTTGCCCCTCCAGGATGGGCATTCGACCCCGGCACGATAATCCAGTTGAAAAATAAATGTCCGTGGAATCAAACTCAATGTCCTGGCCACGGATCGTGAATTTTCCGTCCACTGGGTTCCAAGCTCTGATTAAGAGCTCAAGCAAGTCAGGTTGCGCCCTCAGGCGCGGAGTCAGGAAGAATTTCAAGAATCCGCATGCTCGCACTGCATTTCGGCATTCGGCAAGTGCATAGGCGGCTATATCCTCATCATCGTGAGATCTCTCTTGCCACACAAAAGACATTTTTCCCTGCAAGACCATGAAAAAATATTAGGTTGCTAACCGTTGAGATTTGTACGTCCAATTTTTTAAAAAATAAATCTTTACGGCGCTAGCGCGACTGTTTCTAAAACAGTCGCGCTGAAAATGGCGCACCGTTGTTTTTTCACTGGGTCAGCGCGGAAGCACACGTGTTTTCCGCACTGACCCATGTGTTGGTACATGTAAATATAAATCGATCAGCACGGACCCGAGCGGGAAACCCGCGCTGACCGAGAGCGCACCAACGCTCAAAAAACTCGCCCAAAGGGCCACATCCCACCATGGAATTGCTCAAAAAGGGGCTTAAAATGAAAAGTAGGGAGAGGAGAACCTACCTGGAACAAGCTGCCGGATGAATGGTGTCTGTACGGGCTGGAAATCGCTCCGTCAACCTTGCAGCTCCTCAACGTTCTTCACAACTCAAAATGGTAACAATGGTAAAAAATGACTTTTACCCCCTATTTATGGTAAAAAATTCATAATTCACTATAATTTCTTATCAATGTGGGTTTTTGTCGTATTTTCACCATGGATTTAGCACTAATGTCACTGAATTATGCCTTTATGCATGTTTTACTATGTTTTTATGCATATCGAACGGATTTATGCGGGTGGTGTTCTTGTGCAGGTACTAGTAACCGGCGTGGTCATAACAATTTTTCGCACACTTGGTCCCAAAAAATGTCGTCTTTAAGCTCTTTTCCGACATGAATCAAGAAAAGATGGCCGAGCTTCCTTTCGGCTCGTTAAAGGGAATGAGAGGCGGTCGTTTTAAGCTCTTTTTCCGACCGTGTAACTTAAAAAGATCGCCGGGTGTTTGTCGTTTCGCGCTCGTTATTGGCCCTAAAACGACGTGCTTCCGACCGCTTTTTTACTTTTTCAGGTCGAAGTCACTATTCACGAAAAGTACTCCTCGATCGTAATGGTCGGGCGGTTCTTTCGGGCATTGTTTTATACTTTTTCGGGCTCGAGAGACACAACTTTACGAAAAAGGACCCCCCTGGAGTCTCCTTTTCCGCTGTCTTTTCAGACTCTCTAAACAAGAAAAGACGCCGAGCTTCTCCTTTGTCAGGCTCGTTAAAACTTAATGACATCGGACATCGTCGAAATGACACTCTCCAAGCATATGCTATCCCCGTCAAGCTTGTCATCCAAAAATAACCGGGGTACCTGCCAGAAATGGTGGGGAAAATGAAACTGTAATAATGGTCGTGTCGGCAGTTTGTCACTCTTGAACATGGCACTCCTCTGCATTCGTGTCTAGGTGGGGATTTCTCATCTTGTTTTACACTAGCCTCCGTGGGTTTGGGATATCCTGTTTGACCTATCATCTGCTCATTGCCTTGTCACCATGACCTCTGCTCATTTTATGTCAGATACTGCCAAATCCGTTTTTGTGCTGCCAATATGTTCAAGAGAAGTTGGCCTCTGCAAGATTACCACCTCCTTCTGATGTATCACACAAAATCTTTATCCTTCTCTATCTCGTGTCGATGATGTGGGAAACATCACGGCCCACCTTCGATCAAGGTTACTTCCTGTCGAATCCAGCTCATTATCCAGGAAAGTGACCTAGAGACTCCCTTCAGGTGCCTTAGAGCCTGCATGCCTCAATGGCAGGTTCTTCGTGTTCGACGTGAGGTTTTCATCATTGGCCTCCGATTGGATGATTCTGCGGGTGTTCGAAACCAGCACATTGATTCACACGCCGCGGATTGTACCTCTAAGTACCTTGAGGACCATTGTCATTATTGGTGGTACCTCTCGTGTCTGTTAACGGTTTTCATCATTGACTGGTAATCAGACGATGTTCATGCATGTTCGACTTCAGCTTGTGTATTCACATGCTTGAACTTGTACTTTGTTCGGGTTGGGATGGAGCGCAAGACCCTGGTTTTTGTCTGTTATGAACCAGGCTGTGATTTTGTGGATTGTTATTGCATGACTCATTGATGGATGGCTGCGCCCATACCTGAGTCTTCGGGATGGCTGCGACCATACCCTCTTATATTTATGGTCTTTTCAGCTGGGTGGCTGCGTCCATACCATAGACCTTCTTCGTATGTCTTTTGGATGGCTGCACCCATGCCTAGACTACATGTGATCGAGATATCAGTTGTACATTCATGCAGGTCCTTCCTGGTGGTGTTCCAGTTTAGCAGTTTTGTAAAGCATTTCACCCCTCCCACTCTCTCGGGCTTCATGCTTTAGGGGGCATCTGTTACGCAGTAATTTGTCACTATCTCCTTGTCAGTCTCCCTATCATGCCATGAAATCAAATCCACCATGTTCATGCTCTCCAAACTGGCCAAATGACCCACTTTGCCTAAGTTTATTTCATCAGCGCGTCTGTCATTAAAATAACCACGCTGACGGGCGGCTTATAGTGTTACTGGTGCGCTGCCAGCGCGGAAGCACACGAGTTTCCCGCTCTGGTCGAATTTTATGCGCCAGCGCAGCCTATGAAAGTATCAAGCCGTGCTGACACAGCCTCTACTGTTATTGTGATGCGCTGTCAGTGCGTCAGTTCAATGTTGCACCCGCGCTGATCCAGTTTGGGCAAATTTGTTCCAACAGCCAGCCTTCCAGATGGTTCCATGCCTGGTTGTTAGCCTTGTGAGTATCGCCCTCCCTTCTATGGCATGTCTGTTCGTCATTTGGAACCACCTTCCTTGAAGATAAGCTTGTCCTCCCACCATTCATGGAGACTCCTTCTCTACTTAAACCTCCACCATTACCATGAGCAGCTAGTTTTGGATAGTGTGGAATTCATAGTGCTTGGTTTGCTGCTGCTAGTAGGTAGTTGGTGTGACAAGTGTGGTTTTGCTAGAAGAAGCTTAAGGAAGGTTGTGAGTATTGCTTGTGTGAGAGAGAGCTTTTTGTGTTGGGAGAACTTACCTCCAAGGGTGAATGCTTAAGAGACTTGCTGGCTGGACCCTCAAGAGAAGGACTCAGCGTCAGAACATTGGTTGTACCTTTCTCTGTTATTGATTTAATAATAGATGACTACTGTTATGGTTCCATTCTCATTTTTCTTGCAATGGTTAATGTGAATTACATCCTTTCTGACTGATGTATAATTGCTTTTATTAGATTTCACGCTTGTGTTTGTCTCTCTCTTCGTCTATGCATGTATCTATTCGCGGAGATCGCGGAAGATTGTGACCAGCCAAGGCGAAGGAGCGAGAGCGGCATCTCTTCATCAAACAATAGCGCTGGAATCCAAGTAGGTGTTCTTTGCCTCTCTTTTAATTGCAATTAGGAACTTGCACAGTAGCATTGATTGATTGTTGCTAGTCCCATTCTGGGCTAGTAGGGATCGCCTCTATCCGTAGAGGGGATTTGCCTCTCCAACACTTCCTTTTGAAGATAGTCGGAGAAGAGGTTTGGTCTAGGAGATCTGCTTTGTTGTTAAATGAAGATTTATTTTGCACGATATTCGAATCCTCATAACTGTTGACACTTGAGGGGTTGTCGAGTGCACTTTTTTGTTGTTGGGCAGGGCTTTCTCCATGCTTGTCTTGAGAGTTGTTTCTGTCTTGCCCAATTTCTTGTGATTCAGAGTTTTCTCTAAAGTATTCTTCTTTGATGATAGTGTAGTGTTCCTTTTGTGCTCCTTCCCACCAAGTAGATCTGTGGTGGCTTTTTTTACCAGGATTTTTCTGGGAGGCTTTTGGGAAATTTTTGGCTAGATGGCCTGTCTCAAAGCAAGATCGACATCGGAAGAGGACACTTTCATAATCGAGTTTCTGGTTCCACACATAATCTTTACTTGTTAGGTTTATTTCCACTGGGAATCCGACACTGAAGTCCATTTCCACACAAATACAAGTACTCTATTCCTGAAGTGCGAATGCGTCCTTAGTTAATTTGTTTTTGAATTCATAGCGCCTTACACTCAACGAGATCCCCCCATCGAGAGTTGTAAGATAATTTAGATGTTTTTTTATTATTTCAATTAGTTACAATTGGATTTTTTGTCCACGTCTTTGTTCATTTACTCACTACTGATTTCATCGCACAAGATTGAGCGTTCTTCAAATTAGAAACAACCAAAAGCATTTTAATTGTTAGTTCTTTTAATTAAGATTTTCCAATTAGTCTTAGATTTAGATGTTTAGATTGATTTATATCTCCATTGTGAACATTACTAATCCATCATAATTTGAAGTTTTAATCTTTCTCTTTAGTTCATTTGATTTCAAATAGTTTGTTTTCAGAATCAATTTCAATTCTATTTAATAGAATAGTGTTTCAATTTATTGTAGTAGAAAACGATTGCATTTTGACAAGTGGAGTATCCTTTCAATTTAATGCAAATAGAATAGTCATTTCAATTTAGTGCAAAAGAATAGTTATTTCGAATTTGATCAAAGTAGAATAGTTATTTAAATTTGATGCAATTAGAATAGCCAATTTAATTCAATTTAGTTATTTCCATTTGATCTTTGTCCTTTTCATGTTTGATAGAAAGAATATGCGTGTAGATTTGAGATGAGTTGGACTTCAGTTAGTTCTATTCCAAAATTTTATTTAATAGATTAAACAATGCTTTGATAAAAAATATAAATCCTAGCATATATAGTGCACATATGCTTCATAAGTACACAAAACATGGTTTGAAAATTGAATGACGTAATTTAACTATTAATTAAATCACCCAACAGGTTCTTATATGTACATGTTGGATTTCATATTCATGCTCACAACCAACCAATACTTCCTCATCAAATATGGAAAATGCTTCACTATCAAGACACACAAGGGAAAGTCCAAAATGTTTTTGGTAAGTGTCAACCAAGCTAAGAAACTGATAAGTTCTAGAAAGAAGTATGTTATACTATTTTTAAGAGAAAACTAGTGTGTAAAAGAGTCAATGACAAATAATTCATCCTGGTATAATTGTACTATGAAACAAAAGAAACAACTAGAAGAGTTTCTATAGGAATACAAAGAATTTTTCTAAGAGCCTAAAGGACTACCAACCAAGAGGGAAGTGGAGCATGAGATTGAGCTATTGCGAGAATCCTTATTGTCGAACATTGGGCTATACAGGGAGTTTGTTATGGAAGTGAGGTGAAAAAGGATGGGATTACAAGGTGTTAAACAAAATCATACTCAAGAGTAAGTATCCCCTACCCAGGATACATGATTTTTTGGATAAGTTGTAGGAAGCCAAATACTTTGTGAAATTGGACTTGAATTTAGAATATCAATGGGTTTGAGTTAGAGAGGAAGATACCTAAAATATTGCCTTCAAAATAGGAAATGTTTGTATGATTGGTTAGTCATGCCATTTGGCCTGTGTAATGCACCATGTTTATGAGGTTAATGAATGATATATTTTTCCCTTTTATAGATTCATTTGTTGTTGTCTATTTGGATGATATGCTGGTATATAGTGATACCTACAAGGAGAACATCTCACATTTGACATAGGTGTTAGAAACATAAAAGAAGCACCAATTGTTGGAAAATTTAATAAAATGTGAGCTTGCATAGTAGTCTTTGGTGTATATGGGGTATGTGATAGCTAGAGGAGAGCTAAAGATAGATCTTTCCAAGATGGAGGCCATCATGAAGTGGTTAATGTATACTAAATTTTCTAAGGTTAGGAGTTTCATTATGGTAGCAGAATACCTAATGAAATCCATAGCCTCATTTTCAACAGTAGAAACACAACTACATGCAATTACAATGAGTGGAAATATTTTTTACTGGGGAAAGGGTCAAGAGAGGGAATTTCAGGAGTTAAAGAAGAAGATCAGTTAAGCACCAATTATGTAATTACCAAACTTTTAACATCTATTTTAAGTAAAGACATATGCAAGTGGGTATGCTATGGGAGTGGTCTTGATGTAAGGAGGAAATCTTGTATGCTACCATTCTGAATTATTTCATGAGGTAGTTCTTAACTACTCTACCCATGACAAGGAACTCTATGCCCTAGTGAAATTTTTGAAGAAGTGGAAATATTATCAAATGGGAAAGGAGACACCAATCTACATAGATCAACAACCATTACAATATCCACATGACCAAAGTAAGCTACAAAAATCCAGTCATTACAAGTTGATGGGGTTTTTAGAATGATTTCATTTGGTGGTCAAGTACAAGAAGGGAAGAGAAAATACATTAGCCGACATGTTTTCAAGGCCACCTATATCAAAGAACATATCTTTGGAAATTTTGATGCACATGGAGTCCTCCACCCATGATACATAAAGGGTGGCATATTTAGAGGATAAGGAATTCAATGAGGTTTTTTAGTAGTTGTAAAGCCAAATTCATGTGCATGTTGGTGACATCAAAGTTAACTATTGTTGGCTTGATGGGGCTTGGACCCACGTTCAGAGTTAGCTGCACTAACCAACAAAATATTACACTACCATCCCTTTCGGAAACAATCCATGTAGCGCAGACTATAGTCTCACTCGAGGCAGTATTAGAGGATGCTAAAACGAGAATTTTGCTTCCAAAGGATTATGTGATGTGCTTCTGTTGGATTTAGGGCTTTATTCCTATCTTCGTGAACCCTAACCCTTAAAACCTAGAAATTACAGTAACTAATAGTTAACAGATTCAAACCATGCGCTGATCGCACTAAAAATTCATAAAATCATGTAAAATAATAGATCTACCTCTTTCGTGCATCTATCAAGTACTTTTCATGATAAATTGCAGTAAATAGAACAAACATATAGTAATTTCAGCACTAAACAATTAGATACACAAATAATGCTCCAAAACAACCTTTATTATGCTTAGATCTTCAATTACAAACTCTTCCAACCCTATGCACACAGATGTAGGGGCACGAGCACTCAGCTGCAGACTTATCAAGGTCTCTGTGCACACATCTGTAGCAACCTTCCCCTTCGCCTAAGTACAGAAACAAACGTCTACCTCCTACTTATATGATTCCCTAATAGATTGATAGATATCTCTTATGACTCTCTTTGAATCCTTTTTATATCATTATCTATTACAATACTGTGGTCCACGAACCATGGGAGGGTCAAAAAAAAACTTATTCTTAACAAACTAAGGGGATTTAACCTTCCTAAATCCCTTTTGACTCTTATCGACCTACGCGCTTTGCTCCTCAAAATGTAGAGACTTTACAATATTATCAAAACTTTTACAAAATTCAACCCCAAGGGACCCTATCTCAACAGGACCCCAACACAAAGTCGTGACTCACCCCAAGTCACTATGCTGGTGTTGCCTCAATATTCACCTACAGACCGCTGAATTCTATCTCCAATGCTTGAAGATCTATTGCTTCCTGCATAGTGGCCTGATGAACCTCTTCAACTAGTTTCTCGGTAATTCGACCTTCAACTACAAGGTGCATGGTTCTTTGTGTCTGTTGCATAGCCTTCAACTTTCTCTGCACCATCTATATTAACTATATTTCCTCATCAGCCCATCTGCAGGACCATTTTTTGGCTTGAGGGGGCATGGACCCATGTTCAAAGTTAATTATGCTAACTAACAAAACCTTATACTACCAGCCCTTTTGGCAACAGCCCGTGTAGCACAGGCTGCAGCGTCACCTGAGGCAGTATTGGTGGATGCTAGAACTAGGCTTCTGCATCCAAAGGACTATGTGATGTTCTTCTATTAGATTTAGGGCTTTATTCCGATCTTCGCGAACCCTAACCCTTAAAACCCAGAAATTACAGTGACTAATAGTTAACAGATTCAAACGATGCACCAATTGCGCTAAACATTCATAACATCATGTAAAATAATAGATCTATCTTTTTCATGCATTTATTAATTAATTTTCATGATAAATTGCAATAAACAGAGCGAACATACAATAATATTAGTAGTAAACAATAACACACAGATACATAGATAATTCTCCAAAATAACTTTTATTATGCTTAGATCTTCAATTACAGACTCTTCCAACCCTGCGCACACAGATGCAGGGGCCCAAGCCCTTAGCTACAGAATTACCAAGGTCTATTTGCACACAACTGCAGGAGCCTTCCCCTTTGCCTAAGTACAGAAAACAAACTTATATGTCTTACTTTGATCGTTCCCTAATAGATTGATAGATATCTCTTATGACTCTCTATCACTCCTTTTTATATTATTATAATACCATGGTCGGCGAACCATGGGCAGGTCACAAATCAACTTATTCTTAACAAACTAAGGGGATTTGACCTTCCTAAAGCCCCTTTGACTCCTATTGACCTACGTGCTCCGCTCCTCAAAATGTTGAGACTTTACAATATTATCAAAACTTTTACAAAATTTAACACCAGGGGACCCTATCCCAACAACTACCATCTCCAATATGGGTTACTCCACATGATATATAAGTTATTTTTTTGTAAAAGTTAGTGACTATAGTTGGTTAGAGAGGCTCACACCTCCAAGGTTTCAAGGAATTTTGATGTAGGGAATGATAATGTCCAACTTGCGGAAGTATGTGTATTGATCCAAGATGTAAGAACGTTTAGCGAGGTTCATAAGAGGATGCATGCTTTGTTGTACTAGCAATTCTAGTAAAAAGAAATAGGGTTAATATAATCCCTTTCCTATAGCCACTCATCCTTAGGAAATAATTTCCATGGATTTTGTGGGAGGTTTACCAACAAATAGGAAGGGACATGCCTACCTGTTCATGGTAGTTGACAGGTTCAAAAATATGTGTGTTATGCCATGTTAAAATACCATTAGTGGGTGTTATAACATCTTTCAGTTTATAGACAAAATTATTTTATATTGTCTAAGCAACTCCCTTCCCCTTGTAGACCTATACCTCATTTCAAGAAAAGTATTTTTCAAAAACTATATGCAAATTTTCCCATTATTAAAATAAATGCATACACATTCCTTATGAATAATAACCATGTACACTTTTTTAAAATTTGAAAAACATATAAAAAGTAAATTTTCGAGGTTTATGTGTTTTACCAAAATCCCACCTATAGGAGTCCATGGCATAAATGAATTAACTGGTTTTAGGTGGTATATATATACCCCTTCGGTAAGACTAATCGATTCCTAATGAGAGGTATCATCATTATGAAATTTTTTTCCAAAATCAGGTTTGCAATTTTCCTATGCCTCCTACACTCCCAGTCTTTAGGAAAACCTTGTTCCCTTGCAGAGATGCTCAACCTCCTTATCCAACATATTATTGCAGATATTGGAGAGGAAGTATTTGATGGATCGGGCTTGATGGATCTAGAGGAAGGTTTCCTAAGTACCTTTGCTTAGTATCAGGTTGTAGCTTCACCTATTCTTGTTGCTTTCAGTTAATAAAGAGATTCATGTCTTATTTCCAAATTACATTGTTATTCTATGGATGTTAATTTGTGATGATACACACACACACACAAACACACGCGCGCGCACACACACACACACACAAACACACGCGCGCACACACACACACACACACACATGTTCTTGTACTTTGAATTTGGTTATCTACAAATGTCTCTATGATATATTTGTAGGTCTACAAATTTTGGAAGATTATAGAGGGTTTGGACCCTACGGGATCTACTTCAAATGTAGGAACTCCAACTACACTTATAATCCTTAATCTTATGAATTCAAGTGCTTTGAATGATTGTATGATTTCTCTTGGTTATCTTTTTATTCCACTCTATTCTAGCTCTCAACCCTAGCCCTTGGAAACTTTTCCCTTCAATAGAATTGGTGAATCCACCAGGGAAATACTTGTAAATTATTTCCTAAAGGGTTGTTCAGATTGATGTGGGTGTTTGGTATGTTGTTTTATTTATTTCTCAGTCTCTTGGCATCTTGTGTTACCATATCCTTTAGCCTAATCTTTTAGATTCAAGCTTGCATTTTCTTTTTTCCTTATTTTACCTTGTAGACGCATTTGTTATTCGAAATAGTTTCATATATACATAGTTGTAGTGTTTTCAACTCATGCATATGCATTTTGTTTGAGAAAATAGTGCATACATACACAAAATTTGTTATATATAGTCACATATGTTTATGGAAAAAGTGAAATTTTCACTTGGATGAGTCCTATGAAACCATGAATGTGTTTGTTTATGGTCTTATATCCGTGTTGAAGGTTCAAAATCTTGGTGTCAATAGTTTTTTCTTGATATCTTTCATTTGGGTGAGAAAAGCCTTGTGTTAACCAAGGGTTTTTAATTTGTGGAGCCTGTGTAGCATGTTAGGGTCCTATAATTTATAGGACCAACTGATGATTGGATGTTTTCTTTCAGTATTTCAAATTGTAAATAATATTTCATATTGCAAACGATTTCCAAAAAAAAGATATATAAATGAAAATAAAAAATGAAAAGAGGGTATATATATTAAAAAATAGAAAAGGAAAAAGAAAACATAAATGATAAAAGGACCCCACAGAAAAGAAAAAATGTGAAAGTGATGCCAGTTGAAGTGCCACTAATAGTACAATAAATTTTGGAGAATAAAATTATGAAATTGTGTGTAGCTTGTTCAAAATGCCACAATACTTCCTCTTGCTTGAACATACTGTTTAATCATGTTCAACCAATTTTCAATTTCTGTCAATTAGATTAGAATGAATAAATTATCCAAACAATGTAATCTTGGCTAAGATTAGATTAGGTAGATTAGGTGAATAAATTAATTCAATTGTGTAATATGGATTAATGTAATGTTTAGATTAGTTTTGAATAGGTGTTTATTCCTTTAAATGGAAAAATAAATGAGGGTTTGCGCTCCTAAATGAGCCCTAATTACTTTTAATTAAGTCAATTTAGGGGAAAATTAAACTCATTATGAAACATGTTAACACTTGGTGTTATTTGTCCAAAGTTTGGAACTTATTGTAAAAATATGTGCGTGATGGGAAAATTTGTCTTTAATGTTTAAATCGCACTCATCTCTCCCATTCTCAATCATATCCCCATCTCATCGAACAACTCATAGGCCATTTTGGCCCCCCCTACCATGTTTCCCTTTACTGGCGGGGGGGGTCCCCAAAAGCGATTTCCTCCCCCCCAGTCCCACTCTTATGTGTTATAACCATGGAATTTTTCACCCCTGCTCTAAATACCATATAACACTCCTACCCCCCTCTGAAAGTAATTTTTCGCAGCTCCCACCATAATCCACATTCCTAGTTACGTCACCCTCCACTTTCGCTCCACCTCCACTCCCCTACTGCCACGTATCTCCTTCCCGCCAATGGTCCCATGCCTCCTTTTGCTTACTGTTGGTCGCCCTTTCACTTAACCATTGTGCCCTCCCATTCGCCACTTCCTCCTGTTGCGATTTTCCATTGCAGAGTAAATGGTCCTCCCAAATAGTCGTTTCAGAAAACGGTCCCACTCCATTCCAAACCTATAAAACTTCTCTCTTGCCTCCTATCATCCTCTTTCCTCACGCTCATACTCTCACCCTTTTATCAATTTGATCCCTATTTTCCCTCATCACCTATCCATTGCTAATAGAGCAATTCCCTGCAGGTTCTTCTTCCTTGCACAATTAACTGTCATCCCCTGCACAATCCATAGTTATCCTATGCAATTTCGTCCTATTATCATGATGGCCCCAAAAACCAAAATTGATGCCATTGTGGTGAATATGATTCTCTCTCCCTCTATGGATATAGACCACATTCCCTTAGCTAAAAGAGACTTCATAATCGTCGAAACATAGTGTGAATTCGACGTCTTCGAATTACATTGTTGGTTTCGTCACACCTATCTTGACTAGTCCAACAATACCGATACGACCAATATGAATTCGAATTCTTCCTGAAGTACCATGCCTATTATCTCTCGAGTAAGTGATATATCATCTCCCCTAATTTTGAAATCCTTTTCACCAATACCCTTGAGAATATAAATCTGATGTTGCAGTTCCCACAGAGTGAGTCCCTGACTCCCTTTTCCATTGATTCTCCTAAAGAAATTTACCAAAATCTCACTTTTCCCTAGAGAGCCAAGATTTTTTAAGTCTTCCTGACCGAATATTCTCAATTTCCAAAGAAAAACCCCTTATCTCTCTTCTATTTTCCCCAAAGAACTAGATAGATCATCTATGTCTTATCTTGCCTACTTGGGTACTTCTTAGATGAATGGGTAGATGAGCCTATTTTAGGCTTTCTATCCACCCTTTTCATAGAAGAACGACTATCAGTCATCTTTGACTATGGTCAATTTCTTGCATATGTAATGCATGAACAGTTCCTTCAGTTTTTAACTCAAGGAATGTTAAGATATTCTTCCATTATTATGCATATGCTTATTTTCTTCCAGACAGACAAGTTTCATTTTGCAGTATAGAAACTCAATCAACAAGGAGAGCCTTAGTCCATAATCTGTTGGACTTCAATTATTAGAAAAAAATCATAGGAGTACAGGTTCAAATATTTTATAGATCAGTTTGTATATCCAACAACTTCTTTACTGAGTGGCCAGCAAATTCTTAGGATTAGTGAGGACATTCAAAAGGTGTTGCATCTAAGTGAGTAGGTGAAGACATGAGATTGGTATTTATACCATTCGTTTATAGAAATCAGGGTTTATGGCTTCGATATACCACCCTATAAACTACCGAAGTACCTTCCTATGGGGATATTTGCCTTGCAGTACACCAGGCAAATAATCCAATTAGACAATAGTCACATTGTGTCTGCTAAGAAGAAGTCTCAATTCAGAATTAAAACATAGATAGGGCCATTTATCTATAATAGTAGAGAAGTAGGAGAGGAAGCAGACCTCCTTTTAAAATAGATGAATTTTCCCCTTAGCTTAACATGGTCTTATGACCCTTTTGTGATAATTTTTTAGCTGAGGGTGGAACATAAGACAACCCCCTACGTACATACCTAGAGACTAGAAACTGAGAAATACATGAATCAACAGGAATGGATAGAGAACACATTTCAGGAAGCTGAAGAGTGTGTGTTTTCTAGAATTGCTTCAGAGACTCCTACCCCTAGAGAGAAAACTGATAAAATACCAAGAGAGGAGGACTCCCCTTCAGTCATAGAATTCTAATCCAAGGAATTCAAGATTCATTCAAAGAAGACAAAGACAAGCTCCAAGGTAGATTTACCATCATTGGAGGAAACACAGGGTACTATTGTGCTCTCTGGCCTTCACAGTTTAAAGTTTGGTAGCATCGCCACTGATTCTCCATCATCTTCAACCACCAAAGAGAATCTAGCTACAACACGTCATACACCAGAGTCATTTATAGAACATAGGAATCTAGATATATTTCAAATATACATAGAAATTAAACAGAGGAATGAAGCCCTCAATGATAAAATTTATGCTCAATTCAGGAAGCAGTCTTCCTTGATTCAACACAAGCTCATTTCGGCCTATGACATAGAGAAAGGAGGAATGCATATGGCATTCTTACAAGAACATGTTCCTCAACCTAAATCAACATCTGATTTCAAGAAGACTACATTTGAGCTTGAGGCAATGGATGTCCACCCTTTGGATCAGATGGAAATGCACAAGAAAATAGGAGAAATGGTTTATTCAACCTTCACATAGACTTCCCTTACTGCTTCTAAACTGCAACTATTTTTGAACAATGTTCAATCACAACTCAAATTGGAGAAAGTTTCTTCTCTGGACAAAGATAACAAAATTAAATATTTAGAGGAAATGGTGATCAGAGAAGGTTTTGATCTTGGTAATTCAAAGGCTATGGAAGAGATTATTGAGAAGAAGAAGAATGATGACATAGCATCCCTGAAGAAGAAATTGAAACTGCTTGCACTGAATATCCCCATGCAAAGGATTTACGAGAAACATAAATACAAAAATGTTGAAGCTCCTAGTGGAACAAAGTGCACATATTAAGGAAATCGAGGCAGAGATGGATAGGTTAATCAAAGAGAAAGAAAAAAGTTCTCAACTAGCTATGGTTCCTCTTGATGTAGTTCCTATTGCATCACTACTTCAAACATGCATTCGTATAGCAGCTACAACAACAGGAACATCCTCCTATACAACAACTCTTTCTTCTTCAACTGCATATGATTTAATTAAATTGGATCAATCAATGGAAAACATGTTGATACAGGGAGAAGAAATTAAAAAACTTGGAGAAGATGTAAAATTCCTACAGGAGTAGAGAAATAGATATGAGAATTCTCTCATGACAGACATGTATAAATCCTAGACTCTTTCGCAGAGATTGCAACAGATGGAAAAGGAGACTGTCATGGTGATGAGCACCAGTATTGCAACAAGAATGCTGCAACTCTTGGGGCTACCAACTTTACTTCATCAACTCGGGGTTCGTACAAACTTGGAGGTGACAGTGTTTTATACACAAAATAGATGCAATGGGTCCATTCTTTTGTCACTTCTAAGCTGGGCGATAGACCACTACGGTTTCTCAAAACTACCCTCTATTGCTTTAGAAGAAGTTTGATTACCAATTGAGAAAGGAGAATTTTACCCTAATTGAGAGAATTAAATTGCTACCTACTGTAGTAAAGAAATATTGAAATAGATGCTTAAAATACCACTCATCTAGCTATTTGTTAAGACACCTTTCTTCAGAAGAATTCTAAGTTAACACATGTGAAACCCTAACTAACCTAAACATGCAATTTGATCTAATCAAACACTTGACTGTTGTGCATATCAATAACCATAACAACCTTTTCCTTTTTGTCTTTGTAAAAACATGAATGCCAATTCTTCTTGAATGTATGGCAGGTGGGTTAGGTGTGGAGACAGATGGTTGTGATGGGTTAGATGGCTTGGGAGGAAAGAAGGGGTCTTCTCCTATCTTTCATGATGCATTTCTGAAAAATTGGCCTGAAAATAGGCTACTACAGTTCGTCCTACAGGATGTCTATAGGATGTCCTAATTCACCTACAAGATCCCCTGTATTCCTACAGGAATAGGCCGAAAGCATGAGGAGTTATTTGGCAATGGTATAAGGCTTAGGGAATCTGAGTGATGGAAGGAATAAGGCAAGTAAGTGCTTAGGACTCCCTCAGAACTAAAAGTAAAGTTTGTATGATGGTTGGATTTTCTAAACAAGCATGGCAAGTTTTCCTTATGAAACGATAACTTAGACTATGGACTTAGTGGATTTCGGCGATCATGGATGGTTGAGGTTAGGCTAAGGTTGCTTATATGAGGTCTTCCTACACTACTGAAACTCCTGCAATATACATATCATTATTGGAATTTACCCATAAATCATGTCAAAACAAGGAAGGTTCCCAACAACATAAGACAACAAAATTTCATCATTCATTTACCTAGTTCATACAAGGAAATACTTGCAACCCATTGAGAACACACCATGTAATCTAATAAAAAGCATAAGATATAAGAAATGACAACTACAATTTGTCTTTTAAAACTAAAATATGCTGAACTAATTAATAGAAAAACCCTAAATTTCATAAGAAACCAAAATTCTGTCTTTTTGGGCTGAATGAGAGTTTTCCCTCAAACCATGGTCCCTGAAGGGAGGAATGAGGCAAGATCCACCTATTATCAGCCTTTTTGGTATTTCTTTATCTCTCTAAAGCTACTGTTAAAGCTATGCACAAATGGAAGCAAACTAATCAAATTCACCAATACTTGTAATGTAACATTGCCAAAACCAATTCAACAAGTAACATATGAAGTAACATAAGCACACAAGTATAGTAAGAGGAACCTATACTACTAGGGTTTGGCCCTAACCCAAGAGCTTCAGCCCTATGAGCCAAATTAGTGCTGGGTCAAGGGAATGCTCATCTTCATTAACATATCAAAAAATAAATAACAATGTTTTGTCAAAATCCTTCAACTCGAAAGTGCTTAGTTATCTTGCATAAAATATCTGAATCCTAATGAGACTCTAGGCCTCCTTTTTTATAAAACTAAAGTTTCCAACAAATTCCTTAAATCTAGGTAGGCTTGGCTCCCAATATCAAGATAAAATGGTTCTTAACTGTCGCTGGCTTAACTGCCAATGATCCTCTTGACTCGACTGCCTGCAACTCTAAGCTAGTGTGATTTGATTGAGGGATCTTTGCATGAGTGAGGATTTAATGAGGAAGATCCATCTCCTATAATCTCTCATCCTTGTCTCATTCAAGTTCCTACACCTTAATTTTCCACAATTTTCTCCCAAAAACCTGCAATCAATGCACATTAGACCACTAGACATAACATTTTACTTTTACTCATCTCATTAAGAAAAATATAATTAAAACATGTAAGGAATTATGAGAAGAGTTGATTTTAATAAGCTTTAAGGTGTATTAAGGTCCATATATTTACCCAATGATGAGCCTCATCATCACCCCCCTATTGAAAATGTTTCTCATCCTTTGAGCAACTCAATCTATGTCCATGCCTTTCATTGCTTTGGTGGCTTCTCTGACATCCCATGCTTTTGATGTAGTCTCTTCTTCTTGTAAATATAATCCTGCCTTCCTCTCTATCTCTTCCCACTTCTTTATTTCTTCTTCTTCTTTCCTTCCTTCCAATATTCCCAAAAGCAGTGGTGGACTGAGCCTCAAGCCAGTCCAATTGACTTTGAGTCTTTGTGGAGCCTGCTTATACATGGGGGTTCTATTTACTGCCTCTCTCATTCTGTCAGGAGAATGCTATTCTCTGATTTTTAGGCTGTAAGGCATGGTGTTCCATCTCCTTTGGCAAGATTGCATGATGTAATCTCATAGCAATATCAACATGTCTTCAAAGTGCGTGACTGCCTACTCTTGTACATCAAGGTACCTTGGTGCAAGCTTGGGATCTTTTGCAATGAGGTTGGGGGTGCTGATGACAACCATTGGGTTAGATTGTTCTGCTTTGATCATAAGGGGTTCTTTCTCTTCTTTTGCCATTACCTTTTTCATCTCTGTAGCTCTTACCTCCTCATGATTCATCCATGATTCTAAGGCCATCAATTGCAAGTCCCATAGCTTTGGATTTGGGTCCCACACATTTAAATTTTTCAAGGCTAAATTGTGTAGGTAAAAATAATATGTTTTTGTTCTATCTTCCAAGGTGCTTTGATCATAGAGATCAATGAATTGTCTATAGTCTTGGAAGGGCATAGTTCCTCTTTGTGCTAGGGTGTTTATTTGGAATTGTAGCCATTTCTCATTGAAGTACAAGGCATAAGACTTTGCTGGCATCCTGCACTAGATTTCCTCGATGGACAAACTAGCCATAGTTGCCAATTGGCTTTCCCTTTCTTGTAGCTATCTTCTTATCCATGTGTTATCAGCCTCCAACTAAGATTTCATCATTGCTTCTCTGTCCCTTATGTTGCTCAGTTCTCCACTGATATCTTGCAATTTATCCTCCAAGTGGCCTATATCCTCTACCCTTTTTGATTTAGTGGTTTACATCCACCTCTATGTCCTTGCCCTTTCTTTTTAAAGTTCAAAGAATAGGGGAATGGAAAACTGCTATGGTATCACCCTCCCTCCTTCAATGAAGTTGTAGTAGGAGCTAAGGTTTGGCTGTGGGCTAGGTTCTTCCAGTTCTTGGCCTTCTCCCTTTTTATCTTGTGAAGTCATCCTTCCTAGTCTCTTTTTTGTGTTTCCTATAGGTTTAACAGACTTTCCTATAGGATGGCTTCTGCTTCCTATAGGTCTATCTGTGTCTCTTGTAGGAGACCCTTTCCTTTTGATGAGGTTGACCTTGTGACAAGTCTCCTAACATAGGTAACTGGAGACTTGGGAGAGGCTTGTTTCAATGATCCTTCTCCTTCATTTTTCTTTAGAGGGGTTGCCTTCTCTTGTTGCTTTGGTGAATCCTCAATGAAAATTGGAGATTTGGTGGGGGTTTTAGGTATTCCTTGTCTAATCCTAGTGTTCTTTCTTGTCCTGAAGTAAAGTTGGGTTTGTCTTTGCATTTTCCCCTTTGATTTGACATGCGTACTTAGGGTAGTAAGAGAAACCACTTCCTCTTTCTTTGTAGGCTCTGGGGATACCCTTGGTGATCCTTCTTCCTCTCTATTTTTAGTTGTAGACCTTTGTCCTATTTCCTCTTTTCCATTTTCTTTCTCATCCCCTTCTTTGTACCGCCTTCCTCCTCTTCTTCTTCTTCTATTTATTCACTTTGTTCATCTGTTTATTCTTTTGTTTCCTCCTCTATATCTTCATCATTTTCCTCTATTTCTTATTCAATATCCTCCTTTATTTCTTCTTATTTCTCCTCTTCTATTTCTTCTTCTCCCTCACTAGCAGTAGGGATTTTCTCATATTCAATATATTGAATTGCCCCTTCTTCCTGCATATATGTAAAGGTTTTCCATATGATAAGGAGTCTTAAGTTTTGTAGAGAATATTCAAGGATGAGTTTGATCAACCCATGATGGGCTAGTTATTTATATTTTCCCTCCTGCACTTTGATGATGATGTTTATCATTGATTGTAGAAGAAAATAGGGTATACACAATCTATTCTAAGGAGGTGTGTTCTCTCCAAATCTCAGTTCTTGGAGGAGTTTGAAGTGGTATCCATACACTACTCTATATCTCCCTTCACATGAAATGTATTTAATGAGGTGGTATCTGACTTCATTCCAAGGGTATGAAATTCTCTCCCTCCTAACCCCATTTTTGTCCTCCATTGGATCTTCTCATTCTAAAAAGAAGTTTTTCTTTGCAAGGGTGCTATTACCCTTGTCTTCTTTTCTCCACGGTAACCCTAAAGGGAGTGTAGTGATACTTTCAAGGGTGATTACTACTGATAAACCTTTCACCACAGGAGTGGCATTGGTCCTAGTGAGGGGTATGAGTGAGAGGGAAAATTCTCTGGCCACATCATCATCGTATCCTCTCATCCTCTCAAAGAACCCCATCCATTGGTGCCTTGTGAAAATTTCCACCACAGGAGGATGTTGGTGGATCCGTGTTGTGTTTGTGGGTTCTCTCTTGTTGAAACCTCCTGTCATCTCTCCCTGGTAACTGTAGAGGCTTGTGTGGATACAATTCAAGGATTTTATTAGGTGAGGGAGTTTTTAATGATAATTTTTAGTGACATACAATTAACCTATTTTGAGATGCACTGCAATTTCCTACCCAAATTTAGGATTTTCTTTTTATTTTCAAATGGAAAACATGGAGGGTATATCTCCTACCTCAATTTTCCACATTCTTATGAAGATAACTCTGATTTGACCTCCCTTAGTGCCCAGTGACAGCCTTGTAGGTTGATTCCTTTGTATCTTGTAGGCTTCCTATAGGTTTCTTGCATTGTAGATGTTGATTATTTCCTGCAGGTGCTTCTTCAAGAAGGATAAGAGAAACCTCTTTTTTTGATGAATTATCGAAGTTTATTTTGTTTCTTTGTATGGGAATCAGTGTTTTATTTCCATATATGGATTATTGTGTGGGGTGGTGTTCTGGTTGTCCAAGTACGAGCACCCCCTTTTGGACTCTTGGTCCCACTATCAGTTCATATTTATACCTTACCTCATAATCATCTCCCACTCCTTTCCTCCATAACTTAACCATTTTTGGATTTATTCCCTTTTCGTCTTGATTTGAATTTTTCCATGTGTGGAGTGGTCTAACTATTTTCTTCTCGTAGACTGGCCAAAGGTGGCCAAGTTAACTGACCACCTTTACTTATAAAATAAACTTCTCACATAATCCTACAATTTTGATCATATCGTACTAACAAGATAGCATGAGTAAGATGACATACATGTGGGTAAGGTGCTTCGTTGATGATGCATGCTGGAGAGTGATGCCTCCTTGCTATGTTTTCGCTGCATATTTTCTGTGTATTTGCCTCTTTTGATGCTTGTTTCTTTTGATGTGCAGGTGCTGGAGAGTGATGTTGGTGATCTTCTTATTGCTGCTAAGCTCTGGAGGAGCTTCTTCATCCTTGGAGTCCTTGTTCTAAAGATGGTTGCAAACTATGTGGTTTTCTTTGTGGGATAGGCTGCTACAGGATTTCCTATAGGATTCCTACAGGATGTCCTGTAGCTGCCTCTCCCCTAACTTTCATACTTTTTCTCAACTCGAAAGCATAAGGGATGTTGAAATGAGTGGATAAGGGTTATAGAGAATGGTAGATGAGATATTTTTCCTCTAAGTATTGTTCCTATTTCCTTGCTTTCTCTCTCTTCTGTTTTTTTCTTTTTTCTTTTTCTTTTTGTAATCTGTGTTTTTTTGAATTGATTTCTTTGATGGATGCATGGGTGACATGGTGATGAAAGGAATGGTTATGATGTGGTGGAGTAAATGGTTTTTCATCCAGACATAGGCTTGTGTCATCCCCTTGCTTTCAGACTATCTTTCTTTTGATTTTCAAGGTCACTGTAATTCCTACAGGAAACTCCTGTAGGATTATAGGGAATCCTAAAGAAAACACAATTTGCGTAGGATGAGCTAGAGGGGTTATAAGTGTAAGAATAGGTGAATAATGGAAGATATGAGATGGGTGGATTAAAACATGGTTCTTGCAGGTCTTGCTATCCTTCTTATGATGTTATCATCCTCCTCTTGTTGACCTGCAAAACAAAATTTCAATCTTTTGTATCATTTCTCTTTTTTCTTTTGTAAAACAACTAGTCTGCCCCCAAGGAGGTTTTCATCCTAGTTGGCTACCCTAGCGGCCTCAAAATAGGTTTCCACTCTGAGATATTCTTTATTTTTCCTCTTTTTTTTTCTTTTAAACACCCTTGGGCCGCCTCAAGATCTTTTCAACCCAACTGTGGGACTCAGGTTCCTCATGGAGGTTTTCACCCGAGTCTCTTTATTTTTTTCTACTTCAGGGACTTGGTCGGGTGAAGATGAGACTTGATCCACCACCATCACTGTCTTGCTGATGCTATTGATGAATTCTTTCTTTGACAAGGGCTTCTTGTAGATCTTTAATCTATACCCATTGACAAGCAAAGGGATAACCTCTGCATCAATGGTTCTTATCTACACAACACCATTATCATGACACTTTTCTATTACATAAGGCCCTAACCATCTAGTCGTTAACTTACCTTTAAAATCATTGTATCGAGAATCATACAACAAAGCCCAATCACCTTCTTGAAACTGTTTATCTTTTATATTCTTGTCATGCCAAATTTTCCTTTGAACTTGAGTCACCTCTGTGTGCAGGAGGGCATGCATCCTAAATTCATCCAACCCATTCAATTGAAGCAATATTTCTTGTTGTGCCCTACTGATATCTAGATCTAGTTGTGCTACCATCCTTAAGGTGTTGTATTCAAATTCAATGGACGACATGGCTTTCTTCCCATAGACCAGCTCATAAGGGGAAAATCCAGTGGTGGTCTTCCAGGTGGTATTGTAGGCCCAGGTGGCCTCAACTAATCTGTCTACTCAATCCTTTCTACTACTGCTAATTACCTTGGTCAGAATGCCTTCTAGTGCTCTGTTGGTTACCTCCACTTGCCCATTAGCCCATGGGTGGTAAGGAGTGGATGTTCTGTGCTTGATCCTGTGCTTGCTTAACAAATTCTCAATCTTGTGAGATGTAAATTGACTGCCTTGATCAGTGAACAATTATCTAGGGTACCCAAACTTATAAAACATATTTTCCTTTAAGAATTCAACCACCTTTTATTTTGTTGTTGCTTTGATGGCTTTGTCTTCAACCTACTTGGTTAAGTACTCAGTGAACACAATGATGTACTGCTTTTGTTTGGATGGAGGGTCAATGGGCCTAATAAAATCCATGCCTTGAGGTTGCAGAGGCATCTCATCCCTTGGGGTAGGTTTCCCCATCCTTTGGCACCGATCACACTGATTGGTATACCTCCTCACATCTTGGTGAAGAGTGGGCTAGTAATAACCAACTTGCAATACCTTGAATTATATTCTTTTGGCTACAAAGTGACCTCCACAATGTCCATCATGACAGGCTAGGAGGATGTCAAAGACTTCCTCCTCCCTGACACATCTTCTTAGAATCTGATCCGAACCCATCTTGAAGAGATTTCCCCCAATCCAAGTGAATGGGGCACTCTTTCTTATGATCCTTCTCTTTTCTTTGGAGGACAAGTTTGGTGGAAACTGTGTAGATACCAAGTAGTTTGATATGTTAGAAAACCATGGAGACAAAAATGAAATGGCGAATAAATGTTCATCTAGTATTTGATCATCAACCATTCCTTCCTCCGTTGCAGGTAAATTTAATCTGGATAAAAAATATGCAACAACATTCTCCTTGCCAAGCTTATTAGTAATAGTTAAATCAAATTGTTGCAATAAAAGTAGCCATCTATTAATCTGGGTATTTACATCAGGTTTATTCATCAAGTATTTAATTGCAGCATGGTCATTATGTACAAATGTTTGGTAATCGTCAATGTAATTCCAAAATTTATTCAATGAATGTAGAACAAATAGGAGCTCTTTTTCAGTCACTGTGTAGTTCAGCTCGGCTTTCGACATATTATTACTAATGAATTAGATTGCATAAGGTAGCTTGTCATCTATATAGCCTTGAGCTACTCCTATAGCTTTGTGAGAGGCATCAACATGTTTATGAAAAGGAAGAGCCCAATTTGGGCCTCAGAGAATAGGTGCAGTAGTCAACTTGTCCCTAGTGTGTCCAAGGCTTCTTGACAACTTTCCAACCATAAACATTTTGAGTCTTTGGCCAATAACCCAAATAAAGGAGAAGATAACTTGTTGAAATATTTTATAAATATCCTATAGTATCCTACTAAACCTAAAAAATTTCTAACATCCCTCTATTTTTTTGGATTCGAGACCCTTTTGATGATGGCTATCTTATTTGGGTCTACTTGCAGTCCTTCCTGGGATATTGAGTGACCTAGAATAGTCCCTGCAGTCATCAAGATCTCACATTTTTTCAGCACCTTGCCTAGGTTAGAGAGATCCTCTTGGAAATCACACCCATAGGGTATAAAGTCGTCCATAAATGTTTACTGCATCATAGACTAGCTAGGAGAAGATGCTCACAACTTCCCTCTAGAACGTGGCAGGGACATTGCATAAACCAAAAGGAAGGATCTTATAAGTGAAAGTACCCCAAGGATAGGTGAAGGTGGTTTTATCCTGGTCCTATGGGCTGATATGGATTTGATTGTACTCACTGAACCCATCTAAGAAAGAGAAAAATATTTCCCAGCCAAGCCATCTAACACTTGGTCAATGAAAGGGAGAGGGAAATGGTCCTTCTCCGTTTCCTTTTTTAGCTCTCTGTAATCAACACAAATCCTCCACTTTCCATTTTTCTTTGGAACCAACCCAAAAGGAGACATCCATTCACTCTCTGAGAGAGGGTAGATGAATCCTGCGTCCAACAACTTTTGCAGCTCTTCTTTGACTATATCCTTGAGCACTGGATTCATTCTCCTTAGCGGTTGTCTGACTGGTTTGCAACCTTCTTTGATATAAATGTGGTGAGTACACACCGAGGGGTGCACTCCCGTCATCTCTTTGTAATTCCAAGCAAGGGCATCCAAATTCTCTCTTAGCATATTACATAACTCTTCTTCCTATTCTATAGAAAGAGAGGGGTTGATTTTCAATGTTCTTTCAGAGTTGAATTCTATTGTCTTTACATTAGTTGGGTTTGAATCAGCTAACCATAGATCAATTTGATAATTGTTCTTGGTTTCCTTCACTATTTCCTCTAGAGACAAGGTGTTAGGAGTTGGATTTCGGAGGATGTGTTCAATCAAATCATCTTCACCAGGTTGTCCTCCTCCCATGGAAGTTTCTAGGGTATAGATTTGGGAAGAGTAGACTTCATCTTCTTCTTCCTCTTCTAGCCATAAAGGTAAATCATGTTCTAAAGATGCCTAAGTAGGAGGGTATAGGATCAACTTCTTGGATAGATGCCCATTTTGTTTCCAGCTCTGCAGCTGATGTAGGCATCAACACGGGCTAACTAAGGCCTCCCAAGTATGAGAGGATAGCCATTAAATTTGGTCTTAAGTTGGAGAACTAAGAAGTCTACAAGGTATTCCCAGGAGTCATTGGAGACCATCACATCATCAACAATCCCCCCGGGGGCTACTGTGGATCAGTTTGCAAGCTCTAAGACTGTTGTGGTCTTTCTTAATGAACCCTAGAGATTCAAATTGACCATGGTGTCCTTGGTCGTTACATTAATGGTAGCCCTAAGATCAATCAAGGTATATGGGACAATGGTGCCATTGATGTTTACATCTAGTATAGGGCTTCCAGGTTCTAAATAATTTGGGCAAATTACTTACCCCAGCATTAAGTTGGATAGCTACCCAATGACATTAATGGTAGGGGTGTCTCCTTTTCACCTCCCTGGATGTTTGAACCACTTATCTTTAATCAGTTTTTTGTAAATAGGTACATCCTTAATGGCTTGGAGAAGTGGGATTTTGACACATAGATTTTTCAATTCACCCATAAGTTCATTCTCTTCTAGGGTAGGCTAGACTGGATGAGTTAATATTTCATGAAAGGGTGGCAGACTCACTCTAGGCACACTTTACTCTCTTTCTTCCTCACTCTCCTTAAGTGGAGATGGAGGTTGGTTATCTAGGATCACTCTCCTAGATCTAAGTTTGATCTCCTGAATTTCCACAAAATAGGCAGGGCAGGATGTCTCTCCACTATAGACCTATTGTGCCTATATATTGTTTGGCTTTGGGTTTGGTTGGGTAAGCATCTGAGGTTGTTTAGGTGGAGTAGGGTGTAAAAGTTGTGGTTGAGTAGGAGGTGAAGGGAATAAAGATGGAGCATTGTTGTATGGGGGCCTCCACCCTGTTGTTGGGAAAAGTATCCAATTCGGAATGCCCCTATCCCACTCTAAGAGGTGATAGTGCCTTAGCAACAAACAAGGTAAACTAATTGAGTATTCTTCTTTATGAAATGTAAATGAGGAGAAAGGATCTAACTAACCTGTGTCTCTCACTAGTTTGTTGATCCAATTGCTCCTCTCTTTAGTAGCTCCCAGCTCTCTCACCGGCCCAGCTTCACTGAATTCCTGCAAGATCACAAGAGAGAGAAACTACAAGAAGATACAGATATACATTCATAAAAAGCTCAAGATCAGATTAAGCTAAACATGTAAGCATAACAAAACATCATTGGTACACAACATGTAGGAGAAACTCAATTAGTTTATTGATAGAGTAATAAAGTCCAAGAGGAGATACAACCAAGTGAGGCTCGATCCAGCATCTACCTCCCAGCAAAGGAATCCCTTCCTCTCCTCCAAAAAAGCATAAATCACCCAATGTACTAATCTCAATCTCAAACCAACAGCAATTCTCTGCAAAGTACAAAATTCCAGCCTCCTGAACCTCTGGGTGAGAGATCCATATATAGATGTAAGCAGAGAGGATGAGTCAGCTTATGTTTTGACTTGTGGCTTCTCTCTGTCAGTTCTTGCTTCCACTTGGAGGTTGAGAACCTCTTACTCATCACTAGTCAAATTCATTGAGGCAAGTGTCATTCGAGAAGATTCTGGAAGCTTCCAGGGTCTTTCCACCTCGTTGAATGAGCTTGCCATTTGTCATTTCCCGCTCAGCGCACCCTGGTAGTGCTTCTACCTGCGTTGCAATGCACCTAGCCAGTGTAGACTCTGCATTTCAACGCAGGAAGCTAGTGGAGCCTCTGAATTGATCTTGAATTGACTGTTTCTGAGTGGTTTTTGGTGGAGAACTTCTTGGAGAAGCTGTCATTGGTTGACCTTGTTCCTTTAGGAGCTGTAACAACATCTTTAGGGACTTTGTATCCCTTGAATTATGGACATTTCATGCTTATAGCTGTAAGGCACAAAAATGTCTATAACAGTTGCCCCCTAAAGTATGAGGCCGTTTATCAGGTGAAATGCTTTATTAGGAGGATCCGAAGTTCATTCAATGCTGGGAGGAGACCTGTAATAAGATACAATACAATACATTATTTTTCATACTGTTTTCATGATCTAGCTGAGGCAGGCATTCCCATGCTCAGCTTTATAAATTCATTTTTATGTACATAGGACAGACAATTGTCTGATGATAGACTGATGATCCTGCTGAAATCATCATCCTTTGGTAGGATGATTGTCTGTGTTGCAATGCTGTACATGTCAATGTCTTTATTTTTCCTGAATATATATTGCAGCTCGGATGGATGAAACTAGATCTGTGGTCTTCAAACTCATTCGATCTTCACTCTAAGTACAAGTCGATCCATGTGGGAAATGTTCTGAAGTCGAACATGGAAAGACATCGCTTGATTACCAGTCAATGAGGTAAACCGTTAACAAGCGCGATAGGAATCACCGATAATGATAATGACCCTTAAGGTACTGCAGTACAATTCACGTGGTGTGAATAAAGGACTTGGCGTCGAACACCACACAAAATATTTTGGTTGAAGGTCATTGATGTATACCTGTCGCCGGAAGTGAGAAACTTGCCATTGAGGCATGCAAGCTTCAAAGTACTGAAAGGGTTGTTCCTAGATCAACTTCTTGGATAATAAGCTGATGTCGGCAAGAAGCGATCCGTCAAAGGAGGGCCTTGATGTATCCCACATCAGTGACATGGAACGGAGCAAATGATTTTGATGGAGGTGAAAACGATTTGATGATATATAGTTCAGGGTGGCGGTCATGAAAGAATGAAGGATAATGTATGGTAGTGGATGGGACACGGTTGACTTCTCTGGATGACTTCTCTTGAACATATCGGCGACACTTGTGTGATGGATTGGTAGCATTTACCCCAAAGATGGATGGTATGGCGAGACCATGGCGATGTGACCGGTGAATGAAACAACCCAACCCGACTCAGGCACGGAGTGGAAGTGTCATGTTCAAGAGCGACTTGCTACCAATAAAGTTCTTTGAGTTTCTTCCCAATTTTTCCCCAGTCATTGCTGACCAGTACCTCTTTATTTTTTTCAAGCTTGAGGAGGATAACATATGCTTGTTCTATAATTTTCCCTTCGGGCAAACCCATCTCTATGTTTTAATGAGCCTAGCGATAGTGAAACTCGTTCTCGTCTAAAGACAAGTTTGTCGCTATTTAATGTTTTTAACGAGTCTAACGACAAAGATAACTCGGTCCTTTTAATTTTTAGAGAGTCTGAAAAGGTACGTAAAGTCAACTCTAAAAGTCCCTTTTCGTCATCTAATCCCTTGAGTCCGAAAAAGTATAAAACAATACAGAAGGTATGAATTTTCGATAGTTTTAACGAGCCGAAAAAAACAAGCGCTCGATCTTTTTGTGCAATAATCCCTCAGGTCCAAAAAGATTAAAATCTAGAGGAGGGATAGCTCTTCCGGTCGCTTTAACGAGTTGGAAGGCCAAAACTCAGCAATCTTTTCATATTTTACGAGTCAGATGAAAAGAGCTTAAAGGAGACTCGTCTTTTGAGGAACGAGTGATAAAACGGGTTAGCAGCTGATTCCAGGTAAGGGTTGGAATTTTCCAATCACGGCAGTGTCGCAAGGATGGCTAGTGAAATCACTCTTCGCAGTTGTTCCTCAAAATGGGTAAACAATCAATATGGAGGTGAATGATTGGCCAATGGAAAAGTGGAGGTGACGGTGCAAACACGACCAAGGCTTTAATGGCTGATAATGTTACATTCACGGTGGTTATTTACCGGAGGGTAGTTCATTTTTTAACGAGCTTAAACACGAAAAACATTGCTCGGTCTTATGTTTATTTTTTAACGAGCATGAACTATGTGCTAAAACTGCTCGATAATCCAGTCATATGATAAGAATGTCTCATGCAAGATTCCATTTTTTATGGAGCTTGCGCCTTACAAAGCCTTGCCCTGGAATCCTTTCTTTATGCAAGTTAGGAAACGACTAACCCAAAAAACAGATAAATAATCACTCTTTGCTTGCACTCCAAAAGGTTTTCATGCCCCCAGGTATAAAGTATGACTTCAAGGTTACCCCTCAATTTGCAGATAAAACATTTGTTCTACCAGGAAAGGCCTACCTCTTTCAGGTTACCCAAAGATTGTTCCATTAATCTTTCAAACAAAACACTTCTTCGGCAATGTCTACCGAAATAGACAAGGGTGAGAGACTCCGTCTGTCAACTCACATAACTTTGACAAAAGAATCTTATTCTAGAATAACCCTCTTCCAGCATGGGCAGGGTACAGACTAGTCATATTCTCCCGCGGAAACCTACCTTATACCCAAAGTTTTCCTGCCGAAGCAGACCAGGATGCATGCCCCCTGGGTTACACTCATATCCTTCTGAATTACTCACGCTCATCTGGAGGACGGACCGTGGGTTGAGACATTTCTTGCATGAAGAGACCATTTAGGGATGGTATATGACTATTTGCGATGCGTGATCCGAGAAATGAAAGCTGGTCCACGAGCTTGACCACTCTTCCTTCGTGCGGAAAACACATTACTCTAAAGAGTGAGAAGACGATGGCTCCCATGCAATATATATAGTCTCGTCCAAGGAGTAGGTTATAATCCAAGGGTCCTTGAACGACCATCATGTTCATTTGAACGGTCTTCCCTTTCAATGTGATAGGCACATTGGGGAGGATCCCTAAAGGTCGACTGGTTCCTTTATCGAAGCCTGTCAGATTTCTCATTTCAGGCAAAAGTGTTGACGAACCAAGCGCTTTCCAAGCAATAGAGGAAAGGATACTCAAAGATGCCCCCTCATCAATGATGGTGCCAGCCATGATCATTCTGTATATTTGGACGATAATTCTGAATGGTATGCTTGCTGGAAAATGGGGTCTGCCTAGTTGGTTCCAGTCGAAGGAGACAACTAGGTTGCTTGGTGGTGAGACCGAGTAGACAACCGGGTATCGCTCTGACGAACTTCCCTCTTGCGATAAAGGAATGGGGAGAGTGCCCCAGTGCTCGTCGGAGTCTGTGTTGATGAAGAGAATTTGGATGGTGTTATCCTCTTCAGTGACTATATCATTCGAAGATAAAACCTCTGAAGGCAAGACCGGGTCAACTGCCGCCTCGACCTTTTGACTTTCATCGGGTATGGATTCAGCTGGTTCATCTTCAATGACCGACGCTTCAGCTGACCACTTGAGCGGGCTGGCTGGATTTTCAACTAACGAAGGACTCGGCAAGATTTTTTTATATCCAGGAGGAAGTCGTAACGGTGAAACCAGACGATCATCCAAAACTCTTTTCGCTTCGTCTAAGAAAGGACAACGGTGGATGGCGTGGTTGCCTTTGCACAGTCTACAGGGAGATCTAGCTCTCCCTTTTTGTCCAAGGATTTCACTTTCGCTAGTTGATGGTGTGCACTCAACATGGCTATCAGAGGTTGATGCCACCGGATTGTGCAAACGAGGAGGCCAGTCCCTTAGTATCCGAGGGATGCAGGGACAATCTCTGTGGAAGTGGTCTCCCTTGCATATGACACATGGCGATTTAGGCCTAGTCAGTGCTGTGTGTGGATTTTTGTCAGACGACACTTGTTTGCCCCCAGTCGTTTTTGGCTCCTTCTTCTTCTTCTCTTTCTTCTTCTTTTCCTTCTTCTCCTTAGGAACTTGGTTTTTTGTTTTACCAGTTCCGTCAAGCGAAGAGGAAGGAGGAGAGGAAGAATTAGAGGAAGTAGAAGGCTGGTGGGCAACTCTGGACTGGTCTAACTGTTGATTTGACTGTTCAGGAATAGTGGTGTTCTGAACGACAATGGTTGAGAAGAGCCAGACCGGCAAGCCAATTGTCAGTCCTAGAAGTGACAATGTGGCCATATGGGGCACACCAACATCTCCCCAAGAGGAGAAGGGACTAGGATTTCCACCAAGGGGAATTCCTTGGTTGGTGGGCTCCATTTTCTCAACCTAAAGATCAATGCAGGAAAAAGGGGTGATTGTTCCGTTTAAAATAAATTTTAACGACGCTTTAGACACAACTTGATTTTTCAGTTTTAAAGAGTCGAGAAAAAGCTAAAGATGACTTTAGTCTCCTTCGATGTTTTAACGAGCCCGAAGTGACAAATGCTCGGATGGACTTTTTCCGTTATAGAGTCTGAAAAAGGCCAAAAGGAACTGCTCTGGAGTTCTAGGTAGAGGGTGTGCCAAACTTTTCGCAAAACCACAGAATACTTTTTAAGGTACGGGCGGTCAATCTTCCCGAATGCTGTGTTCAGTGCATTGCGATCAGTAGGGTGGCCGACACGGCTTCCTAAGGATAAAGGTTTTATGCCTATAGGGGTCTCCCAATATATACTCGACGGTACGTGGGAGCACAATCCGTACTGGCGCTATCGTCCCTCAGGAGGAATCACCCAACCATCAGTGAGACCGACAGTCACCAGGTTTTACGACGCCGGAACACGTCTCTAGCCTAGACCTCTATGTTGTGCATTAAGTTACAAAGCATTGTTAAGTTCATTCAATTTATTTTAGGTTGATCTTTCTTAGAAGTTTGCCTTTTTTGGATCACCACGAGATGTATGATACAATTCCTAAATGCAGTCTAAAGATGATAAGCAAGCTTTTATATCTTTTCAACAATGAAAATCCTAGCTATAAGGGGAAAAGGAAGACACAAACTTTTCTCAAAGAGCATAGAGCACACTGTAAATGCACTTTTCCTAAATCAACATACAAACTATCAATATGCAAATGCACAAATGCATGTATTTGTTTTCGCTTTCTTAATATTGATGCCTAAAAAGAAAGCTGTTGTACAAATTTGAATTCGATTTCAAGTGAAAACATAAACAAGTTCCTTTTTCGAAATCAAAAAGACGATTACGACACTTTATGATTTACTTGTTTCGACACTAGAAATGCATAAATTCAAACCAAACGACAAAAGTAAAAGTTCAATCAACTGTGAACAGCAAACAAACTCACTCCTAAGATCAAAACGACACTTACGACAGGTCTAGATCTAAGGGCGACAGTATGACTAGTTTACTTTTGTAATGGGAAACTACAAATGATGTAACGAATACACAAAGAACAAATACAGTTTCTTTATACAACTGAGGCGGAATTGAGGCAAAGAAAAAGGGTTTCAGATAGGTACACTGACTGATAACAGGCTGCAAAAAACAGAGATAAAACTGAGCAAAAAGAAGCAGGGAACCACAGCTGCACAAGGCAAGGGCTGATCAGCGCACCCTCAGCACAGAGAAACTGAACTTCAGCGCAGGTATCCTTCATGGGACCTACGTTGAAATGCAAAACCTCTTCACAGAGTCTGCGCTGAAGCAGAAACGAGAGTTGTTTCTGGGTTCTGGGTCACGGTTTGTAGTTAAATCTACAGTTTTTGGCCGGATCAAAGCTATCAATTAGGTACAATTAGGAGGATGATTTAAAGGAGGACTAAGATCTATCACAAAGGGCTGTTAGAGCACTTGTGGATCAGTTTGTTCAGATCATAAAAACAGGCCCAGTGAGTGGACTAGAGTGGCAGATCTCTACTTTGCATTTGAAAATGGCAAATGCATTTCGATTCAGCACTCCTGAGTTTATGAGAAGAACAACAATAGAAACACAAATAAACTAACAAGATACTCTCCCCAGCGGAGTCGCCAATTTGTTGTTGGGAAAAGTATCCAATTCGGAATGCCCCTATCCCACTCTAAGAGGTGATAGTGCCTTAGCAACAAACAAGGTAAACTAATTGAGTATTCTTCTTTATGAAATGTAAATGAGGAGAAAGGATCTAACTAACCTGTGTCTCTCGCTAGTTTGTTGATCCAATTGCTCCTCTCTTCAGTAGCTCCCAGCTCCCAGCTCTCTCACTGGCCCAGCTTCATCGAATTCCTGCAAGACCACAAGAGAGAGAAACTACAAGAAGATACAGATATACATTCATAAAAAGCTCAAGATCAGATTAAGCTAAACATGTAAGCATAACAAAACATCATTGGTACACAACATGTAGGAGAAACTCAAATAGTTTATTGATAGAGTAATAAAGTCCAAGAGGAGATACAACCAAGTGAGGCTCGATCCAACATCTATCTCCCAGCAACAGAATCCCTTCCTCTCCTCCAACAAAGCATAAATCACCCAATGTACTAATCTCAATCTCAAACCAACAACAATTCTCTGCAAAGTACAAAATTCCAGCCTCTTGAACCTCTGGGTGAGAGATCCATATATAGATGTAAGCAGAGAGGATGAGTCAGCTTATGTTTTGACTTGTGGCTTCTCTTTGTCAGTTCTTGCTTCCACTTGGAGGTTGAGAACCTCTTACTCATCACTAGTCGAATTCATTGAGGCAAGTGTCATTGGAGAAGATTCTGGAAGCTTCCAGGGTCTTTCCACCTCGTTGAATGAGCTTGCGATTTGTCATTTCCCGCTCAGCGCACCTTGGTAGTGCTTCTACCTGCGTTGCAGTGCACCTAGCCAGTGTAGACTCTGCATTTCAACGCAGGCAGCTAGTGGAGCCTCTGAATTGATCCTGAATTGACTATTTCTGAGTGGTTTTTGGTGGAGAACTTCTGGGAGAAGTTGTCATTTGTTGACCTTATTCCTTTAGGAGCTGTAACAACATCTTTAGGGACTTTGGATCCCTTGAATTATGGACATTTCATGCTTATAGCTGTAAGGCACAAAAATGTCTATAACACACCCCTGGGGTGGTTCATTCCACTAAGATTGTGGAGGTGTATATGGATGAAATGGCTAGTTGGTCGGCTCGGAATGGTACTGGGGTGCAAAATACCAGGGAGAAGGTGTAGACTAGGAGGGATGAGTACGACCCCCCCAATAAGGAATGGATGTGTTCTAGGTAGGGTTGTAATATGCATAGGATGATCCTTACATGCCTTGTTGGTATGGTCGAGGCCCATGAGGCCTTCTTTGATTTATGTAGCAGAGTTGTTCAGTCACCCCTCTAGTTCCTTGATAGACAACTTTTAGTCCAGGTAGAGAAGGTCACTTGTTTGTGGAGTATTTTTCTTCACAGACTGAGAACATTTGTATCATGTTTAATGGACATTCATTCCTAGGGTGCCTCCTTGTGCATCTTGGGCAGAAGATGGCTAACGCTCTATTTGTTTCCTCCTGATTCCTCTCGATTTGAATAGTGTTCATCTGTAGGGCAAGGGTTTGCAACATTTCACTCTTAAAATTTTCCAACATGTTTCCAATTTCACTTTTTATAGATGTGTTGGAAGAGGATGAGTTGGCCACTATTTGACTACCCCTACTCTTTTTCCTAGCTACCCTAGAATGGTTCATAAAGATGGTCTTGATATCCTCATAGGGTAGCTGGTAGATGTCCCCTATTGATAGTAGGTTTAGGGTATCCATGATATCTTCTCTCATCCCCCTTAGTAGGATTAGCTTAAGTGACTGAAGATGAAGTGTGCACCTAGCCCTTTTATATCTAAGTTGGAATCTTTCCTCATAATCCTCTAAGGACTCATCATGCCCCAAGGTCATTCTAAAAATTTCCTCTTTAGTGTCTTTCGACGTAAAATAGTCCCTATACTTGTTGTTGAAAGCTTGTTGCATCTAAGCCCAGGTGGTGATACTATCCCTAGGTAAACCCATGAACCAGCGTAGAGCTACATCCTTGAGAGTCGATGAGAATAATTTCAACTTCTGACCATCAATTATGTAGTCATAGGTTCTGCATATGACAAAAAATTCAAACAAGAAAGTATCTGGATCTTTTAAGGTCAGGTCATGGAAGTGAGCAAGAGTAGAGGGGCTTATGTTCTTCATCTTGTCATCCCCATTGGTTTTTCTGACGGGAAAACCACCCTCAATTATTTCTCTATCTCCCCTTTCATTTCTATTTTCGGCCATTATGTCAGTTGGAATGGGTTCTTCTTCTTCTTCGCCTATAGGCTCTGCAAAAATCTGAGGTTGCCTGGCTACCGGCTCCTCTAATTCACAACCACCAAAGAAGAGGAAAGGTTTTCTATTGGAAGTGGTGGGGGTATTTGGTAGAAATTTGCCTAAGTTATCCCTATTCCTACAAGGAATGAAAGAAGTGTTTTGTTTTGTGTTTTTTTTTTCATGTTTTAAGACTAATTGCAGAATAGAAATGACAAATGAATTGAAACTAACTGCTAAATGAAATCACTTGCAGAATGGAAAGGAAAGAAAACCAACATACAACTATCTTGTAGAAATGAAACTAATAGCAGAATGAAAGATATAAGAAATGGAAGAAATACAAACTTGGAGGTGACAGTGTTGTATACAAACTTGGAGGTGACAGTGTTGTATACACAAATAGATGGAATGGGTCCACTCCATTGTCATTGTTGTGCTTGGCAATAGACCACTAGGGTTTCTCAAACCTGCCTTCTATTGATTTAGAAGAAGTTTGATTACCAATTGAGAAAGGAGAACTTTACCCTAATTGAGAGAAATGAAATTCTACATACTGTATTAAATAAAGAATGAAATATATGCTTAAAACACACCACTCAGCTAGCTATTTGTTAAGATACCTTTCTTCAAAATAATTCTAAGTTAACACATGTGAAACCTTAACTAACCTAAGCATGCAATCTCATCTAATTAAACACTTAACTATTGTGCATATGAATAAGCGTAACAACCTTTTTCTTTTTGTATTTTTGTAAAAACATGAATGCTAATTATTCTTGATTGTATGGTAGGTGGGTTAGGTGTGGAGAGAGATGGTTGTGATGGGTCAGATGGCTTGGGAGGCAAGCAGGGGCCCTCTCCTATATTTCATGATGCATTTCTCACAAATCAGACTCAAAATAGGCCACTACAGGTCATCCTACAACATGTCTATAGGATGTCCTAATTCACTTGCAGGATCCACTATATTCCTACAGGAACATGCCAAAAGCATGAGGAGTGATTTGGTAGTGGTATAAGTCTTAGGGAAGGTGAGTGATGGAAGGAATAAGGTAAGGAAGTGGTTAGGAATCCCTCAGAAATTAAACCAAAGTTTGTATGATGGTTGGATTTGCTCAACAAGCATGGCAAGTTGTCCTTATGAAATGATAACTCGGACTATATACTTAGTGTCTTTTGGTGATCATGGATGGGTGAGGTTAGGAAGAGTTTGTTGATATGAGTTCTTCCTTCACTACTGAAACTCCTGCAATATACACATCATTGTTGGCATTTACCCATAAATCATGAAAAAACAAGAAGGCTGCCAACAACATAAGAAAACATAATTTCATCATTCATTTGCCTAGTTCATGCATGGAAATACTTGTAGCCTATTATGAACACACCATGTAATCTACTACACAGCCTAATATATAAGAAATGGCAACTGCAATATATCTTTGAAAATTGAAAGATGTTTACCTAATTAACAGAAGAACCCTAAATTTCATAAGAAACCATAATTTTGTCTTTTTGGGTTGAATGAGAGTTTTCCCTCAAAGCATGGTCCCTGAAGGGAGGAATGAGGCAAGATCCACTTGTTATCATCCTTTTTGGTATTTCTTTATCTCTCTAAAGCTACTGTTAAATCTATGCACAAATGGAAGCAAACTAATCAAATTCACCAATACTTGTAATGTAACAATGCCAAAATCAATTCAACAAGAAATCTATGAAGTCACATAAGCATAAAAGTACAATAAAAGGAACCTCTACTGCTAGGGTTGGTCCCTAACCCAAGAGCTTTATCTCTCTGAGTCAACTTAGTGTTGGATCAATGGAATGCTCATCTTCATTAACATATCAAAAAATACATAACAATGTTTTGTCACAATCTTTCAACTCAAAAGTGCTTAGTTATCTTGCATAAAAAAATCTAAATCCTAATGAGGCTCTCGACCTCCTTATTTATAAAACTAAAGTTTCCAACAACTTCCTTAAATCTAGGGATGCTTGGCTCCCAATCTGAAGATAAACTGGTTCTTAACTATCATTGGCTCGACTGCCAATGATCCTCATGACTCGAATGCCTACAACTCTAAGCTAGTGTGATTTGATTGAGGGATCCTCGAATGAGTGAGGATTTAATGAGTAAGATCTATCTCCTATAATCTCTCCTTCTTGTCTCATTCGAGTTCTTGCACCTTAATTTTTCACAATTTTCTCCCAAAAACCTACATTCAATGCACATTATACCACTAGACATAACATCTTACTTTTACTCATCTCATGAAGCAAAATATAGTTAAAACATGTAAGGAATTATGAGAAGATTTTATTTTAATAAGCTTGGAGGTGTATTAAGGTCCATATATTTACCCAATGATGAGCCTCATGACATAGATAATACCCTAGCACATGTTAAAGATACCATTTGGAAAAGGATAGAGGAATCCATGGTAGAAATTTGGCCATCTATCCAAATTATATTTGAAAAGAAGGAATTGATTGAGAGATCTAATGAAGGTATTGACAAAATCAAAGTGTAGTTGGGTGATAAGCTTAGTGAAGCTACAAAGCTCATAAAGTTCCTCAATTCCAAAAACAAGAAGGAACTAGAAGAACTGGAGGTTGATGACATAATTGAAACCATAACTAGAGGTCAAAAAGGTGTTGACCAGGAGAAATTTGATCAGATAACTAGAAGAAAGGTGTCAAGTTCTAGACATTGGTGTACAGAGGTTCTTCAGCAAGATGGAAGCCCTTTACAAAAAAGGACTTCCCAGTTTATTAGTAATAAATGACAAGCTCAGCACAAGGTGAGATTATAGTTAGAAATTGTTAACCAAGGCTAAAGACACTTCTAAATTTGAGGGAGGAAGAATCAACATGACAGGAAAAACATTTTTAGAAGCATTGGCATATGATTTGGACATCCAGTATGAAATCAAGAACATATTTATTTCTAAACCAAAATTTTCCCAATACACTAAAGTGGACGAGGTCTATGGGAAGTTACTCAAGACATCTATCCCCAGTGAACAACGTTGGGATAAATTATGCAATTTACTAGAGTAAGAAGATGACTTGGTTGTACAACTCAACATCAACAACAAAACAGGATTCGAAGGGCCACCTATTTAGTAGTTCCACTAATCTAGTGCCACCAATTCGAGCAGTTCCAATTTTCCTAAATTTTTGTAACAGTTAGATAGATTCAATTTAGAAATTCCTAAGTATATCCTAGTCAGTTTTGACAGGATATTTTTGTAAATAACTTATAAATACTTCTCTTTTTGAAGTATCAAGGGTTGATTTTTTCGTTCTAGAAAAATATTGTATTATTTTAATTTGATGGGATGATAAGTAATAAAAAAGACATTCTTCACAGGATTCATGTGTTGGACTATTTGCTGAAGTGCTTCTCTCACTTTTTATGTGTTAGTTCTTTGTTTCCATACTTATGTTTTCTTTAATATCAATTATTTTACAGAAAGTTGATGAAAAAAATTGTTGAAAAATACACTTTCATTCTAGCTGTGGATAATTTAAATGTTTTATCTGGTATCATGTTAAATAATTCTTAATTACTCTTTAACTTCAATTGAAATTATGTCTTTTCTTCTATCACACTTCATTTAAACATGAAGGATCCAGTTAGTTCTGCTACCTTTCCCTGTGAAACTCCTTTGAAAATCTGAAACAAATCCCTGTTAAGTTGTAGACTCCATAGCCCAATGGAAATTTCAGGTATTTAATCAACCAATCAATTTTAAAATCAAACTCTGAACTCTCATAACTAGTCTAATATTTAAATACAAAAAAGTTAATTCTGATAGAGAGATCCCTCTCTAAAGTTGGCAGGTATAGATCCCAGCTTCCAAAGTCGTTTTGTGGTTACCTATGTGGTTCTCTTTTGCAACCTCAGAAAATTACAGAGTGCTAACATTCTGGCGACTATATTGGGGAACGTTTAATCATTCATTTCAATTTTACAAAATTAAATTCCCTAGTTCATAAAAAAATATTTCAGGAAGAGTAATGATCCAAATTTTAGAAATAAAGGATTAGAGGTTGTTTCTTACATTTAAGACCTGGCTCCGAAAGGAATTTACACTAGATCTCATCTTGATCCAGAACCTCCTGAAATTTTAGATGATCCTAAAAAGTTTTTGACCGAAATGGATCCAAAAAACTCTCTAAGTCTTCATAAAGATCAAAACTATTACATGAGAAGAACTCTTAGAATAGGCGGAAATCACTATCAACAGTGAAAAACACAAGAAATAGTGGAAAAACAAGTTATCAGCAGCGATGCACAGGAGCCGTCAGATCTGATCGATCAACAGTCTAGATTCGATCGGCACATCGCAATTCGAAGTGACAGGTAGAGGCTATCGGGGGCAACCATATAACAATTGCGATCACGATTAGCATGGGTCAACGAGGACCATCGATCAAGTGTGAAAATCGACACCCAGATTAACGCACGATATCGCGATCGGTGATTACAGAGGAATGCTTACCAATGGCCCGAGGCTCATGCGATATGCGATTGCGACAAGTCGCATCACAAAATCGCATTGGAGCAATAACACAGAGTGGGGGACGATATATATGTCACTTGCGATTTATATACATACATATATATATATATATATATATATATATATATATATATATATATAGAGAGAGAGAGAGAGAGAGAGATATAAACCTGATGGAGTATAGATAATAATATATATAGCATCTCAAGTCCGCCATGGAGCCATTTGCGATATTGTCAATGTTTTTAATGTATTTTTAAATACAAAGGGAAATCATGATACAAGCAGGATTTTGGCTGGGCCGAAGGCAGTAGGTGATTTTGGTCGGGCTTTTCCTGAGCCCATACACTCATTGCCATGTGTCCAGGTCCTGGAGAGAGAAAACCACCCTTTTTGCGTAGTTAACCCCTGTATGAATGAGCCGCTCGAAATGAACCTCAGTCGTTGGATCCAGATCTCCCAGGTCAATGGTGTGGATGTGATAAGTGACATAAAGGTGGACCCGATAGTAGTTATAAGGCGGAATCTATAGTATTTCAAATCCGATAAACAGTAGATTCATGAATTTCCAGTGTTTTTACCGTATTTCTCTGTGAAAACAGAGAACGCTGTTTCTGGGGATTTCAGAGGCTCGATGACCCATTCCGTTATAGAATAGGTGGCCACCATCCCTGAAGGCATTCAACAATGATTGCTAATGCTCAGAGGGGGATCTGAGCGAACAGAGGCTGAGAAGCCAGAGAGCCCGAGAAGGAGAAATGAACAGACAGTGTCAATTGGCTCTAAAGCCATAGACTGATAGAGATAGAGGCATGTAGTGCTGAGATAGAGAGCAAACAGAGATAGAGAGTTAGAGTGGAGAGTCTTTGTACTTAGAAAGACTTAGGAGATCCAAGTGAAGCCTTGTTGTTTTGTATCTATTATGTGAGACTCAAATTGAGCTCACTTCTATCAAAAATCTGCTTCTGAAGACATAATAGAGAGGTCACCACTAAAGACTGGACCACGAGACGTATCCTAGGAGTGTTGGGTGAACTCCTTATTAAACTTGTTGTGTTTATGTGTGTTTTTCTATTATGTTCTTTAACTGCTTCATTGTCTATGTATTTCAAAATCTTATCGATCCATTGCACAAAGTAACATAGGCAGATCCATGCACATGAGTCTGTAATACCTTAATAATTGTCTAAGATCTCATTATCAGATCAAGTGGTATCAGAGCTTTAGGTTTGCTAAGGTTAGACAAGCTTGTGCCGGATTGTTGAATGCTAACTAGGTCAAAGCTCAAATTAAGAGAAGGAGAATTGGTTAAGGCTAACCTAGAAATTGGAAGAGTCTATCCTAGGAGGAAAATGGCTGAAGAAATTCCCTTGGAATCAGACTCTCAGTTCATGGACAGTTTCATGACCATGAGAGCCATGGTAGAACAGATGTATCGAGAATTTAAGAAAGGCAGGGGTGAAGACCCTTCAGCATCTCAAATAGGCAAAGGAGTAGAGGAACCTCTTCTAGTTTCCCATTCAGGAGGCAAACAGAAAGGGGAAGAGCCTCCTCCATCAACACCTCCTTCTAGCCCTGAAAATAAAAAGAAGAAAACATCTTTGATTAAATTAGATGTAAAATTTGATTTTCCAATATATGATGGAGAATTAAATGAAGAAAAGCTACATAACTGGATTAGAAATATTGATGTATATTGTAGGGTGTAGAACATCGATTCAGAAAGGAGAAATATCCAGCTGGCCAGCCTTCACCTTGGATGAACTTTCCTAGTGTGGTGGGAAGGCAGGACACAAGCTGATTTGAAGAAGCATGGTAAAATTCTTTCTACCTGGAGTGAATTTGTTTCTGCCATTAAAAAGCAATTCTATCCACTAGCTTATATGCAACAAGCAATTATGAGTTGGCAAACTCTTCAGCAATTAAAGGGGCAAAGTGTACAATCTATACCCAGGAATTTAGAAAAAGAGATTTAATTCTAGGAATTTCTCTAGACTCACCTGAAACTTTTCTGAAGCATATAGGTGGTCTGCATAGCTATTTGAGGTACACCATTCTCATGTTTAACCCTACTAACATAGATGAGGTATTAGTTCAAGCTACACATTTGGAGGCTAGAGGCAAGAATGTGAACCCAGAGATTGGGGGATCATCAAAACCCATTGAAAGCAACAACAAGGAAAAGAGGAAGCAAAAATGGAAAGAGAGGAAGGCAAACGCTGTACAGAAATACAAACCTTTATGCACTCACTATAAGAAGGATGGACATGATGATGAACATTGTTGGTTTTTGCATCCGGAGCTAAAGTCTAAGAAGTTCAATGACAAGAAGAAGAAGACTAGTGCTTCTATTTAGAAAGATTTGGGGTTAGACTCAGGTGATGAAACAACAGTCACAACTATAGGTATAAAAGGTAAAAATTCTTAAGCATCTACTAGTAATTCTGCACAATTTATTGATAATGAAGAAAATGAGAGGAAAAGAGATGAGATTTTTCATATTAGAGTTATTTCCAAGCATCAAAAGATTGATACTTTATTTGATAGTGGTTCACAAGTAAACTTGATTTCTGAAGCAATTGTAAAGAAGTTGGGACTACTAACCACACCTCACAAGAAGCCATATCCATTAGGTTGGGTATGTGAAAAAGAAAACCTACAAGTGACTAGACAATGTAAACTTAGGTTTGCTTTTGGGTCAACTTTTGTAGATGAGGTTGAGTTAGATATAGTTCCCTTGGATATATGTGGTATTGTTTTAGTAAGTCCTTACTTGTATGATAGAAAAGCCATTTTCTATAGAGCTGAAAATAAGTATCAACTCACAAAATATGGAATAGGATATATTGTAAGAGCTCATCAGCTCAAAGATAACTACACTCTCATAAATTTAGGGCAGATGAAAAGAATTGTAAATTCATGCAAGAAATTTTTACTAATGGTTGTAAAGGAAAAGAACCCTGATAAAACTAATGTATTTGAGGGCTGTGATGCTAAACAGAAAGCTGATTTAGAAAAAGTTATTTCAGAATATGATATACTATTTCAAGAACCTAAAAGTCTACCACCCAAGAGGGAAATTGTACATGATATTCATTTGCAGCAGGATGCTCCATTGCCTAACATCGAAATGTATAGGTGTTGTGGCCAGCAACAACCCCCCTTCTTATTTGGTGTTATTACTAATACTAAATAAGTGGGGACCCTTAGTCAAAATTTAAAAAAAATCAACTAGTGCTTATATTTCATTTTTCAATAAAACTTACCATCTTAAACTTAGGAGAAAACCCTTAAAAAATAAAAAAAGCCTAAGTTTTATGATAAAGTAGGATTATTCCTTAGGAAATATCGCATCGCAAAAAGATCATGAATACCCCCTTGAAAGTCGAATTCTAAAAATGCGAAATCACGATATGGGACTACGGACATATATCGCATTGCATACGTCAAACACCGCTTCCATTGAAAAACTTTAAACTGCCGATATGCGACGGAGCATATCGCAAATCGTAGGAAACATATTAACGAAAATTGTCATATGCCACACTCTTGCGATATTGCGATATTGCGATAAAGCAATTCTGCAATATTGCGATAAAAGTAACAATGCGATAGAACGATCATGCAATATCTTGATTCCGCGATATTGTTAGTTTGCGATATCTTGATTCTGCGATGTTGCAATCTGCGATATTGCGAAGAAAATCACAAAATCACTTCATCGCAGATCCTGTGGGCTCATGGTTCAAAAAAGTAGTTTCCATAAACCGAGACCTGGTTATGCGCTTTAATGCCAATTAATGAGTTATTTGCTAGTAATTAATGGAATAGGGTTTCGTGCTTATCAAAAAAATCATTTCATGTAAGGTGGTGTATTTTATATGTCTTCGGCATTTAAAGCTTTCCCGTCACCTTTCCTTATCATTATCCTCACTTCACTTGTAAATTGCAGGAAAGAAGAACAGAGAACGATACAAAGTAGTACGCAGGATACTATGGGAAAGAAAGGCAAAGCCCCGAGCTCTGAAGAGAAGGAAATGGCGCCCTTGTATACAAAAATGCTTGCAACCGAGATGCTGGTATTGCTAACAGGGAATGCATGTAAAATATACTTGAGGAAGAGAATCCCAGAGTAATGGAGGTCGAGGCTACTGCAGGCTCACAAAGTTCCTCCGAGACATCCCATACAGAGCTAGCTTGTTCGTTCTTACACCGAATAGCGGCGAGGCCCAAAATTCTTCCATACACAGACAAGGTTAAATGGATGCTAGATAGCACAGATATCAGAGATATAAAGTTTAAGACTCAGGGTCAAGAACTGATGGAATCATTATTTTTACAAATTTTGAGATTTATATCCGCTAAAAGGAAAAGCGTAAAAGGCGACGAATGCACCAAGGAAGCCTGGATCAAGAAACGGAGGCGGTTTTCAAATTTCTTGAGAAGGAAAGCTCATAATTGCTCATTCACCTGTAAGCCCAAAAATTTGTAAGAAAGCAATGATAGAGGTGAGAAGTAAAACTTGAATTCTAAACTAGTGATATTTGTCAGAAATATCTTCAAAATAGTATATACCAAAGACACGGCAACTACAGGCATACTGGAAACAAAAGGCTCAAGAAAAGGCAGAATCAATCCAAAGGTTAACCAAGTTAAATTGGGATTCTTACTAGATGTACTTAGTAAAACCACACAGCCAGTGCATGACCCTCAAGTGTATCATCAATTCTGTCGAGAAGAGCTCTTGTCGATTCTGTTTTCTCAGCACAGCCAAAATCGGAAGTCGGCCAGCCAACTCTTCTCAAACAGATGCTGAACGCGTGTGATTTCAAGGATCAGATACACAGTTAGTTAGTAATTTTAGTATTTTTAGTTTTAGTTTTGTTTTATTTTTTCTCAAAGTAAGGACGGTCATTTAAACTGCATCCTACATTTTTGTAATAATTTATTTTTAGATTTAGTTAGTAGTATTTAAACCCTTCTCATGCATTTAGAGAAGGGTCCTGAAATTTGTCAAAAACTTATCCCCAGAACATGCACTTTTGTACCCTCTAAGGAGGTTTTGATATATGAATGGAACAAGATTTATTGATATCTATATTTGATATCTACTACTGATGTTGCACATTTTTACTCTTAGTGGATGTTGGATTAAGAAGAGATAAATCATTATCACTTGAAGCTCATAAGTAGGACTTGTTATAAATGGTACTTCTATCTCTTAACTATTTCTACCTTTGTGTTAAAAGTGATATTCAAGTTTAGTTGTTTAAATATTAATGTGTAAATGCTTGAGTTATCATTTGGCACTTTTGTATGGTGATAGCTATTTATTTATGCTTGATGTATGAATAGCTTATTATGCGATATATTTTTCACAACTGTTTCATCTAACTTTTTATACGAAGTGGTTCATCTTTATTGAATTCTTTTCTCATAGCATTTGAATGATCTTTATTACCAATTGTTATTTGAAATCATTTTAGATCGCATAAAAGAAGGATTACACCCCGGGTTAGTGTAGAATTAGATGTTTCTGTTTATTAGAATAAAATTTGCATGTTATTAGATTATAGTTAGAATTATAGCATCTCACTTAGGAACTTTTAGAAGGGAAATAACAATTCTTCACACAGACACACACATAAATTGGGAAATTGTTCCCATATCCCCAGTCGGACCCACTATACCAAACGGAAAAGGAGTTGCTAACCAAGGTCCGGACCGGGTGGTCATCCCCGTTGTTGTAGACCTGATTTTCGGGGCTTCAACATATTTGGTGTGAGAAGGAGGGCCTCGAACTGTGAATGGAAAGTAAATCCAAATCTAAATACCATTCTAAGAGTAAATCACCCTCACTGTCTCCCTCAACTTCACCTTTGCATTTAGAATCTGTAAATATAGAGCTAGAAGTCGCTGGAGCAACAACCGCTACTATAAACCCTAACATTTCATAACAGTCTACTATTGAACCTCCTGAAGTTGAATCTTTGATTCACAAACTTCAACGATTTTCTATATCTCCTCATAAATCTGGTAAATCTCAAGGCAGCATGACTTCGCAATATAACCCTACTCATCCTCTTACCAGATTAAAGAGTGAAAAGTTTGGTGTTCAGCCAACCGAGTTACCTCTACCTACAAGGAAGGGAGCAAGGAAATCTCCTAAAGGGTCCGATAGCGAGACTCTTTCATCATCATCATCCATCTCAACCTCTTCACCGTGAGTCAACCATCCACTCCTCCACTTCAGATCATTGTCCATCAATCCACTGGTACTACCACATATTCTTCTCAATCATCTGGAATCGTTACCTCATCTTCTCAACCACAGGGATCATCTTCTGCTCTTTACCTCATCTTCTCAACCACAGGGATCATCTTTTGCGCTTTCCTCTGTTAGCAGTTCAGCAATGGCTCAATCTCCATGGAATAACCCAGGGCAGTTTTAATTCCTGCACCCTTGAGTCAACTACCAGCCCATCCTGAAAAATGGTTGCCTAAGTTTAACCCTGAGGTAGGCATGCTAGCAGAAGAACATATAAATAACTTTATGCCATCCATAAATATTAATGGAGTTACCAATGAAGACGTTGTTGTTCGAATTTTTCCTTATACTCTGCAAGGAACAGTCGGATCATGGTATTTCTCATTACCATCTGGATCTATTACTAGTTGGGAGATTTTCCAAGAACAATTCTTGATTAAGTTTGGTGATGATAGGTCTACGAAAACATTGATCAACGACCTGTCTAACCTTAGGGCTGAGACAAAAGAACCTATCAAAGATTTCAATTTACATTTCAATAAAATCTTAAACAAAATTCCTACTGCTTCCCAGCCTAGCGAAGAAGTGCGAAGTGAATGGTACATTACTACTTTACCATCAAACATAGCAATGTTTGTTGACAGGGCTACAAAAAAACTTTAGTTGAAAATATGAAAGAAGCAATAGTAGTAGAGAAACATATTATGGCCTTAGAAAAGAAAAACATGATAGAAGAACAAAAATCTAGAAAGGATTCTTTCAAAGAAGATCCCAAGAAAAACAAACGAAAGATCCATTCGATTTAGAAGGATTGCAAAAAGTTTTGAAGACCATGTCTAATGAGATGGTCGATATTAAGAAACAAGTGGAAGAAACTTCTTCTAAAAAGCCATACAGACCTTTTAAAAGAACCCCTTCGACCGATTCCAAACCCCCTAACGCTATTACAAGTGCTGAATCCGAGGAAGAAGAAGAGGAAATCAGTACTGAAGAACATACCAATGAAGAAGAAGTTGTAGAATTACAAGGTATGTGGGATTTCAGCCTCCTAGATGAAGAGGATTAAGAGGCATCCTTGGTTAGTACTCGCAGCAGAAATCAACTTGATCCTCCTCAGCCTACACCTAAGACAAAGAGCGCAAGCTCAATGACTAAGGATAAAGTCGCAGCCAAGAAGACATCACCTAAAGCGACTCAAACCAGCCCAATCCAAACAGATCCATCAACTCCATCTAGAACCCTTATCGTTTCGGATGAAATGGAGTATAATATCATGGAAGACATGAAAAAGACTAGGGCCAGTATTACTTTTTTCGAATTGAGCAAGTTAAAACACCAGCAAAAGGTACTTTTGAAAGAATTGCACGTTGTACCAGTTGCACCTTTACCAGCCGCTGTAATCTCTCAAGCTTCCCATGACATGCCAAGACCTCCAACTAATACGATGAATAAAGTTAATCCAAATGATATCACCTTAATTGTTGGAAGATCGAGATCTCATACTCCCCCATTTCTTCTTACTTATGAAATTTTCAACAAAAATGTGCATAATTGCTTAGTGGATTCTGGAGCTTCATCGAATATTTTAGCAAAATCAATATGTACAAAATTGAACGTTCAACCACAAAAATTAGTTGTACGCATAGTTCAATTAGATCGATCGCAAGTCAAAGTGATTAGCGAATTAATTCAGGTTACCATAAGGCTGCCATCCAACCCAAAGGTATGTCAAATTATCAACATTTTAGTTGCTGATATTCCAGAATTTTATGGCTTAATTCTCAGCAGATATTGGTCAAAAAAACTTCATGGATACTTTGCAACTGACTGGTCGCACATGTGGCTCCCTTACAATGGTAAACCAAATCAGATAAAAGTTGAGCGAGAAAGACATCAGAAATACATAGTAACAGAACTCGAGGGAGAAAATGAACCAGTAGCATATAATTCTAACATCATTGGAAACTATTCAGTAGATTCTTTCCTAGGAAATTTTAATGCTCATACCTCACCTTACTTAGAACATTTTGTTTGATCTCAAATAGAAAATTTCTCTCAAACAGATAGTTCTAAATGTATTAATTTTATAGATAGTCCTGTAAATAAATCTTTATTTTGGAAATTATTTTTTGATGGTTCTAAGTCTAACAAAGGAGCGGGAGCAGGATGCGTGTTAATAAGTCCAGAGGGAGATAAGACTATGCTAACTTGTAGAATCAAATTTGATTGCACCAACAATACAGCAGAATACGAGGCTTTGATCCAAGGGTTGTACAAAGCAATTGGATTAGACGTCAAATATCTTCAAGTTTTCAGAGATTCTGAAATTGTAATCAGACAGGTACGTAATACTATACATTTTTTATCAGGTCATTTAAAACATTACCAATCTTTAGTTCAAGATCTGACTGAACACTTTATAGAATTTAATATTTCATCAATTCCCAGACTCCAGAATGCTAGTGCAGACCTCCTAGCTCACGTATCTTTCAAACTCATTCCTTCAGAAGATTTTAACCTTGATCAATTTTCAATTGAATTAGTTTTTAGACCATCTATTGCTGATAACATTACCAATTGGAGGATTTTCAATGACGATCCTAATATTGTGAGTTTCCTCACATCTAAGGGATCCTATACCAATCAAATAATTGACGAAGACCAACATGACCAACAATTGCAACAAGATAGCACTAACAATGTTATCCCAAATTTAGTAGTCAAGTTAGAAGATCTTTATGACTTGAAAGATAGGTTTAAAAGATCTACCAATTCAAAACTCCAAAGTTCAACATTGAATTATGAATTAGTAAATCTAGGAACTAATACCAAACCACAGAATAATCTAGGCCTTGGTCTAGCTCCCTAAGAAAAATTAGAGTATATTCGTCTCTTGAGACAATACAAAAGTGTCTTTGCTTGGAATTACGATGAAATTAAAACATACGACACATCCATCATCCAACATACTATTCCAATGATAGTCAATGAAAAACTTGTCCAGTAAAAGTTGAGAAAGATCCATCCCAATCTAGAAAACCAGATCAAATCTAAACTCAATAAGTTACTGAAAGCCAAAATAATTTTTCCTGTTCGACATTCCAAATGGGTTTCCAATATGGTCATTGTTAGAAAGAAAAAAGGAGACATAAGAATTTGCATTGACTTTCGAAATCTTAACAAAGCCTGCCAAAAGGATAATTTCCCTTTGCCCCCCATGGAACAAATACTGCAGGCAGTCGTAGGCTCAGAATTGATGTCCTTCTTGGATGGATTCTCGAGATACAATCAAGTGTTGGTACATCTCGATGATCAATTAAAAACCACATTCAGAACTAAATGGGGCACATACGCATATCAAAAGATGCCATTTGGTCTAATTAATGCTAGTGCCACATTTCAGAGAGCCATGGACATCGCATTCAAAGGGTTAGTTAATAAATCAATGGTAATCTATTTGGATGATATAACTGTATATTCTAAGAAACGAAACAATCATCTTAGAGATTTAAAACAAATCTTCCAACGTTGTCAAAGGTATGGAATTTCACTTCACCCGAAAAATTCTTTTTTTGCATTAAGTGAAGGAAAACTTCTCGGATTCATAGTGTCAAAATCTGGAATTCACATTGATCCTGACAGAATCAAGGAGATTTTCGCAGTACCCCTACCTCACAACAAGAAAGCCATGCAATATTTTCTTGGCCAGATTAACTTTGTAAAGAGATTTGTTCCAGATTATTCAAGAATTGTGCTCCTTTACAAGCAATGATTAAAAAGAACTCAAACTTTAAATGGGGCCAAGATGAACATGAGGCATTCAATCTAATCAAACAAGAAATCATTAATGCTCCATGTTTAGCAACTCCAAATTTTTCTGATCCTTTTATTTTATATACAATCGCCTCTGATAGATCATATGCTACGATACTCACTCAAGTAAATCAAGAAAAGGCAAAAGCCCCAATTGCTTTTTTTAGTTCCAATTTACAAGGGGCTAAGTTGAATTATTCAGATGTGGAGAAACAAGCTTATGCTGTTTTCAAAGAAATTAAACATTTCAGACCTTTTCTACTCAAAACACATACAAAAATCATAGTACCATTTCGAGCAGTAAGAAATATTCTAGTACAGAAAGATGTGGGTGAGAAAAGAGCCAATTGGGTTACTGCCTTACAGGAATATGACGTAGAAATCAAACCAGCAAATATTGTAAAAGGTCAAGGCTTTTGAAAAATGCTAGTTGGAGCATCGCTCATGTTCGAAATTCCATCTGCAGAGATACAAATGTGCGAGGTAAGCCTAAATAATGTTGAGTCATTATACGATGATATCATTTATTGTCTAAAGAATGGATATGCTCCTTCAAACCTCGATCATACCAAGAAAAGAGCTCTAAGGTTGAAAGCCAAACAATATCAGCTCGTGAATGATGTTCTTTTTAGAATAAATTATGATTTTTTTCTCCTTAGATGTCTTGAGAAATCTGAAGCTGAAAAAGTCTTGCAGGAACTCCATGATGGGCCAGCAGGTGGACACTATGCTGGAGATGCAACTGCTCATAAAATCTTATGCACAGGCTATTACTGGCCCACATTGTTCAAAGACTCACATAACTATGTGAGGAAATGTCAAGTCTGTCAAACCGCTGCTTGGAGACAAAAGAAACCATCCTTGCCACTGCAACCAGTTAACATTGAGCAACCTTTCGATCAGTGGGGATTGGACATAATAGGTGAGATCGTTCCTCACTCTTCTAAGCAGCATAGATATATCCTTACAGCAATAGATTACTTTACTAAATGGGTAGAAGTAGTTCCACTCAAGACGGCTAATGCTGAAAATATCATCGAGTTCATAGATCAGTTCATAATCACCAAGTTTGGGTTGCCTTCAGCTTTAATGTTTGATAATGCATCATATTTTTCTGGTAATGCAATGACCGAATTTGCACTCAAAAGAGGTTTCAAACTCAAATACTCTGCCAATTATTACCCACAAGGGAATGGGTTCGCTGAGTCTACAAATAAGAATTTAATCAGAATAATTAAGCGAACCATTGACCAAAATCATAAAAATTGGCATAAGTCTTTGATATACGCTTTATGGGCAGATAGAATAACGCAGAAAGCCTCAATTGACACTTCTCCCTTTAATTTAGTTTATGGGAAAGAAGTGGTTCTTCCAACTCATTTGGCAATTCCCTCTTTAGCCTTGGTTCAATATATTGATGAAGCACCAACTTCTTTCTTACAACTAAGGCAACAGGAAATAATCAAGTTAGAAGAACAACGAGAATAGGCCAAGATAACTCACGCTCATCATCAAGCCTTAGTAAAAGCCTCTTTTGATTCCAATATGATATCCAAAAAAGATTTTTAGATGGGAGATCTAGTTTTAAAATGGGACAAGGCTCATGAGGAAAAAGGGAAACATACAAAATTTCAACGAATGTGGCTTGGCCCTTTCCAAATCATAGAAGTCATAGGTCCATCTAAATTTATGTTATAGGATTTAATAGGAAAAAGTGATTCTTTACCTGTTAATGATCATATTCTCAAAAAATATTTTCCATAGGAGATCATTCTTCTATTTTGTAGAATAGATGTTTTAGTTTCATAATAAAACCGGCTGTAAATGGTTACATTCGGGATTCATGAAAAAGACATAAATTCTCTTTTAGATTTTGTTTTTCACTTGTATAAATAGAATTCTTTTTAGAAAATTGATCATTATTATTGAAAGATACAGTTAAAAGTTCTAGGCCTAGAAATGATACTAGTTTCAACTGTATAAATTTTGATAAAAAACGACTTTTAGTGAAGAAATTGTTTTGCATCAGTCCAATGAAAGGTATCAATAATAAAACAAAGATTCTCTGTAGAAAAGCTCTTTCCAAAAAACTCTATTATTGTCGTCCAAAGCCATCTTAAGGAAACAATGACTTCCTCCCCACCTAGGAAGCTACAATGTTCAGGGAATGATCCAATGATGCACTTTAACTTAAAGAGTAAGAGGTCTCATCACAAGCCGACTTATCATGATCATAGATATTATAGCTTGTTGACTTTGCCAATACTGCATACCACAATAGGGAAATGACTCAAGATTGTTGCAATCAAAAGACAAGGGGTCTCATCACGAGCCAACTTGTTCAGCAAAGTTATAAATCAGTGAATGACTGTGTCATAAATTGGCTACCAAACCAAGACATTGTTCTTTAAGGATAAAAAAGAAAATGAAAGCAATAAGTGTGGATATGGATTTCTCTTTGAAAATTGTAAATTTCTCTAAGTAGGATACAGGATCATTGTTGGGTAACAGGTAACCCTGTCGAGGCTATAAACGCCTGCTGGCAGCAGAGGCTCTACCTATGACAAATGAGCATATTCAAAACTGATTTACAGAGAAGGCTTTGTTTTATCTTTATAAACTAAGTAATAACTGATGTAGATAGAAGGACTAGCTTGAGGGAGTAAATAATCAAAGCTGAAAATAGAAGAAACAAAATATCATTGATACGTAAAAGCATAATGCACTTTGTCTTTCTATAATAAAGTTTAATTTGCTCGAAAATTTTATGTTTTGGAAGTTTATAAAATTCAAAAGAAAAACAGAGATAACTGGTTCTTCCAAGTGGATCGCCAATTGTTGTGGCCAGCAACAACCCCCCTTCTTATCTGGTGTTATTACTAATACTAAATAAGTGGGGACCCTTAGTCAAAATTTAAAAAAAATCAACTAGTGCTTATATTTCCTTTTTCAATAAAACTTACCATCTTAAACTTAGGAAAAAACCCTTAAAAAATAAAAAAATCATAAGTTTTATGATAAAGTAGGATTATTCCTTAGGAAATATCGCATCGCAAAAAGATCATGAATACCCCCTTGCAAGCTGAATTCTAAAAATGCAAAATCGCGATATGGGACTACGGACATATATCACATCGCATACGTCAAACATCGCTTCCATTGAAAAACTTTAAACTGTTGATATGCGACGGTGCATATTGCAAATCGCAGGAAACAGATTAACGAAAATTGTCATATGCCATGCTCTCACAATATCGCAATATTGCAATATTTCGATAGAGCAATTCTGCGATATTGCGATAAAAGCGGCAATGCAATAGAACGATCATGCGATATCTTGATTCTGCGATATTGTGAGTTTGCGATATCTTGATTCTGCGATGTTGCGATCTGTGATATTGCGAAGCAAATCACAAAATCTCTTCATTGCAGATCTTGTGGGCTCGTGGTTCGAAAAAGTAGTTTCCATAAACCGAGACCTGATTATGCGCTTTAATGCCAATTAATGAGTTAGTTGCCAGTAATTAATGGAATATGATTTCGTGCTTATCAAAAAAATCATTTCACGTAAGGTGGTGTATTTTATATGTCTTTGGCATTTAAAGCTTTCCCTTCACCTTTCCTTATCGTTATCCTCAGTTCACTTGTAAATTGCAGGAACAAAGAACAGAGAACGATACAAAGCAGTACGCAGGATATTATGGGAAAGAAAGGCAAAGCCCCGAGCTCTGAAGAGAAGGAAATGTCGCCCTTGTATACAGACACAGCCTGCAACTGAGATGATGGTATTGCTACCTGGGAAGGCATGTGCAATCTACTTGAGGAAGAGAATCCCAGAGTAATGAAGGTTGAGGCTATTGCAGGCTCACAAAGTTCCTCCGAGACATCCCTTATAGAGCTAGCTTGTTCATTCTTACACCGAATAGTGGCGAGGCCCAAAATTCTTCCATACACAAACATGGTTAAATGGATACTAGATAGCAAAAATATCAGAGATAGAAAGTTTAAGACTCAGGGTCAAGAACTGACGGAATTGTTATTTTTACAAATTTTAAATTTATATCCGCTAAAAGGAAAAGCGTAAAAGGTGAAGAACGCACCAAGGAAGCCTGAATCAAGAAACGGAGGCAGTTTCCGAGGTGCTAGCGCCTAGCTCTAATCGCGCATCGTTGAGAAAAATTTCTTGAAAAGGAAAGCTGATAATTGCTCAGTCACCTGTAAGCCCAAAAATTTGTAAGAAAGCAATGATAGAGGTGAGAAGTAAAACTTGAATTCTAAACCAGTGATATTTGTCAGAAATATCTTCAAAATGGTATCTACCAAAGACACAGCAACTACAGGCAGACTGGAAACAGAAGGATCAAGAAAAGGCAGAATCAATCCAAAGGTTAACCAAGTTAAATTGGGATTCTTACTGGATGTACTTGGTAAAACCACACAGCCAGTGCATGACCCTCAAGTGTATCATCAATTCTGCCGAGAAGATGGCGCCAGCTCTTGCCAATTCTATTTTCTCAACATAGCTAAAATCAGAAGTCGGCTAGCCAACTCTTCTCAAACAGATGCTGAACGCGTGCGATTTCAAGGATCAGATACACAGTTAGTTAGTAATTTTAGTAATTTTAGTTTTAATTTAGTTTTATTTTTGCTCAAATTAAGGACGGTCATTTAAACCACATCCTACATTTTTGTAATAATTTATTTTTAGATTTAGTTAGTAGTATTTAAACCCTTCTCATACATTTAGAGAAGGGTCCTGAAATTTGTCAAAAACTTATCCCCAGAACATGCACTTCTGTACACTCTGAGGAGGTTTTGATGAATGAATGGAACAGGATTTATTGATATCTGTATTTGATATCTGCTACTGATGTTGCACTTCTGTACTCTTAGTGGATGTTAGATTAAGAAGAGATAAATCATTATCACTTGAAGCTCATAAGTAGGACTAGTTATAAATGGTACTTCTATTTCTTAACTATTTCTTCCTTTGTGTTAAAAGTGATATTCAAGTTCAGTTGTTTATATATTAATGTGTGAATGCTTGAGTTATCAATTTGCACTTTTGTACGGTGATAGCTATTTATTTATGCTTGATGTATGAATAGCTTATTATGCGATATGTTTTTCACAACTGTTTCGTCTAACTTTTTATATGAAGTGGTTCATCTTTATTGAATTCTTTTCTCATAGTAGTTGAATGAACTTTATTACCAATTGTTATTTGAAATCATTTTAGATCGCATAACAGAAGGATTACACCCTGGGTTAGTGTAGAATTAGATGTTTCTGTTTATTAGAATAAAATTTGCATGTTATTAGATTAGAGCTAGAATTAGAGTGTCTCACTTAGGAACTTTTAGAAGGGAAATATCAATCCTTCACACACACACACACATAAATTGGGAAACTGGTCCCATATCCCCAGTCGGACCCACTATACCAAACGGAAAAGGAGATGCTAACCAAGGTCTGGACCGGGTGGGTATCCCCCTTGTTGTAGACCTGATTTTCGGGGCTTCAACAATAGTTTATCCACTTTAGAGAATGTAGAGATCAAGAAGCAAGTACAGGAGCCACTCGAGAAAGGGTTCATAAGACCAAGCACATCACCATGTGCGTCTCCAATCATGTTGGTGAGAAAGAAAGATGGTTTGTGGAGGATGCACATTAGTTATAGAGCATTGAATAAAATAATGATCAAGAATCGTTATCCCCTTCCTCGCATTGATGATCTATTAGATTAGTTGAAAGAAGTTGTTTGCTTTTCCAATTTGGACTTGCATAGTGGCTACCATTAGGTCAGAGTTGCAGAACAAGATGCATGGAAGACTACTTTCAAAACAAAGCAAGGGCTGTATGAATGGCTAGTTATGCCTTTTGGCTTAACTAATGTTCCTGCCACTTTCATGAGAGTTATGAATGATGTACTCCGACCTTTAATTGATGATTTTGTAATTGTATATCTAGATGACATTCTTGTTTTCAGTAAAACATGGGAAGAACATTTGAAGCATGTAAAGCAGACTCTAAATGTTTTGAAAAGTTAAAATCTTTATGTTAAATTATCAAAATGTGAATTTGGCAAATTATCTTTGAATTATTTGGGTCATATTGTAGGGGGTGGTGAATTGAAGATAGATCCCTCTAAGGTTGAATTCATTGTGAACTGGCCTAAACCCAAATCTACTACAAAAGTTAGGAGCTTCCTAGGAGTAGCACAATATTGGAGAAATTTTATTGCTAACTTTTCCTTGATTGTAGCACCCTTACATGCTTTGACAGGATTGAACAAGGTGTTTCAGTGGGGAGGCAAACAACAGAAATCCTTCGAAAACTTGAAAGAAAAAAATTAGTGCAGCAATAGTACTAGCATTGCCAAATCTTCAAAGACCATTTGAGATTGAAACAGATGCTAGTGACTATGCCATGGGAGCAGTGTTGATGCAACGCAGTAAACCCATATATTATCATTCCGAGACATTTAATTCTGTACTAATTATCCCACATATGATAAAGAATTGTATGCATTAGCGCAGAGTGTGAAAAAGTGGAAACATTACCTATTCGGCAAGGAAACAATTATACATACAGATCAACAACCACTTCAATATTTGCACTCACAAACTAAATTGCAGCAATCAAGACACTATAGGTGGATGGGTTTTCTACAACAGTTTCATCTTGTCATCATATATAAGATGAGCATACAAAATAAAGTTGCAAATATTTTATCAAGACCAATCATAAATGCGTCTACTATACTTAAGCATAATTCAATATTGCATGAAAGTTACATTGAACAATATGCTTAAGATGTAGATTTTAAAGATGTATATTCAACTTTAATTCAGGACAAACAAGTAGAAGAATTGGATTATCATGTTAAGGACGAACTCTTATATCATTTGGGAAAGTTATGCATTCCTCAAACTGAAAGAGTTAACATAATCCGAGAAGCACATACTCCTCTAATATCAGGTCATTTTGGTGTAAGTAAAACAGTTTCATAGCTGCAAAGGTTCTGTTATTGGCCAAGAATGCATGAAACAGTTTCTAGATATACTAAAGGGTGTACGATGTGTGCTAAAAGAAAGCCCAACAATAGAAAATTAGGCTTATACACTCCACTTCCAGTTCCTTCTCGTCCTTGGGAAAGTGTTTCCATGGACTTTGTTGGGGGATTGCCAAAATCTAGAAAAGGTCATGACTATTTATATGTTATTGTGGATAGGTTCAACAAAATGTGTATTTTAATACCTTGTAATAAGCAGATTACAGCTGAACAAACAGTGAAGTTGTTCTTTCAACATGGCTGGGCTAATTTTGGTTTACCCACTTCCATTGTATCTAATCGAGATTCCCAATTTGTTGGGAAGTTTTGGTCAAGTCTGTGGGAACTGATGGACACCAGATTGAAGAAGAGAACAGCCTTTCATCCACAAACATATGGCCAAATAGAGGTGGTCAACAGGATAGTGATCCAATTGCTTGGGGGCTATTGTAGCAAGCATCCCAAGCTTTGGGATGAACATTTATGTTATGTGCAACATGCTTACAACCATGCTAAACACTCTTCTACACAAAGATCTCCTTTTGAGACTTATTTTGGTTTTACACCAAGGTCTCCCTTGGATTTTGTCTTTAGTAAAGACATAGAAATTGATGTACACAGTGATGTGGACAAAGCAACCAAGTTCATTGAACAGATCCAAGAAATTCACCAGGTAGTGCAAGAACAGCTAGAAAGAAGCCAGGCCAAGTACAAGACAAGGCATGATAAGCATCGAATTGAGCATAGCTTCCAAGTTGGTGATCAAGTCTGGTTGTACATTAGAAAAGATAGAATGCAAGGTAAAGGTAAGAAGTTGAAGCCGATAAGGTATGGGCCTTTCAAGATACTTGAAAAAATTGGTGAGAATGCTTTTTGCCTTGATTTTCCAACTTATATTCATATCTATCCACTCATTAATGCAAAGAACTTGAGACTATATGAACCTTCAATGATTGAAGATCCTGAAGAGCAAAGTCAGTTGCCTTCTCTTGATGATCTGTTGCCTAAATATCTCAATAAGTTGCAGGAAGATATAGTTCTACACATGAAGGTGAGAACTACGTGTAGAGGGTATGTTGAGTACCTCAGAATTGGACTCAAAGATTCAAACCCAAGCACTGTAAGATGGATAGAGATTGGACAAGTGAGGAAGATGTATCCTCACTTGATTGATGCTTAAAAACCAATTTGGTCGTCCAAAAGCTTTTTCAATGGGAAGGCGTGATCCAAATGAATCCAAAAAGCTCTCTAAGTCTTCATAAAGATCAAAACTATCGCATGAAAAGAACTATTAGAACAAACGGAAAACACTATCAATAGAGAAAAACACAAGAAACAGTGGAAAAACAAGTTATCTGCAGCAATGCACAGGAGCCGTCGGATTTGACCAATCAACAGTCCAGATCTGATCAACACATCGCAATCAGCAGTGACAGGCGGAGGCTATTGGGGGAAACCATATAACAGTTGCGATCATGATTAGCGCGAGTCAACGAGGACCATTGATCAAGTGCACAGATCGACGGCCTAGGTTAACGCGTGATATCAGAATCGGCGATTACAGAGGAACGCTTAGCAATAGCCCGGGGCTCATGCGATGTGTGATTGTGACAAGTCGCATCGGAGCAACACCATGGAGTGGGGGCCAATATATACATGACTTGCGATATATATATCCAAACCCGTTGGAGTATAGATAATAATATATATAGCATCTCAAGTCCGCCATGGAGCCATTTGCGATATTGTCAATGTTTTTAATGTATTTTTAAATTCAAATGGAAATCATGATACAAGCGGGATTTCGGGCGGGCCGAAGGCGGTAGGTGGTTTTGACCAGGCTTCGCCCGAGCCCATACACTGGCTACCACGTATCCAGGCCCTGGAGAGAGAAAACCACCCTTTTTGGGTGGTTAACCCCCATACGAATGAGCTGCCTGAAATGAACCTCAGTCATTGGATCCAATTCTCCCAAATCAATGGTGGGGATGCGATAAGTAACATAAAGGTAGACCCGATAGGAGTTATAAGGCAGAATCTATAGTATTTCAAATCCGATAAATGATAGTTTGGTGAATTTCCTATGCTTTTAGTGTATTCCTCTGTGAAAATAGAGAACGTTGTTTCTGGGGATTTTAGAGGCCCGATGACCCATTCCGTTACAGAATAGGTGGCCACCATCCCTGAAGGCATTCAACAATGATTGCTAATGCTCAGAGGGGGATCTGAGCAGACAGAGGTTGGGAAGCCAGAGAGCCTGAGAAGGAGAAACGAACAGATAGCGCCGATTAGCTTTAAAGCCACGGACTGACAGAGACAGAGGCAAGCAGTATTGAGATAGAGAGAAAAAAGAGGTAGAGAGTTAGTGAGGAGAGTTTGTGTACTCAGAAATACTTGGGGGATCCAAGTGAAGCCTTGTTGTTTTGTATCTGTTGTGTGAGACTCAAATTGAGCTCAATTCTGTAAAAACTTTTCTTGTGAAGACTTAATAAAGAGGTCACCATTGAAGGTTGGACCAGGAGACGTAGCCCAGGAGTGTTGGGTGAACTCCTTATCAAAAATTTTGTGTTTATGTGTGTTTGTGTATTATTTTCTTTAACTGCTTTATTGTCTTTGTATTTTGCAATCTTATCGATCCATTGCACAAAGTAATGTAGGCAGGTCCATGCACATGAGTCTGTAATACCTTAATAATTGTCTAAGATCTCATTATTAGATAATTTATTAAGGAAAACAAGTTTAGCTGAAATTCAAGGAAGTAATAGTCCTCTATCTAGGGAAAATTCTCTTCCAGAAGAGTTTGATACCATACCAGATATTTAGTTTGAAATACCATTCGAACAAAATCTATTTAGGACCAAATCTGAAAGTTTTGTCGATCAAACAGTAATTGATGAATCTATTCTGCATCCCTACAAATCTGTAGAACCACCTATTGAACATGATTTTGATCAATAATCCCTCCAAAACATTGACAAACTACATGATCTTGTAGCAGCACTTGATCAAGCTATATATCAAGCCTATATCCTGCAATATGTTGAACTCTCTACCCTCACTATTGCAGCATAATTGTTGGCATTATGAGACAAGTGTTGTCCTTAATGGCAGACAAGTGTTGTCCTTGATGGCAAATCACACTGATAACAAATCATAGTGCAGAAGGATAGAAGCAAGGAATTGATGATCAGTCTACAAGTATGAAGAAAAATATATACACGCAGGTTCGCTATATACCAAGTCGCGTATACAAGCAGGTTCACTATATACCAAGTCGCATATACGCAGGTTTGCTATACACCAAGTCGCGTGTACATGCTGGTTGGCTTCAGTAAAATCGCGTGTATGTGGAAAACTTATCTTTGGTCCACGGCGGTTATTTCTTGGAAGTTGTGCCTATGGTTTTGGACCTTGGTGTCTCGACGGACGTGTTGATCTCTAGTTTTGAAGCTGATGGTATTGGATTTCTATGGTTTTGGCTCTTGGTATTGAACAAGGCCTAAGGCTATATAAGGAGAAGGAAATCATTAGGCAAGTGCATCTGAAAAAGTCTTGAATATCTGATGAAGTATTAGATCCAGTATGCAGGTTATTGGTTGACGATGTATTGCTTGATCTGGGCTAAGGAGAGATCTCATCGGTTGATGGAGAACAAGATCTAAGGAGAGATCGGGATCAAATGGTTTGAAATGAACTATCTTTATATGGTTGATTATGCGTATTTCTAGATCTGCATACTGACGCAATGTTATGTTCTGGGTATAGCTGAAATCTGGTACAGCTGCAAGTTATGAAAAATTATTTTTAGATCTGTACGCAAGTTGTCTTCGATAAAACCGCGTGTATACGCGGGTTGCCTTCATTGTAGTAGCGTATATCTTTTGGAGCTTGATTTTTGGGTTGCAGCTGGATCTGACTGTTATTGCAGAGTTCTGTAGTCTGCTCTGTGTTCTGGTGACTGAGTTTGACAGGGTTTCAGTGGTTCAGTGATTCAAAGATTGATGATGCTAGTAATGGTTGTTTTATGCTTCAATGATTTGTGAATGAATCATGGTCTTCAGATTATGATGTTTGCTTCAGGAGTATCCAGTCTGAAAATTGATGAAAAGTGGTACCTGAAGGAAAGAAGATTGTAGGCCTGCACCTACGTACTGGTATCTTAGCTAGTACAAGAGCAAAGGGGGTTGAAGCTCCCTTCCAAGGAAGTTTGGAGAACGAGAGAAGGTTGAAGCCTTCTGCAGGTTGTAGCCTGCGTACTGGTATAAGGCTGCACCAGTACAAAAGATTGTAAACTGAAGTTCTTATTAAAGAAGGATAGAGACGACTTGCAGCAGGTGGTTTTCACCCACATTGGGTTTCCACCTTATATCATGGTGTTCATGTGTGTGGCTTTTGTGTGATGATCTCTTCTGTTATACTGTTTACTCTTAATATGGTGAATAATGACCTGATGCACTTAACTGAAGATAAACTAACTGAATTATAAGTTTTCTGGTTATACGCTGTTTTCTTTAGACACAGTAGCGTCTACACGCTGGTTCACTTAACTGAAGTAGCGTATATGTTTCTGAGCATTGAAAAAGTTTTATTGATCTGATAATACTGATTCACCCCCCCCTCTCAGTATTATTTCCAACAATTGGAATCAGAGCAGGTCCTTCAGAGAAGCTTGATCGCTTGAAGGTAGATCGTTCATCATGAGCAACTACGAGAGAGAAGCATCAATCAGGCCACCAGTTTTTGATGGGACAAACTTCAATTATTGGAAGGTAAGAGTTACTGCCTATCTTCAATCTCTTGGTACAGAAGTCTGGGACATCGTAGAAACAAGCTACGCTTTTCCTTCAGCTACTCCTACAGATGCAGCTGAGAAAAAGAAGTATGAAACAAATGCGAAAGCAGTCAGTACCCTATTAGGATGTATATCCCAAATGGAATTCATGAAGGTAATGCACTACAAATCCGCAAAAGAGATATGGGACAAAATTGTCACGAGCTATGAAGGAGATGAACAGGTAAAACGTGCTAAACTTCAAACTCTCAGGATTCAGTATGAGACTCTCAAGATGTATAATGATGAAAGTGTGGCTAACTATTTTCTTCGGGTAGATGAGATCGTTAATTGTATGAAAAATTTGGGTGAAGAAATAAAAGAGGCTATAGTGGTTGAAAAGGTTCTAAGATCATTGTCCCCCAAGTTTGAATCTAAAGTATCTGCAATAGAAGAAAAGGAAAATCTACAAATTCTTACTATGTCTCAGCTACATGGAATTCTAACTGCTTATGAAATGAGAAAGGGAGGTCCATCAGACAGAAAAGAAGCTGCTTTCAAGGCATCAGGAAAAGAAGATTATTATGAAGCAAGCCACGTCCCAGAAGAAGAGGAAGAAGAATCAAATTTTGTCAGAAATCTTCAAAGGGGTTCTGGAAGGTTCAGAGGTAAGTTACCTTTTAAATGCTTTGCTTGTGGAAGAGTAGGTCATTATGCTGCAAAATGTCCTTATAAGGATAAAGGAAAGGAACCTGCTAGATGGAACAAGAAACAGAGTGCAAATAAGAAAAGCTACTACACTCATGAAGATAGTGATGGTCTATCGAATAGTGATGAAGATGAACGAGGTAATGAATATAAGTTGTTAATGGCATTTGAAGATGATGATTATATGGATGCTATAGATGTGGATAATCTTTATGATGAAATTACTAGACTCAAGAGATGTATAGAAGAAAAGAATGTGATCATTGATACTCTACAATTTAAAATTGATGAAAAGGAAAAACATCTTGAAAAACTAGAAGGTGAAATTGTTGGTCTTAGAAAAGAGATTGAGAAAACAAAAGCTATTAACCTTAAATTTGTTAAAGGATCTGAAACCTTGGATGAGATTATCAATGTGCAGCGATCTCCTCTGATCAAGACAGGTCTTGGATATAATGGAGAAACATCTCAAGCCTCTACCTCTAAAAGTTATCTTGATGCAGCAAGGAAAAGCGAGCAAAGGCCAAATAAAAGTAATCAGGTGAATCAGGGACAGTTTACCTCAAGAACAAATAAAGACCATCAAGAAATTTGGGGACAAACTGCCTTAAGGACAAACAGAAGTTACAATCAGCCACAGGTAAAATCTTCCCAATTTGCTCCAAGAATAAATAGAAGCTACAATCGGTTGGATGATATATCTGATTATCGCAGAATTTTCTTTAATGGCCAATGCTTTTCTTGCCATAACTTCGGTCACAAAGCAGCTCAATGTGTTGCATACAAGACAATCATGACTAGAGAAGCTCAAAAGCAAGGGAGAATGACTGAAACCATGAAAAGGACTTATAACAAATTTTTGGTTCTTGAAAATGAAGTTGAATGCTCTATTTGTAATAACTTTGGTCATGAAGACTCTGAATGCAGGAGCAGGTTCTGAAAGACAGTTCAGAAGGAGCAAAACTCAAATGTCAGAACATGGAGAATAAAGGAACCACAACCAGAAAGATGTGGGATAGCCTTTTATGCAGAAGGTCAAGAAAGTCTATGGTACATTGACAGCGGATGTTCGAAGCATATGATAGGGGACAAAGAAAAGCTTGAGTCATATACCGCATTAGAAAAGGGGAAGAAAGTTTCTTTTGGAAACGATATCTCTGCAGCCATAAAAGGAAAAGGTGTGGCTCCATTGAAAGAGAAGGTCAAAGCTGGAAATGTTTTGTATGTTGATGGATTGAAGCATAATCTTCTGAGTGTCAGTCAGATGTGCGATCAAGGAACAGAGGTAATATTTAGATCAAATGGATGTTGTGTTCGTGATCTTGATACAGGTAAAACAGTGATCAAAGGAAGAAGGACTCCAAATAATCTATACATATTTGAAGAAGGACCACAACAATGCTATTTGAGCAAGGATGATGAACACTGGCTATGGCATCGAAGGTTGGGGCATCTAAGCTTTTCACAAATAAGGAAAGCATGCAAATATCAGGCAGTTCGTGGTCTTCCAGATATCAAAATTCCAAACAACACTATATGCAAATCTTGTCAGTTTGGAAAGCAAACCAGAACTAACTTTCCAGAGAAGGAAGGATCAGCTAGCATGCCTCTTGAACTAGTACATACAGATACATGTGGTCCTTTCCGAAAAAGAACACCTCGAGGAGAAGAATACTTGATATTATTCATTGACGATTTCTCCAGGTTTCTCTGGTTAGGACTTATGAAGCACAAAGATGAAGCATTCGAAAAATTCAAATCCTTCAAAGCCTTCGTTGAAAATGAATCAGGACACAAAATTAAGTGCCTTAGATCTGACAGAGGGGGGGAGTTTACCTCAAACGAATTTTTCGATTTCTGTGAAGAACATGGGATAAGAAGAGAATTCTCTATAGCTAGAACTCCTCAGCAAAATGGGGTAGTGGAAAGAATGAACAGAACAATCCAACAAATGGCTCGTGCTATGCTTGATGAATCAGGTACTCCCGCAACTTTCTGGGGTGAAGCTGCACATGCTGCGGTTATTATTCTTAACAAAACAAATGTCCAAGTAAACAGCACTCAAAAACCTCATGAGCTCTGGAGTGGTGAGACTCCTTCGGTGAAGCACTTCAAAATATTTGGGAGCAAATGTTATATTAAGAATACTGATGAGCAACTTGGCAAACTTGAACCAAGAGCAGATGAAGGCATTCTTCTTGGTTATTCTCCATATAGCAAAGCATACAAGTGCTACAATAAAAGACTTGGTAGAATTGTTGTCAGGCGGAAAGAGTCGATAGTGCGGACACAACCAACCTCCCTAGGAGCCTAAGACTCTCTAGTGACAAACAAGACAAACAAGAGCAATCCTTCTCTAAACATGCATTTACTATATAAGAAATCAAGTGTTTAGATCCTACCTGTAATCCAACGCTGTTGTAGCAGTCCAGCCTCACTAATCTGGATGAGCTCCTCCTTCGCTTTGAAACCTGCATCCACTAACAATCAAACGATTAAATAGCACTTGATAATCTCATAGAAAAAAACATATTTAACACATAGACCAAGGAGTACATGAAACAACTCATAAATAACAAGTTATTGAGAAGAATGGACTCATTTGCATTAATAAGAAACAAAAGGAACAATTACAACCTGAGCCTTGGTGTTGTGCAAGTCCCTCCCAGGGTCCATCAAGAGTTCTCCTTTACTTTGACAAATCTCACCCACTTCCAAATAGAACAAGCAAAGATGGCAATCTCTCCTCACAAGCTTCAAATGGGGGTCCTAATTCCAGCAGCATCTACCCTTAGAAATGTTTAGCTTCCAACCTCCCCTCCTTTTGGCCCAATGCCTATATTTATAGTGCTCTAGAGGAAGTTATTCAGGTCCACCATCAATGGGATAATCCCCTCTTTGGATGGGATAGCTCCCTCATTGATGGGATAAGTTCCTCTTTGGTAGGGGTACATGAACCATCTGGAGGCGCTCAATACACGTCGAACAACCTTCTAGAATTCTCTAGAAATGACCACAAGTAACTTTTTAAAGATGAAACTTGCGCATTTTGACCTTTACAGGAGGATGCACCTGCCCCTTTACATACAGAGCGTACAAGTATGCAGCTTTTGTGAACATTGGGTGCGTACCCGCAGGTAAGGTTGAGAGAACTTGCGTACCCAGAGATAAATACATTTATAAAGACTTTCTCTCTTTTTGGAGTTTGACATGGAGAGCAGAGGCATAAGACTTGCCTAAGAGGATAGCATGACTATTGATAGAGCCATACTAACTGTAAATAGCCATGGTGACATTTTTAGTGTAACAGATTGCCCCCTAAAGTGCAAAGCCTGTAATAGATTAGGGTTTTGTATTATCTAGGAAGGGTGAAGCGCTTTATCATTTCAAGGATTATCTCGTGGAGAGCCTGGTCAGAACCTGCAATTTTCAACACAAAATACATGTATAAGATTATATCATCACTGAGGTAGGCATTCCCATACTCAGATCAAAACTTTAACTAACAGACTAACTACTCTGATACAGGAATGATCTTGTAGTACATCATAATCATAGACTTTTGTAGACACAGTATGGGCGCAGCCATCTGTTTATGATTAGTCTACTTAGATAATGAATACAAAACTCCTTGCAGCCTGGATGGTGGAAACTAGATCCAGGGTCTTCATTTCTGCTTCCCGAATGGGTACGATTCTAGCCATGCGAATAAATGAGTTGATGTCGAACATGGTAGAAACCACTTGATTACCAGTCGATGACGTAAACTGTTAACAAGTGTGAGAGAGACCACCAGTAATGTCAATGGTTCTCAAAGTACCTAGTACAATCCATGAGATGTGAATGAATGAGTTGATGTCGAACATTTAACGGAATCCTTCGATCGAGAGTCAATGATGTAAACTGACGTCAAAGGCGAGAAACCTGCCATTGATGCATGCAGACTTCAAGGTACTGACGATTTCTAAGTCATCTCTCTAGATAATGTGCTGATGTCGATAGAAAGTGACCCGTTTAAGGAAAGCCCACAACACGAAATCATTTGTTCAAGTTGAAGAAATGTTGCTGTAAGGACTGACTCAGGGATGGTCAAATGGATGACAAGTATTTTGCAGATGAAAGTTTTGCTTGCAGACCTCTTGAACACATAACAACATGACAGATTGCTTGGTAATAAACGACTCAAAGTTAATTCCCGGAACCCGGCTGAAGACTTTCAAAGTGGTTTGATTAACTGTGAGGTAAAGGATTTCCCAACCCAGGTGAATGAAAAGTGTCGTGTCCAAGAGTGGTAATAAAGTTTCTTCTGAGACAAAAGATAACAAATAGGTTCATTCTTCTCTCTTTTCCCCCACCATTTCTGGCAAGTACCTCTTTATTTTTAACAAGCTTGAGGAGGATAACATATGCTTGATTATAAGCTCATCCTTCGGATGAGTCCAACCTAGTTTTGATTCGAACCCTAGGAAGGAGTCCTTCATTCATGTTTGTAATTGAACAGGTCCTTTACTGTAAAAATTTTAACAAGGCCAGTATAGGAGAAACTCGGTGTTTTTCAATTTTAGAGAGTCTGAAAAACTTAAGAAGACTCCAGGTTGAACTTTTTCGTAAATTTGTGTCCCTCAAGCCCGAAAAAGTATAAAATAATACCTGGGGGAACTGCTTGATCTTGCGACCAAGGAGTACTTTCATAATTAGTGCCACTGACCTGAAAAGAAAAAAGCGATCAAGGACACATCGTTTTATTTCCAGTATCGAGTTTGAAACGACAAAAACCCGGCAACCTTTTCTTGTTTTTACGGTCAGAAAAGGGCTATAAGGGGACCATCTTTTAATTCCGTTTTAACGAGTGTAAAAGAAACGCTCGGCAATCTTTTCATATTTTAGGAGTCAGAAAAGGGCTTAAAAGATGACTCTGATATTTTGGTTCGTGAAAAATGACAATTTTCCCTCTAAATCCCTTTGTCCTGCACAAAAACGACACATTACTCATACCTGTTTAAGATAGGCAAAAATACATTGAAAAATATCCTTGCATGGTGAAAAATAAACAAACCTAGCATTCATTCATCCAAAAAACCTATAAAAAGACTTTTTACCATGTCATTTTTACCATTTTACTGTTGAGGTTGAGAAAAGGGCTTTTGGCAAGAAATTTCCCGTGGTCATTGCGGAGAATCCGACCGTCAGAATCGAACGCCGTCTCTTCCAGGTATTTCACAACATCCTCCTCTCCAATTTCATCCGATTAAAATTTTGTTTTAGGTTTTAGTTTTGGTTTTTGGGGGGTTTTAGGTTTTAAAAACCGCTCTGCGGGGTATGCAGGTGCCCTAAGGGTGACCTGCATCCCCCAACCTTTTCCTACACAGGAAAAAGGTCGGGGTACGCAGCCCACCTTCAGGCCAGCTGCGTACCGGCGCTCTGTGTCCTAAACGCGGGGTGCGTCCCCCGCGAAGGGCGGAATTTGAAACCCCAAACCCCAAAAATAACCATTTAAATTTTCCCAAATTAATTCTAATCTTTATTTCTTGGTGTGTAGGGCACTCACCATGTTGGATTGGAGAGAAAGAGAGCATGAGGACGTTGATTTAGCCGCAATTGGTCACCAACCTTCCATTGATGCCCTAAAAGCATGCGGACTATATAAATACTGGGCCATACCTGGCATGAGGGCTCAGGTGAGATTCTTGGAGTGGATGGTTGAGAGATGGAACATTCATGAGCAATGCTTTTACATTGGAGGGCACCAGCTCGAGATAGAGCCCTCTGAAATATACTTTCTCACTGGCTTGCCAAATAGGGGCGAGCAACTCAATCTAGCCAGGACTAGGCCAGGTGGCCAATCCCTTGCTAGTCTCCGGGCAGATTGGTGCATACCCAATCAAAACCATGCGAAAGGCATAGAAATCAAATACATCTCTCGGCGTGAACTCATGGTTATAGCTTTCACGGTTACCAGAATTTGCGGCGCAGCCGCTCTACATATTGCCACCGGGTCCCAAATGCGGATGGCGATTGACTGTTTTCGAGGCACCATCTTCAACTGGTGCGATGCTGTGTCGGCCAACATGAAGGGCCAACTGACTAGGGCAAAGAACGGAAAATTGAAGACCTTTGGATATGGGCCTCTAGTTGTGAGCTTTGCCTTAGAGAGAGTTCCGATGCTGATCCCTCAGCATCTCACTGTTGATATCTTGGGTCCTCGGGAGCCAAAGCTGATACGATGGGTTACGGTGATGGCCCGACATCCTGACGAGGGCGCGGCAGTTGTTCGATTCCCTGCTGGTTATTTTCACTGGTTAGAGGACCAGGTTTTTGCGATCCAGGACTTTCCGTATGCCGGAGTAGATTTTCGAGGTGACCTGGACATGGTTCTTCCACAGGGAGAACAATGGGACGACAGAGGTACTTTATTTTTCACAAGTTTTAAATTTATCTATTTTTTTTTTTTTTATATATATATATCGTCTCAAAACTGACAGTAAAAATTTTCAAAATGCAGATGTAGGTCCACGGCGTCCAGCCAACCTCCGGGCTTTTGAGAGGAGAGTACCAGCTGTACCAGCACCAGCCCCACAGGATGCGGCCGCAGAGACCTTAGCCGAGCTGGAACAGGATCTAGAGCGTCTGACGGTGGATATACCAGAGACCACCATAGATGATATTCCCATTCGACTCCAGCGCTATGTGGTCACAGTCCCAGGACCTTTTAGGAGGTTCTTGTGTAGGGTAGCGCGGGCAGTGGTCTCTTATAGAGAGCACCACCAGTGATTGGCTAGTCACTTTTGTAGACACATATGACATTTTTGGTTTTTTGTACTTATCATTTTTGGCGATCATAAGGTGTTTTTCAACCTATGATCGAAGACGATGTATATTTTTTGACACACTCCTATCTATATATATATATCATTATTACCGACTTATTTTGTTTAACATATGTGATGAAATGTTTTAAATTTACTTGCATGATTATCGTAAATGTCTGTCCAACATTTGAGAAGCAATTGCATCTGCTAATGTATTTAAAGACCTTGGAATATGCTGATATTCAATGTAATCAAATTCACGTTCCAAGAGACGCACTCTCAAAAACAACCTTAATAACACAGGATTTCTAATGGCATATACTCTATTAAGCTGTAATACAATGAGTTCAGAATCTAACCTCGCTATCAAACGTCGAATTCCAAATGTAATAGATTCAGACAATAATTCAACCACTGCACTGTATTCTGCAATGTTGTTCGTCGTTTGACCGAGGCTTACCCCATGCATAGAAACTAACTCGTCAGAGGGCGAATAGATAACCCAAGCTGCGGAAGAGATATTCCGTGTACTACGACAAGCACCATCAACAAATCCAATGTATGTTTGGAGAGGCGTCGACATCTGCAATATCAAGAGTAAAACCAAGATAAGCCAGAATAACGACTAAAAACACACTCTCTAAACTAGGCACACTATCTAAACTAACAAACATACTAGCTAGAAAGAAAACCTAACCTAACTAAAAATTCTCCATACCCACCATTTAAGCATAATACCTCTTTAGGTAAAGTCCATTTCTGGGTTTACCCAAAGAGTCCCCATCAAAATCTACCAGCTCATAGGCCCCTTTTGCTAGCTTTCGCTTTACAATGTAGGGTCCATGCCACATAGGAACGAATTTTCCAGCACCTAGCTTATCATTAGCTTGATCATATAATAGCACTAGGTCTCCCTCCGAAAAACTTCGAGGGGTCACATTTCTATCATACTGAGCTTTCATTCGCTTTGCATGAGTCTCGATTGCCAATGCAGCGTCACTTCGAGTCTCATCTAACTGAGCTAAGTATAATAAACGTTTCTCCTCTTCGGAAGTAGCTAGGAGTAATTCGACAGCCATTTGAAGTGATGGGATTTTGCATTCAATGGGTAACACAGCTTCCAAGCCATAAACTAGCTGGAAAGGAGTGAACACTGTTGAAGTTTTCACTGAGGTTCGGTATGCCCATAGCGCTGACCTCACTATCAAACGTCGAATTCCAAATGTAATAGATTCAGACAATAATTCAACCACTGCACTGTATTCTGCAATGTTGTTCGTCGTTTGACCGAGGCTTACCCCATGCATAGAAACTAACTCGTCAGAGGGCGAATAGATAACCCAAGCTGCGGAAGAGATATTCCATGTACTACGACAAGCACCATCAGCAAATCCAATGTATGTTTGGAGAGGCGTCGACATCTGCAATATCAAGAGTAAAACCAAGATAAGCCAGAATAACGACTAAAAACACACTCTCTAAACTAGGCACACTATCTAAACTAACAAACATACTAGCTAGAAAGAAAACCTAACCTAACTAAAAATTCTCCATACCCACCATTTAAGCATAATACCTCTTTAGGTAAAGTCCATTTCTAGGTTTACAAAAAGAGTCCCCATCAAAATCTACCAGCTCATAGGCCCCTTTTGCTAGCTTTCGCTTTACAATGTAGGGTCCATGCCACATAGGAACGAATTTTCCAACACCTAGCTTATCGTTAGCTTGATCATATAATAGCACTAGGTCTCCCTCCGAAAAACTTCGAGGGGTCACATTTCTATCATACTGAGCTTTCATTCGCTTTGCGTGAGTCTCGATTTCCAATGCAGCGTCACGTCGAGTCTCATCTAACTGAGCTAAGTATAATAAACGTTTCTCCTCTTCGAAAGTAGCTGGGAGTAATTCGACAGCCATTTGAAGTGATGGCATTTCGCATTCAATGGGTAACACAGCTTCCAAGCCATAAACTAGCTGGAAAGGAGTGAACCCTGTTGAAGTTTTCACTGAGGTTCGGTATGCCCATAGCGCTGAAAATAACATGTTGTGCCAATTCGACCAATGAATACCAATGGTTCGTCGGATCATGATAGCCAGAACTTTGTTGATAGACTCAACCAAACCGTTGGCTTGCAGATAATAAGGAGTAGAGCTATCGTGGCGCAAACCAAGCTGGCTTGTAAGCTCAGTCATCATGATGTTTCGAAAATGGCTCCCATGGTCAGTGATGATTGCTTGTGGGACACCAAACCTAGATATAATATGATTGAATATGAAAACTACAGCTGTTTTGCCGCTTGCGTCGAATGTAGGCATCGCCTCGGCCCATTTAGTAAAATAATCAACTGAGAGGATGATATACGCATGCCCCCCGGCCGAGTGAGGGTTAGAAGTAATAAAATCAATACCCCATTTCGCGAATGGACCAACGGCAATTATAGGGTGGAGAGGAGCAAGTGGTGCGCGCATCTTGTGATCAAACACTTGACAGTTGTGGCATTTCCGGACTGCAATGATACAATCTTTAAACATGGACGGCCAGAAATAGCCAGCGCGCAACACCTTCTGAGCTGTGGCATACCCAGAAATATGACCGCCACATGCTCCAGAGTGACAATCATTCAAAACCCTCTCAACCTCTTCGTGAGTTAAGCAACGTCGAAAAACTAAGTCTTCCCCCCGACGATAAAGTGTATCTCCAATAATCTTGTATTGCTGGGATTGAAACCGAATTTTTCGACGTTCCGACTTTGAAGCTTTAGGCCGGAAGGTTTGGGTTTGGAGATAGATGATTATATCCCCGTACCACGGATCTAAAGTACTGATAAGAAACAACAATTCATCCGCGATGGACTCGTCTGCCACAGTTTCTGTGTCAGCATGCGGGAAATCACACATCAATTCCGCAAAAACTAAGGATTTCTTAGACTTGGACTTTTCAAACTCCAAGTCGAACTCTTGCAGGATAACGATCCATTTAGAGTACTTTCCCCCTAGCAGTTGTTTTTTCAAAATATACATCATAGGGTTGCAATCCGAAATAACTGTAGTTTTACGGAGAAGAATGTAGTGACGAAAACGCTGGACAGCTTGAACGGCTGCCAGGGCCAATTTCTCCACATGTGAATATTTTAGCTCAGTGGGGTTTAATGTCCTACTAAGATAATATATCACATGTTCCGCTCCGAATTCATCTTCTTGAATTAACACCATTCCAATAGTGGAATGCGAAGCTGCGAGGTATAAGAAGTAGTCCTGGTTGTAGTTGGGAGGATGCAACAACGGTGCATGGGTCAACGCGTGTTTAAGTGCATCAAAATATTGTTGGGCAATCTCATCCCAAAAGAATTGAGCGTTCTGTTTCAACAACCGTGTAAAACCTTTAGTGACCTCGGCGTAGTTTGGAATGAATCGGCGTAAAAAGTTCGCTTTCCCTTGCAAAATTTGGAGTTGACGCAAACTCGAAGGAGGAGGTAATTTGATGATAGCTTCGACCTTCAAGGGATCGACGCGAATGCCGGCTTTTGAAACAACAAATCCCAGCAATCGACCCGTTTCTATACAGAACACACACTTGTGGGGATTCAACCGAATTCAATAATGTCGACACCTCATGAAGATTTCTCGTAAGTGGACAAGGTGATCAGCTTGATGTAAAGAATGAGCAGGAAAATCATCGAGGTACGGTTGCACAATGTGCTTGATGTCATGAAATGCGTAAGACATCACCCGTTGAAAAGTGGCCCCGGCATTTTTAAGTCCAAAAGGTAATTTACAATAAGCAAATGTCCCCCATGGACAAATGAATGCCGTTTTTGGTTGGTCGGCAGGTAGAATATTGATTTGATTATAGCCCGAAAAACCATCCATGAAGGAAAACATTTCACTTCCGGCACAATCATCAATAATTTGATCGATATAAGGCGTAGGATAGTTGTCTTTTGGACAAGCTCGATTTATATCCCTATAGTCGATACAGATTCTTATTGTTCCTTGTTTCTTGTTGACCGGAACAATATTCGATACCCAATCCGTTAACGGGATTGGATAAATGAAACCTGCTTTCAACAGCTTCTCGACTTTTGCTTTAATCGCAGCCGCTTTCCGAGGGTGAATCTGACGCAACCATTGCCGGACAGGTTTAGCATCCGGATAGGTCTTTATTTCATGAACAACAATGGCAGGGTCGATTCCCGGCATTTCCTCGTAAGACCAGGCAAACACATCGCGGAATTCTTGGAATAGGGCCTTGTAAATCTGGATTTCATCTTCTGTACATGAGGCACCTATATGAATGTTTTCCTCAATTCCGGGCTTCACTGAAATATCAATGGGAATAGTGCGAGAAATATTCCCTAAATTCAACTCTGAATCAGAATGTTTCGTTGGATTCTGAGCGTCTTTGACATATTCAGCGGTAAAAATAGATGAAAAGTCATTTTCAAAAGCATCATCCTTAGGTAAAAACGAAGATCTATGATGGAGATCTTCCCATGGTAGATCGTCTACACTTAGGATTTCGCGAAGTTGTTCGTCAGATGACACGACTTCAGGAAACGCTATCCGTTCTAAGGTTGATGTGAAAAGTGATTCTTCACTGACCACATTCATTTGATCGATTTGGGTTGAACGCGAGTCGGTAAAAGACATGACGGCTTCATAAGCAATCTCATATGGACTCAAAGTCATAGCATCACCGAATGAGTCTATCTCAGATTCAGATGGGACAATCCAAGGATCATCATAAATAATGTTATCTGATGTAATCATATGAATTGATGCAAATGAAGGGTCTGCGTTGATTGGAGGGAAAGGAAAAGTTCCCAGTAAACCGGAATCTTTAACTAAACCTACGCCAACGTCCCTATAAGGGATTGTCATCTTACCGACATGCTGGATACTCTCTGAAGAGGCTGGGTCGGATGAAAAGTATGTCAGCTGATCAATCGTCACGATCTTACCGTTATGTGGAAACTTAATTATTCTGAAGACCGATGAAACGACCGCTGTCATAGCATATGACCAACTTCGACCCAAAAGAAGGTTGTAGTCTAGAGGGGCATCAACCACCTCCACATCCAGACTAACGGTTTTACCTTCTACCCCTATAGGCAATTCCTGTAGAATACCAAACGGACGGAACCCATGGCCATCAAAGGCCTTAAGGATGGTCGGGGATTGGTTCAACGAAGGAGAACCAAGCGATCTCCAACATTGAATCGACATAATACACGTAGAAGCTCCCTCATCAATCACAGTCCGATGAATAGGCCTGTTTTTGACTATCACTGGAATTTGGAAAGCCATTTGATGGGGTAGATGCGGTGTACTATTTTCTAGATCGAAGATTATCAGATTCGGGTCCTGAACATCAACAGCTCCGATAGCCGACAAAAGTAATTTTCGTTGTGCTGGGCATGATTGCAGCACTTCTAAAGCCGACATTGCTGAGGGTGAAACAGCGAAGTCCTCAACGATGTTGTAATTCTGGGCTGCTCTCGCATGTGGATTGAAAGCAAACCTTCGAAGTACACCCTTGGCGGGCGGTTTGATTACTAAGTCCGGGTTAGGTTTTTCGATCTGTAGTGGATCGGAACCAGGAGCTGAGGTTGATGGATTAAAATGAGAAGATTCTGCTTCTTTACCATCAACAGGATTATTACTACCATAATCTTGCGATCGAGTCGCAATCCTCACATGAGACATCATCAAAATGGGTTCTTCACTGGCAGTCGAGGAAGAACCTATCATCTTACTCTCCTGCTTTGGAAATGGATCTTTTAACACAGCAGGAGTGGGAGAACCTTTGACTATTTTCACAACCTCGGCCCGATGAGGGCAATCTCTCGTGAAATGATCCTCTTCACAAATAAGACAAGGATATCGAGGTTTGCACTTTTCGTCATTGGTTTCCGACTTTTCCGTTTTCTCCTTCGGAGCCTTGTCTACTTTAGCCTTCTTCTTTCCTTTCTTCTTTCCACCGTTTTTTGATTTGGCCGTAGATGACTCTACAGCGTGAATATCGGCGGAAAGTTCAGGAGAAGACTCTCCTGTCGGGGAATCGGGCAAAGTGATTATAGGAGTAGTTGAAGCCTTGGAAGACTTCTTCTTACTCTTTGTATTCACGATACCAATCATACCATCAGCGGCATGAGATACCGAAGGAGCAACAACGATTTGATTCGATTTTGGAAGATCTGGAATCTTCTCGTGTAACGTACCCGACTGAGTATAAACTAAGTCAAGGTATTGCGCCTGAGCAATGACTTGCTCCTCAGTAACTACTCCGGCCTTAGCTACATCTTCAGTAATCTTCGGTAATAATGATTTAACAAACCATTCAGCTAAGATTTAGTTCGGGATAAAAACTTTCACTAACCTTCTTCGACGTCTCCACTCATGAATGTGATCCGAAATATACGTGGACGTCGATTATTTTAGTGAAGTTAATAACTCCGTGCCGTTATCGTATCTGACCGGAAACTGAAAGTGAGTTAAGAACGAGGTAGCTAACTGGCTGAAATTGTAAAAAGAGGCCCGTGGCAACTCAATGTACCACTTGGCCGCGAGACCAATGAGTGTACGCTGGAAAAGCCGTAAGCGGATTGAATCATCCGAGATAGAATTTGAAGCACACCAGAGGTGGTAAGTCATCACATGATTGGACGGATCCTCTCCAGACTTACCTTCAAACTTGGGTATATCACTGGGCAACTTATTCGGCATTGGCGGCCAGAACTGAAGATATTGAATTGGATCATTCATTAGGCGTGTCAAGTCTGGTAAATCCAAAGTTGCGATAAACGGTAACTGCCGGTTAGGATCTCTAAAACTCTGGGTCACAAGACCAGTCCCAGGAGGAGGATATCCAGGATAACTAGGTACAGGAGTCGCATTAGGGATATTATATCCTCCTGGAAACCAGGATTAACCGGACCGTACTAGGGTTGTTGAGGTTGTTGATAAGTGTACCCAGGATACGGTTGATACTGGTAAACCAACGGTTGGACAGCTTGCCCATGTTGGTACTGTCCCCGGTACGGTTGTTGAACAAATTGAGGTTGAGTAGTGATAACCGTACTTATACCAGGCTGACCTGTAGGCATCTGGACCGTGGTTGGAATCGTAGATCCAAACAGCGGTAAAGATGTCTGAGGAGTGGTTACAGAGACAGTAGAAACTGGAGCTGTCGATACTCCAGAAGTAAGTGCGGCAGATGTAGCGGTAGTTGCATCAGCCGTTTGAGATGGAGTACTAGGTGCAATTGGCGGCTGAGAAACTACCGAAGTTACAGAAGTTTGAACATTTGACTGGATAGGTTGCGGTTGCTGGGGTGGACCAGAAACTACGGGTTGTCCAGCTTGAGGTACCAACTGTATACTTGGCTGCAACACCTGTTGACCCTGTGATGGATCCCACACTATCACTCCGAGGTATTGACCCGTAACAGGTTGAGGATACTGAGATCCATAACCGGATTGAGGATAGGATTGATAATTGAAAGGTGCAGTTCCCATACCTTGAACATATGACTGACCTTGAGGTGGTTGATAACCTTGACTCGAGTATTGACCTTGAGGTTGATAACCTTGAGGTAAATACGGATACTGGGGTTGACCTTGACCTTGAGGTTGATACCCTTGGGGTTGATACCCTTGGGGTTGATACCCTTGAGGTAAATATTGATACCAAGGTTGACCCTGGGGTACATATTGAGGTTGGGGTTGACCTTGAGGCATGTATTGCACCATAGGTACATACTGACCTTGAGGTTGCCCCCCAGACACAATTTTTGTACCTTGAGGTTGCCCCCCAGGTGTTAACTGAGGCTGCCCCCCAGGCGATAATTGGCCACCTTGAGGTTGGGAAACGGGAACTGAACCTGACATCATGTAAATTGCTTCTACACCCAATGGTATATTACCATTGTTTCCAGCTAATAACCCATGATCAACGGGTTGAGGAGATGCCCCCGCAAAGGTACCAGAAAGTGATTGATACCCGGTGGGAACAGAAGGACCGCCGTGTAAGAAAGATTCAAGAGTTTGAGTAAACACGGACGACTGACCAGACATATTTACAGGAGTATAAATACCTCCAGGTGGAAAAGGAGTACGAGGTGTAGAAAAACCTACCCCTGAGTTGTCTAAATAATTGGTTAACGAAAGGTACCAAGTAGTACTTCTAGGAGGACTGTAAAAGATAGATTCACGCTCCCTGAGCTCAATAGTAAATTGATCCTCAAGGTTAGAGACGCCTATTTCTTCCTCTGGAGCAAGTTCTTCGATAGCAATTAGACCAGTAGGAAGATTTTCGGTGATAACTCGTTCTATTCTTGGTGAATCTGGAACACTAGAAGTCGGAGTAACAGGTTCAGATATTTTAGGTTCTTCACCTGTATCACTAGCAGACGAAAAACTACCAACAAGCTCAGAAACTGTAACAACTTCGGGATTATAACCTGTCTCTAGACCTTGGTAATCTGAATGGACTACCAAGGAAGATTCTCCTTCTTCAGGTGAACCTACTCTACTGCCACTAGGAGGAGTTACAAGGACCTTCAAACCTTCTATATTACTGGGGTCATCTCGAGGAGGTTCACCCCTAAGTCTACGGGATCTTCTCAACAATTCGGCCACAGAAACAACTTCAGGAGACTGGCCCTGAAGTCTACGGGACTGTCTCGATAATTCCGCCACAGCTAAAAACTTTTAACTACTACACACGAAAACAAAGTAAAATCTCAAATCAAAACCACCTAAAGTCTCTAAAGAACCAAACAAATTTGAATCACACGCCTAATGAATCTAGGGCATCAAACCAAGCACAAACAGTAGCCTTCCAGACCGAAAACGCTAGTTGGAGATGAAACCCAACATCGCCGGATTCAGTACAGAAGTGGCGGGTGGAACAGTTACCCCAGCAACTTGCTTAATGAATAGACCGGCACAAGTTCCTCCACTTTAACCGTCTCGAGTGAAGTGAACCCCCCGGAAAATCCAAGTGAGTCTAGCCGACGTCTGCTCCAGGTACAGTGGGATCTTCCCTCCATCGTCACCTCGGTAGAATCCTAAAGATAATGGTCACTAAGGTTACCAACTGCAACAAATGCACCTGGGGGAACAGTCTACACTCCGACAGCACGCAAGGGCAGAGTATCAAGCTCAATCCCCTTGCCAGTTCCTTGACAATAATCCAAGGTTTACCGACAAGTGACCCCTGGCTCCTCGACAATGGTTAATCCAAGGTTTACCGTTTGTAATACGTGCGTGTCTGGCGTCGTTCCCAACGAGGGAGGATTGATCCCCTCACTGGTTCGGACACGAGCTCATGCTTCTCCTTTAAGAGGAGCTTTCCCAGAGTACAAATGAGACAATTGGATTTATTCTATCACAAGATAAGCTACTTGTTTGGTTTTGTTGTCTTGGAGAGTTAATTACTCTCCTACTCCAAGACACTAGCCTGATCTAAATTGGTGTTTCAGAGCCCTAGTAAATAAAAGTTACTACGTTGATTTTACTTTAAGTGTTAATTTTATGGTTTTTCTTAAAGACAAAAGGTAGCGGAAGTGAAACCAATGGTGTGTAGACTCGACTCAAACCACTACAAAAATGCACCTAGGATGATTTACGCTACTTTTCTCTTTCAATGAAATTCCTAACTAAGAGAGTTGAGAAATGCAAATTTTATAGAAAACAACTTTCTTAGTAAAGACAATCAAAGAAACAATTCTCTTTATCTTTCCAAGCATACAAACATGACCACTCCTTACGTGCACGAAAAACTCTTTTTCTTTCAAAACTCTTCAAAGCTACTTGAAACAAAACTTTTCAAAGGAGATGTTTTTGTATTTTCTCTTATTTAATAAAGCATATAAATCTATTTTAACAAAAATCAATCTCAAAAGCTATAAAATCTATGAAAACTTGACTCACAAGCAAATCAAAAAGAAATTTACTCTAAGCAAACCTAACAAGGCAAAAGCCTAGAAGGATGATTCTAGGTTGTTTTACTTGACCACAATCAAGTCAAGGACCAACTAATGCAGAATCAAAAGACCAGTCAAAACAAAACTCAAATCTTTTTGTTCTTTTTGTAAAATGGAATTCAATACTTAATCAACAAGCACTTCGAAATTTGCCAAAGAGACCACTCAAAGGTAAGTTGCTCTCACAGGTAGACTTTATGACAGGTCTGACTTCTAAGAATGCTGACAAAGCCAGAGAGATCTAAGGCTTGACAACTTCTACCGCCAAAGTCACTACAAGACCTACTCAAAAATCAAACCCTAGGGCTTAAACTTCTATGAAATCCACTAAAACACTCAATTCTATCGAAACAAGTTCAGGTGAAGATCTTTGACAAGAGACTAATGGATATGGGCAGTAAAAACTAAGAAAAAGAAAAATCTAAGAGAAAAAATACAAAAAATGGAATTTTCTTAAATTTTAGCAGGGGACGCAGGCAACCCGTTAAGACAGGTGCGGGCCCGCTCTGTGCACACAGCGACAGTGCGTACAGGTACGCACTGTGCAATACTCAGAGGGTGCGTCCTACTGGAAAATTCAAGAAAAACTAAATTGAATCTAACCCTAAGCTAACCCACCCAAAAACAAAGTCACAGAGCCAAAAACCAGAAAATAAATGACTTTTCTCAGATCAAAGTTGCATACAAAGGAAAAGACTTTCACATCAATGGATTCCCGAGTGGAGTCTCCATTTTGTCAGGCGGAAAGAGTTGATAGTGTGGACACAACCAACCTCCCTAGGAGCCTAAGACTCTCTAGTGACAAACAAGACAAACAAGAGCAATCCTTCTCTAAACATGCATTTACTATATAAGAAATCAAGTGTTTAGATCCTACCTGTAATCCAACGCTGTTGTAGCAGTCCAGCCTCACTGATCTAGATGAGCTCCTCCTTCACTTTGAAACCTGCATCCACTAACAATCAAACAATTAAATAGCACTTGATAATCTCATAGAATAAAACATATTTAACACATAGACCAAGGAGTACATGAAACAACTCATAAATAACAAGTTATTGAGAAGAATGGACTCATTTGCATTAATAGGAAACAAAAGGAACAATTACAACCTGAGCCTTAGTGTTGTGCAAGTCCCTCCCAGGGTCCATCAAGAGTTCTCCTTTACTTTGACAAAGCTCACCCACTTCCAAATAGAACATGCAAAGATGGCAATCTCTCCTCACAAGCTTCTAAATGGGAGTCCTAATTCTAGTAGCATCTACCCTTAGAAATGTTTAGCTTCCAACCTCCCCTCCTTCTGGCCCAATGCCTGTATTTATAGTTCTCTAGAGGAAGTTATTCAGGTCCACCATCAATGGGATAATCCCCTCTTTGGATGGGATAGCTCCCTCATTGATGGGATAAGTTCCTCTTTGGTAGGGGTACATGAACCATCTGGAGGCGCTCAATACACGTCGAACAACCTTCTAGAATGCTCTAGAAATGACCACAAGTAACTTTTTAAAGATGAAACTTGCGCATTTTGACCTTTACAGGGGGACGCACCTGCCCCTTTACATACAGAGCGTACAAGTACGCAGCTTTTGTGAACATTGGGTGCGTACCCGCAGGTAAGGTTGAGAGAACCTGCGTACCCAGAGATAAATACATTTATAAAGACTTTCTCTCTTTTTGGAGTTTGACATGGAGAGCAGAGTCATAAGACTTGCCTAAGAGGATAGCATGACTGTTGATAGAGCCATACTAACTGTAAATAGCCATGGTGACATTTTTAGTGTAACAGGAAAGAATGAACAGAACAATCCAACAAATGGCTCGTGCTATGCTTGATGAATCAGGTACTCCCGCAACTTTCTGGGGTGAAGCTGCACATGCTGCGGTAATTATTCTTAACAAAACAAATGTCTGAGTAAACAACACTCAAACACCTCATGAGCTCTGGAGTGGTGAGACTCCTTCGGTGAAGCACTTCAAAATATTTGGGAGCAAATGTTATATTAAGAATACTGATGAGCAACTTGGCAAACTTGAACCAAGAGCAGATGAAGGCATTCTTCTTGGTTATTCTCCATGTAGCAAAGCATACAAGTGCTACAATAAAAGACTTGGTAGAATTGTTGTCAGGCCGAAAGAGTCGATAGTGCGGACACAACCAACCTCCCTAGGAGCCTAAGACTCTCTAGTGACAAACAAGACAAACAAGAGCAATCCTTCTCTAAACATGCATTTACTATATAAGAAATCAAGTGTTTAGATCCTACCTGTAATCCAACGCTGTTGTAGCAGTCCAGCCTCACTGATCCGGATGAGCTCCTCCTTCACTTTGAAACCTGCATCCACTAACAATCAAACGATTAAATAGCACTTGATAATCTCATAGAATAAAACATATTTAACACATAGACCAAGGAGTACATGAAACAACTCATAAATAACAAGTTATTGAGAAGAATGGACTCATTTGCATTAATAGGAAACAAAAGGAACAATTACAACCTGAGCCTTGGTGTTGTGTAAGTCCCTCCCAGGGTCCATCAAGAGTTCTCCTTTACTTTGACAAAGCTCACCCACTTCCAAATAGAACAAGCAAAGATGGAAATCTCTCCTCACAAGCTTCTAAATGGGAGTCCTAATTCTAGTAGCATCTACCCTTAGAAATGTTTAGCTTCCAACCTCCCCTCCTTCTGGCCCAATGCCTGTATTTATAGTGCTCTAGAGGAAGTTATTCAGGTCCACCATCAATGGGATAATCCCCTCTTTGGATGGGATAGCTCCCTCATTGATGGGATAAGTTCCTCTTTGGTAGGGGTACATGAACCATCTGGAGGCACTCAATACACGTCGAACAACCTTCTAGAATGCTCTAGAAATGACCACAAGTAACTTTTTAAAGATGAAACTTGCGCATTTTGACCTTTACAGGGGGACGCACCTGCCCCTTTACATACAGAGCATACAAGTATGCAACTTTTGTGAACATTGGGTGCATACCCGCAAGTAAGGTTGAGAGAACCTGTGTACCCAGAGATAAATGCATTTATAAAGACTTTCTCTCTTTTTGGAGTTTGACATGGAGAGCAGAGGCATAAGACTTGCCTAAGAGGATAGCATGACTGTTGATAGAGCCATACTAACTATAAATAGCCATGGTGACATTTTTAGTGTAACAGGAAAGAATGAACAGAACAATCCAACAAATGGCTCGTGCTATGCTTGATGAATCAGGTACTCCCGCAACTTTCTGGGGTGAAGCTGCACATGCTGCGGTTATTATTCTTAACAAAACAAATGTCCGAGTAAACAGCACTCAAACACCTCATGAGCTTTGGAGTGGTGAGACTCCTTCGGTGAAGCACTTCAAAATATTTGGGAGCAAATGTTATATTAAGAATATTGATGAGCAACTTAGTAAACTTGAACCAAGAGCAGATGAAGGCATTCTTCTTGGTTATTCTCCATGTAGCAAAGCATACAAGTGCTACAATAAAAGACTTGGCAGAATTGTTGACAGCATTGATGTAGTGGTTGATGAGAAGGGATATATTCCTAGGCAAGTTCATCATGAAGACATTGAAGAAGATGAAGGCTACACTCAAAGGCAGAATGATGAAGAAGAAGAACCTCAAGAAGAACCAGAGGAGCAGGCAAGAATAGAAGAGAAGACTCCATCCAGATATGTTCAAAAGAATCATCTAGAATCTCAGATTGTGGGGCAGAAAGAAGCAGGAATACAAACAAGAAGAAGAATTGCAGAAGCTTCAAGCTATTTGGCATTACTCTCTTCCACTGAACCACAAAATGTGAAAGAGGCATGCAAAGATGAATGTTGGGTCAAAGCAATGGATGAAGAACTTGAGCAGATCGAAAAGAACAACACTTGGGAACTGGTTCCTAGACCAAAAGATAAGAATGTCATAGGGACAAAATGGGTCTTCAAGAATAAATTGAATGAAAATGGAGAAGTAATTAGAAACAAGGCCAGACATTTTTGTAAAGGGTATGCGCAGCAAGAAGGGATAGATTTTGAAGAGACCTTTGCTCCTGTAGCAAGACTTGAGGCCATCCGAATGTTCCTTGCTCTCTCAAGCTTTCAAAACTTCAAGGTATTTCAAATGGACGTGAAATCAGCCTTTCTGAATGGAGACTTAGAAGAAGAAGTATATATTGAGCAGCCAGATGGTTTCATTCTTGGGAATGATCCAAACCTTGTATGCAAATTAAAAAAGGCTCTCTATGGTCTCAAACAAGCTCCAAGGGCTTGGTACTATCGATTGGACAAATATCTTCACCAACAAGGATTTTCAAAAGGATCAGCAGATAGCAATCTCTATATAAAAATTGAAAATAACAAATTGCTAATACTTGTTGTTTATGTAGATGATATTATCTTTGGCAGCAATGAAGAGACTATGAGTCAAAACTTTGCCTTGGTTATGCAGAAAGAATTCGAAATGTCACTACTTGGAGAATTGACATACTTTCTTGGATTGCAAATCCAACAAAATGAAGGAGGCATCTTCTTGTCTCAAACCAAGTACCTCAAGCAGATCTTGAAGAAGTATGGCATGGAAGATTCAAAGCCAGTATGTACACCCATGGTTACAGGATGCAGCCTCAGTGAAAATGATGAATCAGCAGCAGTTCATCAACCAACTTATAGATCCATGATTGGGAGTTTTCTTTATTTGACAGGTACCCGACCAGACATCATGCATGCAATCGGAATAGTTGGGAGATTTCAGGCAAATCCAAAGGAGACTCATCTTCAGGCAGTGAAGAGAATCTTCAAATATCTTCAAGGGACACAAAATTATGGATTATGGTATCCTAGAGATACAGATCTCACACTTCATGCTTATACAGATGCAGATTGGGCCGGAAGCGTGGATGACATGAAGAGCACAAGTGGTGGTGCATTCTTTATGGGCTCCAGATTAGTATCTTGGTTCAGCAAGAAACAGAGTTCGATTGCCTTATCTACAGCTGAAGCAGAATATGTGGCTGCGGCATCTTTTTGCACACAACTTCTTTGGATGATGCAGACCTTGCAGGATTTTTAAATCACTTTCACTTCACCAGTCTCTATCTTATGTGATAATGCAAGTGCAATCAACATTTCAAAGAATCCAGTCATGCACTCAAAGACCAAGCACATACCAATCAAGTACCATTTTCTTCGGGAACAAGTGCTTGAACAGAAGGTCAAGTCGGAGTATGTTCCTTCTAAGGAACAAGTTGCTATATTCTCACAAAACCACTGCCCAGGGAAACTTTTGAATATCTCAGACAAAAGCTGGGAGTAGTTGATTCTTCATCCTGCTGTTGAAGCTTGTCTGTTCTACAGAAAATTTGGTATACGCAAGTTACGTAAGGGATATCCGCGTATATACGCCGATTTATACTGGGAAAGTCGCGTGTATGGTGTACGCGTGTTGCAGAAAGAATATTCGCGTGCATACGCCTTTTTCTGCAGGAGAAGTCGCGTATATGGAGTTCTGAATAGCAAGGGCAGACTCTGGTCGGAGAAGGTCTGAGATGGGTATGCCAGAATTCTTCAGGCACAAGTTCAGGGGGAGCAGCAGGCACAGGTTCAGGGGGAGCAGATTAAAGTCTCATAAAGCATTGTTGGCATTTAGATGCTTTTGGTTCTAGTACACAACTGTTGTTGGTTTCAGGAGAAGGAGCTCAGAAGGAAATATTGGATGCTGATCTAAAAGAGGTGTATCAGATGCTGCTTGTGACTTTCATAAGTCTTGGTCTAGATTTGTTGTCTCTATGTCATGTATCTCTTCTGTGATATCTCTTTTATGGTGTCAAGGTCATGTAACGGCCTATGTTGGTTTCCCCACTATGCTTGGGATGAATGATGTAATATAATTGGTTGTTTCTGATGTATCCCCTCTCGGTTGGGAGTATGGATGTATGTATTGAGTCTTTTGATAATAGGAAGGTCCCTTATGGTGTATAAGTCTTGGTTCCTTTGAAGAACATCTTTTGCAGATCTTGCCTACAGTCAGAGGAAGCATGTTTCAGCACATCCAAGCAAAGATATCAGCATGTACTCAGGGGGAGCACAGCCCTTTGCCCTTGATGACAAAGGGGGAGAGTGATTTGCTTTAGTATTGTTGCCATCAAGTCCAAAGGGGGAGATTGTTGGCATTATGAGACAAGTGTTGTCCTTGATGGCAGACAAGTGTTGTCCTTGATGGCAAATCACACTGACAACAAATCATAGTGCAGAAGGATAGCAGCAAGGAATTGATGATCAGTCTACAAGTATGAAGAAAAATATATACATGCAGGTTCGCTATATACCAAGTCGCGTATACAAGCAGGTTCACTATATACCAAGTCGCGTATACGCAAGTTCGCTATATACCAAGTCGCGTGTACACGCTGGTTGGCTTCTGTAAAAGCGTGTGTATGTGGAAAACTTATCTTTGGTCCACGGCAGTTATTTCTTGGAAGTTGTGCCTATGGTTTTGGACCTTGGTGTCTCGACGGATGTGTTGATCTCTAGTTTTGAAGCTGATGGTATTGGATTTCTATGGTTTTGGCTCTTGGTATTGAACAAGGCCTAAGGCTATATAAGGAGAAGGAAATCATTAGGCAAGTGCATCTGAAAAAGTCTTGAATATCTGATGAAGTATTAGATCCAGTATGCAGGTTATTGGTTGACGATGTATTGCTTGATCTGGGCTAAGGAGAGATCTCATCGGTTGATGGAGAACAAGATCTAAGGAGAGATCAGGATCAAATGGTTTGAAATGAACTATCTTTATATGGTTGATTATGCGGAATTCTAGATCTGCATACTGACGCAATGTTATGTTCTGGGTATAACTGAAATCTGGTACAGCTGCAAGTTATGAAAAATTATTTTTAGATCTGTACGCAGGTTGTCTTCGATAAAACCGCGTGTGTACGCGAGTTGCCTTCATTGTAGTAGCGTATATCTTTTGGAGCTTGATTTTCGGGTTGCAGCTGGATCTGACTGTTATTGCAGAGTTCTGTAGTCTGCTCTGTGTTCTGGTGACTGAGTTTGACAGGGTTTCAGTGGTTCAGTGATTCAAATATTGATGATGCTAGTATTGGTTGTTTTATGCTTCAATGATTTGTGAATGAATCATGGTATTCAGATTATGATGTTTGCTTCAGGAGTATCCAGTCTGAAAATTGATGAAAAGTGGTACCTGAAGGAAAGAAGATTGTAGGCCTGCACCTATGTACTAGTATCTTAGCTAGTACAAGAGCAAAGGGGGTTGAAGCTCCCTTCCAAGGAAGTTTGGAGAACGAGAGAAGGTTGAAGCCTTCTACAGGTTGTAGCCTGCGTACTGGTATAAGGCTACACCAGTACAAAAGATTGTAAACTGAAGTTCTTATTAAAGAAGGATAGAGACGACTTGTAGCAGGTGGTTTTCACCCACATTGGGTTTCCACCTTATATCATGGTGTTCATGTGTGTGGCTTTTGTGTGATGATCTGTTCTGTTATACTGTTTACTCTTAATATGGTGAATAATGACCTGATGCACTTAACTGAAGATAAACTAACTGAATTATAAGTTTTCTGGTTATACGCTGTTTTCTTTAGACACAGTAGCGTGTACACGCTGGTTCACTTAACTGAAGTAGCGTATATGTTTCTGAGCATTGAAAAAGTTTTATTGATCTGATAATACTGATTCACCCCCCCTCTCAGTATTATTTCCAACAATAATATCATTCTTCCCAATCTGTTCATCCTACAACAATTAGCCCCACCCCTTCTATGATATCTACTACTATTCCAGTAGTATCACAAACAGTAATCCAACCTATCCCATTAAATCCTATTTCTATACCACACATTGTTCAGCCCAACATGGTTGCTCATTATGCTCCCTTGTTTTTTCTGGGAGGTTTCATCCTATGCCCCAAGACTATCAAATCAGAATTCCTCAATTTGATGCTACTACTGCTATCAGTAGACAACAACACATAGATAAAATGAACAATTTCTTTGATCTTTAGGAAGGAAGAAATGATATAAAGATGAGACTTTTTGCCCAGAGTTTGGGTGGAAAGGTAAGAAAATGGTTTAAAAATTTATCAACATGTAGCATAACCGACCTTTTCCTCCTCTCATTAGTCTTTCCTAAATAGGTGGGAAACCAAAAGAGTTATCTTCAGATCTTGAATGAATATAAAAATGTAAAGAGAGGACCTAATGAAACTGTGGAAGAATATTGTGATAGGTTTAATAACATTTACAATGCAATTCCAGTTGCCCTTAAACATCCCCTGAGCTTGGCCCTTATACATCTCCCTAAATGGCATACCAGCTAAGAGAAAGAGACCCTACAACCTTAGAGGAAATCCAAGCTAATTCCCTTAAAGTCGAGGCTAATTTATTAGCCACAAAAGAAAAATTAAAAGTTGAAAGAAGGGTTACTATCAAAGAGGAACCTTCTTCTTCTTCTCCAACTGATTATAAAATCCACAGTATACTTAGAACCATGGAGAAAATGATGGATAGGATAATCATCACTAATAGGGTTCCTCCTAGAGAAAACCAAACTACTCCCAAGATCATAAATCAAAATTTTAGAAGAAACCAACCTCAGATCAAACAAAGAGACCCAAAAAGTCTAGATCAACAAGTGAGACATCCTTTTCAACAAAACTATACAGATGAGGAACAACACCTTTTTATACTACCCCAGGATGAGATAGATCCCGAGGAATCAGAGGAATATAAGTATGGTTTTGAAAATGCAATTATGGAAGTCCATAACAAATATAATCTAAGGAGTAGGAAATCACCTGATACTCCAAGCAAAAATATAGTTGATTCACTTTCCAAGAAAAACCTTGAGATTCTTGCTAGAAAGAATATTGAGGTTCCAACGCAAAAAAGACTTGATACTACATTCAATCCAATTCAAGCTAATGATCCCTCCACTAGCCAACAAAGAGATATTTCCCAAATGGACTTGGCTGAAAAACAAGAGGCTATTAATTTAAACAAAACTCAAACATAATTCAGTATAGAACATGAATTGGCAAAACTCAAGATATTCATTCCTTTAAAGGAGTTGATGAACAAAACCGCATACAAATCACAAGTAATGAAAGACTCAAGTATAGGAAAATATACATATATAATCAATGTATCTGATGATCAACCTGAAAAATTGTTCAGACCTGAAGTCGATGCTAAACTCCAAGATGGATATGTACCTACTTTTTACATTAGCATGAACATTCATGATAAAATGTTACATAATTAAATGCTTGACTCAGGGGCCACTCACAATCTCATGCCTAGGGTTATCATGGAAAAATTGGGACTAGATATCACTAGACAATATAAAGATCTATATTCCTTTGATTCAAGTGAAGTAAAATGCCTTGAACTTATTAAGGATTTGTGTGTCAACTTAGTGCAAATACCAGCCAACAATGTGGTAATGGACATAGTTGTTGTTGACATACTATTATGGGAATAAGTCCCCTAGGGCTTTGTGTTAGAACCCCAAAAGAGCAAGAGTAATCTACAACAACACGCATAGAACTCAGGCAACATGCTTAAATAAACAAACTGTGTATGGATGAACATACCAAGATGTCCTTCATTTGGGTAGTTCAAGCAGGTTTCAGACCCTCTGCAACTCCTGATTATCTCTGAATCTGCAAATCAACCAATCGAAGCATACATAGAAGCATACAGATAAAGCATTTTAATGAAATCAACTTTATATCATATAAGTAAGATGATTAGTTATACATCCAAATGACATTCTCACATGAGTTACAACAACATCTGATGCATAAACAACGTCAATCTCAGGAACAAGACAACTTTTCTTTTTATTGTAGAAAACTATAATAAACATGGAAAGAGTTCACTTGAGTCTTCCTCTTCTGGCTCCAAGCGGAACCATCCTCCAGGTCCGTCCAGTCCCAGTCTTCAACAACCTCCTTCCATAACCAATACCATGATATCTCAAGCAAGTGGGAGAATATCAACACTCAAGGAAACAAGGGTTTCCTGAACTTGGGGAAGTTCTTGAAGCACAGGGATACTTCAGACTTGATCAAGGGATAATCTCAGTATATTAATTCTCTCTCTTCTCTCCTCCCTAAGGCCTCCCCATAGAATTCTTATTTATACTTCTCCCAATTAGTTTTTTAGTTGGGAAATAGTTGGGAACAGTTGGGCCATGGGTACTAGGAGTTAATCAACAAGTAAAACCCGTGAACTCTGCCTATAGTTAAGGAAATTTAATTCTTTTAAGTGTTTTAACACATATACGTGGGTTGGGTATTGACTAACCCACTTGTACACGCTTTTATCATAGGGAAAAGTAGCATACAGGGAGTAAAACAATGTTTTTAAAATATTTGGACCAATTCTGGAAGGAGGGGTTTCCCTAGGCCATAAATCAAGATTCAAAAATACCAAGGGTGATATTTTGAGCTATAATAGATGCCCACTAATATATGAGGTTAGAAGGGGTACATGATGGCTAAAATGTATTAAGTATGTGGAAAGGAAACTTGTCAAAAACTGAGAAGGAGTTCACCAGATTTCAGCTTGCCAAGCCATCAAAAAGAAGATGAAAAAGAAACAGTTGTTTGAGGCAGGCATACCCATGCTCATAGAAGGTAAAGCATGTCTGCATATCAAGTAGAAGCAGATCCACTATGTATACAAGTATAAAAGACTGAAAGTAGATAATGAATTGTCTAATCATGATCGAACAAGTACAAGTCTGAACATCACATAAATAAGAAGATGATCAATGAAGCTGAAGGATGAAGTTGATTACTTATGTTAAAAATTGATCCCGATAGTACCAAATGAACATGATGGAATAAGATGATTTTTGGGTAGCGAAAGCCCTACGCAACGATTAAAGGGCGTGAAGACAGATATTTTGGCTAAAGATAAGATAAAGATTCCACTGGAAGCGCGGAGCGTGAATCATAATAGGTCGAGTAAAAGGGTAGTTTGCCCACAAATAATGTAAATAGATTCGGCCCACATAGGGATCGCAGGCCAAAGAAGGGTATAAATAGAGCGAGGCTCTATGGGTAGAGAAAGTAGATTTTTGATGATATGAAGTGTAATGGGTTCTTGAAAAAGATATTGGGAAAGCGTCTGTAAGTCTGAGCTGAGGGATTAGGGTAGTAGGTAGAGGTTTTGTAGCTAGGTGTGCAGAGGCCTGTAAAGTCCGTAACTATGTGCACGAGACCTTACAACTGAGTGCGCAGGGCGAATCTAGATGTATTAAGGACAAAGTGGAAATAAAGATAAGTTTCTTCTGGAATTTTGTGTTTCTTCTGAACTGTCATAATATTTGTTTAATCTTATATGCTTATGGTTGGAATGAGTATAAATCTGGGTTTATTTTGATACGCGAATCAATTTTGTTGGTTAAATGTTTTCTTAAATACCTTGGTAATTTATAACCACATCATCAAATAGAATAATGCACTAATAAGAAAGATATACTCAAGCTAGATCTATGAAAGTAGCGAGAAGCGCAGAGCTGTAAGCTAGTGTGCGAAACCTCCAGACCACACCAAGACATCCGTAGGGTGCAAAAACCTAGTTCCAGCACCCTCCCCTGCTACCTTGGGTGAAACCTCAGTCCACGCTCCACGGGCTGTTGCTGAAAGGGCCAGTAGCTCCGGGATTTGTTTGGCTAAATAACTCTTCCAAACCTAGGTCAGGCCCATATAAGCCAACAAATGGTTCCGTTGCCGGGACCAGGATCTGCCTAAAGGGTGTCTAATGTGGGAAGACTGGAATCCTACAAAGCAAGAACTCGAAGATTGGTGGGACATGAGGCTTCAAGAGTTCGTGGTTAAGGAAAACAGAAACTTGCGAATATCGGAGGAATAGTGGTTGGATCGCTATATATTCATAGATATACACGAGATCTTCTTCATAACATTCCTGATAGAATTGTACGAGTGGATCGCGAAGTTAGTTGATAGCATGGGAAGGTGCAGATTAAACCAGCTGATAGTGTCGACTCCCAAACTGATGTGCAAGCTGGAAGCTACTGAAGATAAACTTGTACGCGCAGTAGACCACTAGTTAGATCAGATCATAGGGGGATTTATCACTGAATTCATGATAGACAGAACCGTAAGTTACAGTGAAGCAGAAAGGAAATTTCTCCAAGGACCACGAGGTAGATACATCAAATCATTGAATACTTGGATTAAGATGCTGTTGTGCAAAAAACAGATCCTGTGTGTATATTGATGTCTAAAGTAACGCAGAGTGGAAGGGCTAATCGAAGAACAGGAGAAGTAGAAAACAACCCTTTGATTTCTATCTCATGAGAAAGTGAGGAGGGCCTCACTAGGTTCTTGCTAGGAAGTGTGGTCTGATTGATTAAAGAATGATTCCCACTGATACCACCTCCATCTACACCGCCACCTACTTCACAATTTCGAGTCCATCTACACCAACACCCCCTCCACCCCCTCCACCACCAAAAGCTGGGATGGCGACAACATTCAAGTTATCGACAATTCAGGGTGTAGGGAATGAAGAGCCAAGTCAATTTTGGTTTGTGATAAAATCTATATGGGACGCGCAAGGAATAATCAATGAAAACATTAAAAATGCCATGCTAGTCAGTGCACTACAGGACCGCATGCTAACATAGTACATAAAATACTCAACCGACCATCTGAATGAGGGGATAGTGGTGATAAAAGATTTACTTAATAAAGAGTTTGGTCTACCAAAGTCTAAAACCCAATCAGTCATTGGGTTCAAGGAGATAGCAATGTTGCTTGGTGAAAATCCATGGGACATGGACTAGAGATTAAAGAGTACTATTTGCGAAGCTAACATAACTTTGACAGATGGGCAGCATTGTGCATGGTTTGTAGCATCCTTGATGCCCCATCTAAGGATGATGTTGTCAGAGCATAAGATCTCAACCCAAGCTGAGGCACCGGAAATAGCAATGAGGTTACATGCAACCCTAATACTGGACCTGGGGTTGGGAGTGCAGCAAATCCACGCGCAAATTCAAAACTTGAGCCTAGAAGTGCAGAGTTTGAAGCAAGTAAGAGTGTCTCGACCAGAGGTATGCCCGGAAGTAGGTTGTATTAAATGTAAGAGCCAAGGATCATTGTCCAGTTTTCTCAAACTATCTAGCGGGAGGAGGCTCGATGCCATTAAAAGTAGAAGTACAAGCATGACCAAGTACTACGCAGGCACTCTGGTGCACAATTTGCTAGGTGAGAAGGAAGAATGCAATAGATAACTCCCTCTTATTACATAAGTATACCAAAACCTCACAATAGTTGTATTGCAACTTTTGTCGATCGGTGGGGCATGATAAGCACACGTGTCAAAGTTACGACTTAATGCTAGAGAGAACCCCAGCCTACCAGATGCAGACTAAAGTGCGAGGAGGATTTCAAGGACATGGCCAGGGAAGAGGATTGGGGCCTGGACAGGGCCGAGGATAGTTAATTTGCTATAATTTGGGTGGACAGAGGCACTACGCTTGCGACTGCACTAACCCAACCAGCATCTCGTGTCCCTACTATGAGCAGCTTGATCATGAATTAGTGGACTATCCAACCTTAACAACCCAATTGAGCAAAAAGGGAGTCCTCTAATCTCCACCAACCCAGAATATCCAGATGATTCATGCGGAACCTCGCGAAGAGGACCCTAGTATAAATATGGTACTAAGAAGCGGCACAACTATAGGGGGGAATGAAGGCAGGAGAGGGTGCGACACACCTACGCATGAACATAACACTAAGCTAGAACAGGGGAAGATGGGGTCAAAAGAATCTCAACGGAGCTTCATGAAAGCATCTACCCTAGGTAGGAGGGATCGAATGGAATCAAGAGTGGATTCCTCCATGATCGCTACCTTTCTTGAAACCTACATGAAGTTAATACATGACCTTAATGCTATGCAAGGATTGCAAGAGCTGATCACCAGGTGCACCGGATCTGGTGAACTCCAGGTCATCCAGAAGATAGGAAGACATGTTATGCACATCGAACAAGAGATGAGACTGACAGTGCAAATTGGTGACTATGAAATGGATCAAGTCATCCTACATTTAGGCTCAGATGCAAACGTATTGCCTAAACAAACTTGGGAGCATATGGGCAAGCCCACAATGCAATGGTCCCCGATTCAATTATGCATGGCCAACCAACAAAAGATCTTACCAATGGGCCAGTTGCTACGAGTGACAGTGGATATCGATGGTGTCAGTACCTAGACCGATTTCAAAGTCATAAAGATTGTGGATGACAGTAATCCTTACCCCACACTGTTCGGAATTTACTGGGCCACAAACATGAAAGGAATCATTAACTTGAAGAGACGCAATATGACATTCGAAAATAAGTCACTACGGGCAGTAGTTCCATTGGACCTAGCAGAAGGGGAACGCTATACTGAACCTGTATGCGATTAAGGAAGTGACGACGAACTGGATTGCATTTATAAGATAACAATGCATGGCTCAAATCAAATGCAATCTGTCGATATTAGAAGACCCTCATGGGAATGTGATAGCATCTGCACCATGGATTCCGAGGAGGAGGAAAAGCGATGGAAAAATCAACTACAGGAAGTTATGACACTTAACTGCAATATGGTGACTCGGTCTATATGATGCATAATGACAGAAGGAAGACCACGACTAGAGGAGAATGGCGCGACCATCGAAGCGCAGCTTGGCCCTCCTGGTCTATTATGTGAAATACGGGAGCATCCCAATGTGCCATAATACAGGTTGTGCGCACATGGAGAGGAGCCACAGAAGCTGGGGGATAGGCAGTGGTTTCAAGTTCAGATTAGAGGACGTATGCGGTGGCTACGATGGCATAAATCAATAGTTCGAAAGATACAGATGTGCATCGGATGACTGACAACCCAACCGGACTTGCGCAGAACACCAGGTCACAACACCGGGAGGGCCCATCTCTCTACAGCCAGACTAAACACTGCTGGTACAACTCACTCCACCGGTGATAATGTTTGTGAAGGAGTTCAGCAGCTTTGGGCAACCATTATGCATGGGAAAATCTGACTTGATAAGTTAGAAGAAACTGGGGCCCAACTCTGCGCACGAAATAGGAAGCTGGACAAAGAAATTGTAGAATTACAATCAGAAGTTGCCTACCTGGATTATAGAAATGAATTACCAAAGGAAACCGACGTGGTTGGCCCTCCTACCATGTTACAAGCATTGACCGCGCTAGCGTTGTTGTGACTGCACCCAAAAGAACAGGGATGCACACACAATAATTCAGTAGTAGGATCGAAGGAACGTATAGGGTGCTCACGAAGGAACGTATAGGGTGCTCATGACCCTGGCTAGTCGAGAAATAGAAGACCTGTACTAGGGGTTCGCCCACTTGACTATCTGTCGGAGACCCAGCCCCAGCGCCCCATGCAGTTGGAAGAGGGCACGGGATAATGAACTAGGTTGCTAGGAAGCTACATGATAGAAGCATCGCATACATACAAAAACCAAGTCTGCATCCTTGGGGATTGACTGCCACAAATGAAAGATGGAAAGCGACCATTGCAGGTACTGTTCATGAAATTATGACCCATTTAAAGCACTATGAAGCTGGTGGCGGGAAATTAAGGTAGAGCAATAACCACCAAAATCACATTTATGAACTAATAAAAGGGCAATCAACCAACTTGGAATGTTGAATCATATATAATCAGGGTCAGGGTCAAGCCACCACGTCTTCCCACTCTACAAGAAAACCGCCCAGCGTCAATAGCATGATGAATGACAAGAAATTCAGAAATATTCCATGGTTTCAGGCATTGCCCAAACATTACCAAGACACAATTCTGAAGGCATGAGATCCTACCGTAGATAGGCCATAGATAGCCATGCCATAGACCATCGAGCTCCCCAAATCTCCCTCGACACCACGAACCAAGAAGGATCCTCAGAGCCCAGACCCAGTAAGAAGGTTGCCTTGGCACTTTCCGTCTAGAAAATTCATGATGGAGGAGAAGGTTAAAACTGTGATAATTAAAAGCGAGGACGAAGACGAGGGTCTGCTCACATACATCAAAGAAGTCCCCCCCTAAAAAAGACCCCATATAGCCAGTACAGAAGCCCAAGTATGTGCCTCCAAGCAAAGGCAAGGGCAAAGTACCTGCAAATCTAGATGAAGTCCACTTTGTAATCGTCAACCCGTCGCTACCCAAGGGTGTGCTAGTGGAAAACTCGGTGGTTGGCTGAGCTGCGACATTGAAGTTTGAAGATTGGGACCTTGCAGATATAGTAAAGTTTCCCCATCTGGTGATGGATAAGCTAATGGACTGGAAGATAGAAGGAACAGTGACAACCCTGCAGCCAAAGGCATGGCTGCAAGAGGTGGAGAAAGCTGGGTTACTCAGTCTTTTGTCGATTCCTCACTTTCTCTGTCCCTCTATCATCACGTCGGTTATAAAGTAGTTGCTCTTTTTAATCCATGAGGATATATTATGGGTTGGTTATCCCGTTTGTATCACAGTGGAACTGGTTCATTGGGTTTCGCACCTACCCTGTGATGGGAGAGACCCTCATGAGATCACTGATAAGGGTAACGATGTTGAGATGATTGAACGACTGAAAAAGAAGTACGAGCTCACCAAGGGATAGTGAGGGTATATCATTGATAGTATCTCAAACAATGCAGTTTGCGTCACCACCCAATTGCTGGCAGGGAAAATCATGAGGAAATGCTACGGCACGTAGGTCCCCACTGCAGTTATTTCTCTTACTGAGGAATGCACAGCTGGTGTACAGTTCAATTGGTCGCAGTTCCTTTATGAAGAGTTTCAGACCAATTGCCGTGACGTGCAGGAGGAAGGCATGAGATTCCATTATGCATAGCTACTCCTATCCATCATGCTGGTCACCACTGACCTACCTGAGGAAAGCCAGTTTCCAGTCTTGGATCCGAAATGGCCTGAAGTCGCTCGATATGCTTCCCTTTGGGCGAAAAGGGATGCAGGACAAATTCACAATATCAAAATCTTTTAGATATTAATGGATGCAACTATGTGGTAGTGGATTAATCAGTTACCCCGTTTAACTAACGAGATATATGAAAGCATGAAGCACATTGCCAAATTTAAAGTAGACATGCATCATGTCTACATCAGGGCATGAAATGACTCGGCCCACGCATGGACATCAATTCGGTTTATTGCCATTAATGATGTTATTGAAGGGATTTTGGATACTTGGGCAGCGGCTTGGCGCGGACCCTTGGTGGAGGAGTATGACAAAGCCGCTATTCAAAAAAAAAGGAGGAAGCCAAGCGCACCGTGCAACAAAAGAGGAATGCACTGTTGGCCACGCAAGTTAAAGTAGCTCGGGAGGCGGCACTCGCAGTAGCCGGAAAGATCCAACCCGGCGAGGAGACATCAACAAAGAACAAAGGCAGTCAGAAGGAAACCACCTAGCCAGTCGCAACAGATACTCCATCCACTACTACGAGGGTTCCTCTAAAGCGCTCAGCGACACCTGAGTGACCGAAGCCATGGAAGAAGGCAAATGCCTCTAAGATAGAGATCGAGGTGACCACCCTAACTAAGGGTGACCTAAATGACATCGAAAATTCCGTTCGCGAGGCCACACATGATGCAGTTGGTGAAGCTATGTCCAAGCAGTAGATTGTGTTGGGGGAGCTCCATATGTAGTTACAGACATTAGGAATCCACGTCATGCGCACAAGTGAAAGTAATTCTACCAAGGGTTCCGGTACGGTAGCTATAGAACCATTACTGAAGACTCAAGTCACCTATGTTCTTGCAATTCCAGTAGGCACATTGATCATTGACAACGCAGAGAAAAGAGCTTTGCTGGGATGGTTTACAGGACTGGGACTTAATATAGCCGCTTTACCACACGAAAGCTTGCAACAACTCCAAGATAGCGCCATGAGAGAGCTCCATACCCAGGAAGGCTGTATTGAACAAATCCTCAAGGAACAGAAAATCAATCTTGAATAGCTGCACATCCAATGGGAAGAAGTCGTCACAGAAAACCACCAAATGCAGCAGATTGTCGCGGAAGCTTGCTCCAGTGCCCCTGAATTGGAGATTACAGCTAATCTCCCTCTTGAGACCCAAGTTTAGAAGCTGGCTACTGGGTTCCGTAACACTAAGGAGGAGGTTGCACAAATCCATCGAGAGCTTAGTGTACAGATTGCAAAATTAAAATTGCAGACTCAGCCAGCGACGCCCCTTAAGATTGTGGAGTAGTGCAAGAACATCATCACCATCGCCCACAAAATGCGTACAAGAACAATGAAGGAATGTACGGACTTGTTCATAGAAGCGATTATCACACTCATGACCCTTCAAGAGGACCCAACCCTTTAGCGCTTGGAAACCGAAGCTCGGGAGCTTCAGGAAGCTTATGATAGGATTAGAGGAACCATGTCGACTGTCGTTATCGCGTAGCGCCTAGCTAAGTTAAGGGAGGCCCAGGACCTAAAGATCCAGGTTGGCATGGCCCGGCAGAAGGCAGCCATGATTAAAGATCGTCTCCATCCATGGCTGGATGAGGCATTTGTAGTTTCAACCACCATCGAGCGTAGGGTAGGTCAAATGAAAAGCAAGTATGCCACCATTAAGACAACGCCACCAGAGACTGAGTTGATGGCCACATGTGTGGAAATGATGCAATGGATGACAGAAGAATTTGTTGCTGGAACAAGTGAGGCATAGAGGATGCTAACCACCCTCCTCGAGAAGATTATTGCGCCATCCGAGTGACTCAGGACGAGTCACGATGATTGTGTTGGGGGACTGTTGGGTAGCAGAAGCCCCATGCAATGATTAAAGGGCGTGAAGCTGAATATTATCGGTAAATATTGTTGTGGGGAAAAATGCATATGCAGGATGATCCTATCCACCTAAGGTGTGACAGTGCCTTAGCAACAAACAAAGACAGCTATTCTAGTATTCTTCCTTTATGAATTAAGAATGAAGAGAGATAGATGGACTAACCGGTGTCTTCCGTTTGTCCCTCGATCCGGTCTCTCTTCTCTTTGAGGGTTCCCAGCTACTTGCCTTCTCGCTCGCCCAGCTTCAAGAGGTTTCTACAAGATCACAAGAAGAGAACACTACACAAGACATGGATTCATATTCATAACTAGTTCAGGATTAGAAATAAACTAAACATACTAATGCAATCATTCATCAAAGATACATCAGTATATAGGAGAAACCAAGATAGATTTATTGATGAATAACAAGGTTCAGGAAGAGATACAACCCAGAGGGCTCCAATCCAGCATCTCCTTCCCAGCAAATGGAATTCCTATCTTCACCCCCTTCAAAGCATTAAGCACCCAATGATTCCAATCTCAAACCAACAGCAATTGTTTGCAATAACAAAATTCTAGCCTCCAGATCTCATGGAGGAGAGATCCATATATAGATGTTTGGAGAGAGGATGAGTCAGCTTGAGATCTGACTAGTGTCCTCTCCCTCTGTCAGTTCTTGATTCCACTTGGAGGTTCTTGCTTCCACTTGGAGATTAGGAACCTCTTACTCATCACCAGTCGAATTCACTGAGGCAAGTGTCCTTGAGGAAGATTCTGGAAGCTTCCTGGGTCTTGACACCTCTTGGAATGAACTTTCCATTTGTCAAATCTCGCTCAACGCACCCTGGTAGTGCTTCTACCTGCGTTGCAGTGCAGGTATCCAGTGTTGGCTTTGACATTCAGCGTAGACAGCTAGTGGAGCAACTGAATTGATCCTGAATTGACTTGTTTTTGAGCAGTTTTTGGTGGAGAACTTCTGTGAATTGCTGTGGTTTGTTAGCCTTGTTCCTCTAGGGGTAGGAACAACATGTTTAGGGACTTTGGATCCCTTAGATTATGGAAATTTCATGCTCAATGCTGTAAGGCACAAAAATGTCTATAACAGTTGCCCCCTAAAGTATGAGGCCGTTTATCAGGTGAAATGCTTTATCAGGAGGATTCGAAGTTCATCCAATGCTGGGAGGAGACCTGTAATAAGATACAATACAATACATTATTTTTCATACTGCTTTCATGATCTAGCTGAGGCGGGCATTCCCATGCTCAGCTTTATAAATTCATTTTTCTGTACATAGAACAGACAATCGTCTGATGGTAGACTGATAATTTTGATGAAGTTATCATCCTTTGGGGAGGATGATTATCTGCTGCAATGATGTACATGTCAATGTCTTTATCTTTCCTGAATATATATCGCAGCCCGGATGGATGAAACTAGATCTGGGATCTTCAAACTCATTCTATCTTCACTCTAAGTACAAGTCGATCCATGTGAGAAATGTTCTGAAGTCGAACATGGAAAGACATCGCTTGATTACCGGTCAATGAGGTAAACCGTTAACAAGCGCGAGAGGAATCACCAATAATGATGATGACCCTCAAGGTACTGCAGTACAATTCACGTGGTGTGAATAAAGGACTTGGCATCGAACACCACGCAAAATCTTTCGGTCGAAGGTCATTGATGTATACCTGTCGCCGGAAGTGAGAAACTTGCCATTGAGGCATGCAAGCTTCAAAGTACTGAAGGGGTTGTTCCTAGATCAACTTCTTGGATAATGAGCTGATGTCGACAAGAAGCGATCCGTCAAAGGAGGGCCTTAATGAATCCCACATCAATGACACAGAACGGAGCTAATGATTTTGATGGAGGTGAAAACGATCTGTGACATATGATTCAGGTTGGCGGTCATGAAAGGATGAAGGATAATGTACGGCAGTGGATGGGACACGGTTGACTTTTTCTAAACGACTTCTCTTGAACATATAGCGACACTGATGCGATGGATCGGTAGCATTAACCCAAATATGGATGGTATGGTGAGACCATGGTGATGTGACCGGTGAATGAAACAACCCAACCCGATTGTGGTACGGAGGAAAAGTGTCATGTTCAAGAGCGACTTGCTACCATCAAAGTTTTCTTGAGTTTCTCCCAATTTTTCCCCAGTCATTGCTGACCAGTACCTCTTTATTTTTGTCAAGCTTGAGGAGGATAACATATGCTTGTTCTATAACCTGCCCTTTGGGCAAGCCCATCGCTATGTTTTAACGAGCCTAGCAATAGTGAAACTCGTTCTCGTTTAAAGACAATTTTGTCGCTGTCCGTAACTCAAGTGGCGATTGAAGTCTCACCGAACCAGAGATCTCAATTCTTGTGCAATAATGGACATGAAACTCGTTCTCAAGCTTTAAAGACAATTTTGTCGCTATTTAATGATTTTAACGAGTCTAACGACAAAGATAACTCGGTCCTTTTCATTTTTAGAGAGTCTGAAAAGGTACATAAAGTTAACTCCAAAAGTCCTTTTTCGTCATCTAATCCCTTAGGTCTAAAAAAGTATAAAACAATACAGAAGGGATGAGTTTTTGATAGTTTTAACGAGCCGAATAAAACAAGCGCTCGATCTTTTTGTGCAATAATCCCTCAGGTCCAAAAAGATTAAAATCTAGAGGAGGGATAGCACTTCCTGTCCCTTTAACGAGCTGGAAGGCCAAGGACTCGGCAATATTTTCATATTTTACGAGTCAGATGAAAAGAGCTTAAAGAAGACTCGTCTTTTGAGGAACGAGTGATGAAACAGGTTAGCAGCTAATTCCAGGTAAGGCTTGGAATTTTCCAATCACGGCAGTGTCACAAGGATGGCTAAGTGAAATCACTCTTCGCAGCTGTTCCTCAAAATGGGTAAACAAACATATGGAGGTGAACGATCGGCCAATGGAAAAGTGGAGGTGATGGTGCAAACACGACCAAGGCTTTAATGGCTGATGATATTACATTCACAGTGGTTATTTACCGGTATAGTTCATTTTTTAACGAGCTTAAACGCGGGTGGAAACATTTGCTCGATCTTATGTTTATTTTTTAACGAGCATGAACTATGCGCTAAAACTGCTCGGATCTTGCGTTTATTTTTTAACGAGCATGAACTGTGTGCTAAAACTGCTCGATTACCCAGTCATATGATAAGAATGTCTCATTAAGATTCTATTTTTTATGGAGCTTCATCTTACAAAGCTATACCCCGCATCCTTTCATTATGCAAGTTCAGAAACGACTAATCCTACGAGTTTAAAGGGTTATACCTACAGGTTTAAAGGGAGGACCTAAAAATTTAAAAATTAAATAGCCGCCCCTTGCTTGCACTCCAAAAGGCTTGCATGCCCCTAGGTACAAAATAGAGTTTCAAGGTTACCCCTACTTTAGTCCGGCAAAACAATTGTTTTACCGAGAGAGGCCTACCTCTTTCAGGTTACCCAAAGATTGTCTCGTTAATCTTTCAAACAAAACACTTCTTCGGCGATATCTACCGAAATAGACAAAGGTGAGAGACTCCGTCTGTCAACTCACATAACTTTGACAAAAGAATCTTATTCTAGAATAACCCTCTTCCAGCATGGGCGGGGTACAGACTAGTCATATTCTCCCGCGGAAACCTACCCTATACCCAAAGTTTTCCTGCCGAAGCAGACCAAGACGCATGCCCCCTGGGTTCCAGTCATATCCTCCCAGATTACTCGCGCTCATCAGGAGGACGGACCGTGGTTTGAGACATTTCTTGCGTGAAGAGACCATTTAGGGATGGTACATGACTATTTGCGATGTGTGATCCGGGAAATGAAAGTTGGTCCACGAGCTTGACCACTCTTCCTTCATGCGGAAAATACATTACTCTAAAGAGTGAAGAGACGATGGCTCCCATGCAATATATATAGTCTCGTCCAAGGAGTAGGTTATAATTCAAGGGTCCTTGAATGACCATCACGTTCATTTGAACGGTCTTCCCTTTCAATGTTATGGGCACATTGGGGAGGATCCCTAAAGGTCGACTGGTTCCTTTATCAAAGCCTGATAGATTTCTCATTTCAGGCAAAAGCGCTGGCGAACCAAGCGCTTTCCAAGCAATAGAGGAAAGGATACTCACAGATGCCCCCTCATCAATAATAGTGCCAGCCATTACCATTTTGTATATTTGAACGATAATTCTGAATGGTATGCTTGCTGGCAAACGGGGTCTGCCTAGTTGGTTCCAGTCGAAGGACACAACTAGGTTGCTTGGTGGTGGGACTGAATAGACGGCCGGGTATGACTCTGGCGAAGTTCCTTCCTGTGATAAAGGAATGGGTAAATTGCCCCCTTGTTCGTCGGAGTCTGTGTTGATGAAGAGAATTTGGACGGTGTCGTCTTTATTCTCTTCTGTGATGGTATCATTCGAGGATAGAGCCTCTGAAGACAAAACCGGGTCAACTGCCACCTCAACCTTTTGACTTTCGTCAGGTATGGATTCAGACGGTTCATCCTCAATGATAGGTGCTTCGGCTGACCACCTGGGCGGGCCAGCCGGGTTCTCAACTAGTGAAGGACTTGGCAGGAGTTTTTTATATCCAGGAGGAAGTTGCGCTCGTAAAATCGGGCGATCTTCCAAAACTCTTTTAGCCTCGTCTAAGAAGGGACAACGGTGGATGGCATGGTCGCCTTCACACAGTTTGCAGGGAAATCTAGCTTTCCCTCTCTGTCCTGTGACTTCACTTTCACTAGTTGACGGTGAGCTGTCAACATGGCTATCAGAGGTTGACGCCACCGAATTGTGCAAACAGGGAGACCAATCCCTTAGTATCCGAGGGATACAGGGACAATCTCTGTGGAAGTGGTCTCCCTTGCATATGACACATGGTGATTTAGGCCTAGTCAGTGCTGTGTGTGGATTTTTGTCAGACGCCACTTGTTTGCCCCCAGTCGCTTTTGGCTCCTTCTTCTTCTTCTCTTTCTTCTTCTTTTCCTTCTTCTCCTTAGGAACTTGGTTTTTTGTTTTACCAATTCCGTCAAGCGAAGAGGAAGGAGGAGAAGGAGAATTAGATGAAGTAGAAGGCTGGTGGGTAACTCTGGTCTGGTCTGACTGTTGATTCGACTGTTCAAGAATAGTGGTGGTCTGAACGACATTGGTTGAGAAGAGCCAGACCGGCAAGCCAATTTTCAGTCCTGGAAGCGACAATGTGGCCATATGGGGCGCACCAACATCTCCCCAAGAGGAGAAGGGACTAGGAATTCCACCAAGGGGAATTCCTTGGTTGGTGTGCTCCATTTTCTCAACCTAAAGATCAACGCAGGAATAGGGGTGTTTGTTCCGTTTTAAAATAAATTTTAACGACGCTTTAGACACAACTTGCTTTTTCAATTTTAAAGAGTCGAGAAAAAGCTAAAGATGACTCTAGTCTCCTTCGATGTTTTAACGAGCCCGAAGTGACAAATGCTCGGATGGACATTTTCTGTTATAGAGTCTGAAAAAGGCCAAAAGGAACTGCTCTGGAGTTCTAGGTAGAGGGTGTGCCAAACTTTCGCAAAACCGCAGAATACTTTTTAGGGTACAGGCAGTCGATCTTCCTGAATGCTATGTTCAGTGCATTGCGATCAGTAGGGCGGCCGACACGGCTTCCTAAGGATAAAGGTTTTATGCCTATAGGGGTCTCCCAATATATACGCGACGGTACGTGGGAGCACAATCCGTACTTGCGCTATCGTCCCTCAGGAGGAATCACCCACCATCAACGAGATCGACAGTCACCAGGCTTTACGACGTCGGAACACGTCTCTAGCCTAGACCTCTATGTTGTGTGTTATGTTGCAAAGCGTTGTTAAGTTCATTCAATTTATTTTAGGTTGATCTTTTTAGAAGTTTGCCTTTTGAGGTTCACCACGAGATGTATGATACAATTCCTAAATGCATTCTAAAGATGATAAGAAAGCTTTATATCTTTTCAACTTTGAAAGTCCTAGCTACTAAGGGAAAAGAAAGACACCATCTTTTCTCAAAGAGAAATCATCACACTCTAATGCACTTTTCCTAAATCAAACATGCAAACTATCAAGATGCAAATGCACAATGCAGGTGTTTGTTTTCCACTTTCTTAGTATTGATGCCTACAAAGAAAGCTTTTTGTACAACTTTGAATTTGCTTTTAAATGACAAATACAAACAAGTTTACTTTTTCCAAATCAGAAAGGGTAGAAGAGATTACAACACTTAACGATTTTCGAAATGAATACTTGTTTTGACACTTAAAAGAGACAAACTCAAACCAAAAGCAAAAGTAAATGTATAATCAACTGTAAACAGCCAATGAACTCTCTCCTAAGATCATAATCAACAGATCTGAATCAAGGGCTACAGGATGACTATTTCACTCTTGCAAAGGAAAACTGTAAATGACGCCACAAACACACAAAAACACTCATAGTCTTTTTGTACAAAAGGAGGTGGAATTTAAGCAGAGAAAAGGAGTTATCAGACTGGTACCTATGATGGTTACAGGCTGCAAAAATCAGAGATCAAAACAAGGCAAAACATAGCAGAGAACCCCAGCTGCACAAGGCCTAAATGGATCAGTGCAACCTCAACACAGGGGTTTTGACATTCAGCGCAGGTAGCCTTCACGGGACCTGCGTTGAAATGCAGAACCTCTTCACAGGGTCTGCGCTGAAGGAGAAACGAGAGTTTCTCACTAGGTTCTGGGTCACAGATTGCTGATTAATCTACAGTTTCAGGCCAAATAAAAGCAACAAGCAAGGTACAATCAAAGGGATGCTTTGAGGGGGTACTAAGATCTATCACAAAGGATCATCAAATCATTTGTGAATCCATTGTTCAGATCATAGACAAATCCAGTGATTGGATCAAAGTAGCAACTGTCTACTTCGCATCTGAGAATAGTAGATGTAGTTCGATTGTTGCTGTTGAATCTATGAAACAAACAATGATGGAAACACAAATAAAATGACTAAACAGATCTCCCCACCGGAGTCGCCAATTTGTTGTGGGGAAAAATGCCTATGCAGGACGATCCTATCCACCTAAGGTGTGACAGTGCCTTAGCAACAAACAGAGACAACTATTCTAGTATTCTTCCTTTATGAATTAAGAATGAAGAGAGATAGATGGACTAACCGGTGTCTTCTGTTTGTCCCTCGATCTGGTCTCTCTTCTCTTTGAGGGTTCCCAGCTACTTGCCTTCTCGCTCGCCCAGCTTCAAGAGGTTTCTGCAAGATCACAAGAAGAGAACACTACACAAGACATGGATTCATATTCATAACTAGTTCAGGATTAGAAATAAACTAAACATACTAATGCAATCATTCATCAAAGATACATCAGTATATAGGAGAAACCAAGATAGCTTTATTGATGAATAACAAGGTTCAGGAAGAGATACAACCCAGAGGGCTCCAATCCAACATCTCCTTCCCAGCAAATGGAATTCCTATCTTCACCCCCTTCAAAGCATTAAGCACCCAATGATTCCAATCTCAAACCAACAGCAATTCTTTGCAATAACAAAATTCCAGCCTCCAGATCTCATGGAGGAGAGATCCATATATAGATGTTTGGAGAGAGGATGAGTCAACTTGAGATCTGACTAGTGTCCTCTCCCTCTGTCAGTTCTTGATTCCACTTGGAGGTTCTTGCTTCCACTTGGAGATTGGGAACCTCTTACTCATCACCAGTCGAATTCACTGAGGCAAGTGTCCTTGAGGAAGATTCTGGAAGCTTCCTGGGTCTTGACACCTCTTGGAATGAACTTGCCATTTGTCAAATCTCGCTCAACGCACCCTGGTAGTGCTTCTACCTGCGTTGCAGTGCAGGTAGCCAGTGTTGGCTTTGACATTCAGCGCAGACAGCTAGTGGAGCCACTGAATTGATCCTGAATCGACTTGTTTTTGAGCAATTTTTGGTGGAGAACTTCTGTGAATTGCTGTGGTTTGTTAGCCTTGTTCCTCTAGGGGTAGGAACAACATGTTTAGGGACTTTGGATCCCTTAGATTATGGACATTTCATGCTCAATTGATGTAAGGCACAAAAATGTCTATAACAAATATAGGATAAAGATTCCGCTGGAAGTGCAGAGCTTGAATCATAATAGGTCGAGTCAAATGGTAGTACGCCGACAAATAATGTAAATAGAGTCAGCCCACGTAGGGATCGCGGGCCAAAGAAGGGTATAAATAGAGTGAGGCTCTATGGGTAGAGAAAGTAGAGTTTTGATGATATGAAGTGTAATGGGTTCTTGAAACAGATATTTGGAAAGTGTCTTTAAGTTTGAGCTGAGGGATTAGGGTAGTAGGTAGAGGCTCTGCAACTAGGTTTGAAAAGGCCTGGAAAATCTACAGCTGTGTGCAGGGGCCCCTGCAGCTGAGTGCGTAGGGCGAATCTGGATGTATTAAGGACAAAGTGGAAATAAAGATAAGTTTCTTCTGGAATTTTGTGTTTCTTTTGAACTTTCATAATATCTATTTAATCTTATCTGCTTATGGTTGGAATGAGTATAAATCTGGGTTTATTTTAATACATGAATCAATTATGTTGGTTAAATGTTTGCTTAAAGACCTTGCTAATTGATAACCACATCATCTAATAGAATAGTGCAATAATAAGAAAGATATACTCAAGCTGGATCTATGTGAGGACTAAGTAGCGTGGAGCTGTAAACCAATGCGCAAAACCTCTAGACCACACCAAGGCACCCCTAGGGTGCAGAAAATTGGTTCTAGCACCCTCCCGTGCTACCTTGGGTGAGACCTTAGTCTGCACTCCACGGGCAGTTGCCGAAAGGGCCGGTAGCTGCGGGATTTGTTTGGCTAAATAACTCTTCCAAACTTGGGTCAGGCCCATATAAGCCAACAATGATACTACATCGCAACTCAGATGCCAGCATATAAGATGTCACTGTGAAGGACTTCAACATATAATGTGGATGGTGTCAACTAGCAGCAACAGGAGAAACTGACAAGTGAACCAAAGAATGTTGATGCAACCCAAGGTCTTCACCAACCGCCGTGGTACATTTCTACACAATGGGAACAAATGATCTGAAGTCAACCATGTGAGAAATTGTTTGATTATCAGTCATTGATGTATACCATTAACAAATGCAAGAATGCTCACCGATAATGATAATGAGAGCTAGGGTACCCAGTACAATCTAACAAGTGTGAATGAATGAGCTGAGGTCGAACACCTGGAAGAATCTACCAATGAGGGGACAATGATGGTTTCCCATTGTTGATAGCGAAGGATCTACCAACGATGATTGCAAACCCCAAGGTATTGCAAAATGGACTCCAAATCTTTACCCCAAAGCAATGAGTCATATTCAATAGGAAAATATCTGCTAGAAGGAAGGCCTTAAGACATCCTTCATCAATCTAGTGCAAGTGTAACCCATAGGCCAATAATGTGGAAGGAATCAGACGAAAAAAGATGTAGTAACCCAACCGAAGCACATTTCCGACGTACATAAGATGTAGCTAGTGCATGATAGAAACCCTCAGAACCAACCAATAATGAAAGCTGACATAGAGGCGAGGAATCCACCAATAGGGTCAAATGGAAACCAAGGCACTGCATGAATCCCAATGTGTGATAGTGAAAGCTGAAGTTGAACACAAGGGAAACCACTCAGTCAAAGTCCCATGATACTGATCAACGCTGAGCACAAGGTGTCCTATCAATAATAAAAATAGGGCTAGGTGCGGCTCTAAGCCTATCCTCAGAGCAATATGTCGTCGTCGATAAGGACAAGACTCGCCAGCAAGAAGTCAATGGAGACCTTCTCAAACCGACATGAGCAAAGGACCAATATAACTGATGTGATGACAAACAAGACATTGATAACTAGGGATGGCCGATTGAAAAATAGGTCAAGAGACATCGCAGAGAGGCCGACTCAGGCTTACTTCCCTTGAACAAAATCACAACTCAATGATGACTATGTGGTAGCATATGATAACTCTATATAAGTTTGTCATGTAGAGGGCATGAATGAACCCTCCATATGATTGGAAGAGATAACCAATCAGAGTAGAACTGACTCAGTAACAAGGTTAAGGCGTACCTAATTCAAACTAAATCCTGCCCAAAATGGAAGAAAGACTTTCTTTTGAGTGCTTTGTTCAAGGGCAACACGATTGACTCTAGCTGCCAACAATATATGGAAATGTTGTCTCGTTCCCGCTCTTTTTGGAATATATAATTTTTTTGTCTTTTTCTTTAAGCTGGAAAAAGAATAAAAGAATGCTATAGTACAATGGAAAGAATGAGTTTTAGTGGAACAGATGATCTAGTTCCTGGGATGGGAACAATCATATGCTCAATGTAGGGAGGCAAAACTACTCAAGGACACTCAAAGGGATGTTCCTTCCACAAATCAAAGGGTGTGTCAAGTTGAAGAAGTTAAGTGATTGCAGGTTTGAGTTTGCAGAAGACATGGTCAAATAAGTGGCTTAAAAATGAGTCCAAGTGAAGCCGGCTCAAGGCCAAAAGGTGCAAATATTCAAAATGCAATGCAGCAGTACAACTCAACACAAAGGAGCCTCTAGGCTATAAGGCCAGAACGAAGCGAAGAAGCAAAGAGAAATGAGTCTTCAACGCACAATTCATGGTGGGACTAAAGAGGACTCCCAAGCCTACTCAATATAACAGCATGGGTAACAAATTTCAGTGAGGTTATAACTACGATGCCCATGTAAAGGATGGCTCTACCATTGTGTCATGATTTAAAAATCGGCAAGTGAACATGGTTTACTAATCATATCATGATGGGATTGACCCTATGGCTAGTGTATCGACAAATGGAGGCTAGTATGCAAGATGCAACGAAAAAGATGGTTTCCCTAACCTATATGCTAGTGAGTAAATGATACTTGCCATGACGGGTCAGCGGTCATGGAACCGATATGAAATCTTGAAGAAGTGTCCATAATACCCTGAAAAAACAACCTATTCTTGACAATCCAAGCTCACAAGTTAAAAGATTCATGAGATGAAAAAAATCAAGTTTTAAAAAAATTTGACATTTTCAAAGCTATAAAATGACCTTTTGACTCACCATTTATGCCATTTTTGTTTGAGAGCAAAAATTGTGGAGAAAAAAAAGCAAACTTGCCCCCTAAAGAATTGGACCATTAAAATTGGATCAAAATCATCAGGTAACCCCTAATTCAAGCATGTATTACTTTGTGATTGTTTTTAGAAATTTTTATTAAGGTTTAACCGTGGGAATTTATGTTAAAAATTTCAACGTGGCATATAAATGGGTTGGATGTTATCAAGTAGCGTATACAAAGGCCCTACACGTGACTGTGTGTAAAATGAACCCGCGTATACACGGTTTGAAATTTAAACACAAAAATCTAACGATTGAAACTCGATTTTTTTTAAGGATGACAATCACATGGAGAGAGAGGGAGCATACCACAATTAATAATGAAGTTACGAATGATCAACATGCACTAGATGCATTGAGGGGATGTGGCTTGTTGAAATTTTTCAAAATGCCCAACATGAAAGCCAACACTCATTTGCTTGAAATGCTAATCCACTATTGGAGTGTCGAAGATGATGCATTTATGATTGATCAAATGCCTTTGAGGATAGAGGTGGAGGATATTTACTTTATCACTGGTCTCTCTTGAAGAGGAGAAGTTGTACATTCAACTGGTCGGACACAAGGTAGTCTTTCAGTGGAAGACTACGTACACATTTACTGTCTTGGGCATCTGGAAAAAATTGGAATTCAGATTCCAATAAAACATGTGGAGAGCTTATCCATGAGGATTCTACTATTCACCATAGCCAAGATAAATGGATTAGCCTCATTGCACCAAGCTTCATGAGTATCCATGAGCTTGGCTATGGAGTGCCTCACCACTGTTTTTGACTGGTGTACCCCTCTTCTTACTAATATGAAGAGCCAGTTGTCCTCCATTCAGAAAGGGTAGACCAAAAATTTTGGATATGGGGCCATTTAATGCTCCTTCTTCTTTGAGAAGGTGCCTGAGCTACCTCCCAAGGTATCAGTTTCTATCAGTAGCCCCTGAGATCCTCGGATGGGTAGGTGGGCTGATTTAATGAAACGCCTTGGAGGCAGGGACGTGCTGAGGACTACTTTTGATGAGGAGTTCTTCTCTTGGTGGGAATAGAAAATCATCTTTGTGGATGACTATCCCTATTCTGGCATGGATTTCAGAGGAAATCTATACTTGGTGCTACCACCAAACACAACATGGGGAGAGATAGGTAACCATTTTTTAAGTTTTTATCATTTTTAAGATTTTTTTAATGTTTTTTTTTAATATGAAAATGAACTTAGAAATATTTTTGATGGGATTAACATACTGACATAATGAAAATGTTCCAGATGTGGGTCTGGTAAGACCAGATGGATTTCCATAGCACAGGCGTCATGGAAGAGGTTCTGAAGAGGCGGATGCTGAGACAGAGAGGGTCTTATATGAAATCCAAAGAAACTTGGTGAGATTGACTGACCAGGTACCGATGGTGGCCGTAGAAGACCTACTTGAGGAGATGCAGTGCCGCGTGGTAGGAGTATCACGAGACTGGGTTCGCATACTTCAGCATGTGGCCAACGCAGTAGTCACCTTCTTAGCCGCTCATCCTGAGCCGGGTCGATAGATAGACTAGACATGATTATGGGCATTTAGTCCCGATTTTATATATTATTTTTGAACACTTTATGTACACATGGGCAGCTTTATGATATATATATACAGTTCCAAATTTTTGATGTTTGTTTTTACCTTGATGAATGATTGATATCACAAAAATTCCCGACAAAATATGCACAAAAATATAATATATACAAAGAAGTAATTGCTCGGCCGAAACCTAAGCAAAATGCCTCTTAAGGTAGAGCCCATTAGGGGGTGTTGCCAACTTTTTCCTAGATATGTTTATAGGTTCAGTTCTTGAACCAATTAATATATTACCTTCAACAGATAACTATGTTGGAGCTAAAGGAACCGTACAAACATCACTAGTAAGCAAATTGGAGGGCCTAGACTCGACTTCATGCAAAGGAGGACAAAAATATGAATGATGATGTAAATCTTACAATGGTTGATCTACAATCATCGTTGCTTCTAAAATTGCTTCGTCAGATGGAAAAATTGTATCTAAGCAATCCCAAGTAAAAGTGGAGTCAAGGGTCCAAGCAGGAGCGACATCACCATCTAACTCCTCCTCAAGAGAAGGAGTGGGATGGTCTTCTATAGAGTTATCGATAGATCCATATCTATTTTTTGCTGCAAACATAGGAGATTCTATTCCACCCACCTGCCCTTCATCTAATGTGGTTGCAGATGAAGGTAAGGTCCCAGGATCTGAAAAACAATGAGTTCGAACAAACTCTTTCTGTAAAGGCTCCCTGGAGGATGAAATTGTATTGATTCTAGCTGTAGGAGGGGGAAGATCAAATACACCCATCAAGGAAGAATACATCCCTACTCCTAAATTCTCTATAGGTTGACGAGGGTTATCCACTAGTGGAACAGTAGAATCCGAAGTTGCATAAGAATCACCCGGAGAATAATCCAATTGATCAACTTTAACAATTCTCCCCTCATGAGGGAAACAGAGGATGCAGAATAAAGATGACACAATGGCATCCATTTCATAAATCTAATTCCTCCCTAAGAGGAGATTGTAATCCAGGTTGGCATCAATGATTTCTACTTCGATATTAACGACCTTTCCTCCAACACATATAGGAAAGGTTGGGATAATCCTGTGTGGCCTATGAGAATCTCCATAAAAGGTTGTCAAGAGAGTGGGTGAAGGAACAACTGAAGGCAATCTAATGGCCTTCCAACATGAAATAGACATTACGCATATGGAAGCTCCCTCATCTATAACTGTTCGAAAAATATTAGCTTTCCAGTAAGTAGACTTTATTTGAAAAGCCATATGATGAGGAAGTCTCTTTTTCACATTGAGCATATCAAAAGTGAGCACTAAAGACTTTTTTGGATCTACTGCCTCGATCGCTGAAAGTAAAGCACTTCGTTGAGTAGGACACGACTGGAGTACCTCTAAAGCAGACATAGCGCAAGGACTTTGAGCTAGATCTTCTACAATCGAGTAGTTCTAAGCTACCCTAGAATTAGGGTTAATAGTTGCGTGCTTGGCAGAACCTTTCGGTATTCGAGGTATAGACTCGACGGAGGGTCACTCAATATGAAGTGGATCCGTAGTTCCAGGAATAGTTTTATCCTTAGATGCTTCTACTTCACCATAATCATGTGACTGTGTAGCCACATTGACATGAGAACTCATCATGAAAACATTTGAGGAATTGTCCCCCTCCTGGTTGCCCCCTGCAGAGGTACCAGGGTTCGAGTTCACACCAGCAAGCAATTGTTTCCCTTCAGGGAAAGGGTTAGTTAAGACAGCTTAGGAGCTAGAAGACCCTTGTTGCACTAAGAGGCATTGAGCATCTTGAATTTTTGGGCAGAGATGAGTCAAATGATCTCCACTGCATAGCTTGCATGGAAATTTAACTTTCTTCTTAGACTCATTTCTCCCCTCATCGGCACCATTGCCAGGCTTTTTCACATTACCCTTCCCTTCCTGATTCTTCTTTTTACCTCATCCCTTCTTCTTCCCATCGGATTGTTGATTTTATTTGGGGTTAGAGGCCTGGACGACGTTTATGGAAGAATGTTGGGAAGACGAAGGAGTAGACAATGGAGCCTAATTAGAAGAAGTAGTTTGTAGAGACAACTGCTGCAATTGGTTCAAAAGGTTCATCGTATTTGCATCAACCGATCCAACTATACCATCAGTGTGAGGGCTTGGACTTGGTTTGGATACATCAACCGTGGATCTAGGAGCATCAGGTAAGATTTTCTAAAGAGTCCCAGACTGAGAATATATCAGTTCTAACTGCTGGGTGCGAAAGATAGCTTGCTCTTCGGAATAAATGTCGGACATAGAAAAATCCTTGGAGATCTCTCGTTGTATTGATTTTAAAAACCATTCGAGATGGAATTCTGGTATAATTTCGACTTTGATGAGCCTTTTTCTCCGTATCCATTCCTAGATATGATTTTAAATGTGAGTAGCCGTGTCCTGATGGAAATTGGCCAGAAGCTCAGTTTCGGCTTCATAACGAACAGGCAACTAAAAATGGTTTAAGAAAATGTTAGCCAAATTAGCAAAAGTAAAGGTGCCCCCTAGCAACTCTATATACCACTTAGCCACATTCCCTATTAAGGTGCATTGAAATAACCTCAACCTGATTGAATCATCGATCAGGGAGTTGGACAAGCACCATAAATGGAACGTGGTTACATGGTCGCCTGGATCTTCACCATTCTTCCCTTCAAATTTCAGAATATCCGATGGAAGTTTGGTTGGGACTGGAGGCCAAGCTAGATTGTACCTAATTGGATCATTTTTCAACTTATTTAAGTCTGGTAGATTAAGCGTGGATAGAAAAGGAAGTCGTGGAGGACCTTGGGGATTCCACTGAGATGGGATGGGGTTCCCAAAAGTCTGAAAAGAATGAAATGGGTTTTGAAAGGCACCAGGTTTCCCAAACTAATTGGTAGAACCTACTGGACCGAAAGGTGACCCTTGTAGCCCAACAAAACTTGGAGTTTGACCAACTCCAGCCAGAAAGCCCCAGTAACCGGTAAAGTTTCCCCTTAACAAAGTATTGTAAGGAGATGACAATCTCTGGTAAGGGTTCCAAGCATTAGCTAAGGGTGGAAAAATTTGAAATGAATTAACTGAGGAGTATGGAACATTCCCTTGTTGGCTGAAGAACTAATTCCTAGCTCTTATCCCACTAACCGCAGGGTTTTTCCAACTCTTAAAAGGATTACTACCTTGATTTTTAAAAGGAAAAGGCATAGACCCTACTGTCGAATTGTAATGTGGTATATGACCACTTCCAAATGGGAAACCCTAAAAAGAAGCTGATCCACTCATCATGGACATGGAGTCGGTTGATGGTACATTCAATGGAACTGAAGGAATACCTTGAGAGGGCATTCCAAAAGGGAAAAATAAAAAATTGGATGCATTAGTTTGGGAAATTCCACTCGTCGATAGAATGGAAGTAGACCCTAATAAGGATGTGCTGGGAGTATTAGAAGGGATGGAAATAGTTCCTTCCCCTTGCATAGATATGGGAGTTCACATACTCGAAAAACTCATGGTGGACGCCATGCCTCCAGTAGTGGTCATCGAAGGGATAGATGTGTGTGGACTTGGGCTCGAAGGCTTGTGAGTTAGAGTTACAAAGTATAACAATATGTCTGGATGATCAAGAGGGAGAGGAGAATTTGGAGCCGCAACTGACGATGAAAGATCTTCTACTTCAATACTATCTTCTGACCAGAAGAGTACTCGAGAAAGAACTGGTGTGTTCCTCTCTAAATCTGTAGTAGTACCAGGTCTATCTTGTGAACTAATGCCCCCAAGCAGAGGATCAATCTCCAATGTGCCTACTGCCACTGGTTGAAAACCACTGGAAGAATCACTCCTATGCCTTCTAGGAGAAGGCTCTAGACTCGCAGGTGAAAGCCCACGAAGTCTATCAGACCGTCTAGATGGTCGGTCAACCACATTGAATTATTTTTATAAGATCTACTTAAATACTCAAGAAAATTGAAATCTAGGCCGACTAGGAGCATAGAACACACACTAAAAATGTCCCTAATGAGATCAGTAATCAAACAACTTCCAAGTATTTCCACTCTGGGTGATTAGGAACGGACATCAAAATACAAGAAAGTTAATAATAAGGGCCTTCTGAAAATACACTGGGGTAATTACACCCCAGGTCTACTAGCGAAGGTATCAGAGGTAGTTACGCTGACCTTCAGACAATAGCCTTTACCAGTGCAAGCCCCCAAACTTCGCAAGGGTGCCCCCCAGAAGTACTGATGAACATGATGCAACGTCAACCTTAGGTGCCATGGGATTCCCCTCTATAGCCACCTGTGTATATCCCTAGGATAGGCAACTAAAGACACCAACACGTATCAGAAGCCAGGAGGAATAGTCGTGAGGTAAGATCCGACAAGTAAGAGAGGGGGTATCTCTTGTCCTTATCTTCACAAACCCTTGTGCTTAACTCCCAGTCACAGAGCTTTCCCAGTCTCCCTAACGCTGTTGGATTTCACTCCTTAATCAGACTTCTATGTTTTACAATTTAGAGTGGCCTTGGAGAGTTTACTCTCCTCTCGTCTAATCCAAGGCCCTAAATAAACCTAAAACTTGTTGGTGTATTCTGATGACACGACAAAAAGTTCTAGTTTATTTTTTTAAGTCCTTGATTTTAAGTCGCTGCTATTTTAAGTCAAAGGGACAATATGGAAATTAAACCGATGGTGTTTGTATGACACAAAATAAATTAATGAAAAACTAACTTATATGAAATGAACTTGTTTGTTCTTCCATGAAAAGCAACTTCTACTTGGGTTCTAAGAAACTTCTATAAAGCAAAAAAAACATTTTCCTTTTCTTTTCTTCTAGCAGACTTCACACTCACAAAAACTAAAAAGACTATTGATGCTTTAATGATGCAAAACTAACCTAATGCAAGGTGTACATGATAATGCAAAATCCTAGATTACTGTAAAAAGAAAATGAAAGCAATTATTTACAAGCCAACTTAAGTGTTTGAAAAGAATATGAATTTTGAATACAAAATCTTCCCCAAACAAGAAGGACTAATAAAAAAGATCACAAATTACTCTCAAAAATCCAAAGAAACCAAAATCATACTTGGAAAAAGAAAGCAAAAACAATGTTTTTTAAGAACTTTTCTTTTTCAAGAAACAATGAAAACAACTTTTCAAAAGCACTCAAAATGCCACTAAAGACTCAAAGACCGAAAGCAAAGCACAAGGAAACTTTATAAGTTACCAATTCAACCCGAATGAAAACTTGAACAAAAAAGGGCTTCAACTTGCACTAAATGATCCAAAAGTAGCAAAAGAGCTTTGAGAAACTGACCAAGAAGTTAGGAAAGAAACACTTTCAAATTCATCAAAAAGAAACTTTCAAAAAGCAAGAAAAGGTGTAAGGCCACGAAATGACAGAAAGAAAAGCGAGTAGACCAATAATCAAGTTTGGCACAAAGATTGAAAACAATCTGCTGTTCTGGAAGACCAGAACGATCAAGAACCTATGTAAGAAGCCTTGTGGGTTCAAACACAAATTATAAAAATAACTTAAAAGCAAACCTAGGCCAAAAACTTTTCAAAGTAGGAGAGAATTCAAAACAATAAGCTCACTAAATAATTAAATTCTGAAGACAGAAACTGACCACTCAGAAACTGAACAAACCAAGAAACAAATCTTTTTGGGTAGAAAGATTTGAAAAAAGCAAGCAAAAAATGGTATACGCGACTGTGTTCTAGCATAGGTGCGTGTACATGTGCTTCTGGCAAAAGAAACTCAGTAACTCACGTATATACGGTTTCAGTTCACAGAAACAAGCCTCTGTATGCTTTTGTAAATAGAGAAAGGTGCATATACTAAGTTTTGCAAGAAAAATAAAAAACAAGGCTTAATAAAAAAGATCAGACTTGAGGTCTGAGTTCCTACAGGAGCAGCCAATATTGACACAACAAGAAAACCAAGAACTTAGCCTTGATTGACAATGAACAACCCAAACTAGGAATAACAAGATTGTTATCCCTAGTGGATTCGACAATTCTGTTACGTGAATAAGTCCCCTAGGGCTTTGTGTCAGAACTCCAACAGAACAAGAGTAATCTACAGCAAGAAACATGCATACAACTTGGGCAACATGCTTAAATAAACAAACTATGTATGGATGAACATACCCGGATGTCCTTCGTTTGGGTAGTTCCAACAGGGTTCATACCCTCTGCAACTCTTGATGATCTCCGAATCTGCAAATCAACCAATCCAAGGATACATAGCGTCATATAGATAAAGAATTTTAATGAAATGAACTTTATATCATATAAGTAAGATGATTAGTTATACATCCAAATGAAATTCATACATGAGTTACAACAACATTTGATGCATAGACAAGGTCAATCTCAGGAACAAGACAACATTTCTTTTTATTGTAGAAAACTATAATAAACATGGAAAGAGTTCACCTGAGTCTTCCTCTTCCGGCTCCAAGCGGAACCATCCTCCAGGTCCGTCCAGTCCCAGTATTCAACAACCTCCTTCCATAACAATACCATGATATCTCAAGCAAGTGGGAGAATATCAACACTCAAGGAAACAAGGGTTTCCTAAACTTGGGGAAGTGCTTGAAGCACAGGGATACTTTAGACTTGATCAGGGGACAATCTTAGTATAGTAATTCTATCTCTTCTCTCCTCCCTAAGGCCTTCCCATAGAAGTCTTATTTATACTTCTCCCAATTAGTTTTTTAGTTGGGAAATAGTTTGGAACAGTTGGGCCATGGGCACTAGGATATAATCAATAGGTAAAACCCGTGAACTCCACCTATAGTTAAGGAAATTTATTTTTTTTAAGTGTTTTAACACATATACGCGGGTTGGGTATTGACTAACCTGCGTGTACACGCTTTTATCATAGGGCAAAGTAGTGTACAGGGAGTAAAACACTATTTTTAAAATATTTGGACGAAGTTTGGAAGGAGGGGTTTCCCTAGGCCATAAACCAAGAATCACAAATACCAAGGGTGATATTTGTAGCTATAACACATACCCCCTAAATATAGCATGCTATTGTATCATTCATGGGGAACTAAACTCCAGGGAACCCTCCAAATGGATATGACCTATGCTACAATTCTAGTGTTTGGTCAAAACAAGAGACAATAGAGGGAAAAACTAATGAAATTTATGGTTACTACTCAAGGTAAACCTCATAATTATCCCTTATATTCAGTCCATTTAGACCTTGATTCTTTTATTTTGTATAATGATGCAAATATACAAGAACAACTTCCCAATAAAAACAATGAGTCATGTTAGACTAAGGAATTCCAAACAGATATCAGAGAACATGATGAACCAAATGAACCTTTTTGGAATTTATGTTTTGATGGAGTTGTTAGTAAAGAAGGATTAGGAGCTGGCATATGGGTTTCAAATTCACAAACTAATCAATCAGAAGGCCATTCATATAAATTAAATTTCCAATGTTCCAACAACATAGCTGAGTATGAAGCCTTAATTTTAGGATTACAACTTTTAAAGAATCTTGGCGTTAAGAGGATTGAAATTCATGGAGATTTTAAACTGATAATAAAACAAATTAAAGCAGAATATTCTACTAAACACCCAAGGATGATAGCCTATAGATTTTGGGATTTTTGGAATCCTTCATTGAGTATACCCTATCTGTGGTCCCTAGAGATCAAAATATCTTATCTGATGGTCTTGATACTTCAGCTAGTACCTGCAAAATTCCATATCAGCCTGGTCACCAATATACTATTGAAGTAAAGAACATACCTATTTTACCGGATAATATTAGATACTGGCAGGTTTTTGGAAATGATGCCCAGATTGCAATTTTTGTGTGGTCAAAAGATGACTTTGAGTATGCTAATAAAGATATAGAAGCTGACCTAGAAGATAGTGTACATAATAGTGTGACTATATTAGAATTGAAAGAAATAGATAAAGAAAAATAAGAGTACAATTTTTTATAGTTGAAAGACAATGTTTTGCCTAGAGGATTAGCCCCCTTAGAAGATTTGTTTGACTTTAATGACGTAACCAAAAAGCCTAAAATTTAGCTAATGGACCTGGAGTTGAAGAGTGTAGCATTGGAACTGAGCAAGAACCTAAGATGATTAAACTATCCAAACCTATAGCCCCAGTAGAAAAGTTGAAGTACATAGACTTGTTCAAAGAATTCATAGATGTATTTGCATGGAGTTATGAGGATTTGAAATCCTATGAAACCAGCACTATACAACATAAGATTCCCTTAAAAGAAGATCACAAGCCTTTTAAGAAAAAATTAAGGAGAATCAACCCAAAGCTTATGCCTCTAATTGAAAAATAGGTCAAAAGAATGTATGATGCCAAGATCATAGTGCCATTAAGATATTCTAAATGGGTGTCTAATTTAGTTACTACTAGGAAAAAGACTGGAGAAATTAGACTTTATATTGATTTCCAAAATTTGAATAAAGCCTCTTTGAAGGACAATTACCCTTTTCCTAATATGGACCACATTTTGCAAAAGGTGGTTGGATCTAGTAGAATTTCTCTTTAAGATGGCTTCTCGGGTTATAATCAAGTCCTAGTACATCCTAAAGACCAAGAAAGGACAACATTTACTACACCCTTGGGCACTTTCATGTATGTGAAGATGCCTTTTGGTCTAATGAATAGTGGCGCCACTTTCCAAAGAGCCATGGACTTCACCTTTGCAGATGAAATGGGTCGATTTATAGTCATATATCTTGATGATATCATAGTTTTTTCGAAAACATATTAGGAACACGTACTTCACCTAAGGAGAGTCTTTTAAAAATGTAGGATATTTCGTATTTCCCTCAACGTAAAGAAAACATTGTTTGGTTTACAAGACAGAAAACTGTTGGGACATATCATTTGAAAGGAAGGAATCAAAATAGATCCTAGCATAATTGAAGCTATATTAAAAATAAATCCCACTAGAAATGTAAAGGAAGTTCAATCTTTCATTGGCCAGATAAATTTTCTAAGGAGATTCATTCCTAATCTAGTAGAGCTTTTAAATAATATAATAAAACATGTTTAGAAAAGATACAGAGATAAAGTGGAACATTGAGGCTAAAATGTCATTTAATAAGGTAAAACAAGCCTTAACCCAGGCTCCTATATTGATTAGCCCAAATTTTACAAAAGATTTTCTCATTTTCTCAGTTGCTTCCGAGCATACTATTGTTGTAGTTCTCTTACAAAAAAATGATGAAGGACATGAACAACATATTGCTTTCTTAGTAAAGCCTTAAGAGATGATGCATTAAAATATGATATCATGGAAACGCGGGCTTTTGCCTTGGTTAAAGCAATAAAAGATTTTAGAGTCGATATCCTTCATTCACATATAATTGGCTTTGTTCAAAATGTTGTGGTAAAAGACATACTAACCCAAAATTAACCTTATGGGGAAAGAGGTAAATGAATTGCCATTATCTTAGAATATGACATTGAAATTAAACCTACCAGATTCATTAAAGGTCAGGGGCTAGCTAAATTAATGGTTGAATCTAATTTACATGCTTTGGATATAAAGTTTCTAGCTATACTTGATGAACCAGAAGAGAAGATGACTCCACAAGTAGCATAGGATTTTTCTACCTCTCCCTAGTATGCAGACCTTATTTATGTTCTACATCATTTACAAGATCCTCCTAGTTTGACTAAAATGAAAGCTATATTTCTTAAACTCAAAGCTATGAAATTTTGTATTTTGGATAACAATCTGTATTGGAAATATACTGGTGGGATTTTACTAAATTTCTTGTTAAAAGATGAAGCAGATAAAGTGATGCAGGAATTTCATGAAGGACACTGTGGTGGACACCTGTACTAGAACACTACTACCAACAAGATCATAAGAGTAGGTTTTTTTTGGCCAACCTTATTTTCTGATGTTCAGAAGAAAGTCACCTCATGCCACAAATGCCAAATATTTGAAGGAAAAAGAAAACTATTGCTTTTACACTTAAAGCCCATATCAGTTGAATCTCTTTTCCAACAATCGAGGCTGCATTTTATAGGAGAAATCCACCCTTCCTCTTCTTTCCAAAATAAGTGGATTCTTACATTCACTGATTATTTTACCAAATGGATTGAAGCCATATCTACTAAACAAGCCTTTGATGTAGTAATCACTAAATACCCAGAGAATAATATTCTTTAAAGATTTGGATGCCCTGGGAAAATCATTACAGATAATGTTGCAGCATTCAAGTCAAAGAGAATGGTGGAATTTTGCAACAAATATCAAATAATGTTGTGAAATTCTACAACCTATTACCCTCAGGGAAATGGACTGGTAGAATCTTCCAAAAAAAGTATGGTTAATAGTATCAAAAAATTGTTGCAGGATAACAAGAAATCATGGCACAACAAGCTTGTAAATCGATTATGGTCAGATAAACTTGTAGATAAGAAGCCGATTGGAATTTCTCCATACCAATTAGTTTATGGGATGGATGTGGTTTTTCCAACTTCATTGGGAATTCCTATTTTGAAAATGTTGCAAGAATTGGAGGTTGAACCAAATTATCTACAAAGAAGAATAAATCAGATAATTCACCCACAACAGTCAAGAGAGGAAGTTCACAACAGAACTGAGTTGATCCAAGAAAGTATCAAGAAGATATATGACAGAAGAATTAAGGTGGATGATTTTCAGATAGGCTATCATGTTTTGAAATGGGATTCTAGAAGAGAAGAGAAAGGCAAGCATGGTAAGTTTAATATTTTGTGGATGGGACCTTACATAATCCATGCTTACAGGAGAAATAATGCATTTTTTCTGCAGGACATGGGTGGAACATAGGTATCTGGAGGACCTGTTAATGGTAGGATGCTGAAACATTATGTTTTTTAGGAATAAAAGAATTTTTCATCACACTCATTGTAGATACCATTTCTTTTGTATATTTATGATTGGGGTAGCTTATGTCTGAAATTTGAAGCGCGTGGAGAAGGCCCTGAGCCTTAGCCATTTTTGCCACCATAACTACAACAACTACAAAAATTCAGATGTAGTAAAAATCTAAAGACAAGGATTCAAGGCTACTAGTCTACTGTTCTTGACACCTCACATGGAGAGTGTAATCCCCAGTTGGAGCCACTGTTAGGGTCCTATAGTTTATAGGATCAACTGATGATTGGATGTTTTCTTTCAGTATTTCAAATTGCAAATAATATTGCATATTGCAAATGATTTCCAAAAAAAGGATATATAAATGAAAATAAAAAATGAAATGAGAGTATATATATTAAAAAATAAAAAGAACAAGAAAAAATGATAAAATAACCCCACCGAAAAGAAAAAATGTGAAAGTGATTCCAGTTGAAGTGCCACTGATAGTACAATAATTTTTGGAGAATAAATTTATGAAATTATGTGTAGCTTGTTCAAAATTCCACAATACTTCCTCTTGCATGAAAGATATTTTTTAATCATGTTCAAGCAATTTTCGATTTCTATCAATTAGATTAGAATGAATAAATTAGCCAAACATTGTAATCTTGGTTAAGATTAGATTAGGTAGATTAGGTGAATAAATTAATCCAATTGTGTAATATGGATTGATGTAATGGTTAGATTAGTTTTGAATAGGTGTTTAGTCCTTTAAATGGCAAAATAAATGAGTTTTTTCACTCCTAAATGCACCCTAATCTCTTTTAAGTTAGTTTAAGGGAAGATTACAACCGTTATCAAACACATTAACACTTGGTGTTATTTTTCCAAAGTTTGGACCTTATTGTAAAAATATGTGCACGATGGGACAATTTGTCGCTAGCATTTAAACCATGCTCATCTCTCCCATTCTTGATCATATACTCATCTCATCAAACGACTCCCACGCCATTTTGGCCCACTCGCCATGTTTCCCTTTACCAGTGGGGGGGTTCAGAAAAGTGGTTTCCTTCCTACTGGTCCCACCCCTACATGTCGCCACCACAAAATTTCATACCCCTTGCTCTCAATACCATATACCACTCCTATGCCCCTTCGAAAGCAATTTTTTGGTGCTCCCGCCATAATCCACATTCCCAGTTACGTCACCCTCCACTTTCGCTCCACCTTCAGTCCCATACTGCGACATATCTCCTTCCCACCAATGGTCCTACACCCCCTTTCGCCTACTTTTGGTCACCACATCACTTAACCATTGTGCCTTCCCATTCACCACTTCCTCCCGTTGTGATTTTCCATTGCATAGTAAATGGCCCTCCCAAATAGCCATTTCAACAAATGGTGTCGCTCCATTCTAAACCTATAAAACTTCACTCTCACCTTCGATCATCCTCTTTCCTCATGCTCATACTCTCACTCTGCTATCAATTTGATCCCTGTTTTCCCTCATCATGCATCCATTGCTAACGAAGTAATTCCTGCAGGTTATTCTTCCCTACATAATTAACTATCATCCCCTGCACAATCCACAATTATCCTCTACAATTCCTTCTTGTTATCACAATGGCCCCCAAAACCAAAATAGATGACACTATGGTAAATCCGATTCTCTTTCCCTCTGTGGATATAGACCACATTCCCTTAGCCGATATAGACTATAAAATCGTTAAAACACAGTGTGAATTCGACCTCTTTGAATTACACTGTTTGTTTCGTGACACCTATCTTGACCAGTTTGATGAAATTGGGCTATGTCAATCCAGACTACCCCTGTTTGTTTTTCCCTAATCCTATTATTTCCCTGAATTCTTCCTAAAGTGCCATGCCTCTTATCTCTCGAGTAAGAGAGTTATCATCTCCGCTAATGGTGAAATCCTTTTCACCATTACTTGTGAGAATATAAATCAAATGTTGCAGGTCCCACAGAGTGAATCACTGACTCCCTTTTCCATTGATGCTCTTAAATAAATGTACCAAAAACTCACTTTTCCCCAGAGAGCTAGGATTTTTGAAGTCTTCCTGCCCAAAGATTCTCAATTTCCCAAGAAAAATCCCCCTTATCCCTCTTCAATTTTCCCCCAAAGAACCAAATAGATCATCTTTGTCTTGTCCATTTCCTACCATTGGAGGAAACACAGGGTACTATTGTGCTCTTTGTCCTTCAAACTTTAAAGTTTGGTAGCAATACCATTGATTTTCCATCATCTTCAACCACCAAAGAGAATCCAACTACAACACCTCATACACCAGAGTCATTTACAGAAAAGAGGCAGCTGGGATATATTTTAAAGATATAAAGAAATTAAACAGACGAATGAAGCCCTCAATAATAATATTTATGCTCAATTCAGGAAGTAGTCTTCCTCGATTCAACGTAGGCTCATTTTGGCCTATGACACATAGAAATGAAGAATGCATATGGCATTCTTATAAACACAGGTTCCTCAACCTTAATGAACAACCGATTTCAAGAAGACTACATTTGGGTTTGAGGCAAAGGATATCCATCCTTTGGATCAGATGGACATGCACAGGAAAATAGGAGAAATGGTTTATTCAGCCTTTGCACAGACTGCCCTTACTGCTTCTAAAATGCAGCTGTCTTTGAACAATGTTCAATCATAGCTCAAATTGGAGAAAGTTTCTTCTTTGGCTGAAGATAATAGAATTAAACATTTAGAGGAAATGGTGAACAAATTAGGTTTTGATCATGGTAATTCAAAGGCTATGGAAGAGATCATTGAGAAGAAGAATGTTGACATAACATCCCTAAAGAAGAAGTTGAATCTGCCTGCCACTGGAGATCCCCAGGCAAAGGAATTAGGAGAAACAAAAATATAGAAAGAAGAAATGTTGAAGCTTCTGGTGGAACAGAGTGCACAAATTAAGGAAATGGAGGTAGAGATGGATAAGTTAATCAAAGAGAAAGAACAGAGTTCTCAACTTCCTATGGTTCCTCTTGATGTTGTGCCTATTACATCACTACTTCAAACATGCATTCCTACAACATCTACAACAAATGGAACATCCTCTTGTAGAGCACCTCTTTCTTCTTCAACTGCAGATGATTCAATTAAATTGGCTCAATCAATGGAAAACATGTCGATACAGGGAGAAAAAATTAAAAAATTGAGAGAAGATGTAAAATTCCTATAGGAGCAGAGCAATAGATATGAGAATTCTCTCATGACAGAGACGTGGAAATCCCAGACTCTTTCGTAGAGATTGCAAGAGATGGAAAAGGAGACTTCCATGGGTAATACCCTAGCACGAGTTAAAGAGACCATTTGGAAATGGATAGATGAAGCCATGGTAGAAATTTGTTGGCTTAGGGTGTCTTGACCTAGGTTCAGAGTTAGTTGTGCCAACCAAAAAAACCCTACACTGCTGGCCCTTTCAGTAATAACCCGCGTAGCGCAGGATGTAGTCTCACCGAAAGTAATATTAGGGGATGAAAGAACCAAGTTTCTGCATCCAGAGACTACTGTGATGTCTTCTAGTGCCTTGGATCTGCCTCTTTGCAGATCGATAGACTTCTAGGGTTTGTTACTGTAACTCAGTTAAAGCGACCTTTGTGAAGGTCCATGATCAGTATTTGTGAACCTTAAACAATTGATTTACCTACTTACGCGCATCAAAAAGGAACCCTAGATTGAAGTTCTTGTAGATCTACTTCATTCATTGGAAAACATAAGAGAAATCATTTGAAACTTCGTGGAAGTTGTTAAGCATTAATTTCATACATTATTAAGATAGATTCAGCAAATTCGCGTAGCATTCAATCATTATTTCATAAAACATGTCATTCATCGACAACATATAACATAAACAGATACAAATAGAAATACTCAGTAATTCTTCGAAAAATTATCTTTATTAATCTTCAACTCACTGATTACAGACTCTTCTTACCCTGCACACACAGCTGCAAGGGTCCATGCTCTCAACCACAGACTCTACCCAGGTCTCCTATGTACTCAGCTGCAGGAGCCTTCCCTTGTTTATCTAAGTGCAAGAAGTAGATCCTTCCTGCATTATCTCTTGCCCAAGACAACAAAACTCTTTCAATGTACCCAATTATCCTCAGCCTCAACTATTTATATAATTTTTAATACAATGTCATGGTCCGTGGACCATGGGTGAATCTCAAAACTTACTCAAAACTTTACCCAAAATAGGGGGCTAAGCCCCTTTGACTCTTATTCATCTACGCACTCCACATCCACATATCGTCGAGACTTTACATATTTTACAAAATTATATACAAAATTTGGGTTAACTAACCCCAAACTAACCCAGGGGGCCCCATCCCAACAAAATATGGCCATCTATACAAATTATATTTCAAAAGAATGAATTTATTGAGAGATCTAATGATGTTATTGAAGAAATCAAAGTGCAGTTAGGTGATAAACCTAATGAAGCTATAGATCTCATCAAGTTCCTCAATTCCAAAAACAAGAAGGAACTAGAAGAACTGGAGGTTGAGGACAGAACTGAAACCATACTAGAGGTCAAAAAGGTGCTGAACAAGAGAAATTTGATCAGACAAATAGAAGAAAAGTGTCAAGTTTTGGACACTGGTGTATGGAGGTTATTCAACAAGATGAAATCTCTCTACAAAAAAGGACTTCCCAGTTTATTAGTAATAAATGACAAGCTCAACACAAGGTCAGATTACAGTCAGAAATTGCTAACCAAGGCTAAAGACACTTCTAAATTTGAGGGAGGAAGAATCAACATGATAGGAAACATGTTTTAAGAAGCATTGGCATATGACTGGACATCCAGTATGAAATCAAGCACATCTTTATTTCCAAACCAACTTTTTTGAAATACACTTAAGTGGATGAGGTCTACAGGAAGTTACTCAAGACATCTATCCCCAGTGAAAAATGTTGGGATAAATTATGCGAGTTACTGGAGTAAGAAGATGACTCAGTTGTACAACTCAACATCAACAACACATCAGGATTTGAAGGGACACCTATTTAGCAGATCCACCAATTTGAGCAGTTCCAATTTTCATAAATTTTTGTAACAATTAGATAGATTCGGTTTAGAAATTCCTAAATATATCCTAGTCAGTTTTAGTAGGACATTTTTGTAAATAACTTATAAATACTTCTCTTTTTGAAGTCCAAGGTTTGATTTCTGCGTTCCTAAAATCTATTGTATTATTTTCATTTGATGCATTGATCAATAATAAAAAGGACATTCTTCACAAGATTCATGTGTTGGACTATTTGGTGAAGTGATTCTCTCACTGTTTATTTGTTATTTATTTTTTTCCATATTGATGATGGTTCTGGACCCTTCAACATCTAGGGGATCACCCCCGAATTAATTCCCAACTAGACCTCACACCATTTGGTATGGGAGTCCCATCCGGTATGATGGCCCAGTTGTCATTGTCTTAAGGATTTTCCTCAACTCTTGCTTGTCATCATAGGAGAGTGGTTCACTTTATCTTCGAGAAGTGATTTTCACGTGCCTGGTGAGTGTAAGTGTCACTTATGTTAATGGTTATTTCACTCTCAAGGGAGAGGGTGAGAGTGAGTTCCAGGTCGATCGAGATTGGTCCCAACACTGCTAGCAACACACAACACAACAGGACATGCACAGCTTTTGGTGGAGCAGTCCACATGGATGTGAAAGTCACAAAATACAAGGCAATATAACACGTACATCACTCATGGATCAGTCCGAATGACTGCAACGGTTGTTATAGCAAGATTCATTTGAAAGGTTTGTCTGATTTTGACGAGAGAAGTCCACACGGGCGAGACAATGTTAATAGCATATACAACACATTTCCATTAATAGATTATGTATTACAAAAAATGATGCATTTCAGATGTAGAACAAAGGTTAAAGCAACATGCATTACAAGTGTTAAAGAGAAGTCTTACAACAAATACAATACATGTGTGAAAATGTGTTGGCTTGTTAACAGGCTTCTAAATTATGTGAAAGTTCCAAGACACGCCATTACACCATATATCACTAACTCTGAGTGTGGGGCATTGGAGCCACTACTTACTCCTCAAAGAAAATATTACAGACTCTCTTGGCTATGTGTGAGGAGCTAAGGTGAAAAGTCCATCGCATGTACAAATGAGGTGGTATTTATAGCCAAGGGTGAAACTGATCCTCGTGGTTGTTCGACTACGCTCATGACCATTTCACTTCCATGAATTTTCGACTTAAATGACCCTTTGTTCAACAAGTGGGTCTATTGGACTTCTACATTACATCACATTGATTGAAAACAAGTCCATAGTGGAGATGTGGGTGACATGACTCATGACGTGACTCGACATGACTTGACATGACAATGTTGGTACATTCATGCTATTGTTGGAGTGCATTTCAAGCTATAGTGCTGCTGGGTGATGGATGTCTCCATGGTGTATCATAGCTTCACCTCCACATGGCGAAGTGCACAAAGTCTTCGATTGTCCTTGGTTCGCTTGATGAAGCTTTAGCATGTTGTTCCTTGCTTGCATGCTAGAAGGTTTGACTGGCTTGTCTGCTCGTGAAGGTGCATGTTCGTTGTGTTCATCCACTTTGCATGCTTCATTCGTTCGTTCGTTGGTGAACCTGTCATTTTTCATGTGCTCCCTTCATTCATACCATTCATCATCTTGCCATGTTCATTGGTGTACCTATACCTACAGCCACTTATGGCATTAAATACAAAACCTCCTAGTCTACCATGACACATGATCATTCAGATGCAGGTGACCAGGAGAGGCAGCAAGTCTGTGATGTGGGATGATGTCTTCGGGCAACTGCTGATGAAAATTGTGAAAGAGTCACTAAGAGATGGAGATAGGCAATCTAAGTCGGCAGTGATTGTCTGCAATGTCTGGCTCAGCTGGAGGAAAAATTGCACAAATTTTGGGAGGAATAGTTCAGGCTGCTGGAAGGAAAGACAAGCATGCTCTATGCATTTTTTAGAATGAACAGGCACAGGGTTGGACAACCAGATTTGTGCAATTTTCCAGAGGAATGGGTCAAGTTTCTTGAATGGTCAGTAGGCAGGGATTGCACAATTTTTCTTGGGAACTGTCTGGGAGACTAATAGCTAAAAATATGCAATTCCCAAAGGGAACTTCCAGTTGGCTGCTAGGGTCACTGGTAGTCAAAACTATGTAATTCCTAGAGGGAGCTTCCATTTGGCTGCACGGGAGATTGTCAGAAAAAACTGTGCAATTTCCAAAGGGAACTGGCAATTTACTGCTAGGGGTTGCCGGCAAGGAAAGCTACATTGAGGCAGGAGGTCGGCTTACTTATCATCTCTATGCAATTTTTGAGATGAACAGTTGGTTGGCTATTGGGATGACTGACTGGGAAAGCTATGTAATTTTCTGAGGGAGATAGGGATGGGCACTTGGTGTCTGTCTGGCCTATCTTCGCAATTTCCTCCTTCAGTTGAGTAGGTGAGGTCAGTGTCCGCTGCACAATTTTTGAGGGGAGTCAGTCCTAGGGTGACTTCTAGGTCTAATTATCTAGGTTGCTAGCATGAGAGTTGATTGGATAGCTTGCAGGAAACGCAACTTGAAAAGATGAGCTTGATATTTCTGCGTTGTTTTGGTAGACAATCAATCGATTCAATGGAAGGGTGATGGTTTGGCTATCAGAGGGGAGTCTGGTCGCCAGAACCTTTGGCAAAAATGCTAAGTGTGTGAACAATATAAAGATGCATAGGTGATCATACAAACACACACTCACATGACTTGACGATGAAACGACCAAACCATCTAGACACACATGTTCAACAAGACTGACCAATGGTGTAAGTGACAAGCATGACACTCATGATTTATTATTCATTGATCGAGACAATGCTTGTGTGATGATGAATGTGACTCCATGTGTGAGTGTGACATATGCTTTCATAGCTAACACAATAAGAACATACGAAGTGAAGACTTTGACCATAGCCAGAACATGGTCGCAAGCATGAATTAGACATCAACATGCAGAGACTTGAATTAAATGAAGAAACAAGGTAGATGTAAAGTCTCACACGAGCTCATGGAGTGAACTTGGTGTGCAGTCATCAAGTGAAACTCTTCAAGGGAGGCTCAAATATTGGTGCAAGCTAAAATTTTGGAGGGTGGTTGTAGCCGCTAGAACACTTGGCAACACACTAGTAGAACTCCAGCTTCTCTATTTCAGTTCATTTCTAGCATAAGGCCTTGGTATTTCAGGGAGCATTGAATTGTTGTGTAGGTTAATTTAGTTTCCCACTTACCCCATGGACATACATCATTCACATTTTGAGAACTTGGTCAAACAAATAAAAATTTTAACTTAGATCTCAGTGTTTCGAATCCAAGAAGGGTATTTTAGCTTGTGAGTTGAAGATTTAAGAGCATAAGTTTTCATCTCTGGTGTTGGTTCGCTACCAGCAGACCTAGATAGTACCCTAGTGGAGTCACGCAGGAAAACATACATTGCTCCACTACCAGCAAGCCTGGTCAGTATCCCGGTCTAGTTGCATGCTTCACCTCTCTGTGCAGGAAGCCTTTCTCTTCTTTCTCCTTTGTATTTTTGAAGGGGATTGTGCATAGGAACTTATTTATTTTTGGGGGGAAGAGGGATCCTGACTTATTAGGAGCAGCAGAGGTTGTTCCTTCAAAGAATCATGTAAGACCTCTTACTTAGGTTTGCTCGTTTAGATTTTCTGATTCTCGGTTTCTACTAGTTGGATGAGCTTGAACACATAGAGTAGAAGGCTGAGTATAGGCATGGGGCTTCCCAATGTGGACATAGGTTCATGGTTGGACCGAAACTTCCCTTGCAGACGGTTTGTATTTTCCATCAACACTTAATTGGCCAAAAGTGACAACCAAGCATAGAAAAGGTGAACACAAGATTGGCCAAATGCTGCAGTGTCATGAGTTTCCTCAAATTTCAACCACATACTCTATTCAAAAGCTAGGACATAGTAGTTGGCATCACTTATTTCTGGAAACAAAAATAGTGATATATCAAACAAACAAAATGAACGAGAACAAAAATAGTAACCGTAAGTAAACAAAGAAAAAACAAAGATAATAAGAAAAACAAACAAAATGAAACAAAAAGCAGCAAGTAGACTATGTACATGGCATGGGCGCAACTCGACCTATTGAAAATAATGCTTGAGATATTGGCCATTGGTAGGAAGGTTGTCAATCCTCCTGCCCTATGATTACGAATGATATGTGTGTGGGCCAAACCTCTCGTAGACCAGTGCAAGTCCACCGGGCTCTACTACTGGAACCTAGTGGCATTCTAGAAGACCTTCAAGTGAAGACAACACCACTGTTTCAGGCACTGTGTGCAACATGGGCTCAAATGATGGCATAGGGTAGTTGTTTTTATTCTGAGAAGGATTCAAGTTTCTAAAGTCAATACATAAGCATATTTTCCCATATTTCTTACGTGCAGGATTTAAATTAGAAAACCAAGTATGATGACGAACTTTGCAAGTAATCCAAACACTTAAAATGTTAGTCAATCTTTTCGATGAAAGGAGTGAAAACAACATGCATGTGTTGCCTTTTCTTTGCAGCAATGGCTTGTCTCCTCCTTTACCTGGAATCTCATGTTGGATTTCTTGCATGCAGTGTGTACTCAGGTCATCATCTACTCATGCAGACTCATCCCAATATTGTTCGATCAAGCGATCAATGATTTGTCACTATTGTAGTGTGTAGCTTGTACCCAGATTCACCATCTTCGGATCATGGTAGGTCATAGTGTTGGTCCTTTATGTGTTCAACATGAGTGCTTCATAATTAGCATCGTTGTTTGTGCCTTTGAACTTCAAAAAGCTCAAAATCATGCATTTTCCATTGTTTTGGATGACTAAGATACGCTCTATCCTTGGGCCATCATGTGTTCTTGACTTGTCAAGGCTCATAGTACACAACTCATCTATACATGGACCATTTGGCATGTTAGTACTGCTGCTACTACCGTTGTTGCTACTACTGCTACTATAAAAAAAAAAAACTCTACAATTTTCATTATCATTAGTTAGGCGAGGAAGGAGTCCCAATTGCTTGTCTGATGAGGTTGGAGTTGGCCATGTAGGATAACACTCCAATGTCTTTTTGAGGAGGCAGTTTCCAAACATGAGTTTTTTGAAGGCCAACAATTCATTCTCACCATTAAGGTGAGTGGCATTATGTTTCATATAACTCTTGGATAACACCCAGATTTTGTTGCATCAGCCCTTGTATGGAAGCCACATGTGATACTAGTTCATAGAAAAATATTCATCTAGCTTGCTGGACTAGTCTCTGCTGAGTAGTAGGCCATATGCTTCTGGTATGTCCACAACAACTATGTTGATATATTTGTGAACTCGACCGTCATGGGATAGTCAGATGATCACATTTTGAAGTTCATCAATGGATGGTACTGAGGTTCTATCAAGTTGGATGATTCTCACATATGTTTTTCTCCATCGTGCATTGATCTTCTTAGCAATGGAGAGTGGAACGACGTTGGCTACCATGCCAGAATGAATGAAGTAGTTGTGAACATTGTAGTTGAAAACTTTGAATGAAAGTAGGAATGGGGGGAACCTGAGTTTGCTTCTTCCATCCGAAGTGTATTGAGCATAATAGATAGTGATCTGGGAGGTGTGCTTTCTCCCTTGCTGGTAGAGGTTGTGTTATCCACTGTTTTTTGTCCCAATGCATGCAACAAGATATATCACTAACTTTGTACTTTGTCTAACTTGAAAAAATTGATGTTCTCCCAAGTTCTCTTTATGTCGTCAACTATGTTGTAGTCTAGAGGTCGTAGACTCACCGAGGTGTCCAGGGTGGGAAGAATGTTCATGCTGTTCGGCAGAGTGTTCTGCAACTTGTTGCTCATGGATGTACTCTTATCTGTCGTTGTCTTCCTGAACTTACTTTGTGTCTATTGCTTTGAGGCAACTGGTGGATCGAGCTTCTTTATCAGCTGCCTCACTTTCTCTTGCATTTCCCGAAGTGTAGGGGGAGCCGCTTTACTCCTATGATTGTAGCGATAATTTTTCTTTTGGGGTTACTTCTAGGTGTTTGTCTTCGAGATTACTTGAGAGCACTGATAAGCATTCACCACATGCCTAGAACTTGGTGTTTTGTTAGGTGAAACCTCTGCACTATCATCAGTGTCTTCTGACTGCTCCTACATATTTCCTTCTGCATCGAGTGTATGATTGTAGACTGACGTAACGAATTGCTTCCAATTGGAACAAGAGTTCTCAGGGTGGAACTCTTCATGGAATGAACATAAATTAGGATCAGTGCACTAATCAAGTTGGAACACAGGATTCTGTGCAAATTTGGAAGTGAACAGTTGTTTCTTGATGAGTTGGCTGATAAACTGCTTGTCTGTCTCTGTCTGGGTGGATGGTGGCATGCGAATGTGTCCGTTTGCCATTTCTTGAGTTCGGACATTTCGGTGGCCAAGTTCTTGACCAGGTGAGAGAGGGTCTCAATATCAGTTGCTTCCTTGTCTCTACCCTTGTTCACTGTTTCTTGGGGATTGTTGCTCGCATCCTTGGATTCTTCTATTGATTCATCATCCTTGTTGACTCCAATTGCGTGCAAGTCTTTTTCAATAGATATAGCCTCTTCATAGCTTTCTAAAAGGGTTGGCTTCATATCTTGCTTGACAAACTGCATAATGGCGGTCGACAATACAAACATGTAATAGTCAACAGTGATGGAGTCATGAGGTTTAGTGTCTGCTGAATTTTTTTTCAAAATATGCATAAACTTCTGATCGTGTAACCAACTGTAGAGTCGCGTAACCAACTACAAAGTCGCATGAGAGGGAGTGGGAGTTACGGCCTTGACCAAATGATTGATGAGTGAGAATGAGGGGAATTTCAACCATGTACAACTGGCTGCCCTCCTTCTAGCACCAGAAATGTTGACGGTGCTGGACCCGCCAACATTAAGGGGATCACCCCGGTATGAAGTCCCAACTATACCTCACACCATTTGGTATGGGGGTCCCATCTGGTATGATGCCCCAGTTGCCATTGTCTTAAGGATTTGCCTCAACTCTTTCTTGTCAGCACAGGAAAGTGGTTCACTTTTCTTCGAGAAGTGAGGTTCGCGTGCCTAGTGAGTGTAAGTGTCACTTATGTGAATGGCTCTTTCACTATCGAGGGAGAGGGTGAGAGTGAGTTCCAGGTCGATTGGGAGCAGTCCCAACACTGTTAGGAACACACAACATAACCAGACATGCACAGATTCCGGCAGAGCAGTCCATAAGGATGTGAAAGTCACAACATACAAGGTAATATAACACGTACAATGCTCACAGATCAGTCTGAATGAGTGCAATGGTTGTTGCAACAAGATTCATGTGAAAGGTTTGTCTAATGTCCAGGAGAGTAGTCTACATAGGCGAGACAACATTAACAATAATTTACAACACATTTCCATTAATAGATTATGTATTACAACGAATGAAGCAGTTCAGATGTAGAACACAAGTTAAAGGAACATGCATTACACGTGTTAAAGAGTTGTCTTACAACAAATACAATACATGTGTGAAAACGTGTTAGCCTGTTAGTAGGCTTCTGAATTAAGCAAAAGTTCCAAGACACATCATTACACCATACATCACTAACCCCAAGTGTGGGGCATTGGAGCCAGTACTTACTCCTCAAAGAAAATATTACAGACTCTCTTGGCTATGTGGGAGGAGCTGAGGTGAAAAGTCCATCACATGTAGAAATGAGGGGTATTTATAGGCAAGGGTTAAATTGACCCTTGTGGTTGTTCAACTACCCTCATGACCATTTGAATTCTATGAATTTTCAACTTACATGACTCTTTGTTCAACAAGTGGGTCTCTTGGACTTCCATGTTACATCACATTGATTGACAACAAGCCCATAGTGGAGATGTGGGCGACATGACTCATGACGTGACTCGACATGACTTGACATGACAAAACTGGTACATTCATGCTACTGTTGTGGTGCATGTCGAGCTATAGTGTTGTTGGGTGATGGATGTCTTCATGGTGTATCATAGCTTCACCTCTGCATGTCGAAGTGCCTAGAGTCTTCGATGGTCCTTCGTTTGCTTGATGAAGCTTTAGCATGTTGTTCCTTGCTTGCATACCGGAAGGATTAACAAGCTCATCTGTTCACAAATGTGAATGTTCATCATGTTCATCTTCTTCGCATGCTTTGTTCATTTGTCCGTTGGTGAACCTGTCATTTTGCATGTGCTCCCTTCATTCATCCCATTCATCATCTTTCCATGTTCCTTGGTGTACCTTTACCTACAGCCACTCATGACGAGACGACATCAAATCCAAAACCTCCTATTCTACCATGACACATGACCATTTGGATGTAGGTGATAGGGAGAGGTAGCAAGGCTGTGATGTGGGATGATGGCTCTGGGCAACTGGTGATGAAAAATGCACAAGAGTCACTAAGAGATGGAGACAGGCAATCTATGTCAACAATGACTATCTACAAGTTCTGGCTCGGCCGGGTGGAAAAATTGTGCAAATTTTGGGAGGAACAGTCTGGGCTGCTGGAAGGCAAGGAATATGTTATAGACATTTTTGTGCCTTACAGCTATGAGCATGAAATTTCCATAAACCAAGGGATCCTAAGTCCCTAAAGATGTTGTTCCAACTCCTAAAGAAACAAGGTCAACAAATTACAACTTCTCCCAGAAGTTCTCCACCAGAAACTGCTCAAAACTAGTCAAATCAGGATCAATTCAGATGCTCCACTAGCTGCCTACGTTGCAAAGCACCCAAATACACTGGCTAGGTGCATTGCAATGCACTTGAATGCACTACCAGGGTGCGTTGAGCAGGAAATGACAAATGGAAAAGTCATTCAACGAGGTGGAAAGACAATGGAAGCTTCCAGAATCTTCTCCAATGACACTTGCCTCACTGAATTCGACCAGTGATGAGTAAGAGGCTGAGGGCTCTCAGTCTCCAAGTGGAAGAAAGAACTGACAGAGAGAAGCCACAAGTCAAAACATAAGCTGACTCATCCTCTTTGCATACATCTATATATGGATCCCTCATCCCATAGATCCGGGGGCTGGAATTTTGTACTTTGTAGAGAATTGCTGTTGGTTTTGAGATTGAGATTAGTGCATTGGGTGATTTATGCTTTGTTGGAGGTGAGGAAGGGATTCCTTTGCTGGGAGGTAGATGCTGGATCGGGACTCACTTGGTTGTATCTCCTCTTGGATCTTCATATTATATCAATAAAACTATTTGAGTTTCTCCTACATGCTTGTTTATCAATGATGTTTTGTTATATTTGCATGTTTAGCTTAAATTTGATCCTAAGCTATTTATGAATGTAAATCTATGTCTTTTGTGTAGTTTTCCTCTTCTGTGATCTTGCAGGAACTTGGTGAAGCTGGGCAAGTAAGGGAGCAGGCAGCGGGAAGCGAACAAAGAGGAGAGCGATTGGATCAACAAACTAGCGCAAGACACAGGTTAGTTACATCCTTCCTCTTTGTTTACATTTCATAAAGAAGAATACGAAAGTAGTTTTCCTTGTTTGTTGTTAAGGCATTGTCACACCTTATAGTGGGATAGGGGCGTTCTGGGTGGATAATTTTCCCAACAACAAAATGGCGACTCCACTGGGGAAAGTGTCTAGTTAGTTTATTTGTGTTTCTATTGTTGTTCATCTCATAAACTCAGGAGTGGCGAATCGAACTGCATTTGCCATTTACAAATGAAAAGTAGAGATTTGCTACTCTAGTCCATTCACTGGGCCTGTTTATGATTTGAACAATTGATCCACAAATGCTCTAATTGCCCTTTGTGATAGCTCTTAGTCCTCCTTTAAATCATCCCTCTGATTGTACCTTACTGATAGCTTTTATCCGGCCAAAAACCATAGATTAAACTACAAACCGTGACCCAGAACCCAGAGAAAATTCTCGTTTCTGCTTCAGCGCAGGTTCTGTGAAGAGACTCTGCATTTCAACGCAGGTCCCGAGAGGGCTACCTATGCTGCAATTCAGTTTCTCTGTGTAGCAGGTGCGTTGATCAGCGTAGCCCTGCCTAGCTGAGGTTCTTTGCTCATTTTTTCCAGTTTTGCCTATGATTTTTGCAGCCTGTTATCAGTGTGTGTACCTATTTGAAAACCCCTTTTCTTTGCCTTAATTCCACCTTAGTTGTATAAAATAAATTGTATTTGTTTTTGTGTATTTGTTACGTCATTTACAGTTTCCCATTGCAAAAGTAAACTGATCATACTGTCGCCCTTAGATCTAGATCTGTCGTAAGTGTCGTTTTGATCTTAGGAGAAAGTTTATTTGCTGTTGACAGTTGATTGCACTTTTACTTTTGCCTTTTGGTTTGAATTTGTGAATTTCTAGTGTCGAAACAAGTGTTTACTTCAAAATCATAAAGTGTCGTAATCGTCTCTACCTTTTTGATTTCGAAAAGAAGCTTGTTTGTGTTTTTCACTTCAAATCGAAATCAAATTTATACAACAGCTTTCTTTTAGGCATCAATATTAAGAAAGTGAAAAACAAATACATGCACAAGTGCATTTTCATATTGACAGTTTGTATGGCTTGATTTAGGAAAAGTGCATTTACAGTGTGCTTTTTGCTCTTTGAGAAAAGATTGTGTCTTTCTTTTCCCCTTGTAGCTAGGATTTTCATTGTTGAAAAGAGATAAAAGCTTGCTTATCATCTTTAGACTGCATTTAGGAATTACATCTACATCTCGTGGTGATCCAAAAAGGCAAACTTCTAAGAAAGATCAACCTAAAATAAATTGAATGAACTTAACAACGCTTTGTAAATTAACGCACAACATAGAGGTCTAGGCTAGAGACATGTTCCGGCGTCGTAAAGCCTGGTAACTGTTGTCCTCACTGTTGGTTGGGTGATTCCTCCACTGTGAGACGATAAGTGCCAGTACAGATTGTGCTCCCACGTACCGTCAAGTATATATTGGGAGACCCCTATAGGCATAAAACCTTTATCCATAGGAAGCCGTGTCGGTCGTCCTACTGATCGCAATGCACTGAACACAACATTCGGGAAGATTGACCGCCCGTACCCTAAAAAGTATTCTGCGGTTTTGCGATTGGTTTGGCACACCCTCTACTTAGATCTCCAGAGCAGTCCCTTTCGTTCCTTTTCAGACTCCTTAACGGAAAAGGTCCATCTGAGCACTTGTCACTTCAGGCTCATTAAAAATCGAAGGAGACTAGAGTCATCTTTTGTTTTTTCTCGACTCTTTAAAACTGAAAAAACAAAGTTGTGTCAAAGCGTGTTAAAATTTATTTTAAACGGAATATTCATACCCTTTTTCCTGCGTTGATATTTAGGTTGAGAAAATGGAGCCTACCAACCAAGGAATTCCCCTTGGTGGAAATCCTAGTCCCTTCTCCTCTTGGGGAGATGTTGGTGCGCCCCATATGGCCACATTGTCGCTTCCAGGACTGACAATTGGCTTGCCAGTTTGGATCTTATCAACCAATGTCGTTCAGAACAACACTATTCTTGAACAGTCGAATCAGCAGTTAGACGAGTCCAGAATTTCCCACCAACTTTCTACTTCCTCTAATTCTTCCTCTCTTCCTTCCTCTTCGCTTGACAGGACTGGTAAAGCTAAAAACCAAGTTCCTAAGGAGAAGAAGGAGAAGAAGAAGAAAGAGAAAAAGAAGAAGGATCCAAAGGAAAATAATGGAAAACAAGAGTCGTCTAATGAAAATCTAGACACAGCACCGACCAAGCCTAAATCGCCATGTGTCATTTGTAGAGGAGACCACTTTCACAGAGATTGTCCTTGCATCCCCCGGATACTAAGGTACTGGTCTCCTCGTTTGCACAATCCGGTGTCATCAACCTCTGGAGATAATGTTGAAAGTACACCATCAACTAGTGAAAGTGAAGCCCCAGGACAAAAAGGGAAAGCTAGATTTCCCTGTAGACTGTGCGAAGGCGACCATGCCCTCCACCGTTGTCCCTTCTTAGACAAGGCTAAAAGAGTTTTGGATGATCATCTGGTTTCACTGTTACGACTTCCTCCTGGACATAAAAAACTCTTTCCAAGTCCTTTGTTAGTTGAGAACCCAGCTGGCCCGCTCAAGTGGTCGGCTGAAGCGTCTGTCATTGAAGATAAACGAACTGAATCCATACCAGACGAAAGTCAAAAGGTCGAGGCGGCAGTTGACCCGGTCTTGCCTTCAGAGGTTTTATCTTCGAATGATACAGTCACTGAAGAGGATAAGGATGACACCATCCAAATTGTCTTCATCAACACAGACTCTGACGAACATGGGGGCAATCCACCCATTCCTTTATCGCAGGAAGGAAGTTCGTCAGAGCCATACCCGGCCATCTACTCAGTCCCACCTCTAAGCAACCTAGTTGTATCCTTCGACTGGAACCAACTAGGCAGACCCCGTTTTCCAGCAAGCATACCATTCCGAATTATCGTTCAAATATACAGAATGGTCATGGCTGGCACGATCATAGATGAAGGGGCGTCTGTGAGTATCATTTCCTCTATTGCTTGGAAAGTGCTTGGTTCGCCATCGTTGTTGCCTGAAATGAGAAATCTGACAGGCTTTGATAAAGGAACCAGTCGACCTTTAGGGATCCTCCCCAATGTGCCCATAACATTGAAAGGGAAGACCGTTCAAAGGAACGTGATGGTCGTTCAAGGACCCTTGGATTATAACCTACTCCTTGGACGAGACTATATTTATTGCATGGGAGCCATCGTCTCCTCACTCTTTAGAGTAATGTGTTTTCCGCACGAAGGAAGAGTGGTCAAGCTCATGGACCAGCTTTCATTTCCCAGATCACGCATCGCAAATAGTCATATACCATCCCTAAATGGTCTCTTCACGCAAGAAATGTCTCAACCCACGGTCCGTCCTCCCGATGAGCGCGAGTAATTCGGAGGGATATGACTGGAACCCAGGGGGCATGCGTCCTGGTCTGCTTCGGCAGGAAAACTTCGGGTATAGAGTAGGTTTCCGCGGGAGAATATGACTAGTCCATACCCCGTCCGTGATTGGAAGAGGGGTTGTTCTAGAATAAGATTCTTTTGTCAAAGTTATGTGTTTGGCGCTCATTGTCACTCACCTTTGTCTATCTCAGTAGACATCGCCGAGGAAGTGTTTTATTTGCACCGCGAATAGAGCAATCTTTGGTAACCTGTAAGAGGTAGGCTTTTCCCGATAGAACAAGTGTTTTATCTGCAAATTGAGGGGTAACCTTGAAATCGTACTTTATACCTGGGGACATGCAAACCTTTTGGAGTGCAAGCAAGGGGCGGCTATTTATTTTTTAAATTTTTAGGTCCTGTAGGCTAACCCTTTAAACTCGTGGGATTAGTCGTCACCAAACTTGCATAAAGAAAGGATGCGGGGCAAAGCTTTGTAAGGTGTAAGCTCCATAAAAAATGGAATCTTATATGAGACATTCTTATCATATGACTGGATTTATCGAGCAGTTTTAGCGCATAGTTCAAGCTCGTTAAAAAATAAACATAAGATCGAGCAAATGTTTTTAAGCTCGTTAAAAAATGAAATATCCTCCGGTAAATAACCACCGTGAATGAAGCATTTTCAGCCATTAAAGCCTTGGTCGTGTTTGCACCGTCACCTCCACTTTTCCATTGGCCTATCATTCACCTCCATTTGATTGTTTACCCATTTTGAGGAACAGCTGCAAAGAGTGATTTCACTAGCCATCCTTGTGACACTGCCGTGATTGGAAAATTCCAAACCTTACCTGGAATCAGCTGCTACCCATTTTATCACTCATTCCTCAAAAGACGAGTCTTCTTTAAGCTCTTTTCATCTGACTTGTAAAATATGAAAAGATTTCCGAGTTTTGGCCTTCCAGCTCGTTAAAGCGACAGGAAGCGCTATCCCTCCTCTAGATTTTAATCTTTTTGGACCTGAGGGATTATTGCACAAAAAGATCGAGCGCTTGTCTTATTCGGCTCGTTAAAACTATCGAAAATTCATCCCTTCTGTATTATTTTATACTTTTTCGGACTTAAGGGATTAGATGACGAAAAAGGAATTCCAGAGTTAACTTTATGTACCTTTTCACACTCCCTAAAAAGGAAAAGGACCGAGTTATCTTTGTCGTTAGACTCGTTAAAAGGATTAATAGCGACAAACTTGTCTTTAGACGAGAACGAGTTTCACTATCGCTAGGCTCGTTAAAACATAGCGATGGGTTTGCCCAAAGGGAAAATTATAGAACAAGCATATGTTATCCTCCTCAAGCTTGAAAAAAATAAAGAGGTACTGGTCAGAAATGACTGGGGAAAAATTGGGAAGAAAACTCAAAGAAACTTTATTGGTAGCAAGTCGCTCTTGAACATGACACTTCCACTCCGTGCCTGAGTCGGGTTGGGTTGTTTCATTCACCGGTCACATCACCATGGTCTCTCCATACCATCCACTTTTGGGGTAAATGCTACCAATCCATCATATAAGTGTCGCTGACATGTTCAAGAGAAGTCATCCAGAGAAGTCACCCGTGTCCCATCCACTACCATACATTATACTTCATTCTTTCATGACCGCCACCCTGAACCATATATCATCAGATCGTTTTCACCTCCATCAAAATCATTTGCTCCGTTCCGTGTCACTGATGTGGGATTCATCAAGGCCCTCCTTTCATGGATCTCTTCTTGTCGACATCAGCTCACTATCCAAGAATTTTATCTAGGAACACCCCTTCAGTACTTTGAAGCTTGCATGCCTCAATGGCAAGTTTCTCACTTCCAGCGACAGGTATACATCAATGACCTTCGACCGAAATATTTTGCGTGGTGTTCGACACCAAGTCCTTTATTCACACCACGTGAATTGTACTGTAGTACCTTGAGGGTCATTATCATTATCGGTGATTCCTCTCGCGCTTGTTAACAGTTTGCATCATTGACTGGTAATCAAGCGATGTCTTTCCATGTTCGACTTCAAAACATTTCTCACATGGACCGACTTGTACTTCGAGTGAAGATCGGACAAGATTGAATACCCCGCATCTATTTTCATCCATCCGAGCTGCGATATATATTCAGGAAAAATAAAAACATTGACATGTACAACATTGTAGCACAGATAATCATCCTACCAAAAGGATGATGACTTCATCAGAATCATCAGTCTATCATCAGACGATTGTCTGTCCTATGTACATAAAAATGAATTTATAAAGCTGAGCATGGGAATGCCCGCCTCAGCTAGATCATGAAAATAGTATGAAGATGATGTATTGTATTGTATCTTATTACAGGTGTCCTCCCAGCATTGAAAGAACTTCGGATCCTCCTAATAAATCATTTCACCCGATAAACGGCCTCATACTTTAGGGGGCAACTGTTATAGACATTTTTGTGCCTTACAGCTATGAGCATGAAATGTCCATAAACCAAGGGATCCTAAGTCCCTAAAGATGTTATTCCAGCTCTTAAAGAAACAAGGTCAACAAATTACAGCTTCTCCCAGAAGTTCTCCACCAGAAACTGCTCAAAACTAGTCAAATCAGGATCAATTCAGATGCTCCACTAGCTGCTTGCGTTGCAAAGCACCCAAATACACTGGCTAGGTGCATTGCAATGCACTTGAATGCACTACCAGGGTGTGTTGAGCGGGAAATGACAAATGGAAAAGTCATTCAACGAGGTGGAAAGACAATGGAAGCTTCCAGAATCTTCTCCAATGACACTTGCCTCACTGAATTCGACCAGTGATGAGTAAGAGGCTCTCAGTCTCCAAGTGGAAGCAAGAACTAAAAGAGAGAAGCCACAAGTCAAAACATAAGCTAACTCATCCTTTTTGCATACATCTATATATGGATCCCTCATCCCAGAGATCCGGGGGCTAGAATTTTGTACTTTGCAGAGAATTGTTGTTGGTTTTGAGATTGAGATTAGTGCATTGGGTGATTTATGCTTTGTTGGAGGTGAGGAAGGGATTCCTTTTCTAGGAGGTAGGTGTTGGATCGGGACTCACTTGGTTGTATCTCCTCTTGGATCTTCATATTATATCAATAAAACTATTTGAGTTTCTCCTACATGCTTGTGTATCAGTGATGTTTTGTTATATTTGCATGTTTAGCTTAAATCTGATCCTAAGCTATTTATGAATGTAAATCTATGTCTTTTGTGTAGTTTTCCTCTTCTATGATCTTGCAGGAACTTGGTGAAGTTGGGCAAGTAAGGGAGCAGTCAGCGGGAAGCGAACAAAGAGGAGAGCGATTGGATCAACAAACTAGCGCAAGACACAGGTTAGTTACATCCTTCCTCTTCGTTTACATTTCATAAAGAAGAATACGAAAGTAGTTTTCCTTGTTTGTTGCTAAGGCACTGTCACACCTTATAGTGGGATAGGGGCGTTCTGAGTAGATACTTTTCCCAACAACAGAATACATGCTCTTTTCATTTTTCAAAACGAGCGGGTAGTGAGGCTGGACAACCATATTTGCGCAATTTTCTAGAGGAACGAGCCAGGCTCCTTAAAGGGTCAGCAGGCAGGGATTGCACAGTTTTTCTGGGGAACTTTCCAGGAGACTTGTAGCCAAAACTGCACAATTCCTAGAGGGAACTTCTAGTTGGTTGCTGGGGTCACTAACAGCCAAAACTACGTAATTCCCAAAGGGAACTTCTAGTTGGCTACATGGGAGACTGGTAGTATAAACTGCACAATTCCTAGAGGGAACTAGTAGTCTTCTGCTAGGGGCTTCCGACAAGGAAAACTGCACTGAGGTGAGAGGCCAACCTACTTATCATCCTTGTACAATTTCTAAGATGAACAGTTGGTCGACTGTCAGGATGAATGACTGGGAAAACTGCCCAATTTTCTGAGGGAGACATGGACGGGCACTTGATGTTTGTTTGGCCTGTGTATGTAATTTCCTCAGTCATTTGAGTGGGTGAGGTTAGTGGCATTTATGAATTTTTTAAGGGGAGTTAGTCCTAGGGTGACTGCTGGGTCCGACTGTCTAGGTGGCCAGCATGAGAGTTGATTGGATTGCTTGTGGGCATCGCATCTTGAAAATATTAGCTTGATGTTTCTATGTTGTTCTGGTTGAAAGTTGATCGAGTCGATAGAAGGGTGATGGTCTGGCTGTCAGAGGGGAGTCTGGTCAATGAAACCTTCAGCAAGAAGGCTAAGTGTTTGAACAATCAAAGGATGCATAGGTGATCATACGAACACACACACACATGATTTCAAGACGAAACGACCAAACCATCGTGACACACATGTTCAACAAGACTGACCAACAGTGTAAGTGACAAGCGCAACACTCATGATTGATAGTTCATTGATCGAGATGGCACTTACGCAATGGTGAATGTGACTCTGTGTGTGAGTGCGACAGATGATTTCATAGAGAACACAACAAGCACATACGAAGCAGAGACTTTAATAATATCCAGAGCATGGTCGCAAGCATGACTTAGACATTAGCGTGCAGAGACTTGAATGCAATGAACAAGAAATGCAGATGTAAAGACTCACACGAGCTCATGGAGTGAACTCGAGTGTGTGCAGTCATCAAGTGAAACTCTTCAAGGGAGACTACAAAATTGGTGCAAGACAAAATTTTGGAGGGTGGTTGTAGCCACTACAACACATACTTATGTTTTCTTTACTCTTATTTATTTTATAGAAAGTTGATGAACATAATTTTTTGAAAAATACACTCTGATTCTGGCTGTGGATAATTTAAATGTTTTCTTCTAATATCATGTTAAATAATTCTTAATTTCTCTTTAACATCAATTGAACTTATATATTTTCTTCTATCAAACTTCTTTTAAACATAAATGATATAGTTATTTAAGCTAACTTTCCCCATGAAACTCCTTTGAAAATCTGAAATAGATCCCTGTTAAGTTGCAGACTCCATAGCCGAATGGAAATTTCAGACATTTAACCAACCAATCAATTTTAAAATCAAACTCAAAACTCTAATAACTAGTATAATATTTAAATACAACAAAGTTAAATCTAATAGAGAGATCCCTCTCTGAAGCTGGCAGGGCTAGATCCCATCTTCCAAAGTGGTTTTGTGGTTACCTCTATGGTTCTCTTTTGCAACCTCGGAAAATTATAGAGTGCTAACATTCTGGCGACCATGCTGGGAAACGTTTAATCCTTCATTTCCTTTTTACAAAATTAACTTCCCTAGTTCATAAAACTTTATTTCAGGAAGAGTAATGATCAAAATTTAAGAAATAAAGGATTAGATGTTGTTTCTTACATTTATGATATGGCTCCAAATAGAATTTACACCTGACCTCATCTTAATCCAGAACCTCCCAAAATTTTAGATGATCCTGAAAAGTTATTAAGGAAAATAAGTTTAGCTGAAAGTCATGGAAGTAATAGTCCTCTTTCTAGGGAAAATTCTCTTCCAGAAAAGTTTGGTACCATACCGGATATTTAGTTTGACTTACCATTCAAACAAAGTCTATTTAGGACCAAATATAAAATCTTTGTCGATCAAAAATTAATTGATAAATCTATTCTCCAGCCCTACAAATTCATAGAACCACCTGTTGAACTTGATTTTGATCAGCAAGCCCTCAAGAACTTTGACAAACTACAAGATCTTGTATCAACACTTGATCAAGATTTACATCAAGCCTATATCCAACAATATATTGAACTCTCTACCCTCACTATTGTAGCATCATCTCATTCTTCCCAATCAGTTCATCCTACATCAATTAGCCCCACCCCTTCTATGATCTCTACTACTGTTCCAGTGGTATCATAGATAGTAACCCAACCTATCCCAATAAATCCTATTTCTATACCACACATTATTCAACCCAGCATGGATACTTGTTATGCTCCCTTGGTTTTTCCTGGACATTTTCATCCTATGCCCCAAGATTATCAAATCATAATTCCTCAATTTGATGCTACTACTACTATTAGTGCACAACATCACATAGATAAAATGAACTATTTATTTTATATTCAGGAAGTGGAAGAAAGTGATATAAATATGAGACATTTTGCCCAAAGTTTGGGTGGAGAGGTAAGAAAATGGTTTAAAAATTTATCAAAAGGTATCATAGATGACCTTGTTGCCTTTCATCAGTCTTTCCTAAATAGGTGGGAAACCAAAAAAATTCCTCTTCAAATAATGAATGAATATAAAAACGTAAAGAGAGGACCTAATGAGACTGTGGAAGAATATTGTGATAGGTTTAATAAAGTTTACAATGCAATTCCAGTTGCCATTAACCCTCCCTCGGGCTTGGCCCTTATACATTTCCCAGAAGGATTTGATGTCGATATGGCATAACAGCTAAGAGAAAGTACCCTACTACTATAGAGGAAATGCAAGCTAATGCCCTTAAAGTCGAGGCGAATTTATTAGCCAAAAAAGAAAACTTAAAAGTTGAAAGAAGGGTTACTATCAAATATGAAACTTTTTCTTCTTCTCCATCTGATTATAAAATTGATAGTCTACTTAGAACCATGGAGAAAATGATAGATAGGATAAGCATAACTGATAAGGCTCCTACTAGAGAAAACCAAACTACTCCACAGATCAGAAATCCAAATTTTAGAAGAAAACAACCCCAAATCAAACAGAGAGACCCAAAAAGTCCAGATCAATAGGTGATACCTCCTTTTCAACAGAAATATACAGATGAGGAGGGAGAAATAGCTGAAGACATGAATGATTCTCAAATCAATTTAATGGGAGTAAATGAAAATGAATCTACATTTTTTACTCAAGAAGAAGAATGCCTTTCTCTACTATCCCATGATGAGATAGATGTTGAGGAATCAGAAGAATATAAGAAAGGTTGTGAAGATGCAATTATGGAAGTCTGTAAGGAAAATAATCCAAGGAGTAGGAAAGAACCTGATACTCCAAGTAAAAATCTAGTTGATTCACCTACAAAGAAAAACCTTGAGATTCTTGCTAGAAAGAATACTGAGGTTCCAACCCAAAAAATCCCTGATATTGCATTCAAACCAATTGAAGATAATGATCCCTCCACTAGCCATCAAAGAGATATTACCCAAAAGGACTTGGTTAGAAAGAAAGAGGCTATTAATTTAAATAAAACTCAAACATCATCCAGTATAGAACATGATTTGGAAAAACTCAAGATATTCATTCCTTTAATAGGGCCGATGAACAAAACTACATACAAATCACAAGTAATGAAATACATAAGTATACGATAAGATACATATAAAGTCAATGTATCTGATGATCAACCATAAATATTATTCGGACTTGAAGTCGATGGTAAACTCCAAGATGGAGATGTACCTCCTTTTTACATTAGCTTTAACATTCATGATAGAATGTTACATAATGCAATGCTTGACTCAGGCGCCTCTCACAATCTCATGGCTAGGGTTATCATGGAAAAATTGGGACTAGATATCACTAGATGATATAAAGATTTGGTTTCCTTTTATTCAATTGAAGTAAAATGCCTTGGACTTATTAAGGATTTGTGTGTCAAATTAGTGAAAATACCAGCCAAGAGCATGGTAATGGACATAGTTGTTGCTGAAATACCCCCTGAATATGACATGCTACTGTCTCATTCATGGGGAGCTAAACTCTAGGGAACCCTCCAAATGGATATGAACTATGCTACAATTCCAGTGTTTAGTCAAAATAGGAGACTATATGGGGAAAAACTCATGAAATTCATGGTTACTACTCAGGATAAATCTCATAATTATCACTTATATTCAGTCCATTCAAACCTTGATTCTTTTATTTTGTATAATGATTCAAATATATGAGAACAACTTCCCAATAAAACATTGAGTTATGTCATACTAAGGAATGCCAAAAATATATCAAATAACATGATGAACCAAATGAACCTTTGTGGAATATAAGTTTTGATGGAGCTTGTTATCACTTAAGAATTCTAATGCCCAAATTTATCACATTAGTTTGATGGTAAAGGTCAGTGCTAGTCTAAGTTTATTTTTATTTTTTTTGTTTACCTTAGAGTCTAAGTCTTAGGAGTCTTGGTGGTATGCTCAAAAGGTCAACTATCCATTCTCATTCATCACTGGTCTCATAACTCACACAATCTCCATGTGTCAGCTTTGTTCAAAAAATTATTATGTGTTACATGCTTTAGGTGATTTCGTAGCGCATAAATCCTTTTAGGTGTTTTCGCAGCGCAACATACTTTAGGTGATTTCGCAGCGCAAAACCCAGATTTTACACTGGCTGCACTACGAAATCAGAGATTCGTGCAATCCGTAACAAATCTTTCTTAGCTGTCATATCTGTCAAGGTCAGTTATGTTTACATCATCCACTGTCAGCTTATGCACTTCACCTATCATGTCCAACCGCTTATCTCCATCATTTGAGTCGTTAGGTACCTTGGTACGTTCATATTGCAAGTTTCAAAAAGAGCCAGGTATTCACAGTCATAATGATGATTGTATTCGTTGCATGAGAAACAAATCTGCAAACTTTCAATTCGAATTCATTGAACACCAGGCGAGGCAGAGATCAAAGATTGAGACAGTGCCAGTCATCAAAAATATCATTCCGCTGGAGTTTCATGGAGGGGTCTGCAGAAAGAAAGGATCACAGATCAGGCAGGTGTTTGAGGAGCGAACCTGAAGGTTTAGACATAACCCTGAAGAACAGAGAAGTTGAGCATGCATTCAAGCAAGCTGGTTGTTGGAATTTTTGCAAGAAACTCCAGGGAGGTCATGCACAAGTCACGAAGGAATTTGCCTTGAATTTCACAGGACTGAACTCAAAGGTTGGTATGCTTGAATTGCAGGTCTCACCAGACGTAATATCCACAGTTACGGAGATTCAAAGAGGGCAAGAAAGTTGGTTTAAGAATTTCAAATTTGATATGACCCCATGCAAAGAATTTCTGAAGCAGGAGTTCATTAACTCAGATTTAAACAAGTCTGTTCCTAGAAGTTATGTCAAGGACTCGTATGCCAATTTTCTTACCTGCATACAGAGGTACCTTACCTGTGAAGGGAGATATAATAAAGTGTATTCATATCATTTTAAACTTCTGTTGCATTTCACAGGAAAGACATCTATTGATTTACCTTTCTACTTATTTCGTAGCCTAAGCAAAATGTGTGACAAAGTGCAGCTAAGAAAAGAAGCCTGTGAGACTTCATTGTTCCACCATGGCTTGGTTAAGTTGATTGTTCTGCATGAACTCCAAAGGGTAGGTAGAGACTGGCCCACGTTCATCTTCATGTCTGGTTTCAAGAACGAGACTGGTCTCAGTCCTCAAACTGCAAAAGATTTTCCAGCAACAACTGATCATCAGGCAGAAACAAGATCCAGGAAGTTTGTAAAGGTGAAGGCTAGGAAACAGGTAAGGGAACCCATCAAGCCACTGATAATCCAAGATACACCCCAACAATCCCAGAAAGAGAAAACTCAAATCAGAGAAGGTGCACATGAATCATCCACAGGTGAAGTAGTCCAGAGAAGAATGACAAGAGGCCAATTAGCTAAGGAAAAAAGCAAAGCAGTGGTGACTGAAGACAACCCGGTTTCAAAGGGAAGTCTTAACGACCTATTGCAGGCAATAGATATTGAAGAATCACCATTGGTCCAGGTAGATTTGATAAAAGCAGGAAAGGATAAGACTAAAAGAATTAAAGCCTCGAAGAAGCTCAAGTTTGAAGATCCGGTTGCCAAGTTTGTCTTCAAACCAAGAAGACCTGTCACCAGACATTCAAAACAGATTCAAGAGACATTGCTAGAGGCAAGTGAAACAGAGGGAATAACACAGTCTCATGAAGCACTTGTAACTTCACCAAACATATCATCTCAGCTGCATCAGAAAGATAAAGGTAAGACAGTTATCCCTCAAGATGAAGATAGTGTGGAAGAGTTAAAGAGGAAGTTGAAATTAGCAAACCTGGAAATTGCTAAATTGAAGAAAGCTTCAAGGAAACATGCCATCCAACAAGCTAATTTTAACAGAATGAAGGCCTTGTGGGAAGACAAAACATCTTCAATACCCGAGGTGGTTGACTGTAATGCCCAATTCTATACCTGGACAGTACCGGAAATTAAGGAAGCAAAATTCATCAGAATGGTTAATATGCAACTAAGAGCTGGGACCAGAGTCATGAAAAGGAAAATTGAGGATTTAAAGATGCAGCTAAGCCAGCAGAAGAAATTGCCTTAAGGAGGTCATACATCAAGTAAGGTTATGTCTCAAATTTTGATGATTTTCTTTGTTGCATTCTTTCTTGAAGAATGATAAATTTCCACTCAGTTTTGAAAAGCTTTGGGATAGTTAAAAAGAATGTTTACATATCAAGAGGCTCAAAATAGAAAAATTTTGGGTTGAAACTGTGTTTTTTGGAATTACACAGCAGTTTCGTAGCGCGCTACGAAACTGCTGAAGATGATGTCTAATGCACAGCAGTTTCGTAGCGCGCTACGAAACTGCTGAAGCTACATAATTTAAACTCAGTCAACCGATTTTGAGAGACCGAGGGAAAATTTTTGAAAAGGGAATATCTTCAAAGGATCATCTAAAGGTATCAACTTTCAACAAGGTCAAGACAGGTGGAGGAAACATATATTCGAACCCAACTCTAAACTTTTTGTTATAAAGTGATCACATTTACTACAGTCCATGATATGTCAGACAGCTTGGAGGAGCTTTTGTCTTCACACATGGAAAAGGTTGACAGCACATCAAGGACATGGCATTTTGATATATTTTGTATAATCAAAGATGAAGGGCATGGTTCATTAGATTCGAATATCTTTGAGGAAAACCAAAGGCAGATAAATAGGGGTAGTTTCCTACTTTTCAGGGGTAATGGAGAAGATGTGACATTAAGGGCCAACAGGCAGCTACAAACACCTACCACAGCCAAACTAAAAAAGACCACTTGTCAAAGAACGAGAATGATTGTAATCAAGGCTATTATTAGCATGATATGGAGTTAGACTCCTATTTGCCTTAGATCTCTAAAAAGTCTAGTTAGCAGTTCGTTACATTTAATAGGTAGTTAAAATTTGAATAGGTGTCAGAAGAAGTAGAATTCAAGTTCCCCTCATGTTGGAGGAGGAATCTCATCTTTGTAAAAGAATTCTATATATAGGAGAAAGAGCAATGTACCAGGGGTTGGAAATTTATGAAAAAAAGCTCTGATATTTGGCTTATGTAAAAAAATCTGTTTTTTTAGTAATACAGTACTGGCTTATGCTTCTCAAGAATCATAAAGAGTTCAATGTGATAAATTTCTTTTGTTGTCTTTTCATATTATCTACAGTGTTATGAGTATGTGATTACTTAGAAATCGCTAACAGTGCTCTAATTTCCTTCATATACTCGTAAACTACCTTCTATGTGTTTGGTGTGCTCTACATATGTTGAAATCTGAATTCCTTGACTTCTATGCAAATCCAGCCCTAATGTTAATACTAAATCATATATGACCCCATAAGCCCAATGGATACTTGTTAGTTGTGCTTCCACCATTTTCATTTTTATTTGTTTCACAAGAGTCAGCCATCTTGATCATAATCAAAAACCTTTAATCCTTTGAGAGAGCCCTCTCAGGTGGGGGAGGCTAAGCCTCAGCCTAAAGTAGGTTTGAAATAGTTACTTGAAGTCTTCCTGGTCTGCAGCCTTCCAGGGCCTAATTTTGAGATAACAGAGCTGTTAGTAAAGAAGGATCAGGAGTAGGCATATGGGTTTCAAATTCACAAACTAATCACTCAGAAGGCCATTCATATAAATTAAATTTCCAATGTTCCAACAATGTAGCAGAGTACAAAGCCTTAATTTTAGGGTTACAACTTTTAAAGTAGCTTGGTGGTAAGTGAATTGCAATTCACAGAGGTTCCAAAATGATAATAAAACAAATTAAGGAGAATACTTTGTTAAACACCCAAGGATGAGAGCCTATAGGAATGTTGTTTTGTATTTTTTGGAATCCTTCATTGAGTATAACCCGTCTGTGGTCCCTAGAGATCAAAATATATACAAAATTCCATATCATCCTAGTCACCAATATACTATTGAAGTAAATAACAAACCTACTATACCAGATAATATTAGATACTGGCAGGTTTTTGGAAATGATGCCCAAATTGAAAGTTTTTTGCAGTCAAAAGAGGAGTTTGAGTATGCTAATATAGATATAGAAACTAACCTAGAAGATAGTGTACATAATAGTGTGACTAAATTAGAATTGAAATAAATAGATCAAGAAAAAGAAGAATAAAATTTTTTATAGTTGAAAGACAATGTTTTTCCTAGAGGATTAACCCCCTTAGAATATTTGTTTGACTTTAATGGCGTAGCCAAAAAGCCTAAAATTGAACCTACTGGACCTGGAGTTTAAGAGTGCAACATCAAAACTAAACAAGAACCTAAGATGATTAAACTATCCAAATCTATATCCCCAACAGAAAATCTAAAGTACATAGACTTGTTCAAAGAATTCATAGATGTGTTTGCATGGAGTTATGAGAATTTGAAATCCTATGACACAAGCATTATACAACATAATATTCCCTTAAAAGAATATCACAAGAATTTTAAGCAAAAACTAATGAGAATAAACCAATTCTTATGCCTCTAATTGAAAAAGAGATCAAAAGAATGTATGATACCAAGATCATAGTTCCATTAAGATATTCTAAATGGGTGTCTAATTTAGTTCCAACTAGGAAAAAGACTAGAGAAATTAGACTCTGTATTGATTTCCAAAATCTGAATAAAGCCTCTTTGAAAGACAATTACCCTTTGCCTAAGATGGACCACATTTTGCAAAAGGTGGTTGGATCTAGTAGAATTTCTCTTTTAGGTGGCTTATTGAGTTATAGTCAAGTCCTAGTACATCCTGAAGACCAAGAAAAGACAACATTTACTACACCTTGGAGCACTTTCATGTATGTGAATATGCCTTTTGGTCTAATGAATGCTGGTGTAACTTTTGAAAGAGCCATGTACTTCACCTTTGCAGATGAAATGGGTCGATTTATAGTCATATATCTTGATGATATCACTGTTTTTTTTAAAATAGGTGAGGAACACTTACTTCACCTAAGGAGTCTTTGAAAAATGTAGGAGATTTGGTACTTCCATCAACCCAAAGAAAACATTTTTTGGTTTACAATAAGAAAAAATGTTGTGACATATCATTTCAAAGGAAGGAATCAAAATAGATCCTAGTAGAATTGAATCTATATTAAAAATAAATCCCCCTAGAAATGTAAAGGAAGTTCAATCTTTCATTGGCCAGATCAATTTTATGAGGAGATTCATTCCTAATCTAGCTGAGCTTTTAAATAATATAAAAAAACATGTTGAGAAAAGATACAGAGGTAAAGTGGAACATTGAGGCTAAACAATCATTTGATAAGGTAAAAAAAGCCTTAGCCCAGGCTCCTATATTGATTAGCCCAGATTTTACAAAAGATTTTTTGATTTTCTCATTTTCTTTTGAGCATACCATTGTTGTAGTTATCTTACAAAAAAATAAAGAAGGACATGAACAACCTATTTCTTTCTTTAGTAAAGCATTAAGAGATGTTGCACTAAAATATGATATGATGGAAAAAGTAGGATTTTGCCTTGGTAAAAGAAATAAAAGATTTTAGAGTTTATATCCTTTATTCACATATAATTTCCTTTGTTCCAAATTTCGTGGTAAAAGACATACCAACCCAAAATGATCCTGATGGGAAAAGAGGTAAATAGATTGCCATTATCTTAGAATATGATTGTTATCTATGATAACCCTAAATAAAAAAGTTTAGTTTTATTTGGTCATTATAAATAGGGTTTGCTTGTTTAGGTTCATGTGATACATGTTAGATGGTCCATTCAGTGTTTAAAAAGGTCATCATAACAAAATAAGGTCACCACTCCTTCCATTTTCGAAGTCGTCATTTCATATTTTTGAGGTCTGAAACTTTTATAGACTTTCATAGAAAACACAGTGATGCAAACCCAAAATTTACTATGAAAGTTCTTGACACTTCCATAGAAAAACAGTATTCTCCAACACTTGTCTCTTTATGAGATTTTGTTGATGTGTAACTATTTTATTGAAAATCAGTGTTCCTCCTGTCGAAGGCACTGAGATACTCTGCTCTTTGATCCACGTGTCCTCCACTCCTTTTCAAATCACTTTTACCTCCCCTTTCTAGTTTATACCATTTTCTCTCATAAAAAACCACAGAAGCGTTGTCATAGATTAGGTTTTGAGCTGTCAAAATAGCTTTAGTTGTGGTCAAGGTGAGGTCTAGGTGTTCTAAGCTTGGTTGCAGGTGAAAAGGAAGTAGCTTACAAGCAGCTCTCAATGTGTTAGAAAGAATGGCCACTAGGAAACACTACAAGGGATGGGATGTGGTATGTTATGAACCCACATACATGGAGATGCTTGAGGAAGACCTCACTTTCATATATTCATTTTCCAGCACGAAGTGCCTTCAATTCTATCAAAAATTGCAGGGTTTTCATATGCAGATCACCAAGGATTCCGCTCTCAATTTCATTGGAGTTAGCATGAAAGTGGGAATTCTGAGCTTGAATGTATATCCATACACCGTTTCTCATGCTACAGAAATCCCAAGGTCAAAGGAAACATAGTTCAAAGTTAAGAAGTTCCAGCTAGAGAATTGTGATGAAATTTTAAAGGATGAATATCAAGGGATTGATATAACAATGGACATTCCTAGAACTTGTTTCAAAGAACATTATTCCAAGTTGTTGATGGTTATTTAGAACTATTTTACATGTGAGGGAAGGTTTCATATGGTCTACCAATATCACTTCAGGTTGTTGCTTCACTTCACAGGTAAACATCCCTTACACATTCCTTTTTACCTCTTCAGAAGTTTAGGAAAGATGGTTGATAAAGTACAAGCTAAACCACAGGAAAGTAGTACCTCTATTTTCCATCATGGTCTTATAAAATTATTAGTAGTTGAAATGGTAACTAAATTGAATAGGGACTGGCTTACATTTTTACTCCTAAGTGGATATGAATTAGATGTTGCCACCCCCTCTAGAGAAACTCCAAAATCCAAATCTACAACACCTAGAGTTGAGAAACAACCTACAGAAGAACAAAAGGCAATGACATAACAACAAACCATAATTGAAGCTTATACCAGTGCTAAAAAGAGAATTACTAGAAGACAAAAGAAAGACCAGGAATAGAGTGCAAAGAAGGGCAGATTGGCTGACATCCTAGAATCCATAGACATTGAAGAAAGCCCAGATGAGAAGCCCATGGAAGTGATCCCAAATGTAGGAATTTACAGGGTAAGTTCCTCAGAAAGAACACCAAAAGGACACCGCTCACAACCAGATCACAGATCAATACACCAGTATTTTTAACGTGGTTAAAACCCTCAAAGAGGGAAACAGTCCACGGCCTGCACCAACGTGGCTACTACAGGCAATTTATTAATCAAAGAATGAAAATTTACATAAGCTTCTCTCATGCACGGATTACCCGAACAATGACCCTCCATGCAGTTTAAATAGAACTCATGGACCAATCCGGTGTCAAGCCACGGATATAGTGTCGGTAATACCGAGGAGAGAGTGAACCGTCGGATCACTACATATCGTGACCGTCGGATTGTAAGTTACAAAAGTTGAACTTAACTATTTCCTATGTGTCGGAATATCCTAACATCCCCCCTTAAGAACAACTTGGGATAGGATTGAAGGATTTACAAATATGACAAAATAGGAGAAGGAAGGAGGCACTAGAGCCTATCCCCCCTTAGTGACAACTTCCTGAACTCCAAGCATATATCGAATTTTAGTGAACTTCGCCTCTGTGAGAGCCTTTGTGAAGATGTCTGCAACCTGATCATCTGTTGATCAATATTGCACTTCAAGAACATGGTCATGAATGAGCTTTCTGATGAAGTGCATGTGTAGTTCAATGTGTTTGCTACGCTGATGCTGGACTGGATCTTTACATAGCTGAATGGCACTTTGATTATCACACCAAAGTGTGGTTGGATGTTGCTGCTCAAAGCCAAACTCTGATAGGATCTGACGAAGCCACAAGGCTTCCTTACTAGCTTCCACGGCACCACGATACTCTGCTTCTGCTGACGAAAGAGAAATGGCAGCCTGTTTCTTACAAGCCCATGTAATAGGTCCTAAACCAAGAGTGAAGACATAACCGGCAGTAGACTTCCGATCATCAGGGTCACCAGCCCAATCAGAATCAGTGAAACCAACTAATAGAGGAGCTGCTTTGGCACTGTAATGAATCCCAAACTGTACTGTACCTCGAACATAATGAAGTATTCTTTTGGCTGCTTTCCAATGACTTTCACGGGGGTTTTGCATAAAACGAGCAACAAGGCCAACAGCAAAGGAAAGATCAGGACGAGTATGGGTTAAATACAAGAGTTTTCCTACAAGTTGATGGTATAAGGTAACATCAACTTCAGGAGAAGTACAAGAGACTGAAAGTTTGACTCCAGACTGAAAGGGAGAAGGGGCTGGCTTACAGTTTTCCATGTGAAAATGATGAAGAATATCACAAGCATACTTGGACTGGGAAAGGGAAATACCCTCCTTGGATTGCAAGACTTGAAGACCGAGAAAATAGTGTAAGTGTCCTAAGTCTGTCATTTCAAATTTATTTTTAAGGCTGGACTTCACATGGTTTATAAGGTTGGGATCACTACCAGTAAGAATAAGATCATCAACATAAAGAACAAGGATGATAAGGGAGTTGCCCACTTTCTTGGTGTAGACAGTATTGTCAGAATAACACCGAGAAAAGCCAGATTCTAAAAGAAAGCTATCCATTTTGGCATACCAAGCCCGAGGAGCTTGCTTGAGACCATAAAGAGATTTCTTAAGTCGACATACAAGGTTGGAGTCTATTTGGATGAAGCCAATGGGTTGTTCCATATAGATTTCTTCATGCAAGTCCCCATGCAAGAAGGCAGATTTAACATCCATCTGATGGACTTCCCATTTTAAAGAGGCAGCAAGGGAAAGAAAAAGGCGGATAGAGTTCATTTTGGCAACAGGGGAGAAGGTTTCAGTGTAGTCAATGCCTTCAACCTGTGAAAAGCCTTTAGCAACAAGACGAGCTTTATGTTTATCAACTTTCCCATCTGGTCCATACTTGGTTCTGTAAACCCATTTACATCTAACAAGTTTGTGTCCCTTTGGCAGAGGAACAAGATCCCATGTATCATTTGCCAACAATGAATGATATTCTTCATTCATAGCTGCTTCCCAATGTGGATGGCCTGAAGCTTCTGCAAAAGTGTCAGGATCATGATTTACTGGAGCTTGAGCCAGTAAAGAAGAGGCTCTTTCAAACTGAGAACGTGTACATCGCTGATCTGTAGAATCACCGGCAAGATCACCTGATGCATCTCGAGTAGCACAGACCCATCTTGGAAGTTGAGGATCCTGAGAAGGTGGGGGAGGATTATCATCCTCACTTTCATCATCTGAAGAAGAAATGTTTTCAAAAGTAGAAGAGATAGGAAGAGGTGGCACATCCGCCGGACTAGGCTCGCAGGCCGATTTATTTTCATCAAATTTTACATCTCTTCTAATGATAACATTTTTGGACTTAAATGGAATAAGTCTATAACCTTTTACATCTTCAGAATATCCAACAAAAGTACATTTCTCACTCTTAGGTTCTAAAGCTTTATGCTTTTCATCTGGAATATGGGCCCATGCTTCACTTCCAAAAACATGAAAGTGACTTACATCTGGTTTAATGGAACTCCAAGCTTCTTTTGGAGTGATATTCTTTAGAACCTTAGTAGGAGTGTGATTGATTATATAATTTGGACAATTAATTGCTTCGGCCCAAAAACTAAGACTGAGTCCTTTAGATTGCAGCATACAATTAGCCATTTCCTTTAAGGTGCGATTTTTCCTTTCAGCTACACCATTTTGTTGTGGAGTGTATGGAACAGTATGTTGCATTTGAATTCCATTTTCGGTGCAAAATTTGATGAATGTGTTTTTAACATATTCTCCACCATTATCAGTTCTTAGCTTAAGAATTTGATGTCCAGATTGTTTTTCAACAAAGGCTTTGAAGGCCAAAAATGTGTTAAATACTTCGCTCTTGAGTTTTAAGAAGTATACCCAAGTGCGTCTGGAGAAATCATCAATGAAAGTTAAGAAATACTTGCAGCCAGAGAATGAAGCAACAGGAAGTGGACCACATAAATCACTGTGCACAAGCTGTAAAGGGACTGAGGCGTGCCAAGAGGCACGTTTGTCAAAACTGTCCCGATGATGATTTCCGAGTACACATCCGGAACAAACACCATCTCTGCAAGATACCATAGGAAGACCTGTCACCATATTTTCTTTACATAGATGCTGAAGGGAGCGATAGTTTAAGTGACCAAATCGCTCATGCCAAAGTTTGCTCACTTCATCATTATGAGCAACAAATACTGAGGGAAGATTTGATGACCCAAAGTTGTGAAACTTATACAACCTTGTGGAATCATCAGCAATACCAGTAGCTAGAATCTGTTTAGGATCTCTTAGATCCTTGATTACAACATCATGAGGTGAAAATTCAGCAATTTTACCTTCACCTGAATGAGTTATCTGATATACAGATAGAAGGTTGCGGGATAAGGTTGGAACACATAATACATCATTAAACTGACCATTGTCTAGATGAACAGTTCCAATCCCTACAACATTAAGAGATCTATCATCACCAACATATATATTTTTGGTGTTACAATCATTTAAAGAAGAAAACATGGCTTGGTTTTTGGCCATGTGATAAGAGGCTCCAGAATCAATGAGCCACTCATGAGAAGGAGAAGAAGAAGATACATTTAATGCATAACCAGACTGAGATGATTGACAACGACATGCAAAAAGTGCCATTCCGGAAGTTGAAGTTGAAGTATGCTCCACATGGATGTTATGTTTCTTCATTGCGGCTTCCAAGGCTTCCATCTTCTTAAAGCATTTAGATTCTAAGTGGCCATCTCGATTACAAAAGTTACACTGTCTATTAGTCTTCTTCTATTTGTTTTTATTGGTCTTATCATTTTGCTGAAATGATCTTTCATTTTGAGGCTGAGTTTGCTTAGGACCCTTGTTTGGTTTAGGACCATTCTTTTTAGGATATGACTTCTTAGGATTCTTTGAATTTGGTTGCTGCTGGGCGGCTAACGCTTTCTTGGAAGAGTTTCCAAGATTAAGAAGACCAAGGTGTAAGAGTTTTTCTTGCTCTCTTATTAAAGAATCACAAAAAGAGTCAAAGGAAGGGGCCTTGTAGTCTTTTCCTTGACAAATGAAAGTTTCCCTTGTAGAATGGAAGGTGGAAACAAATACAGAGTAGGCTGGTCCCAACTTAGTAAGGATGGAATAAATAAGGTTACTATCTTCTTTCTTAACCTTAACACCTTCCAAGAGATATCTAAGGGTCTTGAATTTGGACAAGAAATCTTCAATGCAAGAAAAATTATTAGGATCCAATGTAAGCAACTCATTTTCAAGTTGATGGGCTCTAATTTCATTTTTAATCCCAAAAACTTTAGTGATTTGTTCCAATGCTTCATGAGGAGTTTCAAGTTCTGCAATATGGAATCTAAGATCAGGAGAAATAGACATCCCTATCAAACCACGTGCTTGATCTTGTCTATTTTCCCATTTTGCAGCCTTGTCTTCATCTTTTGGTTTCTTCTCTTGGTCTGTGGCTATTCTGTAGAGACCTTTACTTCTAAGTAAATCTTCCATGTAGGCTATCCATTGGAAGTAGTTAGTGCTGTCAAGAATGACTTGGCATGGACTTTCCATTTTTTTTTTTTTTAAACTGAAGCTAAAGATGCTGAAAGTAAGTGTTCCAATGGATAGATCTCGAAAAATTAGGCTATTTTAAAAAAAACGGCTCTGAAAAAGGCTTCCGGATGAAGAAGTTATGGCTTTTTGAAAAAACTTTGTTGAAGTTGCCGGCAAAGTGCACGAATGTGCGGGAATGAAATAGTCCGCCCCCACAAAATGGAGACTTGAACCCAAGACCTCTACTCTCTTAAAATAGCTTTGAACCAATTGATCTATACAAAAAATTTGAGAGAGAGAGAGAGAGAGAGAGGGGGGGGGGTCTTGGTTTGCGTGCTTGCCTTGAGAAAGCTCTTTTTCCCTACAAAACACAAAACACAAAACCCAACACGGACATGCAAAGAAAACGAACCTTATGGCTCGAAGTTAGCTTTAGCCAAAAAACTAGATATTTTCAAAAATGAACCTTGCGGCTCAAAGTTAGCTTTAGCCGAAAAACTAAATATTTTTCTCAATGTTTCTGATTTTCCAAGATCACACTAAGGTGCAGGGAAAAGAGCATACGCATGAGAAAAATCCTTCCTTTCTGTTTCTGATTTGCCCAGATCGCACAGAGTCGCAGGGCAAAGAGCATACGCAGAAATGAAAGGTATAGATCCGGTTAAAAAAAAAGCTAAATAAACCGAAACCGAAATAAGCAAAGAGAAAATAACAGTAAACTGCAAATAAAGACTGTATACCTCCAGATCTTCAAAATGACGCAGCTAGGGCTACCGGAAACCTTTTCGCGTGAAACGAAAGGGGTTCCTCACTGGAACAGATGCTCCGAACATAACAGAGCAGTCCTCTCGGCCCGAAAGCAGTCAGAAACAGCAGATCTAGGAAACGGTAGTCGGATGCAGTTCTACCGGCTTCAGATTTGGATCACCAATGGACGCGGCCCTCAAATAGCTCTGATACCATGTAGGAATTTACAGGGTAAGTTCCTCAGAAAGAACACCAAAAGGACACCGCTCACAACCAGATCACAGATCAATACACCAGTATTTTTGACGTGGTTAAAACCCTCAAAGAGGGAAACAGTCCACGGCCTGCGCCAACGTGGCTACTACAGGCAATTTATTAATCAAAGAATGAAAATTTACATAAGCTTCTCTCATGCACGGATTACCCGAACAATGACCCTCCATGCGCTTTAAATAGAACTCATGGACCAATCGGGTGTCAAGCCACGGATCAAGTGTCGGTAATACCGAGGAGAGAGTGAACCGTCGGATCACTACATATCGTGACCGTCGGATTGTAAGTTACAAAATGTACAACGGTAAAGAAACACACTTTACCTAACTCTATACCTAACTCTATACTAGACCAAGTTGAACTTAACTATTTCCTATGTGTCGGAATATCCTAACACCAACTGGAGAAAAGAAGAAAAGAAAGAGAGAAAATAAATTGAATTTCACTCAAGAAGAGTAGGGTTTCATTTTTAGACCAAGGAAACCTGTCACAAGATCAATGCAACAAGTGGAGAAGGTACCTAAAGTACCATTGAGCAAAATAGAGTTATACAAGAAACCATCAAAGCAAAAGAAGGGCAAGGAGATTGTTCAAGAAAAGGGTGAAATAAAAATCCTACAAGAACAGTTAAGGGAGGCCAGACAAGAAGTAATCAAGACCAAGCTGGATTTTGATGCATACCAAAATGAAGTGTTGAAGCAAATAGACTTTTATGATGAAATTGCAGACAAGTCTAAGAAGATGATAAAAATAACTCTGCCTCTACACAAAATGTTGGAACGCATGTATAGGAGAAATAGTCAGTTGCAAGCACATAGAAAAATCCTACAAGGACAAGTTACAACACTAGAAACTCTGATTGAGATGATTCAAGTTGAACTCAAGAAGAAAAACCTTAAGATTGTTGTTGAAATAAATGGTACTTCATGATATGGAAAACTCTCAAATTTTTGTCTTTACTGTACTTATTTCAGTTAACTCAACTATATGTATAGATAGGATGGTGTTAGAAGTTATAAGGAGGCATTAAATTCATGGAGAATTGAAAAAATAAAATTTTTGCAACTTTCGTAGGAACTACCCATAGTGAAATGGAGTTTTTGCTACGAAATTCCTTAGGCATTAACGATGGTCTAGAGTTCAGAAAAAGAGGTTTTGAAGGCTTATGTTTAGCTCATGAACATCAACAAAGACCTCAGGACCAGTAAATGGGAGGAAACTATAGTTTAAAGGTGTTTTTCAAAGTCGCTATGAAAGTTCTGAAAACACTATTTTGCTGCAAAATCATGAGAAAACTATGTTTTTCTACCTTTTTGAACATTTTTTATATCATACATCTGAGCTCCAAGTGGATTCCATATGTTGTAGGGTGTTCATGCCATAATGATAAGGTCCTATTTTTTAGACTTCTAGGTCAACAAAAAGCCACATTTGCAAATATGCCAGCTCATCAAGACAGTCAGCATATAGAAAATTAAATTGATGTTTATCATCAATTTGAAGATTTTAATGGCACTCCAACAAATCTAGCATGTAGTTGGCTATGGTTATCTACATGATGGGCCTCTAAATTAGACATAAATTAAGGCCAATGCCTCTAATTTCAAACATAAATTAAGGCATATGACCATCCTTCAACACATTAAACCACTCTTTTTGCATTAGATAATTTATTTCTAACTTTAATATATTCATTAGGAAGGTTTATGAATAATTGAATATTTGTGCCTAATATTATTTATTTTTTGTGGAATATTATGAGAATATTGGGCAGATTATGAAGAGTTGGAGGAGGAGATAATTTAGGGACTTGTTCCCTACTACTGGAGGATCAATAATAAATAATAAGTCAACAAGATATTATGGAATTATGGCACAAATTATGGAATTCCGATGATTGAGAAGATCTAGGAATATGTTCCACTAATCAAGGGAGCAGATCCACTAATCAATGGATTTCGGTGGGGAAAGCTTCCTCCATTCACGGGGAATGATTCTTAATCATTTTGTATAAGTACCAAGTCGAATTGGCCTCTAGGGAATTATTGAGAAAATCTAGGAATATGTTCCCTGCCATTTAATGCAAATTCTTAGTATTGGGGACTAGATCCACTAATCAAGGGATTTTGGTGGGGAAAGCTTCCTCCATTCATGGGGAATGATTCTTAATCATTTTGTATAAGTACCAAGTTTAATTTTCCTCTAGGGAGAGATTTTTCATTAGTGTTATTGTGGAGAGAGCTTGTATTCTTGCAACTCCATTGTATTTTCTTGCAGGGATGTAATTCTATTGATGAAAATAATGAAAATTGGTGTCATGTTCAGCTTATAAATCTTGTTCTCCTCCATAGGTCTCTAATTTTCCTTGGGCTTGGCCATCCTAGGAACCTCAGAGCCCTTTTGTATCATTTTCTTTCCTTCTTTTCATTTCTTATTGACATGCATCTCTAGTTTTTAATCCTTTCTATTTCTGCATTTAGGATTAATAATTTCTTGTTGTAGGATTTAGTTAAATGGTTGATGTAAGCTCTTTTACAGGATTACAAGCATTACTTCATCCTTGGAAAATCTTGGATTAGTCTTCTCATTCCCAAATCTAGGTTGTTGGACCTCCTTTTTAACAAAGAACAGTAAATTTATGCTATTTTTTAGATCATGCTAACAAGCTTCAATCGAATTAATTCCACTTGCATTAGATCAAAAAAGCATTCTAGTTCATAAAAAAAATCATCCCATTGCATTTGCACTTGATTTGGTTAGGTATTTTTTAGATTTACTAGCTCACTAGTTCTCAAATTTCTAGATTTTCCGACTAGTCATGTTTTTATTTTTTTCTGCATGGGTTAACAGAGGTATTTTTGAGTGATTCCACTTGGAATAGGGACCTAATACATCATAGTTAAGAAAAAAAATTGTCCCACCCGATTTGGATTTGATTTTCTTGGTCATTTCATGAATTATTGTAAATCTGTACATCCTGTACGAAATCAAGGGATCCTGTAGGAAACCACTGTAGTATCCTATAGGAAAGCCTGTTTTGAAGTTGAATTGGGGAAAAATCCTTTAGGAAGCTATAAACGGGTCCCTATTTTTCTCCCAAGCCTTCTAACCATTCACCATAATCTCCAAGCCACCTGCCACATCACCAAAAGAGATTAGCTTTCACACTCTCACATGAAAAAGACAAAAAGAAAAAAAAATATTATTTTATTCATTTACATGCACAACAATAGAAGGTTTGATGGTTTGAATCAGCATGTTTAGGATAGTAGGATTGCATACATGTTAACTTAGAATTCTTTTGAAGAAAAGCCTCTTAGGAGTTAGTTAGAAAATGGTGTGTTTTAGCATTTGATTTCATTCTCTTTCCTTATACTTTCTTTCTTGTAATAGGCTAAGGTTCCATTCCAAACATTTCATTTTCTTCATTTAGTTTAGGATTTGAATTCAATACATACACTCCATTGCATTATGACAGGAAAGGAAGGACACATTGTATGCTGCACATATAGTTTCGAAACCTCTTAAGTTTGTACGAACCCCGAGTTGATAATTAAAGTTGGTAGCCTCAGGAGTTGCAGCATTCTTATTGCAATACCGAGGCTCATCACTTTTTGGCACCATTGTCGGGGAGGTGTCAAAGTATGCAATGTTTTCTTCCCTAGTTGATTCATTTATTTTCACTTTTTGCAAAAACAAAATATTTGCATTAGGCATATTTAATTTCAAAAGTAGAAAATTGCATTGGATTATAATTTTCATTCAATCATAAAAACAAAAACAAAAAAATCTCTAACACCAACCTTCCCCACCATTTGATCATGTGGTGTAGTAAGAGCCACATCACCATTCACTTTTGTAGGTAGAAGAAGAAGGTGGCAAAGAATATAGAATAAATGGATGGAGATGATGACAATGAGGAAGATCCTCTTGGATTTTCCATTCAAGATACTGATATCAATGTGCACATGAAGAACATCCCTCCATCTTTTCTTCCAAAATTTCATGGTCTAAGGTCAGAGGATCTGGAAACCTTTCTCTTTGAATTTGAAACTGTTTATAGATATTATGGTTACTTATTAAAAACTCAAAAATTGAGATTATTTTTGGCAACATTGAAAGATAGAGCTCTTAGATGGTTCATGAGTTGAGGGACTAATTCAATAGTATCATGGAATGATATGCAAAAGATATTTCTAGACAAATATAAAGACTGTGACCTTAAACAAGAAATCTTTAGAATGAATCAAAGAGAAGATAAGAGTCTAGAGGATCTAATAGAGAGGTTAATGTACAACGTTAAGAGGGGAAAACTACATCATTTAGGATCTGACACACTAAAAACCCTCTTACTTAGAACAATTAGGGATGATTGGATTGATATCCTTAATCTTATGAGTAGAGGTCATGTATATCAATTATCATTTGAGGAAATTTGTGAAACATGCAAACACATATCAAGAGGAAAGGAAAAAGTAAATCAACATCAAGGTCAGTAAGTCTAGCTAAACTTGGAAATTTGTTTGATGATTTTAGAGATGAAATTCTTAGCAATCTAACCAAACAAGTAGAAATGTTAAGAATACATAATGAGTAAGAAGAATATGTTTGTGTTGTCCATGTAGAATCACATGATGTTAAATGTTTCTCCTCATTACCAAGGTTGAAGGAAGTTCACCAAGAGGACAATGGAGCAAGTCAATTGCCAATGCAGCAATGTTATGTAGCTCCAAGAGGACCATGGTAGCCTATTCAGCCTGATATGATGCAATAGCCTAATTCACAATTTCAAGGTTATGCATATCCACCTCAAAGTAATTGTAACACACCTTTACATTGGCAATATTGGCCATCTCAACCCCAAAACCAATCTTGGCAACTTATGGGAGCCATCCACAACATCCTCAATATTTTCCTTAATATCCTCCATACCCAACTCCATGTTATCCCTATCATTCATCTCCACCACAACCACAACCCCAACCACATCCATCTCAAATATCCACTACCACTTATCTACATGTACCACAATTTCCAAACCCACACATTGAAGTAGCTCAGACCACTTACAATGTTGAGGTACAACATTTCCAAACAAGTCCTCTTGAGCTCAATGGTATTCACCATAGCTCAAGAAGAGTATTGTAAAAAAAATATTATATTGATATCATTGAAGGACAGCATCTAGAAGAAGAAGATTCAAAAGAGAAGATCAAAGAACAATGGGATGCATTTGAAGAGTATACAACAAAATCAGAGAGTGAGAAAGCTCCCTCATGGTTACCATCAAATCCTCCATGTATTCAAGAGATAAATCAGCAAAAAGAGGAAGACTTGAAGGTCATGATAGAAGAAGACATCCAAGATGGTACAAATTAGCAAGTGTATCAGAGGCATCACAACTATATTGAAATATGGTTCTAGAAAGTCACTAAGTTGCAACAATATTCCCTTCTTCAATTGTGCTTGATATCATCAAAGTCAAATCATTTGATCACTCAAATCCAGGTACATGTCAAAGCATACATTTCAAGCCTCCACATCATTTTGTCTATCATCTTGATGTGCACATGGAAGTATTCTTATACTTGAAAGTGATTTTGTTTTTCAAAGTAGGGTTGGGTAGACTTTTTTTCTTGAAAAATAAGAGAAAAACAAAAAAAGTCGAAGGTGAAAATCTCCTTGGAGGTGCCTCAGATTGACTCATTGATTGAAAACCTCCATGAGGCAGTGAATGGGTTGAAAAAAAGGAAAAAAGAGAGAAAAAAGAAGAAGATCCTAGGTGAGAACCTCCTTTGAGGTGCCTAGGCAGACCTAGTAGTTGAAAACCTCATTAAGGTGGCTAGGAGGCCTTAAAAAAAAAAAGAGAAAAAAAAAGGAATCCTTGCTCCATGCATGCATGTACTCTCCAACATTTGCAAGCAACAAGAACAAGTTGGTACCAAAAGAAAAATTGGTCAAGCCTAGTCAAAAGAATTCAAATTTTGACTTTCTCCTACTTCACTCAAATGCTCCAACATGGCCAAGGCCATGCCAATCCATCACCCTCATCTATTTTCACTATCCACCCATCATTCTCAAGCTTCTACCACTCATTTTCCTTGCTATGCTAAAAAACTATAGGATGCTCTGTTTTACTATAGGATACAAAAATACATAGAGCAGAAATTCGTTTATGCTATAACTTGAAAATCATGCATCCATTTGCCAAGCTATTTTAGGGGGAGATGCATATGGATGATGGTAACATGCTCAAGAAATTTCAGCAAATTCCCAGTGGATGGTTTCCAAGAAATTGGCCTCCATCACCTTCAGCCATTTTTGCATTTTCTCAATATCCATGCATCCATTTAAAAAGTTGTTTCATGGGGAGATGCATATAGATGATGGTAACATGTCCAAGAAATTTCAGCAATTTCCAGTGCATGGTTTCCAAGAAATCGGCCTCCATCACCTTCAGCCATGTTTAGCTTTTCTTGAGATCCGTGCATCCATTGACCAACATTTTTCTATGGGGAGGTGCATAATGATGATGGCAACATGCTCAAAACATTTCAGTTCAATCCAGTCTATCGTTTGGGAGATATGGCCAAACAAGTTTTAAAGGAGATCCAAAGGTCAAAGAAGCTCCTCCAGAGCTTAGCAGCAGCATCAGGATCATTGGCATCACCATCCAATACCTGCACATCAACATAAACTTAGCAGCAGCATGCATGTCTCTCCAACAACCATCAGATAGGTACAAGTATGCAATATTCTTGAACTCTTCTCTTCAACATATTATAGTTAGAAATTTGTTGTCAATGCATGAGAGATGAGATTTTATAAGCTAAGAATTGGTCAGCAGTCTCAGCCGCCTTTAACTAGTTAATTACAACTCACTCCCTCACTCATGCAATATTGAAAAGTCAAATTATGCAGGGTGATCATTTCAAGGAATGAGGACAATAGTTAAAAGAATTTTTTTTTGCAAAGGACAAGGTCACCACAACACTCCAAGTCATCCATCCACTTCATATTCACTATATATTCATCATTCATCCATCCCATTTCATTCTTGAAAAGAAAAACAAAGAGCATCCTTTCCATTTTCATGAAATTTCCATTTGCACGTTAGCAAGAAGGATAGTCAAAGAGAAAAGGAGGATCACAAAGAGACCCCTGTCACTCACATTTTTATTTTACCACTCATTACCATTCATTCCTCCACCATTTATGTCATTTTTCCCACTCCTTTACTTCAGTTTACAAAGGGACTGTGTTTTCTACAAGATGATCCTATAGGAATTACAGCGACCCAAGAATCCTATAGGAGGCAGTCCTAAGGAAAATAAATGGTGGAACAAGGTAGAAAAATGTTGATAAGGTGTGGAAGACCTTGCCAAACTGAAAAATAATCAAGAACCATCTTGAATGAGGGGAAGAAGGCAAACTAATGGTCTCAAGAAACAAGGATTTTTCTTTGCACAAATATGTTTTTTGGCATGTCCTTGTAGATCTTACAACCAAGATTCTTAATGCACAAGAGAGAGTCCACTAGGGTTATGGATGAGGCACAATGAGGTCACTAAGCTTCTCAGAGGATGAGCAACACTTTCAGCAAGTAGTATGATGGGCCTCTAGATTAGACATAAATTAAGGCCCATGCCTCTAATTTCAAACGTAAATTAAGGCCTATGACCATCCTTAAACACATTAAACCTCTCTTTTTGCATTAGATAATCTATTTCTAACTTTAATATATTCATTAGGAATGTTTACGAAAAAATGAATATTTGTGCTTAATATTATTTATTTTTTGTGGAATATTATGAGAATATTGGACAGATTATGAAGAGGAGATAATTTAGGAACTTGTTCCCTACTACTGGAGGATCAATAATAAATATTAACTCAACAAAGATATTATGGAATTATGGCACAAATTGTGTAACTACAATGATTGAGAAGGTCTAGGAATGTGTTCCACTAATCAAGGGAGTAGATCCACTAATCAAGGGGGCAGATCCACTAATGAAGGGATTTCAGTGGGGAAAGCTTCCTCCATTCATGGGGAATGATTCTTAATCATTTTTTATAAGTACTCTAGGGAATGATTGAGAAAATCTAGGAATGTGTTCCCTGCCATTTAATGCAAATTCCTAGTATTGGGGACTAGATCCACTAATCAAGGGATTTTGGTGGGGAAAACTTCCCCCATTCATGGGGAATGATTCCTAATCATTTTGTATAAGTACCAAGTCAAATTTTCCTCTAGGGAGAGATTCTTCATTAGTTTTATTATGGAGAGAGCTTGTATTCTTGCAGCTCCATTGTATTTTCTTGTAGGAATGTAATTCTATTGATGAAAATAATGAAGATTGGTGTCATGTTCAACTTCTAACTCTTGTTCTCATCCATAGATCTCTGAATTTCCTTGGGCTTGCCCATCCCAGGAACCTCATACCTCTTATGTATCATTTTCTTTCCTTCTTTTCATTGCTTATTCACATGCATCTCTAGTTTTTATTCCTTTCTATTTCTACATTTAGGATTAATAATTTCTTGTTGTATGATTGAGTTAAATGGTTGATGTAACTTATTTTGTAGGATCACAAGAATTATTTCATCTTTGGAAAAGCTTTTGAAGTTCATAATAATCATTGAGTTGCTTGGATTAGTCTTCTCATTCCCAAATTTAGATTGTTGCAGCTCCTTTTTAGCAAAGAACAATAAATTTATACTATTTTTAGATCATGCTAACGAGCTTCAATCGAATTGATTCCAATTGCATTAGATAAAAAAAACATTATATTTCATAACAAAAATTACCCCCTTGCATTTGCACTTGATTTGGTTAGGCATTTTTTAGATTTACTAGCTCACTAGTTCTCAAATTTCTAGATTTTTCGACTAGTCATGTTTTTTTATTTTTTTTGCATGGGTTAACAGAGGTATTTTTGAGTGACTCCACTTGGAATAGGGACCTAAGACATCATAGTTAATAAAAAAAAATTCCCACCCAATTTGGATTTGATTTTCTTGGTCATTCGATGAATTATTGTAAATCTTTACATCTTGTAGGAAATCAGGGGATCCTGTAGGAAATCACTGCAGCAACTTGTAGGAAAGCCTATTTTGAGGCCAAATTGAGGAAAAATCCTCGAGGAAACTAGAAAATTGTCCCTACTTGTCTCCCAAGCCTTATAACCATTCACCATCATATCCAAGCCACCTGCCACATCACCGAAAGAGATTAGATTTCACACTCTCACATGAAAAAAACAAAAAGATAAACAAATTTATTTTATTAATTTACATGCACAATAGTAGAAGGTTTGATGGTTTGAATCTGCATGCTTAGGATAGTAGGATTGTATACATGTTAACTCAGCATTCTTTTGAGGAAAATCTTCTTAGGAGTTAGGTAGAAAATGGTGTGTTTTAGCATTTGATTTCATTCTCTTTCCTTGTACTTTCTTTCTTGCAATAGGTTAAGGTTCCATTTTGAACATTTCATTTTCTTAAATTAGTTTAGGATTTGAATTCAGTACATACACTCCATTACATTATGACAAGAAAGGAAGGACACATTGTATGCTGCACATATAGTGTCGACACCTCTTAATTTTGTACAAACCCTGGGTTGATAATTAAAGTCGGTAGCCTCAGGAGTTGCAGCATTCTTGTTGCAATATCGAGGCTCATCACTACATCAACAAGGAATGGTTATGATTTTAAATCTTGTAGAGCCATAGTTGAGTCCAACTATTGTAAAACAGAAAATCCCTAAAAGGACTCTGTTAGTTAGAACAAAAGTGGGTCTAGGTCTCTAGATTGATGAATCAAATGTGGCCCACTTGGAAAGGTATGTAAAGAGATATTTTCTCTATAGATAGGTAGATCTTCGACTTTGAGAAGGGTTGATGAAGAACATGAAGAATTGACCTTGTTGTAATGTTTGATCCTATAATATAAATTTGCAGCTACTCTGCTTATGTACTTGAGATTCATTTCATTGATTTTATGGTATGTTAGGATTGTTTCTAGTTTCTCATAGTATCTTCATTAATTGGAAATCTCATTAAGTTGCTCCAAATTCCTTCATATACTATGTATGACTGTAGGAATTCATTTGTATCATTTTAAAAGCTATAGATGCCTCGGCTTCCATTAAAATTTGTTGTCTGCTATCTCTGTAGTTTGACTCCATGCACAATGGTAGTAGTAATTATGTTTTTCTTGACCTACAAAAACACAAAAACAAATCAGAGTTAGTCATCTGACTGTTTCAATTATTTCAATAAGATTTGATAATATTTGAGAGAGCCCTCTTAGATTGGAATGAATAACTTCCAATTCAAGTGGTTTTAAATAGTTACACTAGGTTTAAGGTTGAAGCAACCCAATTCTTTCTAGCCTAGTGATAACATTTTGGTGTGTATGTTGGTAGCTGAAAAGCTACTTTTCCCATATTTTCTTTGAGTGTTTTCTTTCTGATTCCTGAGGGTAACAGGACACCAGAGTTTTTTGAAGGTTGTGATATTACCCTGGCAACTCTAATCTCAAAAGATCCAGAAGATCAAATCTTCATGGTGACTCCACTACTTGAAGATCAGTAGCTTGAAGAAGTTCCAAAATGAGTTCTACTGCAAGAAGAAATTCCAGGTATGCTCCTATGGATCGGTCTCACATATATGGTTTTCCAAATCCTATGCCTTGTGTTGATTGGTCAACCCATCTTCCCATGTTCAAAGATGAAAAGAAAGATGATGCTAGTCTACATTTGGTTAAATTTCATATACATGTATGTAGACTGAGGGTTGAGTTTCTTGAGGATTGTCTCATGAAGATGTTTATGGCTACCTTAGAAGACAAGGCTAGAGTATGGTATGAAGGTGTTGAAGCCTCAGATTTCTACTGCTCCAACATGGAGGATAACCACCCGGTCCAGACTTTAAAGGAAGCTCATTTTCCGTTTGAAGTTGTGGCTCCGACTGGGGATAATGGGACTAGTTTCCCAGTGTGGGTTTCAAAATGAGAAAGGGTTGTTTTTCAAGCGATTGCAGGAAGGATAGCGATAACTAAATGGCCTATTCTATCATGCAAATCTCTAGCTAACTTAATATAATATAAACCCGGGTATTCTGTGCGATATGTGATCTAAAAAGATATCTATTTGACATGTGATAATAAAGATCAATCACGCATTAAACAGAGGTGATAACGTGTAAAGATAATTTATTTGACTAAATAGTTAGTCAAAGGAATGTATAAACTATATTGCATATATCTAATGATTATATATGAAGATAAACAATTTTAGCTAGGCATCATACAGTAGTGCAATTAACACTTAACAGAAAGAATGTATCTCATATACAATTCATGAAAATGAAGTGTTATCACTAATTAAACTGAAAAGGAACTAATCATAGAAGATATAAGTACCATATGTGTGAATTTCTTCTCATTTGACTAAATACATAGATCAACTCCTTTCTTCAGATCAAATTATCTTTCAAGTATACAATAGTGCATTAACAAAGGAAAGTAGTCTAATATTTAAAAGAAACAACCATGTTCCATAATTTCATCAACACATTCACAAACTTATAGTAGTGCATTCTTTGCAAATGTTTTTGATAAAAATCTGGACCCTTCTCTAAATTCATGAGAAGGGTATAAATACTATTCTAACTAATGTTCAAAAATAGATTATACAAAAATTTGAGGAGGTTTCAAACAACCTTCCTCCTAACTAGTTAACTAACTCTAAAAATAAAAGTGACTTGATGAGCATAGGTTATAATGATGACTTGTTGTTTTCTAGCTTCTCTTTTAAATCACATATGTCGGCCATTGATTTGACTTCAGGAGGTGCCCCAAACTATGTTCTAACCTATCCTGTGAAAATAGCATCTGTGAGAGGTGGCATCATTCGCTGAGTTGAATGGAGTGAGCAGTTGAGGGTCATGATTTGGTTGTGTGGCTTGATAAGGTATTGCCAATACACCTCCCAATTAGTCTTAGCTAGCTTTATGATCGCTTCCCTTTGGATTTCCACTCTTTCCTTCTATCTTTTATGCAAGTCATTTAAATCAGGTAGTATTTTCTAGTTGCCTTATTTCATAGGGTTAGTGTCATGAAAAGTGTGGTTTACCACTTTTACCATGTTCTTTGACACCCCTGCTGCTCTTGCCACTACTAATTCAACTTGTTTGATCCACACATCCCAATCCATGAATTGATTGTCCTTATGTGTCTCCTCAATCTTGGGTAGAGTAGCTCTCCTTCCCTCTTTTGTTTCTTGCCACTCGATGAATTTTGAGATCCTTGTGTTTAGATTAGTAAATTCAGTTCCTTGGTCAATCACCTTATCCGTTAGCTGGTCACTAGTTATCAGATAAGGAGTGATATGTGACATCTTTTGGAAAAATTGTTCTTGCTCTTTTGACAGGAGGGAATTTAGCTCTAGTGCCTCTTTGATGAATTCCTCGATAGTATGGACATCTTCATATTTTTCCATGGCCTCTTGCAATTATTGAACTTTCACGTTCTTCACAAAAATGTATGCTTCATGGATTATCTTTAACACTTCCATATTCTGCTGTAATTGAGCGATTTGTTCAGCATCTTTCTGGTTCACATTTTCTTTTTCAACTTGTAGCTCTTGCTTGAGCTACACTATCTTCTCGTCCTTTTCCCTTAACAAAATAGATATCTCAGTGACTTTATCCATGGTGGAAGTTGCATATGCTCTTATAAAATGTGAAAGTCAGGTCAAAATTTCAGTTGGGTTGGAAGGAATATCCTTCCAGACCATGTCCATCAGCTCATTCTCAAGTGGTATCTCAGGTGTCTCTATCCTCCTTTTCCTCTGTCTCCTTACTACATCCTTGTGAAGGGGGTTATAGAATACATCTAAAGGAGGAATTTTAGTCACATTTAGGACAATTTCTAATGTGGGCAAAGTAGGAATGGTTTTTGTCTGCTATGAACTTGTCCCTTGCTCATCCATGGGCTCGGACTCTATAATTTTTTGGGGATGCAGAGTAATGTGATATTCTTTGTTTTCCTAAGAGTATGTTGTCTTAGGAGTGTCTTGTAGTTTTTTATTGAATTGGTACCACTCCTCCAAATTGTTTCTTTTAATCTCATAACGGGTATCCTTAGTCAGGTCGCTCATAACTTGATTTTCGGCTGACCCCCTACTAGATTCCGCTGTATTTTTGGTGTCTTGGGCTTTCCATATATCCACTTGAGACTCTATGTGATAATTTGGTCCCTCGTTGTTGACAATGACACTGGGTGTAAGTTTGTCCTCGGTTTTCAACAAATGCAACGAAATTATTTTGAGCCTTTTGTTTCTGAATTCCTGAAAGCTCTCAAAATCTTCAGGACTCAAATTTTCCCTTGCCCACTTGAACGCTTGTTCAATTGATTTAGCTGATTGTAGAAGGTCTTCAGAATTATTAGCCTCATGGTTAAAGGGCTTGATCTTCACTATAATAGTAATATTAAGTGTGATTTTGTCTGGATCAAATTACCTTTTCGGCAGAGTATGGATCCTGAGGCTCTCTAGGCTTACTGACTCCTTGGTTGCATGGTTAAAATTTTCTAATGAAAAAGAACCACATTGAATGGGAAAAGATGGCCATAATGACTTTTTGTTATCTTTTAGGGTCTTGGTCAAGCCTTTTCCCATAGTCTAGTGGGATATTTCTCTTGCTAATAGTTTATCAGAGACATACAAAGGGAGGACATTCAGGTCTGTTGTACTGCCAAAAACCCTGATGTATGTAAACCATTCTTCAACAAAATACTTGCCCACTATGAGAAGGTCTGTAGTGGCTTCTTTGGAAAATATGGGGGCTTTATTATTACAAATTAATTGATGCAATGGCAAAATAACAGCATGGAATATTTTATAAAAATGGTGTATATAATGGGATTCCCAAATCTGTTTATAGCTGAGATGGATAGGGTAAGTATCCTGCAAAGTCAATTTCCAACCCATAATTGGAAATTTAGTGCAGAAATAGATGGCATTCATGATTTATGCACTGAAATAGAATGGAGGAAGGTTCTTTGTAGAGGAGGATATCTTCTTATGATACTCGGAGATGGCAATGGCTAGGTTATTAGATAGGATAGTGGCCCAATTCATTATGTGGGAATTGACACATGCATCAATTAAAGGAATTCATTCTATGGAAAAATTAGCATTATTAGGTAATCCTTATAGCCTACATAATATAGTAGCTGCATATTTGTAGGGGTTTTCTAAGGAGGCTATAGGATACATACCCATTTTATCAAATTTTAACTTGTTCTCCAGTACCCTCCAACCTTGGATCATATTGAAAGATTCTTCATTTTTCTTTGCAAAGTTGGCAAGGTATGACTTGTCATATATGTCCTGAGGGTTAGGTATGTGGTACATTTGCTTCAGGTCTTTAGCTTTGAATGACCCCATGAGCTCCATCCTCAAGTTCTTGAATTTCCTGTCTTCAATGCTGAGATTTTCCACCACCCACCTAATCATATCAGTATCTGGGAGTATTTTCACTCTCGCTCCTATTCTATGAAGGAAGGAATTGGAAGCATCTTTGAATTGGACTCCCAAAGGTCTTACTGAGTCAGTCATTGCCTTTATGACAATAATTTTGGGATGCTTATCCTCAAGCCTATTGTATATGACTTCCCATGTTATCGCTCCCCCATCGGTGCGGCAAACTATATCAGAGAATATAGGCGACATTTTTGATAGCTCAAACTCTGTAGTGCTCTTCTTTTTCTCATTTTGCATCACCTTTCACAATTAAATGTATTTTGAAGCTTGCCTAAATTAGAAGAGATATATCAGTGCAGATGATATAGAGAAATTAAGGCTGAAAGCTCTCTGGAATGACTTTGAATCATGGGAGGATTTCAAATGAGATTTTCAGTGTTAACTAGCCATAACTTGAAACATCATTACCTCTCCTCGGGCTGCTAAGGATTAATTACCCTGTCAAACCATTCATTATTATATTAAAACACAGTAAATTCCCACGCTTTGTGCTTTACTCATGCATCACAACTTTTAAACGTTGTAATATATTCCACAATAGTATTTCGCGAATTGTTAAAGGATGAAACAATGGCTTGCATTATTTATTTGTGACTCTGCGAATTGTGATCGCTTGTTCTTAAGGCATTTTGATTGGAATATCACAACAGGGGGTTAAAGATGTTTATAATTTTGACATGAAAAAATGCAAAATGTGATTTGTGATAAACGATCCTAAGCTTGGGTTGTTTTCTAAGAGTTCTCAAGGAAATTTATTAGAGTTAGGATTTATTTTTCAAAGATTAAAAAATTTAGAAAAGGGTCCCCATTTATATATAAAATATAAACTATTATTCGTATAAATGGGGGTTTGTTACATAGTACAACGATTGGCGACTCACTTGGTAGAACCAGCTATCCAGCTATCTCTGATTGATCTTTTGAAATTTCTAAAAACTTTAAAAATAAGAAAGTTATAGGGATAATAATTACATGAGTTATAACGTAAACAATATTCCTTTGAAATCATAATCACTCACTCAATCTTTCTATTCAACTACTTTACTCTTGTAGTGATAAAAATACAAATGTTTGCATCAATCAATTCTAAGATTTTGAAGAGATATAGTAGGTGCCTTCTATATATTAGTTTTTTGGTTTTCTCATTTATCATTGATAGAGCCTCTACTACTAGCAGGCGTTCATAGCCTCGACAGGGTTACCTTTTAACCAACAATGATTCATTGTCCCATCCGAAGCAATTATCAAAATTCAAAATGATATTCATTTTCTTTTTCTTTTTCCTTACGACCTTTCTTTTGTTTTCATGTAATTTTCTATTAAAATTTAAAAGACATTGTCTAGGCTTGGTAACCCAATAATGACAATGCCATTCAATAGTTGTAACTAAACTGAACAAGATGGCTCTTAATGAGACCCCTTGTCCTTTGATTGATTAGATCATTGGCTATTACCCTCTTTTGATATGCAGTTTTGGTAATATCAGTTTAATTATTCCCCTGTGATCATGATAAATAAGTTTGTGATGAGACTTATTATCTTTTAAATTTTGTATATTTTATAATTACACCATTAAAAAAAAAATTATCTGATGGGGTGAATCACTGGCCTTTTTAAAAAGTTATGAATGATAATGATAGAGTTTTGAGATACTCATCTGTAGAAAGTCCTTACTAGGTTAAAGATTCTTTTCTTTGACTGATAACAAGACATTTATACTTTATAAAGATAAGAGCTCGTTCATTGAACACATGTTTTTAGCAAGGTCAACGTTTTTCAAAGAAATAAGGTTTATTTTGATACTCAAATGCTCTAATTATTTCTTTAACTTTTCCTACTTATAGGAGTGAAAAATAAAAAATATTATGAGAGATTTTATTTTGAGAAGCCAAAAGTAAATACTACATTAACGTTTATTTTCCTAAGAATCTTAAAGACACTATGATACAAAAAGAGAAGAGGTTATCTTCTAGGAAAACTATTTTTTTAGAATTTGCCCATTAACGGGCAAGGAATCCACTTTACCTTACAAGTCTTGTAAAAGAAATGTTGATTGACCAATTTTCTCAATGATTTGGAATGGTCCAAGCCACAATATTTGGAACTTGGTATGCTTATCTTTTTCCTCATATTATTTGTCCCATTTCAAAATCAAATCACCTACTTCAAAAGTTTTATGACTAGCATAGGTTGTATCAAAATAGGCTTTCACTAACCACTGATGATGGGAATGGGTAGCTTTAACCTTTTCTCTTTCTTCTTCGAGTTTAAGGATCTGAAATTGTCTTGCTTGAAGAGAAGAGGAAGGATTTTCATTGATAAAATGCACTAGGGTGAGATATGGGATTGCTATGTTTGTGGGGAGAATTTCTCCTTTTCCATAAAATAAAGCAAAGGAGAAGAACCGATTGAGGCCTTTTGTGTTATTCTATCTGCCCAAAGAGAAAATGTCAATGCTTTGTGCCAATTCCTATGATTTTGGTCTATAATCCTCTTGATGATTCTTATAATGTTTTTTTCTGTTGATTCAGATAATCCATTACCTTGTGGATAATAGTTGGCTGAATACTTCAATTTGATACCTCTTTTCAAAGAAAATTATACCATAATATTTATATAAAAATAAGATGCAATATCAAACATTAAAGTTGTGGGTAGGCCAAACCTGGTGATTATGTATTGATCAATAAAATCTGTAATACTTTCTATATTAGCTACATTTAGTGGGATAGCCTCTACCCATTTCATGAAATAATCAGTAGCTATAAGTCTATACTTGTGTTGCTTGGAAGAGTTAGGAACAATCTCACGAATTATATCTAATCCCCACTGTTCAAATGGTTGTTGGATATTGACTAGCTGCAAAGGGAATGTTTGTTTATTTTCTCTTCCAACTGTAGTTTGACAAGTTTTGCATTTTATTGCATAGTCATGTGTGTCCTTGAATAGTGTTGGCCAATAATAACCTGCATGTATGATTTTATGGGTTGTGGTGTTTCCTACGAAATTACCTCCATTTGGTCCATCATGTAACTCCTTCATAACCTTTTTAGCTTATGGTTTATAAGGCATCTTAATAACACTGAATCATATTTTTTTCTAAATAATAGATCATCAACCAATTGATATTGATCTAATTTCAACTATAAGCACATTTTGTTTTGTAATTGAGATGCACAGGAGTATATCCATTCTTCAAATAAAACTTAAAATCGACATACTATGATTGTGCATCACTAAGTCTTACCTACAATATTTGTACTTCATCACCTTGGCCTTCTTTTGTTGATAAGTGGGAAGCTCCAGTTAGCATCCTAAAAAAACTTTGGCCCCTAACAATTTTAGCTCGCCGTAATTCTACATCGTATTCTTGAAGTGCAGTGATCCAATTGGCTCTCTTCTCCCCCACTTCTCTTTGAATCAATAATTTCCTTACTCCAGGGTAAGTACTATTATTTTTGTATGAGTTTTGAGGAGAAAAGGTCTGAAATGTTTCAAGGTTTTAAAGACAACAAAATCTTGTTTCTCAACAGCTGAGTAGTTTAACTCAGCACCTTGTAATTTTGAACTGAAAAAAGAGATAGGTGCTTCTAAGTTTTGATAATTTAGATATGTTAAAACTACCGGATATGACATATTAGATGAAAAATTGTACAACAAAAAAGGTTTGAGAAAGTCTGGAGTGGTTAAAGAAGGAGCATTGATGATGGCATTTTTGATTAACTCAAATGACTCTCTTTCACTTTTACCCCATTTGAAGACTACATTTTTTCTTATCATTGATTGAAGGGGTAAAACAATCTGTGAGAAATCTGGAACAAATCTTTTTACAAAATTGATCTAGCCTAGGAATGATTGCATGGTCTTTTTGTTATGTGGGAGAGGAATCTTTTCAATTTCTTGGATTCTATCACGATCAATATAAATTCCTTTCTTGGACACTATGAACCCAAGAAGCTTTCCTTCTTCTCAAAGAAATGCCATATTTCTTGCATCATTCAGAGATATGCTTTAGGTCATTCAAATGATTGTTTCTATTCTTAGAGTAGACTGTGATGTCATCTAGGTAAATAACAACTGATATATTAATTAGACCTTTAAAATAAATATCCATGGTGTGTTGGAATGTAGCACCTGCATTGATAAGTCCAAAAGGCATCTTCTGATAAGCATATGTTCCCCACTTGGTCTTGAATTTCGTCTTTAACCTGTCATCTCGATGTACAAGGATCTGATTGTATCCTGAAAATCCATCTAGAAAAGACATTAACTCAGAACCTGCAACTGATTGCAATATTTGTTCCATGGTAGGCAAAGGAAAGTTATCCTTTTTACAAGCTCTATTCAGGTTTCTAAAATCAATACAAATCCTAATATCGCCATTCCTTTTCCTTACAGGAACCATATTTGATACCCATTTTGACTGTCTAACAGGAAATTTTTCTTTTTTCTTTTAGAAGTTTTTTCAACTCAGATTTGAATTCACTTTCAAGGTTTGGATGAATCTTTCTCAACTTCTGTTGAGTTGGTTTTTCATTAGAAGTCATTGGTATAGTATGTTGAATTACAAAGGAATCATAGATCCTGAGATCTAAATAATCCCAGGCAAAAAGACTTTTATGTGTTTTCAACAACTTGATTAATGATATCCTTTCTTCGGGTGAAAAACCAAGACCTAGGTTGACATTTAGAGGTTTTTCAGTTGTACCTAGGTTTACCACTTCAAATCTTAGAGCAGAAATATGAGTCTTGGAGTTGGTGATCTTCTTAAATATGTCTTTCAAATCATAGAGATCTTCTATTTTGACTACATATTTTGGAATTGGGTTTTGATCTTGTTTATGGTTGATTTGCAAGTCATGCTCGTGTTCATCTATTATTTATTCCTCATAAGATCCTTCTAATGTAAGAAAATCGATTATATCAAAACCATTATTAAACACTCTCCAATTTGTTACATTATCTGGAATGTATGGTCTAAAAAATAACTCTATGGAAAATCTATCCGGATTAGATTCTTCTAAAGGTATAAGTCTGGATGCTACATTGTCAAGTAAGTCAACACTTGCATTTTGTAATCTAGGGACTAAAGAAATGTTAAAAGCAGTGAAATAAGAAAGATTATGGGCTAAATATTGATAAGGTTTGAGATGCCTAAACACACAATGGATTGTGTTTCTTACCTGTTTAATAACTATTTCTGAGTCTCCATATACTTGCAAATACTTTACGTTAAGCCAATGGCTTTGTACAACCCTTGAATCAAAGCTTCATATTCTACAGTATTGTTAGTGCATTGAAATTCCTGACTTCAGGCTAACATGGTTTTATCTCCTTGCGAGTTGTTTAAGAAGCATCCTGCACCTGCACCATCTTCAGACTTGGAACCATCAAAATAAAGAGTCCAGAATAGTGAATTACTTACAGCTTTATCAACTACATATACACACTTGGAAGCATCTATTTGTGAAAAAATTTATATCTGAGATATTACAACATTATTTGGAAAGGGAGATCTTTGAGCATTAAAGGATCCCAAGAATGACTCAGCTGAGTACTTTCCAATAATGTTTTTGGTGAAAGCTACAGGTTCATTGCTGCCTTTGAGATCAGTGACTATGTACTTCATGAATTTTTCACGTTCTACTCTGATTTGGTTTGGTTTACCATTGTGTGGCAATGCCATGTGAGACCAATCAGTTGCAAAGTATCCATGCAACTTTTCAAACCAATCCCTACTTAGAATTAAACCATAAAATTTAGGGATATCAGCAACTAGAATATCGATTATCTGTGAAACTTTTGGATTAGAGGAAATCCCAATTGAAACTAATGCTATCTCTGCAAGTACCTGTACTTAGTTCTTTCTAGTTGAACTATGTGTACAATAGCCTTTTGAGGTGTAATATTCAATTTGGTGCACATAGTTCTTGACATAATATTTGAAGAGGCTCTTGAATCAACAAGGCAATTATGGACATTTCTGTTGAAAATCTCATAAGAAGAAACAAAGGTGTATGAGAGATAGACCTATCACATTTCAAAACTAAATCTGAGGGATTTACTTTGTTTGAAGATGAAGGAGGTTTTCCTATATCATAAGCATCTTGAGTGACCATGGCGGATGGCAGAGGGGCTATAGGAACTGCTTTTAACTCTCTGAGTAGATTTTTTTTTTTTTTGAGTTTAGTTAGCTCATGTAATGAAATATTTTATCTCGTCTTTTTCATATCTCTAACTATGTTATATTCTACTGTATCTAAGATCACTAACGTTTTGGAAGCAGTCAGAGGATATAGTGGAATAGAATCATTTTGAGTAGTCTTAGATTTATTACTTATTGTCTTCTTCTTTACAACGGTAGCAGTTTTATGTTTCTTAATTGTTGTAAACATATCAGGAGAGTTTTTACTTCTTGTATTTATTGGAGTAGCTTGTGCTTCCTCTTCAGTTGGAAGAATAAAGTCGCACATTCCGTTTAACTCGACTTCTTGCTTAGTTTCACCTTCCTTTTTGGTTGGCGAGTCTTCTTCTATTTCCGGATCAGAATTAGCATTAGAAATAGTATTTGGTGGCTGAGATGTAGAAGAAGGATTTCTTTAAAATGAGTGAAGAGGTTTCTCGGGAGCAGATGATTCTGCAACCTGTTTCTTGATTTCGACCATTTCAATGGACATGGTCTTTAACACTTTCTGAAGGCCTTCAAGCTCGAAAGGGTCCTTTGGAGTTTGCTTTATTGAATCATCCTTGAATGTTACTTTCTTTGATTTCTTTTTGTCTATCTATGACCTCTTTTCTAAAGCAATAGTTCTTCTTTCTATAGACAAAGCTTCCTTCATGTTTTCTACAAGGGTAGCCTTATTGGCTCTATCTATAAAAGTTGTGATATTATAAGGGAGGGAGGATATGTACCATTCTATTTGTACATCCATTGTAGGTTTTGAGGCAGCCGGGATCATGTTTAGTAACTTGTTAAATCTGGAGTTGAAGTCTTTGATCCTTTCATCTGAATTTGCTTTTAAGTTGGAAAGGTCATTGATTAAGGATGATATAGTCCTGCCATCACCAAATTTTACAATAAATACTTCTTGAAAAGTATCCCAGTCTCTTATTGAGCCTACTAGAAGAAAAAGATACCAAGATCTAGTAGATCCTTGGAAAGTATAAGGAAACAATCTGATTACAACATCTTCATGTGCAAGTACATTAAGATTCATGGCTAGCATAAAGTTATTTAGATGTTCTTTAGCAGGAAGACCATCATTAGGATTGTACTTAGGTAACCATTTTTCTGGGTTTGCTGGGAGAGCATTTGGATTAGCAACTAGAACAACACCAAGATTTGTCCAAGGTTGAGCGAGTTGATTGGCCATAACTTGAGTCAAAGACTGGGAAGATGGGAAGGCCGGTCCAAAAGTAGGTATAGATGGAGAAGAACTTACTACTGGGTTAGTACTACTAGTAGTAGTACTAATTGAAGAAGTGGATTGTTGAGAAGAGGTGGATTGAGAAGAAGTGAATGGATGGAAAGGTGAAGTGGTCTCGCTGGTATTTGATTCAGATCTTGATGTCATAACTTTCTTACGTCATGAAGGAATGGGAAACTCAAAAGGAGTTACTCCAAGGCTTTCACTTTGTAATCTAGTTAATACACAAGTTCCTCATAATAAGGAAGTAACTCTTTCTTCAGAAGCTTCGGGCCTCTCTGGTTTCTTGGCAGAAATGGATATCTGTTCCAATTTTTGTATCAAAGAGTGAACGTCAGGAGACTCAGGAGTGTAATCTGAAGGAGGTGGTTGTCTTAATACTCTAGGAGATGAGGGAGATGTTTCTACAACTTCAGATTTCTAATCCGGAGATTTTGAACGAGATATAGAAGGTGTAGAAGTTGTGGTGGGATCTTGAATCTTATGAATGTTTTTCGATTGATATTTAGGTTCATATGCCATTCATAGTTGGATGGCCATCCTTCTAGCACCAAAATATTGAAGCGTCAGATTTCTACTGCTCCAACACGAGGGATAACTACCTGGTCCGGACCTTAAAGGCAGCTCTTTTTCCGTTTGAAGTGGTGTCTCCGACTGGAGATAATGGGACCAGTTTCCCAGTGTGGGTTTCAAAATGAGAGTGGGTGGTTTTTCAAGTGATTGCAGTAAGGATAGTGATAACTAAATGGGCTATTCTATCATGAAAATATCTAGGTAACTTAATTTGATATAAACCCGGGTATTATGTGTGATATGCGATGTAAAAAGATACATATTTTACATGTGATAATAAAGATAAATCACACATTAAATAGAGGTGATAATGTGTAAAGATATTTTCTTTGAATAAATAGTTAGTCAAAGAAATGTATAAACTATATCACATATATCTGATGATTATATATGAAAATAAACAATTTCAGCTAGGCATCATACAGTAGTGCAATTAATGCTTAACAGAAAGAACATATCTCATATACAATTCATGAAAATGAAGTGTTATCACTAATTAAACTGAAACATAACTAATCATACAAGATATAAGTACCATATGTGTGAATTTCTTCTCATTTGACTAATGACATAGATCAACTCCTTTCTTCAAATCAAATTATCTTCCAAGTATACAATAATGCATCAACAAAGGAAAGTAGTTTGATATTTAAAAGAAACGACCATGTTCCATAATTTCATCAAGGCATTCACAAACTTACAGAAATGCATTCTTTGCAAATGTTTTTGATAAAATTTTGGACCCTTCTCTAAATGCATGAGTGTTGGGCACGGGATCCCCTTAAGGCAAGTTTTGGGGCTTAAAGCCCATGTTTTGACTAAGTCTGATGTAAGGACTCCACGATTTATGGGCGCGGAGCGCGAAGTTGTAATTAAGTCATAGGGTTGTTTTCCCTTACTTTTGTAATGTAGTGTCGGCTTGAGAGTTCTACCCATGGTCCACAAACCATGAGATTGTATAAATAGAGTGAGGCTCTAAGTTGTAAAGAGAGGAAAACTAGAAGTCAAAAGAAGATCTAATGATGAAGCAATGAGTCGAAGTGTAAAGTCGAGTTTTTGGGTTGTATAGTAGGAGAAGGCTCTGTAGCTGAGTGCGCAAAGCCCTAGTAGTTTGCAGCTGAGTGCGTAGGGCACGTTGAGTTTGTAATCGATTGAAGCATTAATAAAGAGAAGTTTTACATTCTTTATGTGTATCTTTTCCTGTGTTATGCATTGAAGTATATTGGGTATGAATTTCAAGTTTACTGTTTATTTGCTACGTGAACTTATATGAATGTGTTGAATAAGTGAATATAAGATAAAGCATCTGTTTACGCGAAGACAACTAACTGTTATAAGAAGATAAGTAAGATCTGAGGTGTAACTTGGGGAGATAGCGCAGATCGCTTCTTTAAGAATGTGAAGGCTCCTCAGCCCCTGGTTAGGGCTGCGTGAAGGTATTCACAATTGGACTAAATCGACCCCTCAGACATCCTGAGGCTATAGAAACTTGGTTCCAGCATCCCCCCATACTGATTTGGGTGAGACCTCAGTCCGCGCTTCATGGGCTATTGCCAAAAGGGCTAGTAGTATAGGGATTTTTTTGGCTAAATAACTTTGAACCTGGGTCAGGCCCCATCAAGCCAACAAATGGTTTTGTTGCCGAGAATGGAATCTACATAGAGATGTTTGATGTCGTATCATTCGAATCCAACTAAGAAAGAACTTGAAGGTTGGTTGGATAGGAGAATTCATGAGTTCGTGGCACAGGAGAATAGGAATATGCGGCTATCAAAGGAAGAGTGGTTAGACTGCTACCTGTACACAGAGATCCACGAAATTTTCTTTGCATCTTTCCCTACTGAGTTGTACGAGTGGATCGTGAAGCTAGTAGATAGCCAAGGAAGGTGGAAGCTTGACAATCCTATTATGTGGACCCCAAAGTTGGTGCGCATATTGGAAGCATTAGAGGATAAGATCATGCACGCTATTGATCACTGGCTCGATTAGATTATAGGAGGATTCATTACTGAGTTCGCGGTAGATACTTTAGTTAGCTATAGCGAGGCAGAGAGATGCTTTCTCAAAGGACTGTGAGGTAAGTACATAAAGTCTCTAAATACTTGGATTAAAATGTTATTGTGTGAAAAGAGGGTTATGCAAATACCTTGATGTCTAGAGCCACGCGAAGTGGAAAAACCTACAGAAACGAAGGAAGTAAGGGACTAGAGAATAGCCCTTTGATTTCATCTCTGTGAGGGGATGAGGAAGAGCTTGCGAAGGTCTCACTGTGAAGTGCGATCAATTTGATAAGGCAGAGGATTACACGCATACCACTCCCACCCACACCACCATTAACTTCACCGCCTTCACCTCCATCTTCACCTATACCACCTCTGCCACCACCGCAAGTCAATATGGCAAGCACGATAAAGTTACCTATGTTCAAGGGAGTAGGAAATGAAGATCCAAACCAGTTTTGGTTTATGATAAGAGCCGTATGAGAATCGCAGGCGGTTACAGATGATATTATGAAGAAAGAGATGTTGGTCAATGCTCTATAGGATTGTGCACTGACCTGCTATATTAAGCATTCTAATGAAAATCTGAATGTGGGGATTGCGGATATCCAAATTGCACTCAACAGAGAATTTAGCAAGTCGAATTCAGAGGCGCAGTCCATCATTGGATTCAAAGAGATCATAATTCTATCAAGCAAGACTCCTTGGGAGTTGGTTTAGAGACTGAAGTGCACAATTCGTGAAGCTAATATTACTTTGACAAATGGACAACACCGTGAATGGTTTGTAGCATCACTAATGCCGCATTTGAGGAATGCTTTGTCACAACATAGGTTAATGACTCAGGCAGTGGCCTTGGAGATCACGATGAGGCTACATGAGACCCTGATAAAGGATCCTAACTTGGGAGTTCAGCAGATCCATGTGCAGTTGAAAAAGTTATGCCTTGAGATGCAGAGTCTAAAACAGGACAGGACAGCTCGACTAGAAGTGCACGAAGAGGTATGGTGTGTTAAATGTAAGGGTCAGGGTCATGACAAGGACCACTTCTCAGTGTTCAGAAATTACCTCGTGGGAGGAGGACCAATGCCGTTAATACCAGAGGCACAAGCAGGACCTAGCACGACACCTGCTTTGTGGTGTGCAATTTGTCAAATAGGAGGAAAGCATGCTACGAATAACTTCCATTTGTTATAGAAGTACAAGCAAAATTCGTAAAAATTGTTCTGTAATTTTTGTAGATCGGTTGGACAGGATGAGTGCACTTGTAGAAGCTATGAGCTGATGATGGATAGAACTCCCACCTACAGGGTTCAGGCCGAAATACTGCCCCTTGAATAGAATGCAGGAGTGGCGCAAACTGGATTTCAGGGGCACAGACAAGGCCGAGGTGGAGGAGGACCTAGAAGAGGTCGCAGATAGCTATTATGCTATAATTGCGGAGGGCCAGGACATTATGCTCGTGATTGTATGAATCCAATGCGTGCATCATGTCTGTATTGTACCTTGTTTGATCACAAGAGAGAGGATTTTCCTACGCTGATAGCTAGGTTGTGCAACAAGGGAGCGCTACAACCTTCCCCGACTCAGAACCTGCAGATGATGAGGTCTGAGCTACGTGAAGAAGATCCAAATATGAACATTGTGCTATAAAGTGGAATTACGATGGAAGATGATAAAGGAAAATAGCCCAAAGATAGTACTTGGGTTCATAAGGCTCTAACGAAAGAAGCAGAGTTTGATTTGGAGCATGCTAAGGAAACCTTCATGGAATCTAAGAAGAGCTTCACTAATGCCTCCATTTCTGGAAGCAAAGATAGATCGAAGCTAGAAATGTACCCATCTATGCTTATGGCGTTCCTAGAAACATGCATGAAGCTACTGCATGACAGTAATGTTGTAAATGGATTGCAAGAACTCATCAACAGATGCGTTGGGACCACGCCAGGAGAGCCACGTGTAGTCCGAAAGATTGGAAATCATGCGACGAGGGTGGGAAGAGAAATGAGGTTGACCATGCAGATTTGAGAATATGAGATGTACTAAGTAATTCTATACCTAGGATCAGACGTGAACATTCTGCTGAAGTAGACATGGGAGTGCATGGGAAGGCCTATGTTGCAATGGTCTCCTATCCAGCTATGAATGGTGAACCAAAAAAAGATAATACGTATGGGGATATTGCAGAGAATCCCCATGGATATTGAAGGGGCAAGCATGCTAGCAAACTTTGAAGTGATAAAGATTGTTGATGACAACAATCCCTACCCCATGCTTTTAGGAATCAATTAGTTCATTGACATGAATGGGGTGATTAATATGAAGAAGTGCAAGATGATTTTTGAGAAAAAGTCTCTACACATAGTCGTACCTTTGGACCCTGCGAAAGTATCGTGCTACATAGAGCCGGTGTGTGACTACGAAATCGACGACGATTTGGACTGCATCTACAAGATAACTGTGCTAGAGAAAGACTGGGTAAACCCCAACACGAATGGACGTATCTCATGGGAGCACAAAAGATCCTATATATCGGATTTGGATGAAGAGATAGAGCAATAGCAGAACCAGTTACATGAGGTAACCACACTCAACTGTAACATGATGACAAGATCACTGTGCTACATATCGACAAAAGTGAGAGATTTTCCTACTTATGATGGATTAGGTGAGGTAGATGCTTTCTTGGATAGATTTGAAAGGGAGGTGTCGGAAAAGAAATGTTCAGGCTTTGAAGTGGGCACTGCACGCTATGCCTACAAGGTGGAGGGGTACGCACCAAGGAAGCTTTAACGACTGGCGCGAATGCAGGAGAATGGTGTGCATGCATTTTGGGAAGCCCAAGATGTGACTAACAGATACATACAATGTACAAGATGGTCAGCGTGCGCATCTGTCCAGGTGGGTACAGGCATATGGTAATCAACCTAGGTGGATGCACATGGACTTTGCGTTGGGGAACACGGTCAATAATCATTTGTTGGGGAGGAAATTGTGTGAACAATCCCTCAAGTTGGAATGACATAATGTGGACAGAATGAGTGTGTAGAAGGTTACCCATGGAGAAGCCTTTAACGAAGTGTGCGAAGCACTGAATAGGGTATATAATGTGGAGCGATGTGATTGGGACCTGTGTGTACCAATAGTTTTGTGGGCTTATAGGACAACGTGAAAAAAACTGATGGGAAAAATGCCTTCTAGGCTGACCTATGGAGAAAACACTGTAATACTAATGGAGTATATTATGCCTAGTGTTGGAAATACTGGGGGGGTGAATTAGTGTTTCTTTTCAATTGTTATTTTCATCAGTTAAATCATTTATATTTAGAACACAAAAATAAATAACAGGAATAAGTGCTTTTATTAATATAATCTTTGCAACAAATCAAGTACAATGTATATAGTGCTTCAACCAGTTTCCAAGCTCCAACTTGGACTTTTTGTGAGGCTCCAACCTCTAGAGCACCAACCTTGTCTTGTCAAGGCACCAACCTTGGATTTAGGATCACCAACTCCCAGGACACCAATCCTTCTAGTTCTGAGGCACCAAAATCAACGGCTCCAACCCTTTGCTGTAAATTGTTTGGATATATTTGGCATTAATTCTCTACTCCCAACCTTGCTAGACCTATGACTTACTTCTGTCCTCCTGCTTCTTCCATGTCTGCCAGACCTTTGGCTTCCTCTGTTTCTTACAGTACACACCTGTAAACTTTCCTTGTTCTCTATTATAGATGCCTGATATGCCCTGAACTTTGGCTTCCTTTTCGCTCAGTTGATCTTCTGGCTTCTCACTCTTTGGCTTCCTCTGTCTCTTCGAGTTCACCAATACTCAAAAAACACGTTCATTTGGAAGAGAGGCCGAATTACAAAAATGTTGCATATTAAAATTATATCAGAGAGGCCCTTTTAAATATTTATACAATAGACTCAATATTTATGGAGGATTTCATAGGAGAGGCCATACCAACAGGGAGGTCCCACATGCCACATCACTACCTCAATTCAAAATTGTAACTTTCAGAAACTCCCACAATCGCAAACCCTTTGGCTTCATGATATAACATTGTCGATGCCCCTATTTCTGATGGATGCAATATTCCAATAAGATTCTTTTGATAACTCAATTGGGTCCACAACTTATATCACAATCAACAGTCGGGTTCACAAGACTTATTGTAATTGGTAGTCCAGCAGTGTCAACCCTTTTGAACTTTGCGATTCAATGGATGTGATATTTAGTTAAGCCATGCTATAATGGCGTAGCAAGTCCGCAATGCTATCGCAATTACAGTTTTCAAGTGGCATTCCTTTGTGATACATAACTTCCAATGCAAATGTGATATACTATTAAGTCATGTTATAATGGTGTAGCGGGTCCACAATAATATCACAATAACAGTTATTAATGTGACATCCATTTATGAATTGCAATATGAAAGTTCCAACGGGCAGATGCAATATTGCATTAAGTTATGTCATAGTGGTGCAGTCGGGTTCGTATTACATATCGCAATCGGAGGTTTGTAGTACTTCGACTAGCACATGGATTAAAGTCGGCCTTAAACCCCACAGTTTGATCGTGATCTAAGGGTTGACTTCCTTGATTGACTACTAGGATTTAGTGCGGGCCTTCAGCCACAATCAGAATAGACGTACGCTCCTACCCCCGCTCTTCTAATAGTTGTGTTCTTTGTTTTCTTCTTTACTTGCTCTAATAGCTCTTCTCTGCTTTGATATTCTCTACTCTGATAGCTCGAATCTACTTTGATTATCTATGCTTTGATATCTCCTATGACTTCTGATATTCTCTGCGATGATATTCTACAATACTCCTCCGATATGTTAACTCCTCTGATAATAATGTTTATGCACCTCCACCGATGTGTTCCTCTTTGCTTCTCATGGCTTCCGATGACCTCTTCCTCTTACACTTTGACTTCATGATGGCTTCTGATAAAATCTTCCGATAGATCTTCTTTGATTGCTTCTATTCTTGGATTCCAATGTCTTTCCAATGGCTTCCCTGATGGCTTTCCTCCTTGGCTTCTTGCTCCTGTTTCTTCACAAATATAATCTTCTTCTCCTTGGCTTCATATCATCATTTAGTATCCTATAATATTGCCATATTGACATTAATGAAAATCTAGATCAACAATCTCCCCCTTTGTCATTGATCGCAATATTCTTCTTCTCTCTCCCTTTGACATCAATGGCCAAGGAGTGCACTAGAACTCCCCCTGTCGAACTGCTACCCCTGTCATGCAACATCTTTATGAATCAACTTAAAGTGATGTTGAAGAAATAACCCCAACCTTTTGACGAAGATGTTCAAATGCTTCTCGCAGAAGAGGTTTTGTGAAAATATCGGCTATCTACTCCTTAGTATTGATGTATTCCAAGATGATGTTTTATTCAGCTACTTGTTCACGAAGGAAATGATACTTGATTGGTATTTGTTTAGTCTTTGAGTGCATCACTGGATTTTTGCTGAGGTTGATAGCACTTGTGTTATCACAATAGATGGTGATTGGTTGATTTGTACCTGGTGATTGGTTGATTTGTACCTATGTGACATCTTTCAGAGCTTCCTTCATCCATAATATTTGAGTACAACAATCTGCGATAGCTATATACTCGACTTCAGCTGTAGATAGTGAAATGGATGTCTGTTTTTTATTGAGCCGTGATACTAGATAGTCTCCCAAGAAGAATGCATTTCCACTAGTACTTTTTCGATCATCGACACTTTCGGCCCAATCAACATCAGTGTATGCAATCATAGTAAGAGTTGAGCTCTTAGAGTACCAAAGATCGAAATCAGGAGTTCCTTTCAAGTATCTGAGAATTCCTTTTACATCCAAAAAATGGGATTGTTTAGGAGCTGATTGAAATCTTCCCACCATTCCTACTGCTTGCATAATGTCAGGTCTCATAGCAGTTAAGTATAGAGTGGCTCTAATTGTTTACTTGTAATGAGTTGCATCTACCAGAGGAGAATAATCATCTTTTCTTAATTTGCAATTTGTGGTCATAGGTGTGCTCATGGGTGTACAATCTTCCATTCCATATATTTTAAGCATGTCTTTAAGATATTTGGCTTGAGATATGAACATTCCTACCGTGGTTTGAGATACTTGTAGTCCAAGGAAGTAAGATAACTCTCCTATCATTGACATCTCGAACTCTTTTGACATATTTTGAGCAAACTCATGGCTCATCTCATCATTAATACTAGAAAAAATCAAATCATCAACATAGACTAATGTGACTAGTAACTTATCCTCATCCGTCTTGTTAGTGCCTAAATCTACCTCAGGCTAAGAAAGGCAGAATCTAGGGTAACATCAAACCACTCTTAACCTGGTAGCTAGCCCTACTAGGTCGGGCAAGGGCTCTCTCATTGTTAATCTCAGGAAAATATGGCATGTAAGGCTTGAGATGACTGATATAAATTCTAGTTTTAGCCTAGGTATGTGCTCAGAGGAGTTTGATTGAATTTAATGTTGCTTTGTTGGCTCAAATGTGAAAGGCAGTTTTGGGTCCGGGGAATGGACACAGTCTTGCAGAGATCTCTATGGGGCGAGGTTGGAAAATGGTTTAGTACTTTGAAATAAGTGAGATGGGGAGTCTTAAGACTAGTGAGGAGTTGGAGAGGGCATGAAATTATCAGGAATCCTCTTTAAATAGTTGAAAACATAAATAACTAAACAAACCCTAGGTAGAGCACTACAACATTAATGAATTCTACAGTTATCCTTGATTCATTTATTTAAGCTGAACAGAAAGAGATGATGGCATACATAAACAAATGCAAACTTTCATTATAGAAGGAAGAACAATACCAAATCAAATTGCCACAAGAACCCCACAAAGTGTTGCAAACCCTGTTCTATTCCTTTGCCAAACTGAAGAGATGAATGTACAATAATGCTCAAAGCATTTACAAGAGTCCAACCTTTGCCAATGACTGAAAAAATATTAGATATAGGCAAAAACAACTCATGCTAGGCTTTAGGGGTTGAATTCATGAGTTTAGGAGCTGTTTCAACAAGATCTAAACTAAGAACTGAAAAGTAGGCAGTGGAACAACTTGCCTCTAAAGCCTAGGAAATTGATTCGTTCAGTTGCAAACTACTTTTTCATGATGAATCTACCTATATGAGTGAAAATTTAGCATAATTACATTAAAATCCATAAAGTAACATTAAATTACTTCATGAATTTGACTATTAGAAGGAGAAAAGTCAAATTGTGAAGAAACTAGGCGAAAAACAGAGTTTTTTGGAAAAAATGAGAAAATTTCATCCTGTGCACCGCGCTCCTATCCCTGTGCATCATGCTACTTTGGAGCTTCTTTTGGAAGCCTTCTCGTGCATGAATTTCTCTAGACGAGTCATTGACTGTTTCCTCATTTCTATCATAGGAAGAATCTGACTCCATGTTTGCCAATGTTTGAGTTTTCTCAGATGAGTATGAAGAGATTTTATGGTGTCAATAGGTTTTTGCTGCCAAAGATCTGAATGTATAAGGGACTGAAGAGGGAATGTGTGTGAGGGGTTTTGGAATACTACTAATTGGTTTTTTGGGAATAGAAGGGTTTAGGGGATGATATTTAGGGTTTGGGACAACAATTAGGGTTTGGGGATATTTGACTAAGGTTTGGGATAGTGGGATTAGGGATTTAGGGTTAGTAGTTTAGGGATATGGGGAATATGGAATGGGTAAATATGAATGAAAAGGGAGGGAGAAAATGAAGTGAGGGAGTGAGGGAGTGAAAATGATAGGAGTGGGATTTAGCAGCAAAAAATGCAATATGTAAACCCTATGCAATGTTTTTTTATTATCAAACTGCAAGGAACTAGGGTTTCAATATTTCCCTATTAAATCACCAAGAAAACTGAGACAAACTCATTCATTGGCCATGAGGGAGCATCAACTTACTTGGACAATGGAGAATTTAGCAATTTTGAGAGTTTGGAGGAAGCTGTGAGCATTTTCGGGCCTTGTAGACCTGTGCATCACGCCACCTCACAGGTGCGCCGTACTGGCTCTGTGCGCCGCGCCCCTTGTAAAATTACACTATGAACTAGTGCCTAGTGCGCCGCACTGGATGGGTGCGCTGCGCTCTAACCCAGGTGCATCGCGCCTGCGATTTTCCTTGTTTTGGCACAAAAATCGTTCTCTTGGGTTTTGAAACACAAATACACTTGCTCTCCTTCACTTGTAGACACAAATGAGCCTCCTTTGTATTGAAAACACTTTATATTGCAATGGCTTTAATTTTTCATTCAAGAAAACCCACTTTGCTAATGTTTGACTTTCATTTGCTTTTTTAAAACTCTGTTTTTGGGCAGTTTGCTTTACTTTTTGCCTTTGATGGACTGAATGCTTTGACTTTTTGTTTCTTTTGCAAGTGGTGGAGTTGTAGAGGCTTGGCAAGGTGACCAGGGCTGCCTCTGAAATTATTACATATGGGAAAAAATGAAATTACATCAAATTTGTACATGAAAACATAAAAACTTTATTTTTCCTCAAAATATGGTTTTGAGGAAAAATCAACCACTGAGCATGTGATTATTGAAATTATTGTTGCTGAGACTTTATTTGACCTCCTCATGCACCTGTTGACCATTATTTAGCGTTGAAAAGACCTTATTGATGAAACCCGATACCTAATGAGACCTAAAACCCTAAAAATGACTTTTGTAGATTTAAAGACAAAAAATGACTGCAGATGATCTAGATGTATGAAAATGGGCTAGCAGATAACTAACATGAGGGAAAATGTATAATATGCCACTACCATCAGATGATCCATGACCCTAATGGAGTGCAGCTGATTGAGTGAGACACCTAACATACAATGCAACAAGAGAATTTGATCACTGATGGAGGGATGAAGATACTGACACTGACACATCTTTATGTAGAGATTACCTCCTGCCACCCCTTCTTGAAGCCTTGTTCTTGTAGATAGTGATCCAATCTTGCGTACCAAGCTCTAGGATCTTGTTTCAACCCATATAATGCCTTTTTCCAACTTACAAACAAAGTCTTTTCCTTCTGTTAGATTAAACCCTTCTGGTTGTGCCATGTAGACTTCTTCCTTGAGTTCCCCATTCAAAAATACTAATTTTACATCCATTTGATAGATTTTAAATCCTTTTGAGCAAGAAAATTCAAAGAAAATCCTGATAGCTTCCACATGAGCTACTGGTGCAAAGGTTTCTTCAAAGTCAATTCCTTTAATTTATGAATAGCCTTTACAAAATAGCCTTATTTCTGATGATTTTTCCATCTTCATTCATTTTTTTTTGAACACCCACTTGGTTCCAATTATATTTTTATCCTTTGGACGAGGTACCAGCTCCCATGTCTCATTCTTCTCGATTTGAGACATTTCTTCTTCCATGGCCTTTACCCAATGAGGATCCTTGCTTGAGTAAATGTTTCTGGTTCTATCATGGATAGAAGAGAAACATCATTTTTCTTTGGTGTACTTGTCAGCCTTCTTCAGGTTTGCATCCCTTCATCTAAATTGCTAATAATCTACTTTTCTGGGTGATGTTTTTGGAGAAACTTCATCTTTGAAGGGGTTTGAGATGGTTCTTTTTCCTTGTGCTTTTCTTGATATTTTTCTTCTTTTTCAGGTTCTTCTTCAATGAGAAGGTCAACTTCATGTTCTTCAATTTCTTTTTCTAGAAGGTCTTCATTAATCTTCACGTCAATGCTTTCCACTATTTTCTGTAGTCGATTATTGTAGCACTTGTAGGCTTTTCTCCTTGTAGAATATCCAAGGAATATCCCTTCATCAACCCGAGAATCAAATTTTCCTGGTGAGCCATCATTGATTTTTATGAAGCACTTGCTTCCAAAAATATTGAAGTATTTTACTAAAGCAGGTCTTCCTTTCCATAATTCATAAGGGGTCTTCTCATTATTTGGTCTTAGTTGAGTTCAATTCAAGATATAAATAGCTATCTAGACTGCTTCTCTCCATAATTTTGGCTACAAGTTAGCTGCTATTAACATTGTTCTTGCCATTTCTTGAACTGTTCAGCTTCTTCTTTCAACTACCCCATTTTGATTGGGTGTTCTAGCAACAAAGAGTTCTCTTTCAATTCCATGTACTTTATAGAATTCATCAAATTCTTTTGATGTGAATTCTCCCCCTCTATCTGTTCTGAGACATTTAATCTTAGAGTCCCTTTCATTTTCTACAAGAGCTTTAAGATTAGTAAAACACTCAAATGCTTCAGATTTATATTTTATGAAATATACCCACATCATTCTAGTATAGTCATCAACAAATAAAGTAAAGTACCTTTCTCCTTGGAGTGTCGGAGTTCTAGATGGTCCACATAAATCAGCATGGATGATCTCCAAAGGCTTTGATGTAGAAAACTCCTTGGTCTTGTGGCTGGTTCTAGTTTTCTTTCCATGTTTACATGGACCACATACTCCTTTATTTCACTTGAATAACTTTGGGATGTCTCGCACTGCATTAATCTTGCTAATATTGATCAAGTTATCAAAGATTGTATGTCCATGTTGCTTGTGCCACAACAAACTTTCATCTGTTTGACTTAAGTAACATTTATCTTCTTGAATTTTGTTCAGAATGTAGATGTTGTCTGGTGTTCTAACCCCTTTCGCCACAAGTTCCCCTAAGGAAGAGTTCCTTATTTCACAATCTTTAGTGCTAAAGACAACATTATTTCCTTGATCATAGATTTGGCTAACACTTAGGAGATTGTTTTTGAGCCCATTTACTAGCAAATAATTTTGAGCCTTTCCTTTTCCATCAATAAGGGTAACAGTTCCTTTTCCAGCAATTTTGGCAGATCCACTTCCAAAGGATACATTTCCTTTCTTTTTGTTCAATGAGACAAACTTCCTTTTGTCCCCTATCATGTGTCTAGAGCACCCACTATCCACAAACAATGATTTTCATCACTGTGAGCACATAGAGCTAGGCCACATTTATCCATGTTGGGATTATCATTTTTTTCTTTTCTTATTTTGAGGGGGAAATTTTGTTCATTGTTTCCATTATCATTACATAATGAGTAGATCGGATCAAATTTGGCCAAGGAGTCAAAAGAGTTGTAGGTCTTGATTTTTCCTTGCCCTTTAGGACCATTTGGTTTGTTTATTTGATCCTTCAATTTTAGTGTTTCATTCTTATGGGCCATGCAATGTCTAGCTTGATGACCAAAATTTTTACAATAAAAACAATGCCCAGAAAATATAGTTTTGTACCTGTTGTAATAGCCATGATTTGAATCAACATTCTTCCTTGGAGTTATTCTCTATTCATTCTTTGGATTTGAGATGGCCCTTTGATGAAATAATCTTTCTTCTTTTGGGTTGCTGGAAAGTACATCAGCATAAATTTTTCAATTATTCTTAGTACTTGATGATTCTCCCTTAAAACCTATTCCAGATTTTTCATGTTGAGGTTTTTGATTATTTAGGATAGTGTCAAGTATTTGAGAGCTTTCCCAGCCCTGTTTGACTTGCTCCAATTCCTTCCTCAGAGATACTATTTCGGCTTCATGTTCTTCACAAAATTCTTATTTTTCTTTTAGCTTATCTTTCAAGAGGTCTTCCCTTATTTTTGTTTCCTCATTTTCTACCTTAGGAGAGATGATTTTATTTCGTAATTTCTCATTTTCTTCAATTGCACTCATTAACAATTCATCTACATTTCCTTCTAGCCCTGAATCATCATCATTTGTGAATGCCATGAATAATACTTCTTGGCTTCCAGCATGGTCATTTTCTTCATCTGATTCTTCATTACCTCCTTTGTAGTGAGGGAACTAATTAGTTGATTTATTTTTGATGACTACAAATTCATCTTCATCAGACTCATCTTTCTTAGAGAAGAAATTCTTCTTATTGAACCCTTTCTTTTTGTGTACCATCCTTTTAGAATTTTCCTCACCATCACTATCATGCTTATGAGGACATTTTGTAGCATAATGATCTATTTTTCCACATTTGAAACAAATAAGAGGGTACTTACCTTTTAGCTTAGATCCCTTCTTTAGTCTTCATACAAATTGTACCAATTCAGATTCAACATCGGAGTTATCACTACTGGTATCCCATTACTTCCCCTTTTTTTATTTTGAGGCCTTGAATGTTGCATCTTTGGAACTTGGGCATCCTTTTCTCATCTCATAGGCAATGAGCATTCCATGAAGTTCATACATCTTGAGAGTATCTATATCCTTCATTTCTTCTATAGCACTTACTTTGGAGTCAAATCTATCTGGGAGATATCTTAAGACCTTTTGAACAATAATTCTTTCTTCAATGTTTTCTTCCAATCCTTTAAGAGAATTGACCACTTCATCTACTCAGAGAAAGTATGATGCAATATCTTCTTCGTCATCCATTTTCAGACTTTCAAATTGCCTTCTATGAGTTTGAAGCTTTGCCTTCTTAACTTTGGAGTCCCCATCATATAAGCTAATTATCTTATCCCATACTTCTTTGGTTGAGTTAGAATTCATGAATTTTGTAAATTTAGAATCAGCGATTCCACTAGTGATGGAGTTTAAGGATTTTGCATTTGCAATGTAAGATTTCCTTTCATCTTTATTTGTTGGAAGAGTGGAAGGAGTTGTGTACTCATTTAAAATCAAATGCCAAAATTCAGGTCCAAGGGGACATTAAGTAATATGACATTCTCTTTTTCCAAAAACCAAAATTTGTGCCATCGAACAGAGGAGGTCTTCCTGACACTTCTTGATTTTTCATCATGACTAAGAATCCTTCTTCAAGCTGTTAGGCTGATATGAAGAAGCTGGCTCTAATACCAATTGTTGGAAATACTGGGGAGGGGGGTGAGTCAGTGCTTCATTTCAATTGTTATTTTCATCATTTAAATCATTTATATTTAGAACACATAAATGAATAATAGGAATAAATGATTTTATTAATATAATCATTGCAACAAATCTAGTACAATGTATATAAGGCTTCAACCAGTTGCCAAGCACCAACGTGGACTTTTTGTGACGCTCCAACCTCCAGAGCACCAACCCTGTCATGTCAAGGCGCCAACCTTCGATTTAGGAGCACCAACTCCCCGAACACCAATCCTTCTAGTTCTAAGGAACCAAACCTAAGGGCTCCAACCCTCTGCTGTAAATTGTTTGGATATATATGGTAGTAATTCTCTACTCCCAACCCTGCTGGACATACAACTTACTTTTGTCCTCCTCCTTCTTCCACGTCTGCCAAACCTTTGGGTTCCAGTTTGACAGTACACATCTGTAAACTTTCCTTGTTCTTTGTTATAGATGCCCGATATGCCCTGACCTTTGGCTTCCTTTTCGCTCTCTTGATCTTCTGGCTTCTTGCTCTTCGGCTTCCTCTATCTCTTTGAGTTCACCAATACTCAAAAAAACACATTCATTTGGAAGAGAGGCTGAATTACAAAAATGTTTCATATTAAAATTATATCAGAGAGGCCCTTTTAAATATTTATATAATAGACTCAATATTTACAGAGGATTTCATAGGAGAGGCTATACCAACAGGGAGGTCCCACATGCCATGTCACTACCTAAATTCAAAATCGCAACTTTGGGAAACTCCCGTAATCACAACCCTTTGGCTTCACAATATAACATTGTCGATGCCCCTATTTCAAACGAATGCGATATTCCAGTAAGCTTCTTTTGATAACTCAATCGGGTCCACAACTTATATTGCAATCAGCAGTCGGGTTCACAAGACTTATCACAATCAGTAGTCTCGCGGTGTCAACCCTTTTGAACTTTGCAATTCAACGGATGTGATATTTAGTTAAGCCATGCTATAATGGCACAGCGGGTCTACAATGCTATCGCAATTGCAGTTTTCAAGTGGCATTCCTTTGTGATACATAACTTCCAATGTGGATGGGATATACTATTAAATCATGTTATAATGGTGTAGTGGGTCCACAATAATATCACAATCATAGTTATTAATGTGACATCCATTTATGAATTGCGATATGAAAGTTCAAATGGGCGGATGTGATATTGCATTAAGTTATGTCATAGTGGTGCAATATTGTCTGTATTACATATCGCAATCGGAGGTTTGTGGGACTTCGACTGGCACATGGATTAGAGCCAGCCTTAGCCCCCGCAGTTTGACTGTGATCTAAGGGTTGACTTCCTTGATTGATGGCTAGGATTTAGTGTGGGCCTTCAGCGACGATCAAAACAAACGTACACTCCTATCCCTGCTCTTCCAATAGTTGTGCTCTTTGTTTTCTTCTTTACTTGCTCCGATAGCTCTTCTCTACTCTGATATTCTCTACTCTGCTATGATTTTCTCCATTCTGATAGCTCCTATGACTTCCGATATTCTCTGCTCTGATATTCTACAATACTCCTCTGATATGTTAACTCCTATGGTAACATTGTTTATGCACCTCTGCTGATGTGTTCCTCTTTGCTTCTCATGGCTTCCAGTGACCTTTTCCTCTTACGGTTTTACTTCATGATGGCTTTTGATAAAATCTTCTGATAGCTCTTCTTTGACTGTTCCTGTTCTTAGCTTCCAATGGCTTCCTTGATTGGATTTCTCCTTGGCTTATTGCTCCTATTTCTTCACAGATCTGATTTGCTTCTCCTTGGGTTCATATCATCATTTAGTATACTAGAATATTGCCATATTGACATTAATGACAATATAGATCAACACCTAGTCCACGCATAGCATCGCCCATGGATATGATGGTTCATGGAGCCTTGGAAGAAGGGATCGCACAACTAAACAAAGAAGAATGCTTGGGACCTAATGAAGAGATCCAACAAGGTAATATTGGGCTCCAAGAACTCATGAATGAAAGAGATAAGTTAAGGGAGAAAAGTGATCTGATGGAAGCAGAATTCAAGAAGCTTGAGGAAGGAATAAAGAAGGATTTTCTTGATAATAAAACTATGGTAATAAAATAGGATGCACACGATTATGTTGACAAATTTGGGGACTACCGCTAAGAGTTTATCAGCTTGATGCCTTGGATTGGACCGTATATTACTAGAGGGATCATTCATGGTGGCGCAATGTAGATGGTGAAGTGCGTGACACAGACAGTAAAGTTAAAAGGTGGATTTTTTCGAGGAAAAGTGATTGATGATCGGTTGAAGCCATATCCAGGTGGCCCAACCACCTGACTAGCTGTGGGAAGCATAGTCTTAGCACTCTAGGTAGCTGAAAGAAGGCACAAGACTATAAAATACTATTCTCAAGAGCTACGTGATGTTAGGGTTGCGTGTAGGAGCAAAGTGTCACGGAGTCCGCGACAGTGCAAGGGTAGTTGTGCTGCCACACAGGTTGGTGGAAAAGTGACCGTTATAGTCACTATTCACAATGTGATGCTTGGTTTAAGACCAAATGGAGTGGGTGGCAGGAAATTAAGGTGAGTTTTACAGGTAGTATTTGGGAAAATCTGCCGCCAAGGGGGAAATTAATGGACCAGATTTGGGGGGATCGGTCAAATTTGAGTTCAAAAGACACTATAAATTGAAAAATTTTGCCCAACAAACAACACTTGACCATTTGATAATTGAGCTGTCGTGCACCCAGAGTATTCTAAACTGAGACCTATTTAACCTGTTGAGAGCATTATTTGAGCACCCGGTTCAACAGTTCAGAGATTTATGGACATACAAAATGGCGGCGTTTGAAGAAGCCAGGGAAATCAGAGAAATGACTGCCAAAGAGGCTGCACAGGCCGTAACAGTAGCAGATGCCCCTGAAAGCGCCAGGATAGTTGCAGAAATCCCTAATCACCGTGCATATCGAGACCCAAGAAAGATAAGTAGCCCATGATTCTGGTGCGCATGTCCCCTCGAAACCTGTTGAGAACTAAATTGACCATAGAAGAAAAAGGGAAAGCTGTTAATTTGGAAACTGATGAGGAGGAAGACCTTGAGGACATCCTGATAGAAGAGGATGAGGATGAAGACATGGAGGAAGAAACCAAGGGCGCGAACCCTCCAACTAGGTTTCTCACGTATGTTCCTCCGTGGGAGGGGAAGGCAAAGGTGCCTAAGGACCTAGATGAGAGTAAGAGCTCTCTGCAGTCTCCGCTACTACCTGACGATATCATTTTTGAAGGAGCGCACCTGAGACGGGTGCCGAGTTTAAAATTTGAAGATTGGGATCTCGCCAAACATCAGAAATTCCCTCACTTGGTGACCACGTAGCTCATGAAGCCGAAGCAAAACACCGTAGCGGGAGTCATAGAGTTGGAGCAACACAAGTGATTACACGGAGTCGAAAAGGTAGGGTTGTTGAACCTACTCTAGGTGCTGGATTACCATCGCACCCCAATGACTATCTTCGACATCAGGCAGCTGCTCTGCCTGGTGCATGATGGGTGTTGATGGTTGGAGGAGCCCGTCCCCATCATGAACCACCTAATCCATAGAATTACCCTACTCCCTTGTAAAGTGGAAGACCCAGCAGACATTTCAGAGGGTAAAAGTAGTGATTTGGCCATCGCGGAGGCCATGAAAAAGAAATATAAGCTCAAGAATAAAAAGAGGGGCTACGCATCTCCAGTATCAACAATAAGGTAGTCGGAGTTGTGACTCGGATACTGGCTGATAAGGTCATGCAGAAGTGCCATGCGGATGAGGTGCCTGCATCGATGGTTGCACTTGCCGAGTAGTGCATAGAGGGGGTCCAATTTAACTGGTCTAAATTCTTGTGCAAGGAGATATTGAAGAATTGCCGTGAGGCACAGGAACAGGGGAAAACCTTCCACTATGCATGGCTTCTGCTGTCCATAGTGCTAGTGGCTAGGGAACTTCTTGAGGACAGCTAGTTGCCAACAATTGTGAGGGATCTCCCCAAGGCCATGAAGTATGCTTTGCTATGCGCCACTAAAGACGCGAACTAGATCTGAGATAGTAAGATATTTTGGGTGTTCATGGAGATTAACATCAGAATGGGGATTAACTGCAAGCCATGGTTATCTCCCACTGTCGACAATAGCCTACAAAGCTTCACAGAGTTCAAGGCGGACTTCCACCACGTCTACATCAGGGTGTGAAAGGACCCTGCGAAGAAGTGGAATGAACTACCATACCTGGCCACAGATGATGTTATCTTCGACATACTTGAGGCATGGTTGCCGGAGTGGTGTGCTCCAGTCATTTCCATGATGGAAACAAAAAATTATGTTGCACAACAGAAGAAGGAGGAGAGAAAACTACAGATGGCGTAGTTGGCAAAGAAGAGAAGAAAAGAGGTTGCAGCAGAAGCACAAAAGGCAACATAGAAGGAGCGCGAGGGTTGGAAGTTGCCTTTGCCTCAACAGGAACAACAAATGGAGATAGAGATAGAGGAGGGTGGCACGGACCTACAAACAATGATGACACAGTTAAAGCGCCAGTGCTTGAGAGATCAGGTGGGGCCGTGAAAGAAGTTGAAAGTGTATAAGACTTCTTTCGACTCGATCACCCTCACTGAGGGAGATCTGCACGATATAGGGGAGATGGTGCATGAGGTCACCATAGAGGCCCTTCAGTAGTTGGTAGAGGAGAATCAGATTGTGTTGGGGGCCCTCCGGGCATAGATTCAAGAGTTGTAGGTGTGCACTAACCAGGTTTGTACTCTCTTCACAAGCCTCGCAGTAGGAACTGTTACGGCTGAGGAAATGTTGTGCGCCGACACGACCAACACAATAGTGCTGCTAGAGGGGGCAAAGGTTACAAAACACAAGGCCGACAGGCCTATGGTGATTGCGTTGAAAGGAGTAGGAATCAACATGGTTGCGGTCCCTCCGGAGATGCTCCATGTCTTGTAAGATGGAGTGACTGCAGAACTGCAGGCTAGGGAGGGCTGCGTGCTATAGGTGTTGAGTGAACAAGGAATCAACATGGAGCAACTGAACCTACAGTGTGATGAGGTTGTGGTGCAAAACCAATAGATGGTGCAGGTGGTTGAGGAAGCCTATTAGATGGTCCCTGAGTTGGCCTTCCTAGCAGAGGCACCAACAAAGGCCCGCATCTAGAGGTTAGCAGCAGGAGTGTGCGAGGCACGAGAAGAGATGGCCAAGGTTTAGCTGGAGCTGAACCTTTAGATAGCAGGCTTCAACTCCTCTAGAGGTAAGGGAATAGCATGCCAACACCATTACATCGGGGATGGAGGAGATCAGTAGTGTAGTGAAGGACTGCACCAAAATGTTGGAAGAATTGTTCGAGGTCCTCACCACTCTGCAGGAGGACCCAAACATATAGCGCTTAGAAATAGAGGCACGTGAGCTACAACAATAGTATGATAACATCAAAGAGACCATGTAGATGGTGGCCCTTACATAGAGGCTTGCGTGGATGCAACAGGCCAAATTTCTTAAGGAGTAGGTAGACGTAGTGCGACATAGAGAAGTAGTTTTGAAGGCACATGTCCAGCCTTGGATCGACGAGGCCTTTGTAATCACAACAAAAATTGAAGGCAAGCTTGCGTAGATGTAGGGAACGTAGGAGTAGATATAGGGAAGTATTTTAGATACTGGGGTCTCCAAACAGCGCATCCAAGAGATACAGTAGGCAGCTGCTTAGTGCGCTGCTGACCTTGCAACAGTCCGAGCAGAGTTGGGAGGTCTTCGTGCGAAGATCTTTACACTAACAGAGTGACTTGAGGCTGAGTCATAATGTTTGTGTTGGGGGCCTATTGGGTGTGGGATCCCCCCAAGGAAAGTTTTGGGGCTTAAAGCCCAAGTTTTGACTAAGTCTAATGTAAAGACTTCGTGATTTGTGGGCACGAAGCTGTAATTAAGTCATAGGGTTGTCTGTCCTTACTTTTGTAATGTAGTGTTAGCTTGGGAGTTCTACCCATGGTCCGCAGACCATGGGATTGTATAAATAAAGTGAGGCTCTATGTTGTAAAGAGGGAAAAAAGTATAAGTTACTAGAAGATCTAATGATGAAGCATTAAGTTGAAGTGTAAAGTTGAGTCTTTGGGTTGTAGAGTAGGAGAAGGCTCTGCAGCTGAGTGCGCAAAGGCCTAGTAGTGCACAGTTGAGTGCACAGACCCCTATAGTTTAGTGCACATGGCAGGTTGAGTTTGTAACCAATTGAAGCATTAATAAAGAGAAGTTTTACATTATTTCTATGTATCTTTTCCTGTGTTATGCATTGAAGTATATTGGGTATGCACTGAAATTTCACTGTTTATTTGTTGCACGAACTTATATGAATGTGTTGAATAAGTGAATATAAGATAAAGCATCTGTTTACACGAATACAAATAACTGTTATAAGAAGATAAGCAAGATCTACAGTGTAACTTGGGGAGATAGTGCAGATCACTACTTTAGTAGCGTGAAGGCTCCTCAGCCCTTGGTTAGGGCTGCGTGAAGTGACTTGCACAAAGGTATTCACAGTTGGACTAGATCGACCCCTTAGACATCCCAAGGGTGCGGAAACTTGGTTCCGACATCCCCCCATACTGCTACGGGTGAGACCTCAATTCGTGCTCCGCGGGTTGTTTCCAAAATGGCCAGTAATATAGGGATTTGTTTGGTTAAATAACTCGGAACTTGGGTCAGGCCCCATCAAGCCAATAATGAGAAGGGTGTAAATACTATTCTAACTAATGTTCAAAAATAGATTATACAAAAATTTGAGGAGGTTTCAAACAACCTTCCTCCTAACTAGTTAACTAACTCTAAAAATAAAAGCGACTTGATGAGTAGAGGTTATAATGATGACTTGCTATCTACCAGCTTTTCTTTTAAATCGCATATGTCAACCATCAATTTGAATTGAGGAGGTTCCCCAAACTATGTTCTGACCTATCCCGTGAAAATAACATCTGTGAGAGGTGGCATCATCCACTGAGTTGATTGGAGTGAGCAGTTGAGGGTCATGATTTGGCTGCATGGCTAGACAAGGTATTGCCAATACTCCTCCAAGTCAGTCTTCACTAACTTTGTGATCACTTCCCTTTGGATTTCCACTCTTTCCTTCCAACTTTTGTGCAAGTCATTTAAATCGGGTAGTATTTTTGGGCTGCTTTCTTTCACCTAGTTGGTGGCATGCAAAGTGTGGCTTGCATGTTCTTCGATACCCCTACTGCTCTTGCCACTGCTATTTCAGTGTGCTTTATTCGCACATCCCAATCCATGAATAGAATGTCCTTATGTGTCTCCTCAATATCGAACAGATTAGCTCTCCTTCCCTCTTCTATTTCTTGCCACTCGATGAATTCTGAGATCCTTTTGTTTAGATCAGTAAATTCAATTCTTTGTTTAATCGCCTTATTCGTTGGCTGGTCATTGGTGATCAAATAAGGAGTTATATGTGAGATCTTTTGGCAAAATTGTTCTTTCTTTTTTGATAGGAAGGAATTTAGCTCTAGTGCCTCTTTGATAAATTCCTCGACAGTAGGGACATCTTCATATTTTTCCATGGCCTCTTGCAATTCTTGAACTTGCATGTTCTTCATAGAAATGTCTGCTTCATGTCTTATCTTTAACATTTCCATATTCTACTACAATTGAGCGATTTGTTCAGCAGCTTGCTAGTTCACATTTTCTTTTTCAAGTTGCAGTTGTTGCTTACGCTATGCTATCTTCTTGTCCTTTTCCATTAACAAAATAGATATCTCGGTGGATTTATCCATGGTGGCAGTGGCATATGCTCCTGTAAACTACAATAGTTTGGTCAAAATTTCAGCTGGGTTGGAAGGAATATCCTTCCAAACTATGTGCATCGGCTCATTCCCAGGTGGGATCTCGGGTGTCTCTATCCTCCTCCTTTTCCTGTGTCTCCTTACTACATCCTTGTGATGTGGGCTATAGAACACATCTAAAGGAGGAATTTCAGTCACTTTAGACAAATTCTGATGTGGACAAAACAGGAATGATTTCTGTCTACTATGAACTTGTCCCTTGCTCATCCAGCGGCTCAGACTCTGTAATTTTCTGCGGATGTAGAAGAGTGTGATATTTTGTGTTTTCCTAAGAATATGTTGTCTTAGGAGTGTCTTGTAGGATTTTCTTTAATTGGTCCCACTCCTGCTCCAAACTACTTCTTTTGATCTTAGAACCGGTGTTATAGACATTTTTGTGCCTAACAGCATGAAGCATGAAATGTCAATAATCTAAGGGATCCAAAGTCCCTAAACATGTTGTTCCTACCCCTAGAGGAACAAGGTCAGCAAACCACAACACTGAAAATCAGTTCTCCACCTGAAAACACTCAAAAACAAGCTATTTCTGGATCATGTCAGCTGCTCCACTGAGCATCTGCGCTGAATGTCAACTGCTCCACTCTGTACCTGAGCTGAATGTCAAAAGCAATGAAGGCTACCTGCGCTGGGCGAGATTGGCAAAGTGGCACAGTCATTCTGCAAGGTGTCAAATGCCCAGGAAGCTTCCAAAATGACACTTGGATCAAGGAATTCGCCTTGTGATGAGTAAGAGGATCTAGATCTCCAAGTGGAAGCAAGAAACTCCAAGTGGACTCAAGAACTGAAGTATAACTGAAGTGGGAGAGGACACTAGTCAGCTTCATGCTAGCCTCAAGCTGACTCATCCTTTCTCCAAATCTCCTATATATAGAGCTCTCTCATGAGGTCTAAGGAGGCTGGAATCTTGTGAATGTAAGGAAGTGCTGTTGGTTTGAGTATAGAACTATTGGGTGATTGCTTTGAAGGAGGTGAAGAGGAGATTTCTTTCTGCTGGGAGGTGTTGCTGGATTGGGCCTATTATGGTTGTAACATTCTCAGAACTTTACTTCTTCCATTAATAAATCATTTGAGGTTCTTCTATATGCATGTGTCTTTGTGGCGTATTGATGCTTGTATATTTGATTTATTCTAATCCTTGAATCAATTATGGATGTATGCTTCTTGTAGTTTCCCTTTCTTGTGCTTTTGCAGGATCTTTGCATAGCTGGGCCAGTGAAAGAGCAAGGAGATGGGAGCAAGCAGCAAGGAGAGAAGATTGGATCAAACATTAGTGGAAGACAACGGTTAGTGGATCTCTTTCTCCCCTCTATGACATCTCATAAAGAAGTAATCTTGAATAGCTTTGCATTCGGTTGTTGCTGAGGTACTATCACCCTTAGAGTGGGATAGGGTCATTCCGTATTGGATACTTTTCCCAACAACAAATTGGCGACTCCACTGGGGATCGTATCTTGTTGGTTGTTTGTGTTTTTGCTATTCATTTCATAAACAAAGGGAGTACCGAATCGAACTGTGTTTGAATCCTTCAAATACAAAGTAGAGGGCAGCTACTCTAGCTCAGTTTCTGGGAAAGTTTATGATTTGAAGAGCTGATCCACAAGGACTCTAATAAGCTCTTAGTGATAGCTTTTCATCCTCCTTGTCATCCCTTAGTGTGTCCTTGACTAATAGCTTCTGATTTGAGCAAAAACTGTGAATTTTTGAGCAATCTGTGACCCGGAAACCACCAGAAACAAAAGTTTCGTTCTTCAGTGCAGGCTGTACAAAGGTTGTTTGCATTTCAGCGCAGTTCCCGAAGGGGCTACCTGCGCTGAAGGTCAAACAGGCAATGTTCCACCTACGCTGGACCAGTCCTGCCTTGTGCTGCTGGGGTTTCCTGCTGTTTCTTGCCCTGTTTTCACTCTTGTTTTTTGCTGTTTGTTACCAGTCAGTGTGCCTATCTGAAGCCAACTTTCCTTGTCACTATTCCACCTCAGTTGTATAAAGAAACTGTGTTTGTTCTTTGTGTATTTCTTGTACATTTACAGTTTCCCATAACGAAAGTGAACTAGTCTTGCTGTGACCTCTTAGATCTAGACCTGTGATAAAGTGTCGTTTTGATCTTAAGAGTTAGTTTGTTTGCTGTTCATAGCTGATTGAGATTTTACTTTCGTCATATGGTTTGAATTTATATATTTCTAGTGTCGAAACAAGTAAATCTTAAGGTGTCTTTTGATTTTGGACAAGCTTGTTTGCTTTCATTTGAAATTGAATTCAAAATTATACAGCAGCTTTCTTTTTGCATTACACCAACATTAAGAAAGAGAAAAGAAATACTTGCATTGTGCATATACATTATGACAGTCTGCATGTTGATTTAGGGAAAAATGCATTAGTGTGTGCTCTATGATCTGTGTGAAAAGGTGTTATCTTTCTTTTCCCTCAGTAGTTAAGGTTTTCAAAGTTGAAAGATTGAAAAGCTTGCTTATCATCTTAGACTGCATTTAGGAGTGTTATCATACATCTCGTGGTGATCCATAAAGGCAAACTGCTAAACAAGATCAACCTTAAAATAAATTGAATTTACATAACAACGCATTGAAACATAATGCAAACACATAGAGGTCTAAGCTAGAGACGTGTTCCGGCGTCGTTAAACGTGATATCTTAGCGTTGAGTGGTTGGGTGATTCCTCCACGGTGAAGCGATAAGTATCAATACAGACTTGTGCTCCCACGTACCGTCGCGTATATATTGGGAGACCCCTATAGGAATAAAGCCTTTATCCAATAGGAAACCGTGTCGGCCGCCCTACTGATCGCAATGCAGTGAACACAACATTCACGAAGATCGACCACTCGTACCGTAAAACGTATTCTGTGGTTTTGCGAAAAGTTTGGCACACCCTCTGCCTAGAACTCCAGAGCAGTTTCTTTTGGCCTTTTTCAAACTCTATAACTGAGAAAGTCCATCCGAGCATTTGTCACTTCGGGCTCGTTAAAACATCGAAGGAGACTAGAGTCATCTTTAGCTTTTTCTCGACTCTTAAAAAGTGAAAAAGCAAGTTGTGTCTAAGCGTCGTTATAAAATTTATTTTAAACGGAACATAATCACCTCCTATTCCTGCGTTGATCTTAAGTTGAGGACATGGAACGCCCCAACCAAGGAACTCCACATGATGGAAATCCTGGTCCATTCTCCTCTTGGGGAGAAGTTGGTGCGCCCCACATGGCCACATTGTCGCTTCCAGGACTGACAATTGGCCTGCCTATTTGGCTTTTCTCAACTAATGTAGTTCAAACCACCATGGTTCCTGAGCAGTCGAGTCAACAGTTAGACCAGTCTAGAGCTTCCCACCAGCCTTCAAATTCCTATAACTCTTCCTCCAATCCTTCATCTTCGCAAGGTAGAGCCGGCAAAAGCCAAGCTCCCATGGAGAAAAAGGAGAAGAAGAAGAGAGAGAAGAAGAAGAAGGAGCCTAAGGCGACTGGGGGCAAGCAAAAGACATCTGACAGAAATCCACACACAGCACAGACCGGGCCTAAATCGCCATGTGTCATATGTAGACGGGACCACTTCCATAGAGATTGTCCCTGTATTCCCCGGATACTAAGGGACTGGTCCCCTCGGTTGCACAATTCGGGAGCATCAACCTCTGATAGCCAGGTTGAGTGCTTACCGTCAACCAGCGAAAGTGAAGGTTCAAGACAAAGAGGGGGAGCAAGATCCCCCTACAGACTGTGTGAAGGCGATCACGCCATCCACTGTTGTCCCTTCTTAGATGAAGCAAAGAGAGTTTTGGAAGATCGCCCGGTTTCACCGTTGGAACTTCCTCCTGGATACAAAAAACTCGTGCCAAGTCCTTCGTTGGTTGAAAATACAGCTGGCCCGCTCAAGTGGTCAGCTGAAGCGTCAGTCATTGAAAATGAACCTACTGAATCCAGACCAGACGAAAGTCTAAAGGTCGATACGGCAGTTGACCCGGTTCTTCCTTCAGAGGTTTCATCCTCAAATGACACCCTCACTGAAGAGAATAAGGATGACACCATCCAGATTCTTTTCGTCAACACCGACTCTGATGAGCATCAGGGCAATGCGCCCATTCCTTTATCGCAGGAAGGAACATCGTCAGGATTGTATCCGGCCGTGTATTCGGTCCCACCACCAAGCAACCTGGTTGTGTCCTTTGATTGGAACCAACTAGGCAGACCCCGGTTACCAGCCAGTATACCATTCAGAATCATAGTCCAAATTTATAGAATGGTAATGGCTGGAACTATCATTGATGAAGGGGCATCTGTGAGTATCCTTTCCTCTATTGCTTGGAAAGCATTGGGTTCCCCAGAGCTTTTGCCTGAGATAAGAAATCTCTCGGGTTTTGATAAAGGAACCAGTCGACCATTAGGGATCCTCCCCAATGTGCCTGTTACATTGAAAGGGAAGACCGTTCAAATGAACGTGATGGTCGTTCAAGGACCCTTGGATTATAACCTACTCCTTGGACGAGACTATATATATTGCATGGGAGTTGTGGTCTCCTCACTCTTTAGAGTAATGTGTTTTCCACACGAAGGAAGAATGGTCAAGCTCGTAGACCAACTTTCATTTCCGGGATCACGCATCGCAAATAGTCAAATACCAACCCTGAATGGTCTATTCACTCAAGAAATGTCTCCACCCCCAGTCCTCCTTCCCGATGAGTGCGAGTGATTCGGAAAGATGGGACTGGAACCCAGGGGGCATGCATCCTGGCCTGCCTTGGGCAGAGGAAACCTTGGGTATAGAGTAAATTTCCGCGGAAGAATATGACTAGTCCGTACCCCGTCCAAAAAGGAAGAGAGGGTTGTTCTAGAATAAGATTCTTTTGTCAAAGTTATGTGTTTGATGATTTCTAGTCATTCACCTTTGTCTAAATAGGTAGGCAATACCAAAGAAAGAGATTCCTTTGCGGCAGCAAATTGTAACCATCTTTGGGTAAAAAGGCAAGCCTCACCCATTAAAACAAATGTTTTGAAGGATAAGTAGGGGCAGCCTCCAAAGAAAGAGATCCCTTTGTTGCAACAAATTGTAACCATCTTTGAGTAACCTAATGATAGACATCGCCGAAGAAAGAGTTTCATTTGCGGCAGCAAATAAAACCATTTTTTGGATAACCTGAAAGAGGCAAGCCTCACCCATCAAAACAAATGTTTTGAAGGATAAGTAGGGGCAGCCTTGAAATTGTACTTTATACCTGGGGGCATGCGAACCTTTTGGAGTGCAAGCAAAGAGCGGTTATTTATCTGTTTTTTGGATTAGTCGTTTCCGAACTTACATAAAGAAAGGATGTGGGGCAAAGGTCAAATTTGCCAAATGAGGAGCATAGCTTCGTGAGATAAAGCTCCATAAAAAATAGCTATCTCACAGGAGACATTCTTATCTTATGACTGGTATAATCGAGCAGTTTTACCGCGGAATTTATGCTCGTTAAAAAATAGAAAAGCAAGATCCGAGCAGTTTTAGCGTCGTAGTTCATGCTCGTTAAAAAATAAACATAAGCTTTTGAGCAGTGTTTTGGCGCATTCAAGCTCTTTAAAAAAATGAACCCAGTACTGGTAAATAACCATTGTGATCGTAAATTTATTAGCCATAAAAGCCTTGGTCGTGTTTGCACCCACCACCTCCATTTCATTTGGCCAATCGTTCACCTCCATATGATTGTTTACCCATTTTGAGGAACAGCTGCGAAGAGTGATTTCACTTAGCCATCCTTGTGACACTGCCGTGATTGGAAAATTCCAACCTGTACCTGGAATCTGCTGCTATCCCTGTTTATCACTTGTTCCTCAAAAGACGAGTCTTCTTTGAGCTCTTTTCTCCTGACTCGTAAAATATGAAAAGTTTGCCGAGTTTTGGCCTTCCAGCTCGTTAAAGTGACCGGAAGAGCTATCCCTCCTCTAGATTTTAATCTTTTTGGACCTGAGGGATTATTGCACAAAAAGGTCGAGCGCTTGTTTTATTCGGCTCGTTAAAGTTATCGAAAACTCATCCCTTCTGTATTGTTTTATACTTTTTCGAACTTAAGGGATTAGATGACGAAAAAGGAATTTTGGAGTTAACTTTCTGTACCTTTTCAGACTCTCTAAAAATGAAAAGGACCAAGTTTTCCTTGTCGTTAGACTCGTTAAAATAATTAAATAGCGACAAACTTGTCTTTAGACGAGAACGAGTTTCCCTATCGCTAAGCTCGTTAAAACATAGCAATGGGCTTGCCCGAAGGGCAGGTTATAGAACAAGCATATGTTATCCTCCTCAAGCTTGACAAAAATAAAGAGGTACTGGTCAGAAATGACTGGGGAAAAATTGGGAGAACCTCAAAGCTTTAATGGTAGCAAGTCGCTCTTGAACATGACACTTTGTCCTCCATATCACATCGGGTTGGGTTGTTTCATTCACCGGTCTCATCACCATGGTCCTCTCCAAACCATCCACATTTGGGGTAATGCTACCGATCCATCACATCAGTGTCGTTATATGTTCAAGAGATGTGTTCAGAAAGAGTCAACTGTGTCCCATCCACTGCCATACATTATCCTTCATCCACCCATGATCGCCACCCTGAATCATATTTCATAGATTGTTTTCACCTCCACTAAAATCATTAGCTCCGTTCCATGTCACTGATGTGGGATTCATTAAGGCCCTCCTTTGACGGATCGCTTCTTGTCGAATTCAACTCATTATCCAAGAAGTTGATCTAGGAACAACCCCCCCAGTACTTTGAAGCTTGCATGCCTCAATGGCAAGTTTCTCACTTCCGGCGACAGGTATACATCAATGACCTTCGACCAGAAGATTTTGCATGGTGTTCGACGCCAAGTCCTTTATTCACACCACGTGAATTGTACTGCAGTACCTTGAGTGTCATTATCATTATCGGTGATTCCTCTCGCACTTGTTAACAGTTTACATTATTGACCGGTAATCAAGCGATTTCTTTCCATGTTCGACTTCAGCGCAATTCTCACATGGATCGACTTGTACTTAGAGTGAAGATCGAACGAGTTTGAAGACCCCGGATCTAGTTTCATCCATCTGGGCTGCGATATATATATTCAGGATATAAAGACATTTGTTATGTACATCATTGCAGCAGATGATCATCCTACTCAAAGGATGATAATTTCAGCAGAGAATTATCAGTCTACCACCAGACGATCGTCTGTTCTATGTACCAAAATGAATTTATAAAGTTGAGCATGGGAATGCCCGCCTCAGCTAGATCATGAAAGCAGAATGAAAATAATGTATTGTATTTTATTACAGGGCACCTCTCAGCGATTGAATGAACTTCGGATCCTCCTGATAAAGCATTTCACCCGATAAACGACCTCATACTTTAGGGGGCAACTGTTATAGACATTTTTGTGCCTAACAGCATGAAGCATGAAATGTCAATAATCTAAGGGATCCAAAGTCCCTAAACATGTTGTTCCTACCCCTAGAGGAACGAGGTCAGCAAACCACAGCACTGAAAATCAGTTCTCCACCTGAAAACACTAAAAAACAAGCTATTTCTGGATCATGTCAGCTGCTCCACTGAGCATCTACGCTGAATGTCAACTGCTCCACTCTGTACCTGCGCTGAATGTCAAAAGCAATGAAGGCTACCTGCGCTGGGCGAGATTGGCCAAGTGGCACAGTCATTCTGCAAGGTGTCAAATGCCCAGGAAGCTTCCAAAATGACACTTGGATCAGGGAATTCGCCTTGTGATGAGTAAGAGGATCTAGATCTCCAAGTGGAAGCAAGAAACTCCAAGTGGACTCAAGAACTGAAGTATAACTGAAGTGGGAGAGGACACTAGTCAGCTTCATGCCAGCCTCAAGCTAACTCATCCTTTCTCCAAATCTCCTATATATAGAGCTCTCTCATGAGGTCTAACGAGGCTGGAATCTTGTGAATGTAAGGAAGTGCTGTTGGTTTGAGTATAGAACTATTGGGTGATTGCTTTGAAGGAGGTGAAGAGGAGATTTCTTTCTGCTGGGAGGTGTTGCTGGATTGGGCCTATTATGGTTGTAACATTCTCAGAACTTTACTTCTTCCATTAATAAAGCATTTGAGGTTCTTCTATATGCATGTGTCTTTGTGGCGTATTGATGCTTGTATATTTGATTTATTCTAATCCTTGAATCAATTATGGATGTATGCTTCTTGTAGTTTCCCTTTCTTGTGCTTTTGCAGGATCTTTGCGTAGCTGGGCCAGTGAAAGAGCAAGGAGCTGGGAGCAAGCAGCAAGGAGAGAAGATTGGATCAAACATTAGCGGAAGACAACGGTTAGTGGATCTCTTTCTCCCCTCTATGACATCTCATAAAGAAGTAATCTTGAATAGCTTTGCATTCGGTTGTTGCTGAGGTACTATCACCCTTAGAGTGGGATAGGGTCATTCCGTATTGGATACTTTTCCCAACAACAACCGGTATCTTTAGTCAAGTCGCTCATAACCTACTTTTCGACTGACCTCCTGCTAAATTCCGCTATATTCTCAGTGTCCTGGGATTACCCTGTATCCAGTGCTTTCCCTGTATCCACTTGAGACTCTATGTGAGAGTTTGGTCCCTCTCTATTGACGGTCACACTGGGTGTAGGTTTGTCCTTGATTTTTAACAAATGCAGCGAAATTATTTCGAGCCTTTTGTTTCTGAATTCCTAAAAGTTTTCAAAATCTTCAGGACTCATATTTTCCCTTCCCCACTCGAATGCTTGTTTGAATGATTCAGCTGACTGTAAAAGGTCTTCATAAGTATTAGCCTCATGGTTAGAGGACTTGATCTTCACTACAATAGTAATATTATCTGTGATTTGTCTGGATCAAATTTCCTTCTCGGCAGAGTATGGAGCTTGAGGCTCTCTAGGCTTATTGACTCCTTGGTTACATGGTTAAAATTTGCTAACAAAAAGGAACCACATCGAATGGGAAAATATGGCCATAATGACTTTCTGTTGTGTTTTAGGGTCTTGGTCAAGCCTTTTCCCACAGTCTGGTGGGTTATTTCTCTTGCTAATAGTTTATCAGATACATATGAAGGGAGTACATGTGGGTTCGTTGTACTGCCAAAAATCCTGATGTATGTAAACCATTCTTCAACAAAATACTTGCCCACTACGAGAAGGTTTGTAGCGAATTCTTTGGAAAAGCTAGGGGCTTTCTTATTAAAAATTAATTAATGCAATGGAAAAATAACAACATGGCATATTTTATAAAAATGGGGTATATAATGGGATTCCCCAATCTATTTATGGTTGATATGGATAGGGTAAGGATACTGCAAAGTCCATTTCCAACCCATAATTGGAAATTTAGTGCAGAAATAGATGACATCCATGATGTATGCACTGAAATAGAATGGAAGAAGGTTCTCTGCCAAGGAGGATCTCTTCTGAGGATACTCGGAGATGGAAGTGCCTAGGTTATCAGGTAGGATAGTGGCCCAATTCATTATGTGGGAATTAACATAGGCATCAATTAAAGGAATCCATTCTATGGAAAAATTAGCATTATTAGGTAATCCGTATAGCCTACATAACATAGCAGCTGCATAGTTGTAGGGGTTTGCTATGGAGGCTATAGGATACATACCCGTTTTATCAAATTTGAACTTGTTCTCCAGTAACCCTCTAGCCTTGGATCATCTTGAAAGGTTCTTCATTTTTCTTTGCAAAGTTGGCCACGTATGACTTGTCATATATATTCTCAGGGTTAGGTATATGGTACATTGTTATAGACAATTTTGTGCCTTGCAGCATCAGGCATGAATTGTCAATAATCCAAGGGATCCAAAGTCCCTAAACATGATGTTCCTACCCCTAGAGGAACAAGGTCAGCAAACCAACAGCTCTCAGATCAGTTCTCCACCTGAAAACACTCAAAAACAAGCAATCCTGAAATCAAAGCAGGTGCTCCACTAGGCTTCTGCGTTGAAACTCAACTCCTCCATGGTGTACCTGCGTTGCAAAGCAGGTAGAACAAAGGCCACCTGCGCTGAGCGAGATGGGACAAGTGGCACACTGAGTCATTGCTCTGGAATCTTCCAAAAATGACACTTGGATCAGGGATTTCGCCTTGTGATGAGTCAGAGGCTCTGTTTCTCCAAGTGGAAGCAAGGTTCTCCAAGTGGACTCAAGAACTGAAGATCAACTTAAGAGAGAGAGGACACAAGGCAGCTACACATCAGTTGCAAGCTGACTCATCCTTTCTCAATTCATCTATATATTGAGCTCTCTCCTATGAGCTCAGGAGGCTGGAATTTTGTGCAAAGTAATGATATGCTATTGGTTTCACTATAGAACTATTGGGTGATTGCTTGAAGGAGGTGAAGAGGAGAAATTCTTTCTGCTGGGAGGTGTTGCTGGATTGGGGCCTTCAATGGTTGTAACACTCTCAGAACTTTATTTCTTCCATTAATAAAATCTATTGAGGTTCTTCTATATGCACTTGTTTCAATGATGTATTGTGATAATTGTATATTTGATTTATGCTAATCCTTGAATCAGTTATGATTGCATGCTTTTTGTAGTTTCCTTCTTTGTTATTTTGCAGGATCTCATTGTAGCTGGGCCAGCAAAAGAGCAAGGAGCTGGGAGCAAGTAGCAAAGAGAAGAGTTTGGATTCGACATTAAGCGCAAGGCAATGGTTAGTGCATTTCTTCATTCTCTCTTGCTTTCATAAAGAAGTAAACCTTAAGTAGTTTTCTTTACAGTTGTTGCTGAGGTACTATCACCCTTAGAGTGGGATAGGGTCATCCGAATCGGATACTTTTCCCTACAACAAACTGGCGACTCCACTGGGGATCGTATCTGTTTGATTGTTTGTAGTATTTTGCTATTCATTTCCTGAACAAAAGAGTACCAAATCGAAAAGCTTTTGACTATATCAAAAGCGAAGTAGAGGGCAGCTACTCTAGCTCATTTCTGAGCAGGTTCATGATTTGAAGAGCTGATCTACAAGGATCCTTGTAGGCTCTTAGTGATAGCTTTTCATCTTCCTTGTCATCCCTTAGTGTGTACTTGACTGATAGCTTCTGATTTGAGCAAAAACTGTGAATTTTTTAGAAAATTGTGACCCGGAAACTGAGAAAACGCAACTTTCGTTTTCCAAAGCAGGTAGTACACAGGCTACCTGCGCTGAGAGCCAGACTGGCTGTGCAGCACCTGCGTTGGCCCAATTTTTCCTTGTGCATTTGGGGTTTCCTCCCTTTTTCTTGCCTGTTTTCACTATAGATTTTGCAGCCAGTTACCAGTCTTGTACCTGTTCTGAAACCAACCTTACTTGCCATCATTCCGCCTCTGTTATATAATGAAATTGTACTTGTTCTTTTGTATTTCTTACATCATTTACAATTTCCCATAACGAAAGTGAAATAGTCTTGCTTTGGCCTCTTAGATCTGAACCTGTGTTAGGCATTTTGCTGGTCTAAAGGGTTAGCTTATTTTCTGTCCATAGCTGATTAGTCTTTTTACTTTCGTCATTATGGTTTGATTTCATGTATTTCCAGTGATTAAACAAGTAAATCTTAAGGTGTCTTTTGATTTTGGACAAGCTTGTTTGTTTTCGCTTTAAATCGAAATCAAAGTTATATAACAACTTTCTTTTTGTAATACATCAACATTAAGAAAGGGAAAAGAAAATACATGCATTGTGCATTTTGCATTTGACTGTTTGCATGCTGATTTAGGAAATTTTGCATTAGTGTGTGCTCTATGATCTGTGTGAAAAGATTTGCCTTTCTTCTCCTCAGTAGTTAAGATTTTCAAAGTTGAAAGATTGAAAAGTTTGCTTCTCATCTTAGACTGCATTCAGGAATTTGTTACATACATCTCGTGGTGATCCTTAAAGGCAAACTGCTAAGCAAGATCAACATTAAAATAAATCCAATTTACTTAACAACGCTTTGAAACATAACGCAAACACATAGAGGTCTAGGTAGAGACGTGTTCCGGCGTCGTTAAACATAGTGACCGTCGATCTCTATGAAGGTGGGTGATTCCTCCTGAGAGTCGGTGGCACTAATACGGACTTGTGCTCCCACGTACCGTCGCGTATATATTGGGAGACCCCTATAGGAACAAAGCCTTTATCCATAGGAAGCCGTGTCGGCCGCCCTACTGATCGCGATGCAGTGAACACAGCATTCACGAAGATCGACCACCGGTACCGTAAAACGTATTCTGTGGTTTCGCGAAAAGTTTGGCACACCCTCTGCCTAGAACTCCAGAGTAGTTTCTTTTGGCCTTTTTCAAACTCTATAACTGAAAAAGTCCATCCGAGCATTTGTCACTTCGGGCTCGTTAAAACATCGAAGGAGACTAGAGTCATCTTTAGCTTTTTCTCGACTCTTAAAACATGAAAAAGCAAAGTTGTGTCTAAAGCGTCCTTAATAAAATTTATTTTAATCGGAACATAATCACCTGCTATTCCCACGTTGATCTTTCAGTTGAAAAGTATGGAGCCCACCAACCAAGGAAGTCACCTTGGTGGAAGTCCCAATCCCTTCTCCTCTTGGGGAGATGTTGGTGCGCCTCATATGGCCACATTGTCACTTCCAGGATTGACAATTGGCCTACCTGTATGGCTCTTTTCAACTAATGTAGTTCAGATCACCACTAATCCTGAGCAGTCGAATCAACAGTCAGACCAGTCTAGAGCTACCCACCAGCCTTCCACTTCTTACAATTCTTCCTCTGATCCTTCATCTTCGCAAGGTAGAGCCGGCAAAAGTCAGCCTCCCATGGAGAATAAGGAAAAGAAGAAGAGAGAAAAGAAGCAGAAGGGGCCTATGGCGAAGGCGACTGGGGGCAAGCAAAAGACATCTGACAAAAATCCACACACTACACCGACCGGGCCTAAATCGCCATGTGTCATTTGCAAAGGGACCCACTTCCACCGTGACTGTCCTTGTATTCCCCGGATACTAAGGGACTGGTCCCCCAGGTTGCACAATCCGGTAGCATCAACCTCTGATAGACATGTTGATTGCATTCCGTCAACTAGCGAGAGTGAAGGACAAAGAGGGAGACCAAGATCACCCTGCAGACTATGTGAAGGCGATCACGCCATCCACCGTTGTCCATTCTTAGATGAGGCGAAGAGAGTTTTGGAAGATCGTCCGGTTTCACCGTTACGACTTCCTCCTGGATACCAAAAACTCGTGCCAAGTCCCTCGATAGTTGAAAATCCAGCTGGCCCGATCAAGTGGTCAGCTGAAGTGTCGGTCATTGAGCATGAACCTACTGAATCCAGACCAGACGAAAGTCTAAAGGTCGAAACGGCAGTTGACCCGGTTCTTCCTTCAGAGGTTTCATCCTCAAATGACACCGTCGTTGAAGATTCATCTTCAAATGACACCCTCACTGAAGAGAACAAGGATGACACCATCCAGATTCTTTTCATCAACACAGACTCTGATGAGCATCAGGGCAATGCGCCCATTCCTTTATCGCAGGAAGGAACATCGTCAGGGTCGTATCCGGCCGTGTATTCGGTCCCACCACCAAGCAACTTGGTTGTGTCCTTTGATTGGAACCAACTAGGCAGACCCCGGTTACCAGCCAATATACCATTCAGAATCATTGTCCAAATCTATAGAATGGTGATGGCTGGAACTATCATTGATGAAGGGGCATCTGTGAGTATCCTTTCCTCTATTGCTTGGAAAGCAATGGGTTCCCCGGCGCTTTTACCTGAGATGAGAAATCTATCAGGTTTTGATAAAGGAACCAGTCGCCCGTTAGGGATTCTCCCCAATGTTCCCGTTACATTGAAGGGGAAGACAGTTCATATGAACGTCATGGTCATCAAGGGACCCTTGGTGTATAACTTACTCCTTGGACGAGACTATATATATTGCATGGAGGCGATAGTGTCCTCACTCTTCAGAGTTATGTGTTTTCCGCACGAAGGAAGAATGGTCAAGCTCATAGACCAACTTTCATTTCCAGGATCACGCATCGCAAATAGTCAAATACCATCCCTTAACGGTTTATTCACTCAAGGAATGCCTCCACCCCCAGTTCTACTTCCCGATGAATGCGAGTGATTCGGAAGAAAGAACTAGGACCCAGGGGGCATGCACCCTGGCCTACCTTGGGCAGAGAAAACCTTGGGTATAAAGTTAATTTCCGCAGAAGAATATGACTAGTCCGTACCCCGTCCGGCATGGAAGAGAGGGTTGTTCTAGGATAAAGTTCTTTTGTCAAAGTTATGTGAGTGAGATAATCAGCTTCTCGCTCCCCTTGTCTAGGTAAGTAGGATGCCGAGGGAGGAGATCCATTTGTGGCGGCAAGTAGCCACCATATTTGAAGGCAAGCCTCACCCATTAAAACATATGTTTTGAAGGATAAGTAGGGGCAGCCTCCAAAGAAAGAGATGAAATTGCTGCAACAAGTGGTCACCGTCTTTAGTAACCTAGTGATAGACATCGCCGAAAAAAAAGGGGTTTAGTTTGCGGCAGCGAACAGAACTATTTTTCGGATAATAAGTAAGAGGCAGGCCTCCCTCCGTAACACCAATGTTTTATCTGTTCCGATCTTGCAAAAACCTAAAAGTGAACTGATGGGAAGACAAGTACCGTCGGCACCGAAAAATAACGAGAAGACAAGTATCGTTAAAAATATAGCAAGACGACAAGTAGAAAAACAGAGGTGGGACAGAGGAGGGGTAGCCTTGAAATTATACTTTATACCTGGGGGCATGCGAACCTTTTGGAGTGCAAGCACGGGACGACTATTTATTTTTTAAATTTTTAGGTCCTCCCTTTAAACCTGTAGGTCTAACCCGTTAAACTCGTAGGATTAGCCGTTTCCAGCTTGCATAAAGAAAGGATGTGGGGCAAAAGTTAAAACTTGCCAAATTGGAGTAACTAGTGAGGTATAGCTCCTTAAATATGACTACCTCACCTGAGGCGTTCCTTGTATTAAGACTGGTATAATCGAGCAGTTTTTGCACACAGTTCATGCTCGTTAAAAAATAAACGCAAGATTCGAGCAGTTTTAGCACACAGTTCATGCTCGTTAAAAAATAAACGCAAGATCCGAGCAGTTTTAGCACATAGTTCATGCTTGTTAAAAAATAAACATAAGTTGTGAGCAATCTTCCCCCAGAGTTCAAGCTCACCCAGAAAAAATGAACCGGTAAATAACCTTGGTAAATGTAACCTTTGACAGCCATATTAAAGCCCTTGGTCGTGTTCTTGCAGTCTCACCTCCATCCGTTCATTTGGCCAATCGTTCATCTCCATATGTTTGTTTACCCATTTTGAGGAACAGCTGCGAAGAGTGATTTCACTTAGCCATCCTTGTGACACTGCCGTGATTGGAATATTCCAACCTGTACCTGGAATCTGCTGCTATCCCTGTTTATCACTCGTTCCTCAAAAGACGAGTCTTCTTTGAGCTCTTTTCTTCTGACTCGTAAAATATGAAAAGTTTGCCGAGTTTTGGCCTTCCAACTCGTTAAATGACCGGAAGAGCTATCCCTCCTCTAGATTTTAATCTTTTTGGACCTGAGGGATTATTGCACAAAAAGATCGAGCGCTTGTTTTGTTCGGCTCGTTAAAGCAATCGAAAATTCATCCCTTCTGTATTGTTTTATACTTTTTCGGACTTAAGGGATTAGATGACGAAAAAGGAATTCTGGAGTTGACTTTATGTACCTTTTCAGACTCTCTAAAAATGAAAAGGACCGAGTTATCCTTGTCGTTAGACTCGTTAACTTCATTAAAATAGCGACAAACTTGTCTTTAGACGAGAACGAGTTTCCCTATCGCTAGGCTCGTTAAAACATAGCGATGGGCTTGCCCGAAGGGCAGGTTATAGAACAAGCATATGTTATCCTCCTCAAGCTTGACAAAAATAAAGAGGTACTGGTCAGCAATGACTGGGGAAAAAATTGGGAGAACCTCACAGCTTTAATGGTAGCAAGTCGCTCTTGAACATGACACTTTGTCCTCCGTATCACATCGGGTTGGGTTGTTTCATTCACCGGTCTCATCACCATGGTCCTCGCCACACCATCCACATTTGGGGTAATGCTACCGATCCATCACATCAGTGTCGTTATATGTTCAAGAGATGTTGTTCTGCAAAGATTCAACCGTGTCCCATCCACTGCGATACATTGTCCTTCATCCATTTCATGACCGCCACCCTAAATCATACATCACAGTTTGTTCTCACCTCATCACAATCACTAGCTCCGTTCCGTGTCACTGATGTGGGATTCATTAAGGCCCTCCTTTGACGGATCGCTCCTTGTCGACATCAGCTCATTATCCAAGGAGTTGATCTAGGAACAACCCCTTCAGTACTTTGAAACTTGCATGCCTCAATGGCAAGTTTCTCACTTCCGGCGACAGGTATACATCAATGACCTTCGACCAGAAGATTTTGCATGGTGGTCGACGCCAAGTCCTTTATTCCCACCATGTGAATTGTACTGTCGTACCTTGAGGGTCATCATCCTTATCGGTGATTCCTCTCGCGCTTGTTAACGGTTTACATCATTGACCGGTAATCAAGCGATGTCTTTCCATGTTCGACTTCAAGAAATTCTCACATGGATCGACTTGTACATCGAGTGAAGATCGGAAGAGATTGAAGACCCCGGATCTAGTTTCATCCATCCGGGCTGCGATATGTATTCAGGATATAAAGACATTTGATGTGTACATCATTGCAGCAGATGATCATCCTTCTCAAAGGATGATAATTTCAGCAGAGAATTGTCAGTCTACCATCAGACGATCGTCTGTTCTATGTACCAAAATGAATTTATAAAGCTGAGCATGGGAATGCCCGCCTCAGCTAGATCATGAAAAAGTATGAAAAATAATGTATTGTATTGTATCTTATTACAGGACACTTCTCGACAGATTGAATGAACTTCGGATCCTCCTAATAAATCATTTCACCCGATAAACGACCTCATACTTTAGGGGGCATCTGTTATAGACAATTTTGTTCCTTGCAGCATCAGGCATGAATTGTCAATAATCCAAGGGATCCAAAGTCCCTAAACATGATGTTCCTACCCCTAGAGGAACAAGGTCAGCAAACCAACAGCTCTCAGATCAGTTCTCCACCTGAAAACACTCAAAAACAAGCAATCCTGAAATCAAAGCAGGTGCTCCACTAGGCTTCTGCGCTGAAACTCAACTCCTCCATGGTGTACCTGCATTGCAAAGCAGGTAGAACAAAGTCCACCTGCGCTGAGCGAGATGGGACAAGTGGCACACTGAGTCATTGCTCTGGAATCTTCCAAAAATGACACTTGGATCAGGGATTTCGCCTTGTGATGAGTCAGAGGCTCTGTTTCTCCAAGTGGAAGCAAGGTTCTCCAAGTGGACTCAAGAACTGAAGATCAACTGAAGAGAGAGAGGACACAAGGCAGCTACACATCAGTTGCAAGCTGACTCATCCTTTCTCAATTCATCTATATATTGAGCTCTCTCCTATGAGCTCAGGAGGCTGGAATTTTGTGCAAAGTAATGATATGTTGTTGGTTTCACTATAGAACTATTGGGTGATTGCTTGAAGGAGGTGAAGAGGAGAAATTCTTTCTGCTGGGAGGTGTTGCTGGATTGGGGCCTTCAATGGTTGTAACACTCTCAGAACTTTATTTCTTCCATTAATAAAAGCTATTGAGGTTCTTCTATATGCACTCGTTTCAATGATGTATTGTGATAATTGTATATTTGATTTATGCTAATCCTTGAATCAGTTATGATTGCATGCTTTTTGTAGTTTCCTTCTTTGTTATTTTGCAGGATCTCATTGTAGCTGGGCCAGCAAAAGAGCAAGGAGTTGGGAGCAAGCAGCAAAGAGAAGAGTTTGGATTCGACATTAAGCACAAGGCAACAGTTAGTGCATTTCTTCATTCTCTCTTGCTTTCATAAAGAAGTAAACCTTAAGTAGTTTTCTTTACAGTTGTTGCTGAGGTACTATCACCCTTAGAGTGGGATAGGGTCATCCGAATCGGATACTTTTCCCTACAACATACATTTGCTTCAGGTATTCAACTATGAATGACCCCATGAGCTCCATTCTCGAGTTCTTGAATTGCATGTCTTCAATGCTGAGATTTTCCACCACCTGTTGAGATTGCAACAAGATGATGGAGCTTAGTGAAAAGAGTCACCTTCACTAAGTGGGCCCGTAGGCAAATGATGGCGCAAGTTCTATTTTTGATCCCAGCAGGGATGATCACAGTGTGGGTGACCACAGTATGAGTGATCACAGTGTGGATGATCACATTGTGGGTGACCACAGTATGAGTGATCACAGTGTGGGTGACCACAGTGTGAGTGATCACAGTATGAGTGATCAAAGTCTATTTTTAGACTAGTTGTCAAACATAGAAAAGTCAAATATTATTGTCTCATAATAATATTTGGACTATAAACTTGATCTTATTCTCTTGGAGCACTTCAGGATGAGCTACAGATGTGGTACATGCAGATCACAGAGGGAAATACATGGTTACCTATGGGATGAATAATATTTTCATGCAAGAATTTAGTTAGAACTCAAGTGAGTTGAGTTTAGTGGACTGGAGGTGCAGTTGATGGAGTTGTGTTCAGTTTAGCTTTGTTAAACTGGTTGTATTTAGTCTAACTAGCAAATAGACTAGAGATGAGTTGGGTGAATTAGTTATTAATTAATTCACAAGTTATTAAATCATAATGCAACTATAGAATACATCAGTTAACTCAGTTGCATGTCAGTGCATGTTCAGTTCAGCAGGGACAGGTGTTAGAGGATCAGATTGCTATCAGTTGTGACTATAGTTGTGCATGATGATTTGCACAATCAGAGGGATTGAGTATGCCAATGAATTGGCCAATATCAAGAATTGTAGCCTATGCTCACATCCAACACAGTGTGAGTGATTCTTTGCAGGTGAAATACGAGTATGGTAAACCATTCTCATCAGTTCTTGAGCAGGTATTGAGCTGGAGAGGCAGCAAGCAGTGGAATAGATTTGGAGATCAAATCTGAGCTGTATTGTGTGTAACAGGTGGAGCTGGTACTGGATTTCTTGTGATAAGCATTGTACTTTGTAATGTTACATGGTCTCAATCATTAATATACAGATAGTGTGGGGTTTTTAGCGAGATGCTTTCCCCGGGTTACATACTGTGTTAATGTGTGAATGCTCTTGATGTTTTATTGTTATTGATGCTGCTATATTGATGATCAATGTAGAGGAGCTTATGTATTGTGTATGTATTCCACAATAGTACATGATCAAGATAATCTCCATTGAATATGTGTTAAATTATTCAAAATTTCTACATGGTATCAAAGCAAGCTAGATAATTGTAGAAAACTTTTCTACATAGTATCAGAGCTGTTGATCATCAGATCTACTATTCAGGAAGTGTTTACATTCTATTTCTTTAGGCAGAGTCTGTAATCGGGCCAGGTAGCCTCTGGATTCATCCTTCGTTTGGAAGGTGAGATATCCGGTGAATGCCCATACAGTCAATCTCTGTACGAGAAATATCGTGTTCTCACGAATCTTAGATCCGAGGCGGTTGAGTTGGTTGCTGGTGGAATTCGAATTTGCAGCAGTGTTTTCTTGGTGACAAAGCAGCAATGTCTTTCAACGGATTGCGATTGGAGTATGCTCTTGAGGGCAGCTCAAACTATATTGCATGGAAGGATAAGATGGAGGCAGTATTGGATGATAACGGGCTGAAGGAGTTCATAGATACGGATATCCCAAAGCCTATTGATGCTGCTGAGGTGGAAGTTTGGCAAAAGGAGACCGCAAAATGTCGAAGGATTCTGTTGGAGGGCGTGAAGGATCACATAGTGTCCAGCCTCCATGGAATGGCTACTCCATATTTGATGTGGAAATCATTAACAGAATTATTCCAAAGCAAGAGCGATCAGAGGAAGCTGGCGCTCAAAGATAAACTCAGAAACATCAAATGCGAGAAGGGTGACAGTATTCCCAAGTATCTCACGAATTTCACTCAGTGTCAAGATGAGTTGGGAAGTGTGGGGGTTACTGTTGATGATGAGGACTTGGTGAGCTTGGCTCTCCTTGGTCTTCTGAAGAGTTGGCATTCCTATCAGGACTTTGTCAATGGTCGGGAGAAATTGCCAGGATGGGAAAGACTATGGTCAGATCTTGTGCAGGAGGATATCAGGCGGAGTACCAGGGACGGATCTTCATCAAAGGGAGCTGATGAAGAGAATTGTGCTTTGGCTACCAAAGCAAAGAAAGGGAAGAGCAAGAAAGCTTCTTATTCTGGTGCGAAAGGCAAGAAGTAGGATATGTCCAAGGTGAAGTGTTTTCACTGTCACCAGCACGGACACTATGCCACTAATTGTTCGCAGAAGAAGAAGAACAACCAGGCTTCTGGATCTTCAGCAGGAGAGGCTCTAGCCTCACATTTTGAGCTTGATTTTTCATTGATCGCATGCTTGGTTTCAAGTGTGATGGGATCAGTGTGGTTCTTGGACAGTGGTGCGTCTTTTCACATGACGGGAGATAGAGATTTGTTCTATGATCTGGAGGACAAAGATCTTGGAGTGCACAACGAGATGGGCGATGATGGTAGATACACTGCGACCAGTATCGGTACCATTTCCTTTGAGAGGGAGTCTGGTAAACCCTTCGTATTGAAGGAAGTCATGCATGTTCCAGGATTGAAGAAGAATCTTATCTCAGTGGTGATGTTAGAAGACAAGGGGTATGATGTTGTTTTCAGCGAGGGAAAGGCTTTCCTGTGCAGCAAGACAACTGGTGAGACCCAGAAGATAGGGGTTCGAGTGAGGAACCTCTATCAGTTGCATGTAGATGGATGCGTGGCAATGGCAGGCAAGGCAGAAGGATTGGTGAGCCGGGATGATGGCGAGTTGTGGCGCAGGAGATTGGGTCACCTTCACCATGGAGCCTTGAAGATACTGCAGCAGATCACTACAGGGCTTCCTAAAGGCACACTTGCGCAGTCAGATCAGTGCAAGGGGTGTACTTTGGGGAAGTTTGTGAAAGCCACCTTTCACGAGAAGGATAGTCACGCCATGACGATCCTTGAGAGAATTCACACAGACGTGTGTGGACCTTTCTCAGTTGCTTCAACAGAAAAACACAGGTATTATGTGATTTTTGTTGATGATTTCTCTCGTAAGTGCTGGATCTTCTTCATGCAGAAGAAGAGCGAGACATATTCAAAGTTCTGTGAATTCAAAGCACTGGTTGAGAAGGAGTCGGGGAAGAAGGTGAAGGCTCTTAGGAGTGATAATGGTGGTGAATACATCTTAGACGAGTTCAAGGATTTCTGCAAGGCAGAAGGGATTCGAAGAGAGCTCATAGCTCCCCATAACCCACAGCAGAACAGGGTAGCTGAGCAGAAGAACAAAACGATTGTGGGTGCTGCATGGGCAATGTTGCATGATCAGGGCCTACCCCTTCACTTGTGGGTGGAAGCATGCAATACAACAGTTTATGTGCAGAACCGTTGTCCTCATAGGATACTTGGCATGAGTACACCCGAGGAGGCTTATTCTGGTAAGAAGCCTGATCTTTCTCATTTGAGGATTTTTGGTGCTAACGTTTACATGCATGTGACGAAGGATGCCAGGAAGAAGTTGGAGCCGACCGCAGAGGTTGGGATATTTGTGGGGTACACTGGTATTCCCCACAACTATCGTGTGTATTTTCCAGACAGTGGTAAAACTGTCGTGCGACAGGATATAAAATTTTAGGAGGAGAAAGCCATGAAGTGTTCGCTTGAGAGGGAGCTACACTTGCATGCAAATGAGGAGCTATTAGTTCCTAAGGATGAGCTTCAGGACATGGATCAGCCACAAGACGAGGTTCATGGAGTGGAAGAGACCACTCATGCAGCGCCAACCATCATAGGGCGAAAGCGCTTGACAGAAGCTGAGCGACTGGCTCAAGATGCGGAGAAAGTTGTAGGACCACCTACAGCCCAACGCAGGCAGAGACAGTCACCTGATCGGTACTAGATACATGGCTCTTATGAGCAAGTGTGTTGTGACTAAGCCATCCTCTTTCGAGGAAGCTGTGGAGGATCCCGCATGGGTAGACGCCATGGTGGAAGAGTATGATTCTATTGTCAGAAACAGTGCATGGGAGATTGTTCCTAGATCGGAAGGGAAATCAGTGGTGGGTTCGAGATGGATCTACAAAGTTGAGCAGGTAGCTGACACGAGTGTGGAGAAGTACAAGGCAAGATTTGTTGCCCGAGGCTTTTCACAGATAGAGGGGATCGATTATGAGGAGACCTTTGCACCTGTCACAAGGTATTCTTCCATACGGACAATTCTTGCTCTCTCAGCGCAGATGGGATGGCACATTCATCAGATGGATGTGAAGATTGCATTCCTCAACGGAGTCATTGAGGAGGAGGTGTACATTGAGCAACCCGAAGGCTTTGAGGTCTTCAGCAGCGATTCACATGTGTGCAGGCTCAAGAGAGCGCTGTATGGGTTGAAGAAAGAACCACGGGCTTGGTACACACGGATAGACAGCTATTTCACAGGACTTGGACTCTCCAAGAGCGAGGCAGATCCTAACCTATACCAGATTGTGGTGGAGGGTAAGTTGCTTATCATTGTACTGTATGTTGATGATTTGATTCTAACAGGTGATGAGCTGTTGATACTATCATGCAAGAAGGATCTTGCTACAGAGTTTGAGATGAAGGATTTGGGCCTCCTTCACTATTTCCTAGGATTGGAAATATGGCAGCGTAGAGGTGGACTATTTGTTTCTCAGGGCAAGTATGCTCGGGAGATACTGGAGAAGTTCAACATGCATGGCTGCAAGCCTGTTGATACTCCTCTTCCTGGAGGTTGGAGGAAGGAGGATGCCACTTCGTGAGAAGAAGTGGATGCCACTATTTATCGACAGTTGGTGGGGTCGCTGATGTATTTGGTCAATACACGACCTGATATATGCTATGCAGTTAACTAGCTTTCACAAGCTATGGTTAAGCCTACCAAGCTCTTCTGGAAGGCGGGCAAGCATGTATTGTGCTACTTGAGAGGCACATTGGGATATGGTTTATGGTACAGACAGGAGGATGAGGTGAAGCTATGTGGCTTCACGGATGCAGATTGGGCAGGGAGCCCAACGGACAGAAAGAGCACATCAGGAGGGGTCTTCAGTATTGGATTGACAACAGTTTCTTGGTACAGCAGGAAGTAGAGATCCGTGGCACTCAGTTCATTGGAGGCCGAGTATATGGCAGCAAGTTTGGCTGCATGCGAGGCTATATGGATGAGGAAGATCCTGGTTGGTTTGTTCGGTTCTCATTTGGATCCTACTGTGATTTACTGTGATAACCATAGTTGCATTAAACCCTCGGCTAATCCTGTATTTCATGATAGATCTAAGCATATTGACATCAGGTACCATCATATCAGAGATTGTGTGCACCAGAGGATCATGTTGCTTTCATACATTCCAACGGAGGATCACGATGCTGATATTCTGACGAAGGCTCTCACCAGGAGAAAATTCGAGTACCACCGAGGCAGGATAGGGGTTGCTGACAATCCATATCTTGTCGAGAGGGAGTGTTGAGATTGCAACAAGATGATGGAGCTTAGTGAAAAGAGTCGCCTTCACTAAGTGGGCCCGCAGGCAAATTATGGCACAAGTTCTATTTTTGATCCCAACAGGGATGATCACAGTGTGGGTGACCACAGTATGAGTGATCACAGTGTGTATGATCACAGTGTGGGTGACCACAGTATGAGTGATCACAGTGTGGGTGACCACAGTGTGACTGATCACAGTATGAGTGATCAAAGTCTATTTTTAGACTGGCTGTCAAAAATAGAAAAGTCAAATATTATTGTCTCATAATAATATTTGGACTATAAACTTGATCTTATTCTCTTGGAGCACTTCAAGATGAGCTACGGATGTGGTACATGCAGATCCCAGAGGGAAATACATGGTTACCTATGGGATGACTAATATTTGCATGCAAGACTTCAGTTAGAACTCAAGTGAGTTCAGTTTAGTGGACTGGAGGTGCAGTTGATGGAGTTGTGTTCAGTTTAGCTTTGTTAAACTGGTTGTATTTAGTCTAACTGGAAAATAGACTAGAGATGAGTTGGGTGAATTAGTTATTAATTAATTCACAAGTTATTAAATCATAATGCAACTATAGAATACATCAGTTAACTCAGTTGCATGTCAGTGCATGTTCAGTTCAGCAGGGACATGTGTTAGAGGATCAGATTGCTATCAGTTGTGACTATAGTTGTGCATGATGATTTGCACAATCAGAGGGATTGAGTATGCCAATGAATTGGCCAATATCAAAAATTGTAGCCTGTGCTCACGTCCAACACAATGTGAGTGATTCTTTGCAGGTGAAATACGAGTATGGTAAACCATTCTCATTATTTCTTGAGCAAGTATTGAGCTAGAGAGGCAGGCAAGCAGTGGAATAGATTTGGAGATCAAATCTGAGTTGTATTGTGTGTAACAGGTGGAGATGGTACTGGATTGCTTGTGATAAGCATTGTACTTTGTAATGTTACATGGTCTCAATCATTAATATACAGATAGTGTGGGGTTTTTAGCGAGATGCTTTCCCCGGGTCACATATTGTGTTAATGTGTGAATGCTCTTGATGTTTTATTGTTATTGATGCTGCTATATTGATGATCAACGTAGAGGAGCTTATGTATTGTGTATGTATTCCACAATAGTACATGATCAGGATAATCTCCATTGAATATGTGTTAAATTATTCAAAATTTCTACACCACCCACCTAATCATATCGGTATATGGGAGTATTTTTGCTCTCACTCCTATTCTTTGAAGGAACGAACAAGCAACATCTTTGAATTGGACTACCAACAGTTTTATTGAGTCAGTCATTGCCTTTATGATAGTAATTTTGGGATGCTCATCCTCAAGCCCATTGTCTATGACTTCCCATGTTGTCGCTCCCCCATTTGTGTTGCAAAATGTATCATAGAACATAGGCGACATTTCTGATAGCTCAGACTTTGTAGTGCTCTGCTTTTTTTGCTTTTGCATCACCTTTCAGAATGACATGTCTTTTGAAGCTTTCTTGAAACATAAGAGATAGATTAGTGCAGATGATATAGGGAAATTAAGGTTGAAAGCTCTCTGTAATCACTTTGAATCGTGGGAGGATTTCGAATGAGATATTCAACATTAACTAGCCATAAATTGAAACATCATTACCTCTCCTTGGGCTGCTAAACATTAATTACCCTGTGAAACCATTCATTATTAATTAAAACAAAGTAACTTCCCACACTTCATTTTTTATTCGTGCATCTCAACTTTTAAACGTTGCAATATAGCGTTGCCTAGAGATAATGTGAAATGAGATTGCGAAAATCAAAATATTGTATTTCGTAAATCGTTAAAGGATGACACAATGGCTTGCATTATTTATTTGCGAATCTGCGAAGTGCGATCGCATGTTCTTAAGGCGTTCTGATCAGAATATCGCAGCGGGGGGTTTCATCGCATATCAAAATTCAGGATTTAGTTAAATATGTTTATAATTTTGACATGAGAAAATGCAAAATGTGATTTGCGATAAAAGATCCTAAGCTTGGGTTGTTTTCTAAAAGTTTTCAAGGCAATTTCTTAGAGTTAGGATTTGTTTTTCAAAGACTAAAATTTTTATAAAAGGGTCCCCATTTATATGTCAAATATAAACTATTATTCGTATAAATGGGTGGGTTGTTACATAGTGCAACAGAAGGGTTGCCATCATGAATCTTGTGTTCTCTTAAATATTTCCATAGGATAATTTTTGGACATTATGGGAAGTCTCATCCTTCATTACCACTGTTTCAAGAATGTTGTAATTTTTGGAAAGGTTTTGTTCAATATCTTGAAAGTATTGATGCTGATGTAGAATGTATGGATGATGAGGAGATGTTAGAGGAACTTTATGAATTTTCTTCTCAAGATAGTCATGATGATCAAGAAGTTTTCCAACAACCATATGTCTCTTCTTTAATTGAACATGAAATGGATCAGCAATTTGATAGTCAAGTCATAGTACATGAAATCCATGAGGATTTGCAGCCCTGTCAATCTATGTGTAGTTAAAGGTATGAGCTAATGAGCTAACCCATTTAGATTTTTTTCAGCCAATTCCTTTTCTGAGATTTTATGTCAAGAAGAAACTCCTCAAGATCAGGCTGTTGAAAATAAATGCATGAAAAATCTGAATAGTGAGGTAACATGTGATGAAAGTTGTCTACCTAGACAAGAACTTTTTTCCATTGAAGATCATAATGATGTTGTCCCAGTTAAAGTGCATGAAAGTTCAATTTTAGGTAAACCTGAGTTACATGAAGAGCTGAATATACAGGTTTTACCTATTCTATTTGAGGATCATCAAAATGACATGGATGACATGCATAAAGTTATTTGTATATGAGATGTTAGTGTTCAGAATCAGGATGAAATTCCTTAAGAAAAACTACCAAAGGTTATATTTGATTTTTTTTATAAGAAAAAGATTAGTTTTGATACACACAATATGGATGTCATGTTTCAAGATATTCAAGGATGCATGGATGGTTTTGTTGATTTATATTCAAGGGAAGACAAATATATTATTGTCATTTTATTTGATGACGTTTTTGGAATTGAATACATAGGACAAAAGGGTGAAGGTGTCGACACGCAGAGGCCGGAGACGAAAAATCGCGTAGAGCTCTGAGTCACGTAGTCTGTGACACTAATGGCGGCCCGCAGAGGAGGGAGCTCCACTCCCTCCTACAAAAGCACTGTGGCTAGCAAAGACAAGACCCATCTGAGTAATGTCAGAGGTACAAGGGAAGAAGAAAATAGAAGTAAGGATAAGGAGACAAATGGGGCAGAGACAAAGGATGAGGGCAACACTAAGGACAAGGAGGAAGAAGACAAAAACCAAGGAAGAAAAAAATAGGACATTAAGCAAAAGGGAGCGTGTAGGCCCAGAGTGAACACCACTCCTAGAGTAGTTTTAAATAATCTGGCCCTGCAGGAACACAAGGAACATATGGAAACGTACGACATCATATGCAAATTCATGGGAGTATGGCCCACTGAGAAAGCTTGGAAAGCCTGGATCAAATATCAATGGAAACCTAAGGGTAGCATCGATCTTCACCTTGGGTCAAAGGGTTTCTTCACAGTGGTGTTTACAAACATTGAAGACAAGGACAGAATATTCGAAGGAGGGCCCTACTTTTTTGCAGCAGCAGGCCTCTATATGCAGCCTTGGGTGATGAACTTTGTTCCAAAAAGGGAGACCTTCACCTTAGTTCTGGTTTGGGTAAGGCTTTTTTTGCTTCCCCTGGATTATTGGCAAAATGAATCACTTGTGGCTATAGGAAACAAACTAGGATGTTTTATCAAAGCTGCTGAAGCCACCAGAAGGGGTAAATACACTTCCTATGCAAGGATTTGTGTGGAGATGGACCTTTCAGGAGCTCTTTCGGATGAAGTTATCGAAGTCTTTGATGAGGAATGGGTGCAAATGGTGGACTATGAGCATATTCTTTTTAGATGCCGTAAATGCCACAAACATGGACACTTGATCAGAGACTGCCCTCTCAGTAAAGAAGAAGAAAAAATCAAACTAAAAGCAAAGAAGGACACTGAAAACTTTTAGAAAGTTTCAAGTAACCAAAACAACAACATAAAGAGGGACAAAAGGCCAATCAAAATAAATTCGAAGCGCTGGTTGAGTTGGAAGACTTTCCATACGAAAACCAGTCTATGGAGAAAGAAGAAAACTACACTCCAGCACAAAATATCAATGAAGAGGAAGAAACCATGATGAGTGAAGTAGAGCTAGAAACAGACCAAGAAATGACCCAGAGCAAAACAGATCTGGAGGATCATGAACTACAGGAAATACTAGATAAGGAAAACCTAGATCTAGAAGGATTTCTACAACAAGGAACCAGGGCGGGGATAGATTCATTACCTCCAGATGAATGCAATAGAATACAACAGCTATTTCTGTGGAAAACTTAGGAAAAAGGGGCAGTTAGAGGAAGAAACAATGATGGGCAGGAATACAGAGGTGTGAAAATGGTGAAAGCTAATCCAGGTTTAGCAACCAAAAGTACAGGTAAGAAACGAGGAAGAAAGAAGCAAAAGGAGCTTTTAATGGAGTGTGGGAAGCTGATGATAGATTCAGGTAAGATGAAAGACCTGACTAGTTACTCCTTCACAAATCTTTAATTATGAAGTTTACATCTTGGAATATAAGAGATTTGGGTAGTAAAAGAAAGCAAAGAATGCTAAGTTTTAGAATGAAACAAGATATGTCGGATATAATCTTCATTCAGGAAACGAAGAGTTCCATTTAGAAAATAAAAGCAATCCACAGCAAATGGCTTCAAAGTTTTGAGTTTTTAGAAGTTAAAGCAGATAACACAGCGAGGGGCATTCTCACTCTATGGAACCCTCAAAAAGTTAGAGTTTTAGATGCAGAGGCATCCAGAAACTACTTGTCAATAGTCATTCAACCAGAAGGGGTGGCTGAAACCTTCCTAGTCACTAATGTTTATGGTCCCCAAAGAGTAGAGGATAAACTCAGATTGATAGATTCCCTCACTGATCTCAGGATCAGACAAAATGGCATCCCCTGGATCCTGGGAGGAGATTTTAATATGATAAAATCTCTTTCGGAAAAGAAAGGAGGAACCAGAGTGCTAAACAAAGATTCATCAGCATTTCAAGCGTTCATGGAGAACTTGAAATTGGTTGACTTAGACTCAGAGAATGGCCTATTTACTTGGAACAAGAAGAGAGGAGGGGAAGCCCAAGTGGCCTCCAAGTTAGACAGGTTCTTGGTATCAAAAAAGCTCATGCTTATAAATAATGAAATTATAGCAAGCATTCTTCCCTTTGGTGGCTCAGATCACTGGCCGATACAATTGGAAATTAAGGGTTTGGACTCTCCAAGGAATAGACCCTTCAAATTCAAAAACATTTGTCTCGCCCACCAGGACTTCTTGAGTAATATCAAAGATTGGTGGAGTGAGGACTTACAGATCCAAAGATCTAAAATGTTTCTCCTTCACAAAAGACTAAAGCATATTAAGAGAAAACTCAAAGACTCGAATAGGAAGGATTTTGGAAACATTTTTGTGAATAAGAAATCTGTGGAAGGTAAAATTCAGGAACTCAACCAGAAGCTGATCCAAGAAGGCTTTAACTATGACATAAATGAACAGTCTGAAAAATTGCACCATGAGTGGGAAAACCTATGTAAACAAGAAGAAATATTCTGGAGACAAAAATCCAGAGTGAAATGGCTCAAAGAAGAAGAGCACAATACAAGCTTTTTTCATAGATCCACCATGGCCAATAGGGCATTCAACAGAATATTGGCAATAAGGGATAAAAAGGGAGAGACTCAGAACACTCATAGGGAAATTGAAAAAGTGCTTGTTCGGCATTTTCAAGACATTGCACAAGAAAACAATCCAGACGGGGAATATTCCATAAAGGAAATTACAAGATATATCCCTAAGATGGTGTCTATAGAGGACAATTTCAACCTAAACACACCAGTTTCTGAAGAGGAGGTTAGCGAAGTACTCAAAGATATGCAGAATGGCAAAGCACCAGGCCCAGATGGTTTTAATGTGGATTTCTTCAAAGCTTGTTGGGATATAGTCAAACTGGATATTTTAAATGTTGTGGAGGATTCCAGGGTTAATAAAACTATCCTAAAAGCCCTCAATACCTCCTTCATCGCCCTGATTCCCAAACAGGACTCGGCTCAAACAGTGGATAAGTATAGACCCATAGCTTTATGCAATGTTGTTTACAAGATTATATCCAAAGTAGTGGCTAATAGACTCAAACCCCTCCTCCCTAAACTAGTGTCTGAGGAGCAATCTGGTTATGTGGAGGGTCGACAAATTTTGGATAACATTATTCAAGCTCATGAGGTGGTTCACTCTCTCAAAAGAAAAAAGCAGGCAGGGATGATCATGCAACTGGATATTGCTAAAGCGTATGATAAGGTCAATTGGGGGTATATCAAGAAGATACTCATAGCCTTTGGGTTTGATCACAACTGGATAAGATGGGTAATGGCTCTGGTAACTACTTCCAACTTTTCTATCTTGGTTAATGGCTCTCCCTCAGATATCTTCTTTCCCTCTAGAGGCCTGAGACAGGGAGACCCACTCTCTCCCTTTCTCTTCATCCTCATGATGGAAGGATTGGGCAGGGCTATCAAGTAGGCTAAAAACATGGGCAAAATAAAGGGTCTTCAAGTTTCAGAGAATGGACAGACTCTTACTCACCAACAATTTGTAGATGATACCATGTTGCAAGGTATTCCCACAGTCAAAGAAGCGGCTGCCTACAAGCAAATCCTCAATGATTTTGCAAAGGCTTCAGGTATGGAAGTTAATCTCACAAAATCAAAAATATTCTTCTTTAATACTAACATTGCTATTCAAAGGAACATCTCAAGAATCCTTGGCTTCCAAAGGGACTCCCTCCCCTCAAAATATTTGGGAGTACCCCTCATAGACAAACCAATGCTTAAAAACATTTGGGAACCTGTGCTAATTAAGTTGCAGGATAAAGTTAAAAAATGGACCTTCAAAGCCTTGAACTTGGCGGGGTAGATTGGTTCTGACAAAGGCAGTTCTTCAATCCATCCTGGTTTTCATGTTATCTGCCCTTCCAGCTCCCAAAGGAGTCTTAGAAAAGATCAGAAATATTCAAATATATTTTCTATGGGGTAGGGAGGAAACAAGGAAGAAATGGCCCCTGGTTTCCTGGGAAAAAATATGCAAACCCAAAAGCCATGGGTGTCTAGGCTTAGATGATCAGGAGATTCTAAATAAAGTACTAGGAGCAAAGCTTTGGTGGCAATGGGTGCAAGCACCAAGAGCCCTTTGGGCAAGGGTATGGAAAGAAAAATATGCCAGCTCTTGGAACACTAATAATCTCATCAAAATGTCAGGAGATATCAGGGGCTCTCTCATCTGGAATAGGGCTTGGGAGAATAGAAATATAGTGCAACAACATAGTTTCTGGGAAATCAAAGATGGTGAGCAAGCACTCTTTTGGGAGGACAAATGGCAACAAGAACTGGTGTTGTTAAAGGAGGACTTCATAAGTCTCAAACAAGAAACAGATTCCCAAGGATTGATCAAAGTTAAAGATTTCTGGAACATCCCTCAGGGCCAGGACAAGTGGAGAAACTGGAGTAACATTGATTGTAGAAATAACAACCTCTTAACAACAAAAGCAGAAGCACTGAGAAGCATTTTAAAACAGAGGATGATCATGGTCACAGAGGGGCAGGATCAATTGAGATGGGGTAACAACAACAAAGGTACCTTCAATCTCAAAGAGGTAAAGTATATTCTCCTGGGGCTGGAGTCCTGTGTGCCTGAAAAATCTTGGAGGCAACTCTGGCCTCACCAAGATTGGATGAAATTCAAGCTCTTTATGTGGTTGGTGCACAATAATAAAATTTTGACTTGGGACAATATTATAAAAAGGGGCATCTTAGGGCCTTCTAAATGTCAGCGTTGTGAAGAGAAAGAGGAGACTATGGAGCACATCCTCAACTGCTCCTCTTACACCACCTAGCTGTGGAATTCCTTTTGTAACATTTTCCAACAATCAGACAAGGATAGAGAGAGAATCATAAATACCCTGAATAATTGGAGGAGGAGATTTTCGGAGAATGAGGTGCTTAATCGGGCATGGGCTTTTACACCAGGATTCATTATCTTGAATGTTTGGAAAGAAAGAAATAAGAGAATCTTTAAGGATGAAAAAGCCAACCCTTAGAAGCTCTATGATTTGATTCTAAAGCAGATAAGGGAAACAGTCAACACCACAGTGTGTAATATCCTAGAGATTCCACCCTCAGCAATGGAGCTGAGAACACTCAGACTGCTGGGATTGCACAAGATCATTCCGCAAGGGCTTGGAAAAAAGAAAACGACAATGAATACAAAGAAATATTGTTGGTAGCCTCCTTTGAAAAACTACTTGAAACTCAATATTGATGGAGCCTCCAAAGGTAATCTAGGATTAGCTGGGTCTGGAGGAGTTTTAAGGAATGAAGAGGGAAGAATCATATTAATCTTCCACAGCCATTTAGGTAAAGCAACCAATAACATGGCGGAACTAATGGCGATGGAGCAGGGCCTAGAGATTCTGATTAAAAATCGTAGCTCAAATGTTATTATAGAGGCAGACTCAGAAATCACCATCAACTCTGTAAAAAGAATCAGCTGTGGATCCAAACCGGAGAAAGTCTCAAATCATTGGAGACTAATCCAGGTTTATCAAAGGATTCAAGCTCACCTTCAAGGTTTGGGATCTGTTAGTTTCAATCATGTGCACAGAAATGCTAACAAGCTTGCGGACATTCTAGCCAACCAAGGGGTGAACAATGAAGATTGCAGGATGGTGAAGAAGTGGCAGGATCTGTCCCAGAATCGTTTAAAGGTTCTTTGCTATAACCAAGCGGCAAAGGACAGTCAGGTGGTCTGTAGTAGTGGGAGGGTTTCTTGTAGAGGTGAAGTGTCCCCAGCCAATGATTCCTTTGCCTCTTGATTTTCCCTTTGGGCTCCATTGGTTCACGGATGGGTTTGAGACAATTCTTTTCGCCTCTTCAGAACATTCTCTGGTTATGGGTCCTTCGTTAGAATGGAAGTGGTGGGAGAACTGTTCATTCAGTATCCGTTTCAGTTTTCCCTGCCGGATTCATGTGAAGAGCTTGGCTGGTTTTGTTCTTTTGGGGCAAACAGGTAAAAGAATGGCCCTGGTGGATAATGGCGGGGGGTTTATCTCTTCTTCTATAATCATCAGTGTTTGGCATAAGTTTTCCCCAATCCAGGAAAATGCTTTAGTAAATAATCGTCGGCAATGGAGTGGGGGGCTTCTGCATCCTAATTCCTATGGTCGGGCGAACATTCAGCAGGAGGAGTGGTATTCTGGAGATCGCACCGCTTTCCATCAGAAAGTGGTTTCAGAGTATGGGCAGCGATTCCATTTAAAGAGTGACACGTGGTGGTGGGACGGATTCGAAAACCACCCTCATCGCGCCTTAAAGTTCAGCGCCTTTTTGTTATGCGACATCAAGCACAACCGTCCGTTGTTTTCTATGCCATCTGATGGTCTGGATGGTTCAAGAAGTTTTGTGGTGCGGAAGTGGTTTTCGTGGCCCTAACAGGCGGGAAGTGGTTTTCCCCATTCGGGAGCGATGACAATCGCTGAGCTCCATGTGGCGGTGGGGTCGAGGGGAAAACCGCCCTCATCACAAGTTATCTTTTGTGCTTGTTGGTCGATCCAATATCAATATACACTGTCGGCTGGCTCTTGGGGTTTCAACGGTCCAGATCTCCCGTGCAGGTTTGTGGTCCTAGGTGTTCAGGCATGCGGCGCTTCAGTACTTTTTTGGACCGTTCTGTCTAACCCGAAAAGTTGAATCTTAGTTTGAGATCGCGGGCGTTGGAGCCCCTTTTCTTGTCGACCGCTTTGAGTTTTACGACTCCAAGTCTAAACTCTTTTATTTTTCTTCTTTAGAAAGGTTAAGTTTGTTGGTAGGGCGTAAGGAAAAGTTCAGCTTTTGTTCTTTTCCTTTGTCTACGACCTTGAGGGTTGTGTTGTAGCTCTTTGTACTATATTTCTTGATTAATGAATGGGAAGGTCCGACTCTTGCATTAGCAAAAAAAGAATACATAGGACAAAAGAAGTCGTCAGTTATGAATGAATTCAACCCTCATGGTTTTAGTCATCAAGAAGAGGTGATTTTCCATGATTATCAAGATCCTTTGGTAAATCTATTCCAATCATCAGTGAAGGTAGAGTTTCTTTCATTTATAAGGTCAGGTGATGGATTCAATTTTTATTCTAAGTTGCCAATAGATGGTCCACTTAAGAACAGTTAAGGAGCCCTGGTGTTGTATTTTCTCTTTGATTGGTTATACTGGAGGTTTCATATTGCTTGAATTAAGTAGGTGGATTTTTAGATGTTAGAGTAGGGTTAGTGGTACATAAATAAGCTTATTAGCAAAGAATTTCCTTCAGTTTTAGACTACATTTTGTAGTTGTCAGTTTCAGTTTGTACAACAATTTGATATCATGTTGCGGTAGTATTAATTGGTTTCTATTTGATTTGTAGTGTGCTTTTCAGTTTTCAAATTGGGATCATCCCAATAGTCAGGCAACTGGTCTACTGGTTGTTTGTTGCACCACAGGGGCGCAACATCCCCATTAGATCCATTGTTATCTATGATAACCCTAAATAAAAAAAAATAGTTTGATTTGGTCATTATCGATAGTATTTGTTTCTTTAGGTTCATGTGATACCTATTAGAGGGTCCATTCAGTGTTTAAAAAGGTCATCATAACAAAAAAAGGTCACCACTCCTTCCATTTTCAAAGTCATCATTTCATATTTTTGAGGTGTGACACTTTTATAGACTTTCATAGAAAACACAGTGATGCAAACCTAGAATTTGTTATGAAAGTTTCTGACACTTCCGTAGCAAAACGATCTTCTTTGACACTTGTCTCATTACGAGAGTTTGTGGTTGTGTAATAGTTTTATTGAAAATCATTGTTCCTCATGCCAAAGGTACTGAGTTGCTCTACCCTTTGATCCCTGTGTCATCCATTCCCTTTTAAATCACTTTTACCTCCCCTTTTCCCTTTATACCATCTTCTCTCATCAAAAAGTGCACAAGTATTGTTGTAGATTAGGGTTTGAGTTGTCAAATAGGTTTAGTCGTGGCCTAGGTGAGGTCTAGCTATTCTAAGCTTGGTTGTAGGTGAAAAGGAAGAAAATTACAAGAAGCTCTCAACGTGTTAGCAAGCATGGCCACCAGGAAACACTACAAAGGAGGGGTTGTGGTACGTTATGAACCCACAGACATGAAGCTGCTTGAGGAAGACCCCACTTTCGTACAGTCATTTTCTAGCATGAGGTGACTTCGATTCTATCAAAAGTTGTAGGGTTTTCATGCGCATATTTCAAGGATTTCACTCTCAATTTCAGAGGAGTTGGAATGAAGGTGGGAATTATAAGCTTGAATGTATCTCAAGACACCGTTGCTCATGTTACAGAAATCCCAAGTTTATGGGAAACATTGTTCAAAGTTCAGAAGTTCTAGTTGCAGAATTGTGATGAATTCTTAAAGGATGAACATCAAGGGATTGATATAATAGTGGGCATTCCTAGAACCTATCTAAAATAACATTATTCCAAGTTGTTGATGGTTATTTAAAAGTATTTTGCATGTGAGGGAAGGTTTCATATGGTCTACCAATATCACTTCAGGTTGCTGCTTCACTTCAGAGGTAAACAACCCTTAGACATTCCTTTTTACCTCTTCAAAAGTTTAGGAAAGATGGCTGATAAGGTACAAGCTAAACCAGAGGCAAGTAGTACCTCTGTTTTCCATCATGGTCTTATAAAATTATTAGTAGTTGAAGAGCTAAATAAATTGAATAGGGACTAGCTTACATTTTTATTCTTAATTTGATATGAATTAGATGTAGCTACCCCCTCTAGAAAAACTTGAAAACCCAAATTTGCAACACCTAGAGTTGAGCAACAACCTACAGAAGAACAACAACCAATGATAGAACAACAACCCATAATTCAAGCTTATGCCAGTGCTAAAAACAAAATTACCAGAAGAAAAAAGAAAGAGAAAGAATAAAGTGCAAAGAAGGGCAGATTAGCTGACATCCTAGAAACCATAGACATTGAAGAAAGCCCAGATGAGTATCCCATGGAAGTGATCCCAACTGGAGCAAAGAAGAAAATAAAGAGAGAAAAGAAATTGGATTTCACTCAAGAAGAGCAGGGTTTCATTTTCAGACCAAGGAAACCCGTCACAAGATCAACGTAGTAAGTGGAGAAGGTACCTGAAGTACCATTGAGAAAAGAAAAGTTATCCAATAAACCATCAAAGTAAAAGAAGGGCAAGGAGATTGTTCAAGAAAAGAGTGAAATGTAAATCCTACAAGAACAGTTAAGGGAGGCCAAACAAGAAGTAATCAAGACCAAGATGGAGTTTTATGCATACCAAAATGAAGTGTTGAATCATACAGACTTTTATGATGAAATTGCAAACAAGTCTAAGAAGATGATAAAAAGAACTCTGCATCTACAGAGAATGCTGGAACACATGTATAGGAGAAATAGCTTGTTGTAAGAAGATAGAAAAATCCTATAAGAACAAGTTACATCACTAGAAACTTATATTGAGATGATCAAGGTTGAACTCAAGAAGAAAAATCTTAAGATTGCTGCTGAAATAGATGGTACTCTATGATATGGAAAATTGTCCAATTTTTGTCTTTACTAGACTTATTTCAGTTAACTCAGCTATATGCATAGTTAGCATGGTGGTAGAAGTTAGAAGGGGGCATTAGAATGATGGAGACTTGAAAAAATAAAAAAATTTCAACTTTCGTAGCAACTGCCCATAGTGAAGTTGAGTTTTTGCTACGAAACTACTGTAGCATTCCTTAGGGTTAAGGATGGTCTAGATTTCAACAAAAGAGGTTCTGAAGGCTTATGTTTAGCTCATGAACATCAAAAAAGACCTCAAAACTAGCAAATAGGATAAAAGTGTAGCTTAAATGTGTTTTTCAAAGTCACTATGAAAGTTTGCTACGAAAGTTCTGGAAACACTGTTTTGCTGCAAAATCGTGAAAAAGCTCTGTTTTTCTGCCTTTTTGAAAATTTTTGATATCAGACATCTGAGCTTCAGGTGGATCCCAGATGTTGTAGGGTGTCCATGACATCATGATAAGGTCTTATTTTTTAGCCTGCCAGGTCAGAAAAAAACGACATCTGCAAATCGACCATCTCATCAAGAGAGTCAACATAAAGAAAATTAAATTGATGTCTATCAGCAATTTGAAGATTTAATGGCACTCTAGCAAATCTAGCATGCAGTTGGCTATGGTTATCTAAATCAACAAGAAATGGTTATGATTTTAAAGCTAGCAGAGTCCTAGTTGAGTCCAACTATTGTAAAACATTAAATCCCTAAAACAACTTTGTTAGTTAGAAGAAAAGTAGGACTAGGTCTCTAGATTGATGAATCAAATATGGCCCAAGTGGAAAGATATGTAAAGATATATTTTCCCTATAAATAGTTAGATCTTTGTCTTTGAGAAAGGATGATGAAGAACATGAAGAACCGACTTTTTTGTAATATTTGATCCTATAATATAAATTTGCAGCTACTCTATTTATGTACCTCAGATTCATTTTATGGCGTTTATGGTTTGTGAGGATTGTTTTGAGTTTCTCATAGTATCTTGATTACTTGGAAATATCATTAAGTTGTTCGAATTTCCTTCATATACTATGTATGATTGTAGGTGTTCATTTGTATCAGTTTAAAAGATATAGATGCCTCATCTTCCATTAAACTTTTTTGTCTACTATATCTGTAGTTTGACTCCATGCCCAATGGTAGTAGTAATTATGTTTTTCTTCACCTACAAAAACAAAAATAGAAATCAGAGTTAGTCATATGATTGTTTCAATTATTGCAAGAAGACTTGATAATATTTGAGAGATCCCTCTCAGATTGGAAGGACTAACTTCCAATTCAAGTAGTTTGAAATAGTTACACCAGGTTAAAGGTTGAAGCAACCGAATTCTTTCTAGCCGAGTGATAACAATGCCATTGAAATCAAACCTACGAAACTCATTAAAGGTCAGGGGTAGCTAAATTAATGGCTGAATCTGATTTACATGCTTTGGATATAAATTTTGTAGCTATACTCAACAAAGTAGAAGAGCAGGCAACTCCACAAGTAGTAGATGCTTTTGCTACCTCTCCTTGGCACTGTAAAGATCAGATATTAAGCATTAGTTAACGCAAGAGTTAGATCAGCGTGATTGTGATTGCAATGATTTTCACACATACATGTTTTAAATGGTTTTTTTTATTTTGAATTTGGTTACAGGTTCACAGGAATCCCAGTGTTGGTATGACCAATTTCGAATATCAAGGAATATCTTGTTTTCGATACCTTAACGAGAATACAAAAAAATAGATTTCTTGTTGCATCGATTGTTCACATAGATGCATCTTTTTAGGAACATGCACAGGAAGATCCATATCATCACTGGCATGCTTCAACATTAAAATAATTTCCTTGGGATTGAAACTCGGAAACCTTTGGAACAAAGAGGATTCTAATGATATCTGGCATGAATTTGGCATCTTCTATGTTTTCTTCAGATCACCTGCTGATACTATTAAAAACTAGTTATTCATTTTTATGAGGAAGTTGGAACACAACAATTTTTCCCAAATTAAGATTATAATGGCATTGTGTATTCAATGAAATTGGGACATTCTTTGTTGTCTATTTAAATGTGAAACTTGCTACAATCCAGGGGGGAGGGGATCGACAGAAAAGAAGAATTCGGAATTCTTTTCAGAGGATTTTGAAAATCGATGTAGCTGGAGGGAGAAAGCAGAGGAAGAAAGGAAAATAGAGAAATCGAGGTTCAAACTAGATTGCTCGGGTTCAGATTGATTTGTTGTGGTTTGAATTGGCTTGCTAAGGGCGTATATTATTGTCTCTCGCCCATGGCATGCTTCTATTTCTTCGTAGTCATAGTTTAACGTGGCTAGGGTGTCTTTGTCTTGCAAATTTTTATAAGTTGATCAAAACTTTTGTATATATAACAAGAATCATATTATTGTCACTTTCTATTATATATATATTTCACATAAATGCCATGTTTGTTATATTGTAACGTATTGTGTTTGCAATTAATTTGTAATCTATATATGTATGCATGCATATATATATATATCTTCTATGTTTATGCATCTTCTATGTTTTCTTCAAATCAGCTGCTGAGAGTATTAAAAACTAGTTATTCATTTTTATGAGGAAGTTGGAACACAACAATTTTTCCCAAATTAAGATTATAATGGCGCCGTGCAGGGTTGGAATTTGACGGGAAAAATGCCCGTCATAAGGCATTTTGACCGTATTTTACGTTTAAAAATTAAAAGAAACCATTTTTTGCGATGGGTTTTGAAAGTTATAAAACGTATTTTTGATGGTTCACTTTTTAACAAAAACTTCATTACTACCCTCTCAAACCGCTGAAAACATGCATGGCAGCAGTTCTGGAATTTGATCGCACGTATTTACTCGTAATATATTTTATTGACTTATCAATAATTAAGCCTTGTAATATGTGGTATTTGGAATTTGTGCCATAATATTTGTTTTTATGGAAATAAATTAAGTTCATATTATTTAAAGTTATAGGTGAATATTTGATGATCAATAATTAAGTGTTGTAATATTTGGAATTTACATTAATATATTTGTTTTTATTTAAATAAATTAAGTTTATGTTATTTATATTTAAATAAATTAAGTTCATGTATTGTGTTGGTTTTATTAAAAATTCAGCTTTTAGGTTAATTCCATGTGATTATGATGGTGGATAGGAATGTCAAAAATAGTTTTGGTCAATTTCAAAGTCTTTGAGATGGAAATTTATTTTTGGGAAGTTTTATTGGTTCATATTGGTGAAAGAAATCCATTTGTTTTTACTGAAATTGCAACATTTAAATTATCTAATAGAAATCCAAATTGAGAATATTGAAATAGGAGCAGAATGATTGCAATAACAATTAGTTGGGCGTGAGTAAAATAGATTTCTAGATATACCCATAATTTTTGTATCATGTCTTTGGAAGAATAACTCATAAGTGGAATCTGGATGATATGGGAATTGTGGATCCCATCCATGAGTAAAACAACCTTCATGATTCAACAAATCATTTAGTTATGGTTATGTTTTTTTTCTTTTCTTATTATAAATCTGTGAGAAAAATTAACATAGTTGTGTGATTGAAAAGTATTTTTTTAATTAAAGCTTTATTAATGAAGGGTCAATTTTTTATCAAAACATTATGATTGAAGGGCAAAATTTTAAACATAACGTTCCTTGACGGGTAACATAAAGACCCAAAACGTCAAAAAAAAATTGTTTGACGGGTAATGAAGAATCCAAATTCCAACACTGGCGCCGTGTATTCAATGAAATTGAGAGATTCTTTGCTGTCTATTTAAATGTGAAACTTTCTAAAATCCCGGGGGGCAGGGGATTGACGAAAAAGAAGAATTCAGGGTTTCAAAAATCGATGTAGCGGGGCGGAGAATGCAGAGGATCCCGGGGGGGGGAGGGGGCAGGGGATTGACGAAAAAGAAGAATTCAGGGTTTCAAAAATCGATGTAGCGGGGCGGAGAATGCAGAGGAAGAGAGGAACGCAGAGAAATCGAAGTTCAAAGTGGATTGCTCAGGTTCAGATTGATTTGTTGTGGTTTGAATTAGCTTGCTAAGGGCGTAGATTACTGTCTCTCACCCATGGCATGCTTCTATTCTGTACAGTCATAGTTTAACGTGGCCGGGGTGTTTTTGTCATGGAAATTTTTATAGGTTGATCAAAATTTTTGAATATATAACAAGAATCATATTATTGTCACTTTCTAGTTTTTATATATATTTCACATAAATGCCATGTTTGTTATATTGTAACGTATTTTGTTTGCAATTAATTATACGTTGCATTTAATGTGTTTGAAAGATAGCATTTGTTTATAACAAAAGAAATGAACAGAAACAATAATATAGTCTTGTTACTTGTTTTCATAAAAATAAGTTAAATGAGAATTGTTTTTTAGATTATCATTTATTTATCTTTTCAAATTTTCTTGTGTTGCCTTGTATCAAGTAGAGAAGATTATTCTCTCTGCTTATATAAAATTTATAATTAACTCATCATACAATTGATTTGAGGTATGTAAATAAAGTCATATTTGTAGTTTTCTGATGCAACCATATGGCTGCCTCACCCTAACACCTTACCGGCACTATGCCACCCTTATAAACCTTTGAAGCTTCATGCCCACATATGCATCTCAGAAGCGTAGTTTAGTGCTTTTTTCTTTAGGAAACAAGACCACTTAAGCTATCGACCCATTACACTATCACAAGTGTTTCAAATCACTTTTAGCCTTAAAAACCCCTTGGCAACACTTTTATTTGAAATACACAAGAATGCGAGAAATACACGGGAAACTCCACTCCACACATATATCTGGATCTCAAATATTTATAAGCCCGCTTCTATATATCGGAGGATCCGTCTTTTGGTTCATCGCCTCCCTATTGCGCACTCCGATCACCAATCATCGATCAGATGATCTCCACCATTCATTCCCTTTTCCAATCCAATGGCCAGCATTCACTTTGAACGTTTAAATAGATGCGTCGATTCTCCACCGTCGATCTACGCGGAGTGGATCCGACGACCCACATCTTATTTCGGGCGGAAAATAAACACAGGAATTAACCACCTGATAAAGCAGTTTCCCTATTCACCCTCGCTGCTACATGTCAAATGGTGAATCAGATCGGGTGATCACCATTCAATACCGCTTCCAGTCCTTCTGCCACCTGAAATACCATGCACTGTAGCAAATCTCTTTCGTGATCCAATGGCCACAATTGGTCGCGATCTAACGATTACGATTTAATCGCATATTGCATAGTCGCAATCCTCCAAGCCAGGCTCTAGTCGGTCAAAAGCGTCAATCCGATATTCTTACAGACTCGATCTGGATATACGCCACCCTTTATAAGATTTCAAATCCAGATTTCGGATATGGTTCTGTGTTATGCAATGATTCTTAGTGTAAATGGGATTTTCGCTCGCAGGACCAAACCTATGTAAAAACACCTTATCGACCCATATCAAACAATGATATTTAAAAGAAAGCCCCTGAATTCTATTAATCATACGTTTAGGCGTTTAAACATAAAAAAACTAACGGATAATCACTCGGCTTAAACATAAAGAATCTGAAAGCATACAAGGGTTTCTGGATGCCTGATAATAGTCCATGAACATAGCAATCATTCGTTCATAATAAGATAGTTACAGAGTCTCGCCTTGGTCGATTACACAAATGAAAGACCTCTGTTATCAAAATACAATCCACACACTATACTTACTCTCGCTCTAGTCAATCCTCTCGTGAATCTTTGCTCTCTAGCCTGATTCTTCAATTAGTGGCCTCTGTTCCTAATATACCCGTAGGCTTACCATTCCCTCGTGAATCCTCTCTCTCTCTTGTGTCTCGAATCCCCCTTCCAGAAAAGAAAGAAAATTACATATATGTTCTATCTAATAGTTTTCTTCCACAAATGAAGGAATTCACTATATTTTAATAAATCAAATCATACTCTAACTAATCAATATAGCTAGTTGGCTTGATCTCCACGCAAGGAGGATCACTTGCCATTTTATTCTGAATTCTGTTCAAAATTAGGCAACAAATTAACCACTTACATAATTTGAAATTAATACAATTTAAATAACCAATTCTTCCTCCAAACTTTCATTAGCCACAACAAGTGACCACACCATCACATTGCTTGCTAGGTCTAGATGCTCATGCATCAGACTCCCAAGGTTAAAAATAATCATCATCTCTTGATCATGTGCTTTTGATCTGTGACCTCCTGGATCCCACACTTTGTTTGGTAGTTCGTCCTTGGTTACTATTGTTGTTTGTTGTTCTCCTGATCTCCATACTTTACACTGTATTGTCCCATTAGCTATGCTTTTACTTTCTACTCCTATCGTTTCCATATGTCTTACTGCTTTTTTCTCATCATCATAATTTATGTCAGACTTCCACACTTTAATTTGTAACTAACCATTACCTTCACCTATTCCATTCTTTCCAGCCAATCTTCCTTCTTTCTTTTGTCCTCTATTTAGTTTATTGGAATGTTGTTGTATGAGCTTCCACAACTCATCAATTTCTTTGTCCACTTCACTTCTCAGATGATGAATACTATTCTTCTACAACTGAATGTGTTCTTGCATAAGAATATCATAATCCTTATGCCAATGCCTTCTCCATTGATCCTCTGCAATAATTCTACTTCCTTCTTCTGGTTTCTCATTCATGGCTTCACCTCCTCTCACTTCAATTCTTATTATAACTACAACTCCACAAATTTCTTGAAAACTAAGAATTCTTCATGCTTTCTTAGGTACTTAGAATACCTCTTCTTCTAGTAACATAATTTCTGCATCCTTAAGGATCATGGCATCATACTTGTCTGCTTCTGATATGTCATCTTCAGCCTCTTCTTCATCAATAAATCTTTGTGGTACAATAGTAATCTTGTTACTATCATCTCTTCAACTCATCTCTATTTCAACAATTTAATTCTATAAATTCAACATCATTCCATCTTTCTGAGACATTTTGATCTCATCCTTCCTTACTTCGATCTCATCTTCAACATCAATTCATTGTTTCAAATTGACTTCACATTGCCTTGTTTCTGCATATAAATCTTCACCAGAATAAATAATTTCATTAAACATAATTGCTTTACCCTATTTCTTCCTTATGCCAATATTTCTAACAACTTCTTTTCCATATAGTCCTTCTTTACTCTGGCTTTCTTCAAGGTCAATAATCTTCAATAATTGTTTATATCTACAAAGTCTTCTATATCAACCTTCAGTAGTTGTTCTCCTTTGGCTTCAGTCTTCAATAGTTGTCTAATAGCTACATAATTCACTATAGCTATGTTTAACATCTATTCTTTCCTCTGCATCACAAGATTATGTGAATTTTCTTGTTTTAACTTCTGAAAAATCATATCTTTTCTTTTCCTTTCTCTTATGACAACATTAAACAGTTACCTTACTTCAGTGTATCCTACATTTACACACAAAACATTAGTTTCAAAACTCTGAGACACCAAGGTCTTCATAAGATTCTTGATTTGGTTTGTATTAGCTTCATCGGTTTTCATTAGAAAACTCTTTGTTCCATATTCATAGGAATGGATCTCTTTCTTTCCAAACATTCCTTTGATCTCAATAATTCCTTTGCCATCCTCCTTTTGACTTATCCTTTGGATGTCATCTGACTTGACACCTTCCTTCACTTGACTGTAACTTTTCTCTTTATTCCTCATATGATTGTGAGTAGTCATCTCTTCACATGTTGATGTAACAGTTTCTAATAACTGCTTGTCTTCCCTCAAGTTTACATGACCTGCAAACACACAACAACTTTTAGTTTTCAAAATACAATACCTTTCATCCTCTTTTGATGCTCTAAGCACCAATCTTCCATCATAGATCTTTTAGATTCTAGCATATCCTTCTTGTTGTGACTCCATTCCTTTAAGTCTCTCCTTCTCTAATAAATCAATATGAATTTGTTCAAGTTCCCTAAACTTGTAAATCAGCTTGTCATTCCACCTCTGTTGCAATAGCTTCCACTTGACTCTTTTCTTCACTCTCCATCTATATCTTCGATCTTCACTTGTCTTTCTTTGTAATGTCAGACTAATGTCTTGTTCTTCATTCTGTTTCCAGTTGCTATACTTCTGCAATCTAATTCCTTCCTCAAATTCATTCTCATGTTGCTGATTATCACTTTTAAATTGCTGGTTCCTCCCATATTTATCCTGCTGAATTAATAATTTTGTCTCCTTCATGTCTCTAAGGACATAACTTCCTTGTTTCTCCTGATCTTCCATCTCACCTTCAAATGACCTCTGCTCAATTTCTCTGATTTCAGCATCATAATTATTAATGTTGTCTTCCATTCCTACAATCACATCATTAACTGAAGAGTCTAAACATTTACTTAACTCTATAAATGTTAAAGACATTTCATCCTTATTATGCATAGTAACCATATCCCTTTCTTTATCAGGTTCTGAAAGCTTCATTTCTCCTTCAAGTTCTTTGAGAAATCTTTCCAAGAATTATAATCCCATGTGAAATCTCTCTAGTAGTTCATCACAACTTCCATTCTCAGCTTCATTATTTTTCTGGCAATCCTCCCGAGTTATCCTATTTTCTACACTATCATATTGCAAAGTTCTTTTGTCAATTCCATCAGACAAATTCATTTTCTTACCTTCTTGGAATACCACTATGGAATTTTCATTAGACTTCTGGTCCATATCAACTTCATCTAATTGTCTTACCCCAAACATAATTTCATCTATGAACTCTTTCTACTGCAATAAATTAGCACCTTCTTCCTCTAAAAGGCATTCTCCATCATACTTCACCTCAAGAGCTTCATTCCTGTTTGTGACAATTTCACCAGACTGTCCATCATCTTCTACATATTCTGCAAACATACATAAACTATGGGAATTAAAATCACAAGGCTTCATTGCCTCATCTACTTCCCTTATCATCATATCTTCTAATTGTTCTGAACTATTCCAATAGTTCATGAAATCTTTAGTTGATCTCCCATTATCCTCTTCACCCAACATTTCACCTTGTTCTGATCTACAAATGGAGACTTCCATTTCTGCCTCTGCTTCTCTGAGGTTTTTCATCAACCACTTTACCTGTTCTTGTTGCAGCCTTCTTTGCAACTTAGGCCACTTCACTGGCCTCCTCTTCAAGACCCAACCTTGCCTTTGGTTCTCCTCAAGTAGTATTTCTAACACATTGAGTTCTTCTCTTATCTCAACCATTTCCTTGTCACGTTCTGCTTGACTCATCCATTCCCTATGGATTGTTTGAGCACTATTCTTCTCCATCTTGTAGCCTTCTTCTGAACCTTCCATATGACTTCCCATAGCCATCTTCTCTTTTGTGTGAGCTCCTACACGTGCAACCAATCAAATTCCTTCTAAGTTGATCTTCTCACCAACTTCTCCTCTACCTAGTTTCCAAGTCCTCCTTCCTTAGAACTTGCACTGAGCAATCTTTCTCTCTCTTTGGTTGCTCCACTCACTTCTCTTAAGGACTCCTCTATCCCTATCTATTCCAAGCCTCAGCTGGAATGAGGTTCTGCTACAATTTCTAAGAACTTCCAAAAGTTCTTCCACAGTTTTACTACTGTAGTCCTATGCCAAACATTGCCATTCATTCAACTGCTGCAATTGTCATACCTTTTGTATCATAAATCTCCATAAGCAACACATCCTTCTAGTAGGAAAGTTTCTTCCCTTTCCTGCTCTAATACCAAAAATGATGCAAAAATATGGCTGCCTCACCCTAACACCTTACCGAGACTATGCCACCCTTATAAACCTTTAAAGCTTCATGACCACATATGCATGTCAGAAGCATAGTTTAGTGCTTTTTTCTTTAGGAAACAGGACCACTTAAGCTATCGGCCCATTACACTATCGGAAGTGTTTCATATCACTTTTAGCCTTAAAAAACCCCTCGCAACACTTTCATTTGAAATACACTGGAATGCAAGAAATACATGGGAAACCCCGCTCCACACATATATCCGGATCTAAAATATTTATAAGCCTGCTTCTATATATCGGCGGATCTGTCCTTTGGTTCATCGCCTTCCTACTACGTGCTTCGATCACTGATCTCCGATTGGCTGATCTCCACCGTTCATTCCCTTTTCCAATCCAACGGTCAGCATTCACTCTGAACATTTAAATAGACGCGTCAATTCTCCACCGTCGATCTACACATAGTTGATCTGACGACCCACATCTTATTTCGGGTAGACAATAAACACGGGAATTAACCACCTGATAAAGCAGTTTCCCTATTCACCCTCACTGCTATGTGTCGAATGGTGAATGGGATCGGGTGATCACCATTCAATACCGCTTCCAGTCCTTCCACCACCCGAAATACCACAAACTGTAGCGAACCGCTTCCGCGATCTAATGGCCACAGTTGGTCGCGATCTAACAGTTACGATTTAATCACATATCGGATAGTCGCAATCCTCCAAGCCAGGCTCTAGCCGATCTAAAGCATTGACCCGATATTCTTACAGACTCGATATAGATATACGCCACCCTTTATAAGATTCCAAATCCGGATTTTGGATCTAGTTCTGTGTTACGTAACGATTCTTAGTGTAAATGGGATTTTCAATTGCAGGACCAAAACTATGTAAAAAGACCTCACCAACCCGTATCAAACAATGATATTTAAAGGAAAGCCCTCGACTTATATCAATCATATGTTTAGGCATTTAAACATAACAAAACTAAGGGATAATCACTCCGCCTAAATACAAAGAATCTGAAAGGATACAAGGGTTTCTACAGGCCCGATAATCAATCATAAACACAACAATCATTCATTCATAATAAGATAATTACAGAGTCTCGCCTTGGCCAATTACATAAATGAAAGACCTCTGTTATCAAAATACAATCCACACACTATACTTACTCTCGCTCTACTCAATACTCTCCTAAATCTTTCCTCTCTGGCCCGATTCTTCAATTAGTGGCCTCTGTTCCTAATCTGCCCATAGGCTTACGATTCCCTCGTGAATCCTCTCTCTCTCTCTCTCTCTCTCTTCTGTCTTGAATCCCCCTTCTAGAAAAGAAAGGAAATTATATATATGTTCTATCTAACAGTTTCCTTCCACAAATGAAGGAATTCACTATATTTTAGGAAATCAAATCCTACTCTAACTAATCAATATAGCTAATTGGCTTGATCTCCACACAGGGAGGATCACTTGCCATTTTATTCCCAATTTTGTTCAGAATTAGGCAACAAATTAACCACTTGCATAATCTGAAATTTATACAATTTAAATAACCAATTCTTCCTTCAAACTTTCATTAGCCACAACATGTGACCACACCATCACATTGCTGGCTAGGTCTAGATTCTCCTACATCATTTTCTCTCAGAGTTGTTTTATTTATGTTTGTGCTAAAGAGATTTGTAGATCTTCAAATTACTTTGGGGTTTGCGAGTGAATATTCATCCTAAGATCAAACACAGTTATTCGCCTTCCTATTAGAATACCTTATCTCTTGACTAGGGATAAGGCTACCCCATGCTTAGTCAAGATACATTTATTTTTATGTTCATTCACATCATAAAACTAGTTTCATTTTATTATTTTATTATTTACGTCTTCTTGCGTAGGAGAAAGCCTCCCAGTGGCTAGACTAAGTCTTGGTTTTAGTGAAATCATAAAGGACCATCTCACCTAAATAATATCATACATATGACTCTTTTTTCCCTTTAGTTTGTTAATCTTGATAATTACCACTCATAAAAAAATTAAAGGTTGTTCCTGTGCATATTGTACATACTAGTTTATGTAACCTAGACTAGGTTTTCTTAGGCTAGTCTTAGGACATGGGTAACTGGAAACCCATTTGAACCAGTTAGGATTGCGATCATAATGGGAAAGAGTCTAATTGGGGCTCTAACCGGGCAATTTCTTACTTGTTGAGCTAGGACATTTCTAGGCATCAAATTTTTTTGTGCTAGAAGGAGGGCCACAAATTTCTATCTTTGTGAAATTTTATCTTTTAAATCATGGCTAATCCTTTGGGTCATGCATTTAGCACACCTAAACCTACCAGAATATTTCTCAAGGAACCTATCCTGTCTTCGATTAGACCAACATATGATGGTGAGAGTGGTGTGACACATGTAGATCATGTTTCACAATTTTTTGTCAAATGCAATTCCTTTAATATCACTTGTAATAACGAGATCTACACGTTATTCACTCTCACATTTAAAGGTCATATTAGAGGATGATATACTTAATTTCTAGTTATATCTATACATTCTTGGGAACACTTTGTTGAAACTTTCCTTTCAGCACACCAGTTCTATGATTATGAAAAGTTATGTTTAGACATAGGAATCCTTACGATGCATGGAAATGAATTGTTGATGAATTTTATAATAGATATAAATATATATGTTTTATATTCCCCCTCAAATATCTTCCTTCTGAAGATGATTTATTACAATGTTTTCAATTTCTTGTTTCTTCCACTAAATATAATAGAACTAAAACATAAGAACATTACGCTCTTGATGTATTTATTAATCCTGTTGAACATTCTGATCAATCTCGGATAGTTTTAACAGGAATTATTACACCTCAAGAACTGAGTAATGACCATTAATAATCCTCCTTTGAAGGTAGACTCAAATTTGATAGAAGATCCATCTTCACTCCACACTTTTCATCACATCCATGATGAGGAAAATCATATGGATGTGCATAACATGATATACTCTGGAGTTCATTATTTTTTGTACCCAAACCTCTTCACAGATCATAGTACAAACCATAATGATATTATAGATCTTTCTGACGAAAATCGACCTTCAACATGTTCAATATTTTTTTAGGACCATATTTCTTGTGAGAAGCACTCTTTACCCATCCTTGATAATTTTCAATCAACTTTATTTAATTTGGTTGACTCTTCTAACTCATACCAATTACATCAATTTCAGGAAAGGGAGGTCATATATGATACATATTTTGATGATGATATTGTTGAGATAACTTCATCATAAAGAGACCTTGATTTAAATTTGTTAATAGATTCATCTTCTATTGTTTCAAATTTTCCTGTAGATAAACGTGGTGTTTTATATACTAATGTAAACGACTATCAAGTTTCCAATGATTTTCATATTAATTATCCTATGGAAGCTTTTCATGATAAAATATCTCTGCCTTGTCTTCCTAGTGTTCACCTAGTGTTAGGTCTTTCAGTTCTTCGTCGAATTTCAATAGCATTAGAATAAACAATCATGTATATACTACTAACATCTGTCAACAAGATTCGACATCTAAAGGTATATCATCTCAACTAAGCCTGCGAGATTCTTATCCTTGGAATGATCTTCAAGAGGCATTAAGTATCCACCCTTATCTTTATGATCTTTTTGAAATTTTGTTAGAGGAATTCTTTGAAGGAAAGATTTTTATACACATTAACGTTTTTTATAACTTCTTAAGGTTATATGTACATAATTATGTTTTAATTTCTTATAGTTTTGTTCTACCGCGTTTACTAATGCATGCAATATCTCTGATTGCATGGACAAAATTGAAGCAATGGCTACATTGGAAATATACATACACTTGATCAGTTTTACTCATACAATTTTTTATATAGTATATATTATAAGAATAAAATTAGTTTAGATTGTTTTAGATTAATTTATTTTTTCAAAGTAGTTATATTTTCTTATTAACCAATCATAATGAAACTCGTTTCTTGATTGTGATGGTTATCAATACACATTTCTAAGCCTTTATCATTAATTGTTTACGAACCTATAAGAGTACGAAGAATTCACATCAATATCAATCCATTAATCAAGGAAACTCATCTTGATTAAAATTTGTGAATATAACTCCCTTAGGGTTTTCAATAAAAGGCCAAATTTATTAATATCCCACAAGAAAATGATAATTTGATCATGACATAAACATTATTTCATATCAACCTTTTATGTTAAACTTTTATTTCATCTTGTCTTATGAGAATTTTGAATGTGTTTGTCTCATAATCTTGCTTTATCATTTTTGGTTGAATTTTTACTCTTGTCACACATTTTGATTCCTTTTTCTTCCTTGTTTGGTGTGGTTTGGTTTCATAAGTTCATTTTCCTCTAGGGGGGGTATTTCTCTTTTTTCCATGTGATAAATTCTAACCTTTCCAGTAAAGAGATAGCTTGAGTTTAAATCGATGAATCCCACCCATCCAACCACTTCAAATTGCACAAGTTAGGGCCATCTATTGGTGCCTTGGTCGTTTCAGTTACAGTATGGATGACAAGTTGATCTTTTATATGTCGTTTATATTGATAGTTGAGAATATTTAAAACTTGTAGATAGGTTGAAGGTTGTAACTCATTTTTATCATGTCAGTTTAATTTTGATTCATTCATCATTAACGGTTAAAGGCTTCTTCAATATTCTTTGCCAGTCTTTCTTTTTTCGGAATTGTTGTGTTAAAATATAGAAAGATAAATAAATAGTGAAAATCTTAATATGAAACGAAAATTAAGAACCATGATATGTAGTGATTTTTACATAACTTTCTGCATCGCCCTTCTCTCTTCACTCAATTGCAAAATTATATACTAAAAGAAATTCACTATGTTGATAATCAAAAGGGTGGTAAAAAAGAGTTGTATGAAGTGTATGCGTTGGGGTTTTTTCTTATTGAGAGTGTATGAAAAGAAATCACTTTAGACTGCGGATGAAAAACAACCTCAATAGTAAAAATGACTGTTAAAGAATGTAGATCTATAGCAAATGATAAAAACAAAACCTTCCAAAGCCCTGACCTATGCAACATAAACAATTAAACATCAACATGGAATAAGAAAATAAGTGCCAGTAACTCCAATAATCCAACGGAAACCAGATATATAAAGAATATATTTGATTAAATGTCACCTGTGAAGTAAATAAATAATGTTACCAGTCCCTGTCTATGGGATGGGTTATTGGTTATCCTCAATGTCTTCAGCTTTTGTAGAGTCTCTCTCCTCTATAATGTGTAAAACCCAACAAACAAAATGTTTGATCTCAATGAGAAATCAAATGAAAAAGAAGATGGTGTGCGACAATGATAATAATCAGAGATACAACAATGAGTGTAACAATGAAAATGATCAAAAGTGAAGAATGAATGTAAAACCTGTCTATTTACAACAAAATATTAGGCTATTCTCAAATAATGAGAAATAATAAAATATTATTAACCACGTTCTAGAATTAACCATTTGGAATATTTTATTATATTCGGTTGGAGGGAAAAAATATTTAAATTAGTTAAATACTTTTATTTAGAAATAATAAATAAATAAATGGTTTATTTATTATCTCAAGAAATATGGTTAAGGAATATTTTTTTTTCTTTTTTTGGTTCACGGATACCCTTGGTCACTGAGTGGCCGCTACGTCCACGGTAAGAGACTAGGCTGATTGAAGGGGATCAAACCTTTCGGCTATTGCAGACTTGCCCCCAAGGGCTTTCGGGAATTGACCTTGTGACCTCCCATCTGGTGAGGCCCCGACTTGACCGATTGAGCTAACCCTTGGGGCTATGGAATAATAAACAAATAATGATTTATTTAAGTATTTATAGGGGATTTAGTCAAACTTGAAAACGAATAATAACTAATTAGTGATTAATTAATTCTTCCTAGAGAAAAATAAGATGATTAATGATTTATCTATTTATTTCTCATAACTGGGTCAAATATGACAAGGAATATTAGTTAAACAATGGTTTAAATAATTATTCCTAGAAGATAATTAAATAAATAATGATTTATTTAATTATTGTTCATGGGTTTAATGAGAAATGACTTAACAAATGTGGTTTATTAAGTAGTTTCTTCCAGTGAAAGCAATTTTACTATGGTAAAATTGGCCTTACATGGTGTATTTTGATCCATCTAGTAAATCATGGCTAGATGATCAACTTTTGGTGATAAGAATATGTAAACCTGTCGGGGCTATGGACACTAGCTAGCAGTGGATAAATGCATGCATGATGCTAAGGCAACTTCGTCGTGGCTATGGACGCTCACTGGCAATGAAGTGATGTTGGGTTCAGGAAGTCAAATATGAGCAAAGCATGCATTTGATTGATATTAGATGTTCTTAAGTAACCAATTCTTAAGCCTTCTCTTCACATAACTTTGATTTTGTTATATTCTGAATGAAGATAGATTGTAAAGTATTTTGAAGATTTTTTTTCTTATCATTTAGTGATCATAATTGATTTTTGACCCGAAATTTTTTAAGTTACAAGCTTCTCTTAGTTACAAGCTAATCATTTTTTCTCTTTCTTTTGATGTAAACAAAATAACTAGTTCTCCCAGTGTTTTGAGGCTACAACAACCTTTTAATTTTTTTTCCAAATTAATAAGACCCTCTATATAAATTTGGTTAAATTACCCTGGCTTTACTTTACTTTGCTTCGAGTGTTTTATACTGGTTGCATTTCCCTATTGGTTTCGCTTCTCCAAAACCTCTTTGGTTCCATAAAGCTCTTAACTTTCAATAATATTGAGAGGTTTATTTGAAATCATGCTCGCAATTTAAAAGATTGGTTACATTTATTGTTATGGTGGCTTGATTTAATACCTCTCTCCTTCGAATTAGTTGATAAGCGGTGGTTTAGTATTGACCTCATGTGGTGTTTCCATAAGACGAAGACGTGTGAAATAATTTGTATGAGTAGATATTTCAAACTAAATAAAACAAAATAAAATTTATATAAAAACCATAAATCATTATATTAACTTTTGTTTTGTTAGGGTGATAAAATGTTCATACACTGGTTTGGCTTTTCATTTATAAACATTTAAGAGAAACAGCACATTTTTTTATCTGAAATACAACGATACGAAAATCAAGGCCCATCTACCCTTCATATTATTTCACTCTTATTTTATTTTCTAATAATTAAGTGAGTCGAAAACGTCATAAGCCTCTACCATTACGATTTTCTTACCATTGTTTTCTCATTCGACCATTTAATACTCCACACTACAATGATGCATTTCTTGGAATTTTGACCATAAAATGCATAATAATCGCGTGCCATGAGTATTACGTACACGTTAAGACTCCAAAGACAATGCCAAACTTCAAATCTATAAAAATTTCAACGCTTTGTCATTATTCTTGGATTTTTTTCATTAAGGTTTAATGTGTTAATGAGAAGAGTTCATTTGAATTCATGATCATGGTGGCATTGCAAATATCATATTTTAGATGTTAATTAAGGTAAGGGTTAGATCATCGTGATTCTGATTGCATGGATTTTCACACTTTCACGTTTTAAATGGTTTTTTTGTTTTGAATTTGGTTACAGGTTCAGGAATCCTGGTGCTGGTATATTGATAAATTATACGTGACATTTAATATTTTTGAAATATAGTTTTTGTTTATGACAAAAGAAATGAACATAAACGATAATATAGTATTGTTACTTGTTTTCATAAAATGAGTTAAATGAGATTTGTTTGTAAGATAGATAATTATTTATTTATGTTTTTAATTTTTGCTTGTGTTGCTTTTATCGAGCAGAGAAGGTTATTTTCAATTTATAATTAACTCATCATATAATTGATTTAAGGTAGGTAAATAATATCATTTTTGTTGTTTTCTATTATAGTTGTTTTATTCATGTTTGTGTTTAAGATATTTGTAGTTCTTCAAATAAATTTGGGGTTTGTGAGTGAATCTTCATTCTAAGATCAAACACACTTCTTCCCTTCCCTATTAGAAAACTTTAGCTCTTGACTAGGGACAAGGCTATAATGTTTTTAGTCAAGATATGTTTCCTTTTACGTTCTTTCGCATTCTTTAAGTCTCCTTGCATAGGAGCAAGCCTCATAGTGGCTAGACTGAGTCTCAGTGTCAGTCAAATCATAAAGGATCATCTCACCTAAACAATATGTTGGCATTACGATTCAGGTTTGGCGCTATGGCACAGGTGTTGTACTTGATGGCAAGTCACTCAAGTGGCAAATATCTGTTCAGGCTCTCAAAATGATGGAAAATAAGGGGTTCGCAGGTACACCGTTCAAAAGGTGCGGGCCCGCAGGCACACCGTTCACAAAGTGTGGTCATGTCCGCAGGTTATCCGAACAGAAGGTGCGGACCCCAGTTCACTAACTCCAATGCAGAGAAGCGTGCACACGTGGGAATTCTTATGTTTGGCCCATGGTATTCAGCCCGACGTTCATGATTCTATGGTTTTGGTCCGTGTTATAGAATCTAAATTATTGAAACCGGGTTTGGATCCCTTGTATTGGTTTTCGATGGTTTTGTCCCATGGTTTGAATAAGGGCTTGCCTATAAAAAGGAAAAGAGATCACTTGGCTAGTCTCTTTTGAAATTTGAATATCTTAAGATCTGAAATTTTGGGTAATTGATTTGAAAAGATAGATCTAAATCAAGGTGAAATTTAAGGCGAGTCTGTTGATAGGTCATGATCTCTTGGGCGCATGATCAGATCTGTGGATTTGACTATCTGTAGCACATTGGAAGACTGTTAATTTGGCTCTATTCAGAGGTCCGCAGGCGATCCACAGCGCAGGTGCGGGGGTCCGCAATGCAGCAGAAGGCACAGGTGCGGGGGTCTGCAGCGAAGCAGAAGTCGCTAGTGCGGAGGTACGCAATGCAGAAGAAGGCACAGTGCGGAGGTACGCAAAGGAATAGAAGGAATAGGTGCGGAGATACGCTGTCAGGTAGACAGTGCAGGTGCGGATCTGTGCAGAGGTACGTGTTGGATACCTATACTAATAGGTTTCATATTTCATGATTGGCCAAGGAAAGTCCAAATATGCTCTGCTTTGGTATTACAAAGATCCCATATTTCCTAGAGAACAAGAGGTGTGTAATCTGTTTCAAATATTGAGGACCTTATTTCAATTTTGTGGATGATTCAACAGTTTAACCTGGATCATGCCATGTTTCAATTTTGAGTTATAGAATAGAGAAAGAAGTCTGTCCAAACTGTTTAATCTTGGCAGACAAGTAGTTTAGGTAGAGAAGTAAAGTTTCCCAACAGCTTAATCTGGGACCTTGGAAGAGATAAGGGTAGAAGTAGATAGAAAAGAATAAAGAAAAAGCCAAAGAAAAGAAAAGGCAAGTAAGGGTTTGCAAGCCTAAATGCACCCTCCAAGGAGAAACAAAAAAATGTTAGGAAAGTAGCTGGGTAAGCAGTTGTGGTTGCAGAAAAGGTATTTTCACCATTTCACACATGTCAAAGAGGTGTTTTGCCAAGGCAAAAATCTACCAATGGACAAAGTGGTGAATTCCATCAACTTTACAGCAAGGAGCATGACTAACCTCCCTCTCCCCCTTCATTCCATTACTAACATTCCCTTTCTTTAGCTGAGATTTATGAAGAGAGATCATGGTTTTATGATGGTTCTTGTTCTTTCAGAAGCCACATTTCTTGTCTAAGATCTTTTCATTTTGATCTACTCTCAAAACTAAATCAACTTTACATAAACTCAGTAAAGTCCCCTTCATTTGCTCCCCTCATTCATATTAACCTCTAATTCTACTATATAGCTCCCTTATCTTACCCCTCCCCTAATAATACTAACACTATGGTGTATAAAGCCCCAAAATCTTATAAATACTCCTCTCCTTGGCATTATAGCCATATGCTCTGCAAAAGGAACCAAAGAGACCTCTCGTCACCTTGGTGAACCTATCACATCTCATTCCCCCTTGCTACAAGCCAACTCGCTCCTCAAACCACCATTTGCATTCAAAAACCCTTGTAAACCCTCTTTTACCCCTTAAAACCTTTGCAAGAATTACCCAAAGTCAAAAAACCCGCCTCTGGCGCATTTCCAAAGGGTTAGCGCGCAGTCTGATTTTATGAAAAACATTGAAAAAACCATTAAAAACCCGCAACCCAAAGTTTTCCGCCCACATATCACCCGCGCATGTTGTTGCTCCGCCCACCGTCGGATCAAGGCCCGAAGATCCGACGATCCACGATGATATCGAAGCAGCCCCCGCAGCCATCCTTTACCGTCCGAGAAGGTGACGTTGCGTCACGTCAGGGCCTCTCCATGCGTCAAGCGCTAAAGTCTCTCGGAGCAAGGCCTGACACATTCGGCGTCGTACCAGAACCGCCCCGAGAGACCGTAGCGGTTAGCCTTAACCGTAACCGCTACGGTTCAGACCGCCAGTTGCCCTCCTATGTCACAACGCCACGTCATATCCGCTTGTCCTCGCCCCTGTTATTCGTCCACCTGGCCGCTGACATGGCTGCCACCTCATCGCCCCCATGGACCAACAGTGTATTGACACGTCACCCGATGACGTCAGCTGACGTCACCTCACCTTGACCCACCAATGACGTCATGCTGACGTCATCACTAAAAGCGCCAAAATCATAAAAAGCCCATATTAAGCCAAAAAACGTCTATTTTTCCATTGTTTGTGCGTTTCTCTACTGTTTTTCTGCATGAGCGTTTACGTCCAAATTTTCGCCAACCTGCTCGATTGACCGAGGCGACCTCCTCAGCTCCAACTGTGCACGCCCATGCGACCTCTGTTCGTCAATTAACAGGTATTTACCGCCTGCTGCCCTCCATACGCCTGTTATTGAAATAAAAGTTACTCAGGGGGCTAAGGACACCATAAAAATTATATTTTCACCGGCCATTTCCCTCTGCACATCCACATTTGCAATTGTGAAGTCCAAAGACACCAGCCGAGCCTTAATACCTGTAATTTCACTCAAAAACAACATTCACTGCGTATTCCCGGCTAATTTCTTGTTAAGCTCAATTCACCCGCTAAAAGAGGACATAGTGAGACCATAGAGAAGCCCTACTCCTGAAACAAACAGTATTTCAACTGCTGTTGTGTAATTTCCTCCTCTGGTCTCTGAGATACAAACTGTTTTTACAGAAAATCACTTCTATTCTGTGTTGCTTCCATTAAACAATCCACCTACAATTGTTGAACTTTGAAGAAGGCCATGGAGACTCCTATTGCTCTAAATATCAAGCCCCTCAATGCTCCTCACCAGGAATTAGCATGGAAAGCCCTAGGAGACATGGATTATCAGATGCTGGACTGGTTCCCTATGGGCTCCAAATACAATATCCAGATGATGAATGAGTTGAAGGCCCAGCACCTGAGTGGGGCAGATATCTTGGGGATTTGGGACTCAAACTTGCCCATCTACAACCTCCCCCAAGTAAATCCTATGCCAGAATTGGTCTACAGCTGCCAGGAATGCTATGACCCAAACCAAAGAGCTGTCATCAGCCCCACAGGCTCAGTCCTGTTCCAGATTACCCCAGAAAGTATAAATGGAATGCTGCACTTCCATACTGCCAAGCAATTGACCCCCCTCTATATGCAGAATTTGGTAAACAAAGGGAGCGAGCTGTCAGGTGACCAAATCATTAAGATTAATCAGCTGTTTGTAAGACCAGGCTCTGACACCATCAGAACCCCTCCTATTGGGTATCAATATTTGAATGAATTGGGCAGGATGTTAGTGGATTTAATCAGCTATGTCCTAGGATTCAAGGGAATGGAGGATGTGGATGAAACCATAATAGCAATGCTGTCTCTATTCTCTCCTGGTAAGCCCCCAGCTGTGCATTATGATTATGCTACATACATTGCAGATAAAATCCATGACCAGTTTATGAACTTAAAGAGAGAAAGACTATTCAGGTATACCTCATACATATACCACCTCTTCTTGTTTTATCAACCAGCCACCTTCTCTTTTCCTTTAAAGCCACTCAATGCCCAAGGAAGTCCAAGGTCAGTTGTGTTCTGGACCTCTGTTTTTCATCATACCTCTGTGTCACCTTGTACATACAATGAGTTCATTGACTTATTCATTTATCCAGCCATGACAGTACTGCAGGGTACTCCTCCTCCTAGACTAACCGATGACATGAGGAGAATTCTCCATTTGAATAAGTCCTACAGCATTGGGAATTGGTACTTCTACCAAAACCATACAGTCATCAGAATATATGGCTGTGAGTTGACACCTTTTAGATTGCCAAGGTATGTCCCCATGAGGCTTTTTGCCTTGGAATATTTCAGACAGTTTGGCAACTCAGACTACCTGCATTTTCAGAGCAAGAACAAGAAGTCACAGCTAAAGGTAAGGAGCCAGCTGGGTCCTTTCCTATATAACAGAAAAGAGGAGGGATGGAAAGAGGCAAACACTATCCTGGAAGGCCTCAGATTGCAAACTAGTTTTGAATGGGTACCCTATGACCCCAATCATTCTATCTCCCTCAGGAGGATAAGATACAAATTGGGTGGTTATGCACACAAGAGGCAACCTGAGATTGAACAGTATGCCAATGCCTTAAGCTGGGAAGAGGGTACCTTAGAAGAAGAAATAACTGCTGAAGAGCTTCTAGAAAGAGAAGCTAGAAATATACAAAAGCAAGCTGACTTGGAAAATTGTGGACAGGTTCCTCATTCATACAGAAGACAGCTGGGAGCAGCTACTACATCATCAACAACCCAGCAGCAAACTGCCGAGAAGGCACCGCAGACAGCAAGCACAGATAAAGGGAAGCAGGTGGAGCAGCCACCTCCATTGACAGAAGAACAAGTGGATACATTGCTACAGCAGCAAGAAGAAATGGAGCAGCAGGAACAAGGGCAGCAACAAGAAGAGGTACAATATAGTGAACAGCAGCCCTTGCAGCAAGAAAAAGTGATTGATGCTCCAAGCTCCACAGAGCAACAGGCTCAGACAAAAGTGCCTCCTAGGGCAGAGACTACTGTTGATACCTCGGTCCTCCAAACCCCACAAAAGGAGGACTTAACCAGGAAAAGAGATAGAGAGACTCCCCTGACTTCATCCATCAATCGGGGAGAGAAAAGACAAAGACTAAATGACTTTCCAGAGGATGACATAGCAGTAAGGCAAGCAATGGGCATGGGCCCACCCAGTGGAGAAGTTTCAGCCAGTTCATTCCAGCATGAACATGATAGAGCTATAGGAGGAGAGGTCAGCTCCTCCAGCCAGCACAGAGAAGGACAGTCAAGCATCAAACATCAATTTATTGACATTAAGAGGAGAAGTGATCCTATTAAAGTACAGCTGTACAATCATTTGCTGAACCTGGCTCCTACCAATCAGCAAAGACTCATGTCTGCCTTTGATGTAAGTGAAGGCAAGATGATCATGAGTCACTTCATGTCCACAACGCTACATCCTCAATCTACCTCGGATTATCTAAGAACCAACATGGAGGTTATGGCTAAAGACATACACCCTATGGATAAGATCGAACTGCATAAACAAACCGGTGAAATGGTGTATGCCTCCTTGGCAGATGAAACATTGGAGAACTACAAATTGAAGAGTAGCCTTGATAACACAGCCTCTCAGCTGGAATTGGAAAGAGCATCATCACAAGCCAAGGACAACAGGATCAAGTTCTTGGAAGATGTAATTATAGAAATAGGACATGATCCTAAAGATGTTAAAGGAATCCAAGAACTCTTGAAGCTAAGGGATGCAGACATGGCGGCCTTAAGAAAGAAAATCAAGCTCCCAGCTACCATCCATCCACAAACAGACGAGGTTGCCCAGCAAAGGCAGGAAAAGGATGCTACAGACCTAATGATATCTCTGTACAAGGAGCTAGTTCGGACTCAAGACAAGCTAGGAGAATCAGAAGCTGCAAAGGCAGCACTACAAGCAGCATTAAAGCAAAGAGAAGAAGGCCAAACTTCCCAGCCCCCTCCGGAAGTAATCAATCTTGAAGAAGCTACTCCAATAACTACTCTTCCTCCTCAGCAGACGGGAACTACAGCACCATCTACAGCCACAACTACGCCAACAACAGAGCAGACTCCTAGTCTGGATATGCAGAAGTTGCAAGCTGAGATCCGAGTTCTCGAATCCCAAATGAAAGAGCTTGATGAAGTCAAAAAGTCTTTGACTAAGGTGAAAGAAAGATTTGATAAAAGCAAGCAGAATGAGGCAGCAAAGGAAAGAGAAATAAAAGCTCTAAAAAAGAGAATAACTGAACTAGAAAAAGAGCTTGCACTAGAAAAAGTAACAGCAGAACTAAAAGCAGTCCTCTGGGGTAACATTGGGCGGTCCATCACCAATCAGTGGCAGTATATTGAGACTATGGATGAGCAAATAGTACTCATTACCAAGGCAAACAGGGAAGTACAGAGAGCTAGAGCAAGCTTGGGCCACATGCCAGATGCTGCCAGCAGAATGATCACTATTTTGAATAACAAAACTAGCTCTCAACTAGCTACCATGGGAATTACTAACAGGACTGAAACAATCTCAGTGGTTAAAAGAGTCCTGACACTAAGAAACCTAGTTGGAACGCTGGAAAGAAGAACACAGGATATGCAGACCGAGATCAACAAATTCCTGGACAGATTTGTGGCATTACAAAACAGAGGCCTCCCCAGCATATTAAGCAGTGTAGGAAGGCTGCTTACCCTGGAGAATTACATCAAAAGGGTTGATGCACATGCTGCAGCACAAATAGCAAAACAGCCCAGTACCTCAGCAGAAACAGGGCCAGCATCAGGGCAGAATTTGTATGATAGGGTGGATAACCTGTTTTTTATCATGAATGAAATTGATCACCTGTTTGATACACCACCAAATTTCTTTAAGTATACAGAAGCAGATGAGACTATGGGGGCAATCATAAATCATCAATTGCCCACACAGGAAGAATGGAGGAATTTGACACAGGTAATCTTATCAGGCCCGAACCTGTAGCGATAGTTTTTCTCCAGTTTTATGAACAGTCATGCACAGGCAGAATTTTGGTGGATAAAATCTACAAGGAGAGACAGATGCTGAGCCAACTCAGCAGGACTATTTACTCACCACAACAGCAATCACCATCACAAGGTAGCAGACCCGAAATACAGCGCACAAGCCAAAAAGTCGGGTTCTCCAGCATTTGATCAAAGTATCCCAACCGACTTAGCAGCTCCCAAAGGCCAAAATATCTTCTGACAGAACATCAAGACGCCTTTATCTTGTATTCAATGCTGTAATAAATTTCTGATAATAATATCTCAAAAGTTGGTGAGAATATTAAGTCTGAGATAACTTAGAACTCAGATATTTTGTAAACAATCGCAAGTATATATTCACCCCTCGCAGAAGCTGAAGGGGTTGTTGTTATTTTCATTTGAGGCATCTCATTTGCTGTAAAATTCTCAGAGAAATAATACAAAGGGTGAATGGAATTTCCGAAGCTTGGCGTACCTTGATGCATGATGATGAATGGTGAATGTTGCAGGATTCCAGAGTGTTTCATAAAACAATAAGTCTTTCTTAAATCTCTGTGTTACATGTTTTTCGAGTCTTTTGCTCTCTTTCATTGTTTAAATGTTTTACACTTAATAGCAAGGTAGAAGAATAGTTCCAGGATTTAATCACTGATTACCCTGAACTCAATCTGAGCTATTATCCATGTTTTCTTCAGATACAGTGAATGAAGTGTAATTCTTAATTGCTGCACTTTAAAACTATATCTTCTACAGTGATAGACATCCCCAGGGATTCAAGTTTTGCTCCTGAGGCATCTATCTGTTTCTCATACCTAGTTTGGTGGAAATACTTGAATACTTTAGTGAAAATTCTCAATTGCTTTCACTGGTTTTTTCACCTGTTTGTGTTATAAATCAAAATTTGTTCTATGAAGTATCCAAATGGCCCTGTAAGTTGCACTAATTCATCTCAAAGTTTCTAGACACCTACTGCTATAGACTCCATTGCCCAATGATATTTGACTCTTTGAACACTACATCATAAGACCTAAAAGAAACTCTTCAACCAAAACATAAACAAAACCTGTGCATAATAGCTAGCCTAAAACCCTATCACAAACAGATACAAATCGTAAAGAGAGAGCCCTCTCTGATCACAGTTTGGCTAGAAACAGTGATCCAAGATTGGTTAGTGGTTACCCCGGCCGTATTCCCTTGGGAGTCATAGGGAACAACCTGGGTGTTAACATCATTGGCGACTCCACTGGGAACTTCATAAAGATTTTTCAATTACTATCTATCTTCCGAAGCTACCATCAAGCCCGAAACTAGCCAAGAGGCCTTAGGACTGTTTCTGTGCCACAGAAACAGCTTTAGGGAAGAGCTGATTAGGGAATCTTCATCCTATCTTTGAAACATATATAGCCATTCCAAAATTTTCATCCAGTCCTTGCATATATATAAACTTCGTGTACAAATTCAAAAGAAATTAGAAGCTGGCTCCCAAAAGAAACCCAAGGCACACTAGGGCAAACCCTGACCCTAATCAACCTATCACTGTTGATAATCCAAATATCATTCCAAAGAACATAAGGAGACAGCAAAAGCAGGAGAAGCCTGCTGATTCAGATATAAGTTCAGATCGACCTATCCTTATTCCTACTCCTTGCAAAGTTCTTTTCCGGTCCACCCCTAGTTCCCCTAGTTCATCATCAACACCTCAAAGCCCTCCTCTCCCATCTTCACCATCTGCACATACTCTTTCAACCAGTTCCCCGCTTGTTACTCATACCATTAACCCTGTCACACCTGTAATCCCTGTTGTCCCATTTATTCCTGTCAACCCTGTAAATCCCATAAACATGGCTAACAGGTATGCACCTCTGCAGATACCAGCTAATGCTCCAGCTCTACCCCAAGATTACCAAACCAAAATCTCATTTTTTGACTCCCATGGCCCTTTGACAGCTGTCCAGCATGCTAAGAAGATGCAAGACCACTTTGAGACCCATGAAATAGATGATAACAGTGTCAGGATGAGAATTTTTGTTCAAAGCTTAACTGGGGATGTTAGAACTTGGTTCAGATCCCTCAATGCAAACTCCATTGCAACACTTGATCAGCTTTACGAAGTCTTTACTGAGAGATGGGAGAAAAAGAAAGATCCCCTCCACATACTTGGGGAATATAACACTATTAAAAGAGGTCCCCAAGAAACAGTTTTGGAATATTGTGCTAGGTTTAACAATGTATATAATGCTATCCCACAGAACTTAAGGCCCCCTCCTGATTTGGCCCTGTATAACTTCCCTGACGGTTTTGATTCGGATATGGCTTATCAATTGAAAGAAAGAGATCCTCCAACCCTTGCAGAAGCTCAAAGGGTTGCAGTCACTGTAGAGGCTAACCTAATTGCCAAAAGAAACAGGGCAAAGTTGGAAAAGAAGACTGGCTTCAGAGAAGAGCCCTCGGGTTTTGATCAAAAGCTGGATGCAATACTAAACAGCATGAAGAGATTGGGTGAAAGAGTGGAATCAGTTGAAAGAAAATCATCATGGGAGGCATCACAAAGCAACCCTCCTAGAAACCCAAATTTTAGGAGAAATCAGAACCCAAACATTGGAAAAACAAGTGCTGACCAGGATATTAGACCCCCTTTTCAAGAAAACTATGCAGAAACTTCCACAGACAATCAGCTCAATGAAGATCCTGAAATTAACTTAATGGGTCTGGATGGTAAAAGCCATGTTTTCTTAACACAAGAAGACCATGAGGAGGATGAAAGCAAAACATTCCAAACTAAAACAAGAGAATCCTTTGACTTTAAACAAGGATATGATGCTGCTGTCTATGAAGTCCATAAACAATACAAACTAAGGAGTAGGACTGTAAATGTAAATCAGCCTGAAAAGATAAAGGAGAAACAGCGGTTTAAAGAAACCTCAGTCACAGAACCTAATGACAAAACAAATTTGCCTACAAAAGAAGTAGTGGTTGAGGAGGTTACTGAATTACTGTCCCCACTACAACAGCCCATGGCAACCTCGTCCTCTCACCCTAATCCAAACATTACCCCTCAAGACATGAGTATAAGGGGCAGGTTTCAAAATCAAGATGAAATCCAACAAGAAGATTTAGTGAACAAAGAAAAGACTGCTATCCGTGACTCTAAAACCCAAGTTGACAAACCTTTTGACCTAGGTACAGAGATTGGCAAGTTAAAGATAGCAATTCCCCTCTCAGAGCTAGCCAAGCATGACATATACAAGCAACAGATAAAGAAATCCCTACAGCTCACCAATAGCAAAGATGATGTAAATGTGCTAGATGACACTCCAGAATTACTGTTTGGCCCAGAGGTAGATGGAAAAACAATAGTCACAGGGGTTTTACCTTTTTATGTCAGCCTGCATGTTCATGATAAAATACTGCACAATGCAATGTTTGACTCAGGTGCCTCTCATAACCTGATGCCAAAAGCAGTCATGGAAAGATTGAATTTGGATGTAACAAGACCATACAAAGACCTGTTTTCCTTTGATTCTAGCCAGGTCAAATGTTTGGGCCTAATAAAAGATTTATGTGTCTCCCTGGTTCAATATCCCAACAAGACCATTCTAATGGATGTTGTAGTTGCTGATATCCCACCCAAATATGGGATGCTGTTATCAAGATCATGGGGAGCCAAGCTCCAGGGCTCCCTGCAATTAGACATGTCATATGCAACTATTTCTGTCTTTGGGCAACCAAAAAGACTTTATAGGGAAACACTCATGAAGTATATGGTCAGCAGTGAAGAGAAGCCTCAAAATTTTCCAATATACGCTGTTCATTCGGACATAGACTCCTTCATCCTCTTCAATGACAGCGCACACCTCTCAAACAATGACATTAGGACCGAAACACTCACACAAGAACAAAACATTGATCAGACAAGTAGCACCTGCCAAACATCAATCAGCCCAACAATACACATTAACCCTCCTCTAGTTGTCAAAGATTGTCAAACAACTGATGAAATTGTCCTAGAAAACAAATGGGAAAAGAAACCCCAACTCATGCTCACATTGCCATCCCATGAACAGAATTTTAAATCTCCTGTTCAGCAAGACATCCTGTGGGTCCTAGAATTTGATGGCTCAGTTAACAAGCTAGGAGCAGGAGCTGGAGTGTGGATACATAACAAAGAGAAAGATTATGCAGAAGGCAGGGCTTATAGATTGAATTTTAGATGCACTAACAACATGGCAGAATACGAAGCTTTGTTGCTCGGTCTCAAACTAGAAAGGTCATTACAAACTCCTAAACTCTCCATCATGGGAGACTCTGATCTAGTAATTCAACAAGTAAAAGGAAACTTTGTCACCAATGACAAAAGGTTGAGGTCCTACAGATCTGCTGTAATTGAAATATTAGAGACCTTCTCTGAGTGTGTTATCACAAAAATTTCAAGAGGCCACAATCTCCATGCACACAGCTTGGCAACGTTTGCCAGCACCTTCGAATTCCCATTAGAACCCAATAACTGTTTCACAGCTGAGGTCAAATACAGACCCTCCATTCCAAACAATGTTAAAGAATGGCAAGTATTTGAGGATGACATGCAAATAAACAATTTTTTAACCTTGCAACAAGAGTTCACAGGATTAAATATTGATATCGATGGAGCAAGTCAATCACAAATACTGTTTCAACAGTCTGCTCACCCAATGTCACCTAGAACAGCAAAACAATTACTGAGTCCAACTATTTTCAACAATGAAAACATTTACCAAATTCACCAAATTGACTGTGAAGAGATGAGCAGCGCTGAAGCTGAAATCATACAACTCAAGGACAATTTCCTTCCAGTAGGCCTTACCCCATTAGAAGACATTTTTGATTCAAATGATGTCCCCAGGAAACCAAAAATGCAGCCATTAGATGCAACAATCGAAGAATGCAACATTGGTACCACTGACAAGCCTAAAATAATAAAACTATCTGCTGCTTTGCCCCCAGATCAAAAACCCAAATACATTGATCTCTTTAAAGAGTTTCAAGATGTTTTTGCTTGGGGTTATGAGGATCTAAAGTCCTATGATACTTCTGTCATTCAGCACACCATTCCCCTCAAGCCTAATCAAAAACCATTCAAACAGAAATTGAGAAGGATCAATCCTGTGCTCCTTCCTTCCATTGAAAAAGAATTACATAAAATGTTCAAAGCTAGTATCATAGCACCAATCAGGTTCTCTGAGTGGATTTCAAATTTGGTCCCTACAAGAAAGAAAACTGGTGAGATTAGACTTTGTGTAGACTTAAGGAATTTGAATCAAGTATCACTCAAAGATAACTACCCTTTACCCAAAATGGATCACATTCTTCAAAAAGTAGTAGGGGCTTCAAGGATATCATTGCTTGATGGATTCTCAGGCTTCAATCAAATCCTAGTACACCCTGATGACCAAGACAAAACTGCATTTACAACCCCATGGGGAACTTTCAAGTATGTGAAAATGCCCTTTGGATTGAAAAACACAGGGGCAACGTTTCAAAGAGCAATGGACATTGCTTTTGCAAAAGAGATTCATGACTTTTTGGTCATTTACTTAGATGATCTAACACCCTTTTCAAAATCTGACCAAGAACACTTGAAACATTTGAGACAGATTTTCACAACATGTAGGAAATATGGCATTTCCTTAAACCCCAAGAAGTCATTATTTGGCTTGGAAGAAGGGAAACTTTTAGGACACATTATCTCAAAAGATGGCATAAGAATTGATCTAGATAGGATACAAGCTATCCTACAAATGCCTCATCCAAGAAATGTCAAGGAGTTGCAAGGATTCTTAGGGAAAATCAACTTTTTAAGAAGGTTTATCCCGAATTTAGCAGAATTAATCAGATTACTAAACAATATGCTAAAGAAAGATTCAAAGGTCAAGTGGACTGTTGAAGCAAAGCAAGCCTTTGAAAGTATAAAATTGGCCTTGACACAAACCCCAGTGTTAACCAATCCTCAGTTTGACAGAGACTTTATCATTTTCTCCTTTGCTTCCCAACATACTATTGCTGCTGTTTTATTACAGAAAGATGACCAAGGGAATGAGAAGCCTATTGCTTTTTTTAGCAGAGCTCTTAGAGATGCCCCTCTAAAGTATCAAATTATGGAAAAACAAGCCTATGCTTTGATCAAAGCTATTAAAGACTTTAGGATTTACATCCTTTACTCCCATGTTGTGGCTTATGTACCAAGTCCTATTGTCAAAGACATTCTCACCCAAGAAAACTTAGAGGGTAGGAGAGGAAAATGGATTGCCAATATACTAGAATTTGACATTGAAATAAAACCCACAAAGCTGATAAAAGGGCAAGGTTTGGCCAAATTAATGACAGAAGCAAATTTCCAAGCCTTAGATATCAACCAACTGGACAGTGAAACAGAGCTGGCGACTCCAAAGATCAATGTAGCCTTTGAACAATCTCCTTGGTACTCTGATATCTGCTATGTGTTACAAAACCTGTGTGCTCCCCCAGGACTGTCCAGAACTAAGTGTAGGTTCCTAAAAATGAAAACATCTAGATTTTGTGTGATAGATGGAAACTTACTTTGGAAAAACCATGAAGGTATATTGCTGCACTGTCTAATAGAGAATGAAACTAACAATATCATGCAAGACTTCCATGCTGGAGACTGTGGTGGACATTTGTACTGGAAGTCCACTGTGGACAAAATATTGAGGGCTGGTTATTACTGGCCCACCATGTTCTCTGATGTTAAGAAATTTACAGCCTCATGCCACAAATGCCAACTGTTTGAAGGCAAAAGACAGTTGCTGCCACTTCCTTTGAAGCCCATTGCAACAGAGAGACCTTTTCAACAATGGGGCTTGGATTTCATTGGGGAAATTCATCCCTCATCTTCAGGGCAACACAGATGGATTTTAACAGCAACAGACTACTTCACCAAGTGGATTGAAGCTGCCCCATGCAGACAAGCAAATGATTCAGTAATTATTCAGTTTTTGGAAAACAATATACTGGCTAGATTTGGCTGTCCAGACAAGATAATAACAGACAATGCTGCTGCTTTCAGATCCAAGAAAATGGTGAACTTCTGCCATAAATTTCACATTACTTTGGGCCATTCTACAGCTTACTATCCTCAAGGAAATGGCCTTGCTGAATCATCAAACAAAAGTTTAATAAACATCATAAAGAAAGTGCTGGAGGAAAACAAAAAGAACTGGCATAAGAAACTAGTAAATGCTTTATGGGCAGATAGACTAACAACAAAAAGATCTATTGGGACCAGCCCATATGAGTTAGTCTACGGATTAGAAGCCAAATTTCCTTCATCACTAGGAGTGCCGGTTATAAAACTTCTGCAAGAAAGCCAAGCAGAGCCAAATGACATGCAAAGAAGGATCAATCAGATAATCTGTTTACAGCAAACTAGAGAACAAGTTTTCAGCAGAGTGCAGATATTACAAGAGAAATTGAAAAAGGCCTTTGATAGGAGAACCAAAGCAGAAGATTTCAATGTGGGGGACAAAGTCTTAAAGTGGGATGCAAGAAGAGAAGAGAAAGGAAAACATGGAAAGTTTGACTCTTTATGGAGAGTACCATTTGCTGTCCAAGCAGTACAAGGTAACAACACTTACTTCCTTAAAAGTCTGACTGAAACTGACTTGGATGAAGGTCCTGTCAATGGCAGGATGCTGAAGCACTACTTTGACTATTCCCCATGAATGGAAACTAAGGATTCATGGTATATATGCAGATGTAAATATTGTTTTCTGTTTTAGATTTTAAAATACAGTTTTTCAAGTGATTCACCAACTAGCTAGAGGCAACTAGAATCAGAGGTCTTCCAAGAAAGAAGCACGCAATTTTGACACATTTTTGCAGCAAATTTCAGAGATTGGGATGGGCAGTCAAAGAACAAGGCAATCTGACCTGCTGTTCTTGGTCTTTCAGAAGAAAAACCATCCCCATGTGGAGCCACTGTTGGATACCTATACTAATAGGTTTCATATTTCATGATTGGCCAAGGAAAGTCCAAATATGCTCTGCTTTGGTATTACAAAGATCCCATATTTCCTAGAGAACAAGAGGTGTGTAATCTGTTTCAAATATTGAGGACCTTATTTCAATTTTGTGGATGATTCAACAGTTTAACCTGGATCATGCCATGTTTCAATTTTGAGTTATAGAATAGAGAAAGAAGTCTGTCCAAACTGTTTAATCTTGGCAGACAAGTAGTTTAGGTAGAGAAGTAAAGGTTCCCAACAGCTTAATCTGGGACCTTGGAAGAGATAAGGGTAGAAGTAGATAGAAAAGAATAAAGAAAAAGCCAAAGAAAAGAAAAGGCAAGTAAGGGTTTGCAAGCCTAAATGCACCCTCCAAGGAGAAACAAAAAAATGTTAGGAAAGTAGCTGGGTAAGCAGTTGTGGTTGCAGAAAAGGTATTTTCACCATTTCACACATGTCAAAGAGGTGTTTTGCCAAGGCAAAAATCTACCAATGGACAAAGTGGTGAATTCCATCAACTTTACAGCAAGGAGCATGACTAACCTCCCTCTCCCCCTTCATTCCATTACTAACATTCCCTTTCTTTAGCTGAGATTTATGAAGAGAGATCATGGTTTTATGATGGTTCTTGTTCTTTCAGAAGCCACATTTCTTGTCTAAGATCTTTTCATTTTGATCTACTCTCAAAACTAAATCAACTTTACATAAACTCAGTAAAGTCCCCTTCATTTGCTCCCCTCATTCATATTAACCTCTAATTCTACTATATAGCTCCCTTATCTTACCCCTCCCCTAATAATACTAACACTATGGTGTATAAAGCCCCAAAATCTTATAAATACTCCTCTCCTTGGCATTATAGCCATATGCTCTGCAAAAGGAACCAAAGAGACCTCTCGTCACCTTGGTGAACCTATCACATCTCATTCCCCCTTGCTACAAGCCAACTCGCTCCTCAAACCACCATTTGCATTCAAAAACCCTTGTAAACCCTCTTTTACCCCTTAAAACCTTTGCAAGAATTACCCAAAGTCAAAAAACCCGCCTCTGGCGCATTTCCAAAGGGTTAGCGCGCAGTCTGATTTTATGAAAAACATTGAAAAAACCATTAAAAACCCGCAACCCAAAGTTTTCCGCCCACATATCACCCGCGCATGTTGTTGCTCCGCCCACCGTCGGATCAAGGCCCGAAGATCCGACGATCCACGATGATATCGGAGCAGCCCCCGCAGCCGTCCTTTACCGTCCGAGAAGGTGACGTTGCGTCACATCAGGGCCTCTCCACGCGTCAAGCGCTAAAGTCTCTCGGAGCAAGGCCTGACACATTCGGCGTCGTACCAGAACCGCCCCGAGAGACCGTAGCGGTTAGCCTTAACCGTAACCGCTACGGTTCAGACCGTCAGTTGCCCTCCTATGTCACAACGCCACGTCATATCCGCTTGTCCTCGCCCCTGTTATTCGTCCACCTGGCCGCTGACATGGCTGCCACCTCATCGCCCCCATGGACCAACAGTGTATTGACACGTCACCCGATGACGTCAGCTGACGTCACCACACCTTGACCCACCAATGACGTCATGCTGACGTCATCACTAAAAGCGCCAAAATCATAAAAAGCCCATATTAAGCCAAAAAACGTCTATTTTTCCATTGTTTGTGCGTTTCTCTACTGTTTTTCTGCATGAGCGTTTACGTCCAAATTTTCGCCAACCTGCTCGATTGACCGAGGCGACCTCCTCAGCTCCAACTGTGCACGCCCATGCGACCTCTGTTCGTCAATTAACAGGTATTTACCGCCTGCTGCCCTCCATACGCCTGTTATTGAAATAAAAGTTACTTAGGGGGCTAAGGACACCATAAAAATTATATTTTCACCGGCCATTTCCCTCTGCACATCCACATTTGCAATTGTGAAGTCCAAAGACACCAGCCGAGCCTTAATACCTGTAATTTCACTCAAAAACAACATTCACTGCGTATTCCCGGCTAATTTCTTGTTAAGCTCAATTCACCCGCTAAAAGAGGACATAGTGAGACCATAGAGAAGCCCTGCTCCTGAAACAAACAGTATTTCAACTGTTGTTGTGTAATTTCCTCCTCTGGTCTCTGAGATACAAACTGTTTTTACAGAAAATCACTTCTATTCTGTGTTGCTTCCATTAAACAATCCACCTACAATTGTTGAACTTTGAAGAAGGCCATGGAGACTCCTATTGCTCTGAATATCAAGCCCCTCAATGCTCCTCACCAGGAATTAGCATGGAAAGCCCTAGGAGACATGGATTATCAGATGCTGGACTGGTTCCCTATGGGCTCCAAATACAATATCCAGATGATGAATGAGTTGAAGGCCCAGCACCTGAGTGGGGCAGATATCTTGGGGATTTGGGACTCAAACTTGCCCATCTACAACCTCCCCCAAGTAAATCCTATGCCAGAATTGGTCTACAGCTACCAGGAATGCTATGACCCAAACCAAAGAGCTGTCATCAGCCCCACAGGCTCAGTCCTGTTCCAGATTACCCCAGAAAGTATAAATGGAATGCTGCACTTCCATACTGCCAAGCAATTGACCCCCCTCTATATGCAGAATTTGGTAAACAAAGGGAGCGAGCTGTCAGGTGACCAAATCATTAAGATTAATCAGCTGTTTGTAAGACCAGGCTCTGACACCATCAGAACCCCTCCTATTGGGTATCAATATTTGAATGAATTGGGCAGGATGTTAGTGGATTTAATCAGCTATGTCCTAGGATTCAAGGGAATGGAGGATGTGGATGAAACCATAATAGCAATGCTGTCTCTATTCTCTCCTGGTAAGCCCCCAGCTGTGCATTATGATTATGCTACATACATTGCAGATAAAATCCATGACCAGTTTATGAACTTAAAGAGAGAAAGACTATTCAGGTATACCTCATACATATACCACCTCTTCTTGTTTTATCAACCAGCCACCTTCTCTTTTCCTTTAAAGCCACTCAATGCCCAAGGAAGTCCAAGGTCAGTTGTGTTCTGGACCTCTGTTTTTCATCATACCTCTGTGTCACCTTGTACATACAATGAGTTCATTGACTTATTCATTTATCCAGCCATGACAGTACTGCAGGGTACTCCTCCTCCTAGACTAACCGATGACATGAGGAGAATTCTCCATTTGAATAAGTCCTACAGCATTGGGAATTGGTACTTCTACCAAAACCATACAGTCATCAGAATATATGGCTGTGAGTTGACACCTTTTAGATTGCCAAGGTATGTCCCCATGAGGCTTTTTGCCTTGGAATATTTCAGACAGTTTGGCAACTCAGACTACCTGCATTTTCAGAGCAAGAACAAGAAGTCACAGCTAAAGGTAAGGAGCCAGCTGGGTCCTTTCCTATATAACAGAAAAGAGGAGGGATGGAAAGAGGCAAACACTATCCTGGAAGGCCTCAGACTGCAAACTAGTTTTGAATGGGTACCCTATGACCCCAATCATTCTATCTCCCTCAGGAGGATAAGATACAAATTGGGTGGTTATGCACACAAGAGGCAACCTGAGATTGAACAGTATGCCAATGCCTTAAGCTGGGAAGAGGGTACCTTAGAAGAAGAAATAACTGCTGAAGAGCTTCTAGAAAGAGAAGCTAGAAATATACAAAAGCAAGCTGACTTGGAAAATTGTGGACAGGTTCCTCATTCATACAGAAGACAGCTGGGAGCAGCTACTACATCATCAACAACCCAGCAGCAAACTGCTGAGAAGGCACCGCAGACAGCAAGCAAAGATAAAGGGAAGCAGGTGGAGCAGCCACCTCCATTGACAGAAGAACAAGTGGATACATTGCTACAGCAGCAAGAAGAAATGGAGCAGCAGGAACAAGGGCAGCAACAAGAAGAGGTACAATATAGTGAACAGCAGCCCTTGCAGCAAGAAAAAGTGATTGATGCTCCAAGCTCCACAGAGCAACAGGCTCAGACAAAAGTGCCTCCTAGGGCAGAGACTACTGTTGATACCTCGGTCCTCCAAACCCCACAAAAGGAGGACTTAACCAGGAAAAGAGATAGAGAGACTCCCCTGACTTCATCCATCAATCGGGGAGAGAAAAGACAAAGACTAAATGACTTTCCAGAGGATGACATAGCAGTAAGGCAAGCAATGGGCATGGGCCCACCCAGTGGAGAAGTTTCAGCCAGTTCATTCCAGCATGAACATGATAGAGCTATAGGAGGAGAGGTCAGCTCCTCCAGCCAGCACAGAGAAGGACAGTCAAGCATCAAACAGCAATTTATTGACATTAAGAGGAGAAGTGATCCTATTAAAGTACAGCTGTACAATCATTTGCTGAACCTGGCTCCTACCAATCAGCAAAGACTCATGTCTGCCTTTGATGTAAGTGAAGGCAAGATGATCATGAGTCACTTCATGCCCACAACGCTACATCCTCAATCTACCTCGGATTATCTAAGAACCAACATGGAGGTTATGGCTAAAGACATACACCCTATGGATAAGATCGAACTGCATAAACAAACCGGTGAAATGGTGTATGCCTCCTTGGCAGATGAAACATTGGAGAACTACAAATTGAAGAGTAGCCTTGATAACACAGCCTCTCAGCTGGAATTGGAAAGAGCATCATCACAAGCCAAGGACAACAGGATCAAGTCCTTGGAAGATGTAATTATAGAAATAGGACATGATCCTAAAGATGTTAAAGGAATCCAAGAACTCTTGAAGCTAAGGGATGCAGACATGGCGGCCTTAAGAAAGAAAATCAAGCTCCCAGCTACCATCCATCCACAAACAGACGAGGTTGCCCAGCAAAGGCAGGAAAAGGATGCTACAGACCTAATGATATCCCTGTACAAGGAGCTAGTTCGGACTCAAGACAAGCTAGGAGAATCAGAAGCTGCAAAGGCAGCACTACAAGCAGCATTAAAGCAAAGAGAAGAAGGCCAAACTTCCCAGCCCCCTCCGGAAGTAATCAATCTTGAAGAAGCTACTCCAATAACTACTCTTCCTCCTCAGCAGACGGGAACTACAGCACCATCTACAGCCACAACTACGCCAACAACAGAGCAGACTCCTAGTCTGGATATGCAGAAGTTGCAAGCTGAGATCCGAGTTCTCGAATCCCAAATGAAAGAGCTTGATGAAGTCAAAAAGTCTTTGACTAAGGTGAAAGAAAGATTTGATAAAAGCAAGCAGAATGAGGCAGCAAAGGAAAGAGAAATAAAAGCTCTAAAAAAGAGAATAACTGAACTAGAAAAAGAGCTTGCACTAGAAAAAGTAACAGCAGAACTAAAAGCAGTCCTCTGGGGTAACATTGGGCGGTCCATCACCAATCAGTGGCAGTATATTGAGACTATGGATGAGCAAATAGTACTCATTACCAAGGCAAACAGGGAAGTACAGAGAGCTAGAGCAAGCTTGGGCCACATGCCAGATGCTGCCAGCAGAATGATCACTATTTTGAATAACAAAACTAGCTCTCAACTAGCTACCATGGGAATTACTAACAGGACTGAAACAATCTCAGTGGTTAAAAGAGTCCTGACACTAAGAAACCTAGTTGGAACGCTGGAAAGAAGAACACAGGATATGCAGACCGAGATCAACAAATTCCTGGACAGATTTGTGGCATTACAAAACAGAGGCCTCCCCAGCATATTAAGCAGTGTAGGAAGGCTGCTTACCCTGGAGAATTACATCAAAAGGGTTGATGCACATGCTGCAGCACAAATAGCAAAACAGCCCAGTACCTCAGCAGAAACAGGGCCAGCATCAGGGCAGAATTTGTATGATAGGGTGGATAACCTGTTTTTTATCATGAATGAAATTGATCACCTATTTGATACACCACCAAATTTCTTTAAGTATACAGAAGCAGATGAGACTATGGGGGCAATCATAAATCATCAATTGCCCACACAGGAAGAATGGAGGAATTTGACACAGGTAATCTTATCAGGCCCGAACCTGTAGCGATAGTTTTTCTCCAGTTTTATGAACAGTCATGCACAGGCAGAATTTTGGTGGATAAAATCTACAAGGAAGAGACAGATGCTGAGCCAACTCAGCAGGACTATTTACTCACCACAACAGCAATCACCATCACAAGGTAGCAGACCCGAAATACAGCGCACAAGCCAAAAAGTCGGGTTCTCCAGCATTTGATCAAAGTATCCCAACCGACTTAGCAGCTCCCAAAGGCCAAAATATCTTCTGACAGAACATCAAGACGCCTTTATCTTGTATTCAATGCTGTAATAAATTTCTGATAATAATATCTCAAAAGTTGGTGAGAATATTAAGTCTGAGATAACTTAGAACTCAGATATTTTGTAAACAATCGCAAGTATATATTCACCCCTCGCAGAAGCTGAAGGGGTTGTTGTTATTTTCATTTGAGGCATCTCATTTGCTGTAAAATTCTCAGAGAAATAATACAAAGGGTGAATGGAATTTCCGAAGCTTGGCGTACCTTGATGCATGATGATGAATGGTGAATGTTGCAGGATTCCAGAGTGTTTCATAAAACAATAAGTCTTTCTTAAATCTCTGTGTTACATGTTTTTCGAGTCTTTTGTTCTCTTTCATTGTTTAAATGTTTTACACTTAATAGCAAGGTAGAAGAATAGTTCCAGGATTTAATCACTGATTACCCTGAACTCAATCTGAGCTATTATCCATGTTTTCTTCAGATACAGTGAATGAAGTGTAATTCTTAATTGCTGCACTTTAAAACTATATCTTCTACAGTGATAGACATCCCCAGGGATTCAAGTTTTGCTCCTGAGGCATCTATCTGTTTCTCATACCTAGTTTGGTGGAAATACTTGAATACTTTAGTGAAAATTCTCAATTGCTTTCACTGGTTTTTTCACCTGTTTGTGTTATAAATCAAAATTTGTTCTATGAAGTATCCAAATGGCCCTGTAAGTTGCACTAATTCATCTCAAAGTTTCTAGACACCTACTGCTATAGACTCCATTGCCCAATGATATTTGACTCTTTGAACACTACATCATAAGACCTAAAAGAAACTCTTCAACCAAAACATAAACAAAACCTGTGCATAATAGCTAGCCTAAAACCCTATCACAAACAGATACAAATCGTAAAGAGAGAGCCCTCTCTGATCACAGTTTGGCTAGAAACAGTGATCCAAGATTGGTTAGTGGTTACCCCGGCCGTATTCCCTTGGGAGTCATAGGGAACAACCTGGGTGTTAACAGTACGCAATGCAGCAGAAGGAGTAGGTGCGGAGGTATGCAGAGTAGAAGGACCAGGTGCGGATCTGCGTAGTTTAGACACAGAAGAGCTGCGAATATTCGCAGGTTTCTATTGGTGAAGTTGCGGAATTTTCTTGAAATATTTGTTGGCTGTCTTTTATCTATTGTTGAAGAGTTCTGGGTTTAGATTACTGGTATTGTTGTTCTGGTTACTGCATTCTGAGAAGTTATTGGTTGATTCATTGGTTGATTGAAAAAGGAGATTGGTTGATTCACATGTACTTGATGATTATTTGATGTTTATGGATCTAGTTTGAAAATTTATGAAAAGTGGTCCTTGGAAGAAAAGAAGTAGCTCAGCACCTACGTACTAGTAGATTAGCTAGTACAACAGCTAAGGGGGTTGTAGCTCCCTTCCAGGAGAGACTGGAAAATGAGAGAGGGTTGCAGCTCTCAGCAGGTTGCAGCCTGCGTACTGGTAAAGGACTGCACCAGTACAAAATCATTGTAAAAGAAGTTTCTAATTGAAAGAAGATAGAGACATATTGCAGCAGGGTTTTCACCCACATTGGGTTTCCACCTTATATCTGGTGTTCTTTGGTGTGATTATCTGTTCTTGCTCTTTATTATATGGTAATGACATAAAAACTAATGATCAATATCTGAAGAATAAATGAAAGTATAAATCTAGAAGATATATTGAAAAGAATTTGATAATACTGATTCACGCCCCCTCTGAGTATTATTTCCGACAATTGGTATCAGAGCAGGTCCTTCTGAAGAACCTTGATCGCTTGAAGGAAGATCCATCATCATGAGCAATTATGAGAGAGAAGCATCTATCAAGGCACCAATTTTTTATGGGACAAACTTCGTATATTAGAAAGTAAGAGTTACTGCTTATCTTCAATCTCTTGGTACAGAAGTCTGGGATATCATGGATACAGGGTACACTTTTCCATCAGCAACTCCTACAGATCTGGCTGAGAAGAAGAAATATGAAACAAATGCAAAGGATGTCAATACTCTACTAGGATGTCTATCTCAATCAGAATTCGTGAAGGTTATGCAGTATAAATCCGCAAAAGAAATATGGGACAAGATTATTCTGAGCTATGAAGAAGATGATCAGGTAAAATGAGCAAAACTTCAAACCCTCAGAATTCAGTATGAAAATCTCAGAATGCACAACGATGAAAGTGTGGCTAACTATTTCCTTCGTGTAGATTAGATTGTTAATTGCATGAAAAATTTGGGTGAAGAAATAAAAGAGGCTGTTGTGGTTGAAAAGGTTCTAAGATCTTTGCCCCTAGGTTTGAATCTAAAGTTTCTGCAATAGAAGAAAAGGAGAATCTACGAAACCTTACCATGTCACAGCTGCGCAGAATTCTGACTGCTTATGAAATGAGGAAAGGAGGACCATCAGACAGGAGAGAAGCTGCCTTCAAGGCTTCCGACAAAGGAGATTACTATGAGTCAGGACACGTGTCAGAAGAAGAAGAAGAATCAAATTTTGTCAAAAACCTTCAATGGGGTGCTGGACGATTCCGAGTTAAGTTACCTTTCAAATGCTTTCCTTGTGGAAGAGTCGGTCACTATGCTGCCAAATGTCCTCATAAAGATAGGATTGACAAGGGGAAGGAACCTGTTAGATGGAACAAGAAACAAAATGCAAATAAGAAAAGCTATTACACTCATGAAGATAGTGATGGACTTTCAAATAGTGATGAAGATGAACGAGGTAATAATTATAAACTTTTAATGGCTTTTGAAGATGATGATTATATGGATGCTGTAGATGAAGAAGGTCTTTATGAAGAGATTTCTAATCTCAAAATTTGTTTAGAAGAAAAAAAATGTGATTATTGATTCTCTGAAATGTCAACTGGCTGAAAGGGAAAAACATCACGAAAAATGGGAATGTGAAATTGTTAGTCTTAGAAAAGAGATTGAGAAAACAAAAGCTCTTAATCTTAAATTTGTTAAAGGGTCTGAAACTCTGGATGAGATTATCAATGTGCAGCGTTCTCCACTAATCAAGACAGGTCCGGGATATAATGGAGAAGCATCTCAAGCATCCACCTCCAAAAGTTATCTTGATGCAGTAAGGAGGAGCGTGCAAAGGCCTAATAGAAATCATCAGGTAAATCAGGGACAGTTTATCTCAAGAACGAACAAAGACTATCGAGAAAATCGGGGGCAAGCTATCCTAAGGAAAAACAGAAGCTACAACCATCCACAGGTAAAATCTTCCCAATTTTCCTCAAGAATGGATGTCAGTAGAAACTACAATCGGTTGGTTGATAGATTTGATAATCGTAGGAGTTTCTTCAATGGCCAATGTTTCTCTTGTCACAACTTTGGTCACAAAGCAGCTCAATGTGTTGCCTATAAGACAATCATGACTAGAGAAGCTCAAAAACAAAGAAGTATGACTGGAATCACGAAAAGGACCTATAACAACTTTTCTGCCCTTGAAAGTGAAATTGAATGGTCTATTTGTAACAACTTCGGTCATGAAGAGTCTGAATGCAGGAGCAGGTTTCGGAAGACAACTCAGAAGGAACAAACCTCAAATCCCAGAACATGAAGAATGAAGGAACCACAACCAGAAAGATGTGGGATAGCTTTATATGCAGAAGGACAGGAAAATCAATGGTACATCGATAGTGGATGTTCAAAGCATATGACAGGTGATAAAGAAAAACTTCAATCATATAGTGCTTTAGAAAAAGGAAAGAAAGTTTCTTTTGGAAATGATACCACTGCAGTCATAAAAGGAAAAGGCACTATTCAGTTGAAAGAGAAAGTCAAGGCTGGAAATGTTTTGTATGTTGATGGCTTGAAGCATAATCTATCGAGTGTCAGTCAGATGTGCGATCAAGGAACTGAGGTAATATTTAGATCAAATGGATGTAGTGTTCATGATCTTGATACAGGAAAAACAGTGATCAAATGCATAAGAACTCCAAATAATTTATACTTATTTGAAGAAGGACAACAACAATGCTATTTGAGCAAGAATGATGAACACTGGTTATGGCACAAGAGGTTGGGGCATCTAAGCTTTTCACAGATAAGGAAAGCATGCAAATACCAGGCAGTTCGTGGTCTTCCAGACATCAGAATTCTAGACAATACAATATGCAAATCATGTTAGTTTGGTAAGAAAACTAGAACTAACTTCCATGAGAAGGAAGGATCAGCTAGCAGGCCTCTTGAACTAGTTCATACAGATGTATGTGGACCATCTAGGAAAAGGTCACCTCGAGGAGAAGAATACTTTATATTATTCATTGACGACTTCTCCAGGATGGTTTGGGTAGGACTTATGAAGCACAAAGACGAAGCCTTCGAAAAATTCAAATCTTTCAAAGCCTTGGTTGAAAACAAATCAGATCACAAAATTAAGTGCCTCAGGTCTGATAGAGGTGGGGAGTTTACCTCAAATGAATTTTTCTATTTTTGTGAAGAACATGGAATAAGAAGGGAATTCTCTATAGCTAGGACTCCTCAGCAAAATGGAGTAGTGGAAAGGATGAACATAACGGTCCAACAAATGGCTCCTACAATGCTTGATGAATCTGGAACTCTCGCAACCTTCTGGGGTTAAGTAGCATTTGCTGCGGTCGTTATTCTCAACAAAACAAATGTCCGGGTGAATAGCACTCAAACTCCTCATGAGCTCTGGTATGGTGAGACTCCTTCGGTAAAACATTTCAAAATCTTTGGAAGCAAATGTTATATTAAGAATAATGATGAACATCTTGGCAAGTTTGAACCTAGAGCAGGTGAAGGGATTCTCCTTGGTTATTCTCCTCACAGCAAAGCATATAAGTGTTACAACAAAAGGCTTGGAAGAATAGTTGACAGCATTGATGTAGTGGTTGATGAAGAAGGAAACATTCCTAGGCAAGTAAATTATGAAAATATTAAAGAGGATGAAGATCATCCTTCAAATCAGGCTGATGATGAAGAAGAACCTCAAGAGGCACCAGAGGAACATATAAGGATAGAAGAGAAGACTCCATCCAGGTATGTTCAAAAGAATCATCTAGAATCTCAAATCTTGGGGCAAAAGGAGGCAGGCGTACAAACAAGAAGAACAATTTCAGAAGCTTCAAGCTATCTGGCATTACTCTCCTCCACTGAACCACAAAATGTAAGAGAGGCATGCAAAGATGAATGTTGGGTCAAGGCAATGGATGAAGAACTTGAGCAGATCGAAAAGAACAACACTTGGGAGTTGGTTCCTAGACCAAAAGATAAGAATGTCATAGGGACAAAATGGATCTTCAAAAATAAATTGAATGAAAATGGGGAAGTAATTAGAAACAAGGCCAGACTTGTTTGTAAAGGGTATGCTCAACAAGAAGGAATAGACTTTGAAGAAACTTTTGCTCTGTTGCTAGACTTGAAGCCATCCGAATGTTCCTTGCTCTCTCAAGCTTTCAGAAGTTCAAAGTATTTCAAATGGATGTGAAATTAGCCTTTTTGAATGGAGACTTAGAAGAAGAGGTGTACATTGAGCAACCAGATGGTTTCATTCTTGGGAATGATCCAAATCTTGTATGCAAACTAAAAAAGGCTCTTTATGGTCTTAAACAGGGTCCAAGGGCTTGGTACTATCGTTTGGACAAATATCTTCATCAACAAGGCTTTTCAAAGGGATCAGCAGATAGAAATCTTTATAGAAAAATTGAAAATGACAAATTGCTAATACTTGTTGTGTATGTAGATGATATTATCTTTGGCAGCAATGAAGAAAATATGAGTCAAAAACTTGCCTTGGTGATGCAGAAAGAATTCAAAAATGTCATTACTTGGAGAGCTGACATATTTTCTTGGTCTACAAATCCAACAAAATGAAGGCGGTATATTTTTGTCTCAAAACAAGTACCTCAAGTAGATTTTGAAGAAGTATGGCATGGAAGATTCAAAACCAGTATGTATCCCTATGGTTACAGGATGCAACCTCAGTGCAAATGATGAATCAGCAGCAGTACATCAACCAACCTATAGATCCATGATTGGAAGTCTACTTTATTTGACAGTACCTGACCAAACATCATGCATGCAGTGGGAATAGTTGGAAGATTTCAAGCAAATCCCAAGGAAACTCATCTTCAGGAAGTTAAGAGAATCTTCAAGTACCTTCAAAGAACTCAAAACTATGGCTTATGGTATCCTAGAGATACATATCTCACACTTCATGCTTATACAGATGCAGATTGGGCCAGAAGCGTGAATGACAGGAAGAGCACAAGTGGTGGTGCATTCTTTATGGGTTCCAGATTAGTATCTTGGTTCAGCAAGAAACAGAGTTCGATTGCTTTATCTACAGCTGAAGCAGAATATGTGGTTGCTGCATCTTGCTGCACTCAACTCCTTTGGATGATGCAGACCTTGCAGGATTTTCAAATCACTTGTATACCACATATCTCCATCTTATGTGATAATACAAGTGCTATCAACATTTCAAAGAACCTATTCATGCATTCAAAGACCAAGCATATACCTATCAAATATCATTTTCTTTGGGAACAAGTGCTTGAACAAAAGGTCAAGTTAGAGTATGTTCCTTCTAAGGAACAAGTTGCTGATATACTCACCAAACCACTACCCAGGGAGACCTTTGAATACCTTAGGCAAAAGCTGGGGGTAGTTGATGCATCATCTTGTTGTTGAAGCTCATCTGTTTCAGAGATTGTTGGTTGTACACGAGTTTCATATGGGGTATACGCGTACATTTGCTGGGTTATGGATTGGTCGAAGATCGAATGGCGCAGGTTTACGGGGAGCATATATTCTTCTAATAATGCATTGTTGGCATTATGGTAGAAGATCTTGGAGGAGAAAGTACAGAAGGAGAACATGGACGCTAATCTGAATATTGCTACTAATATGTCTCTATCTCTTTTGTCAAGGTCATGTATGGTGTATGGTAGATTATGGTTCTTCTTGAAGAATTTTTCTTTTGCAGATTTGGTCTATAGTCAGGGGGAGCGTGATCAGCAAAGTAGATACTTCAACATGTTCTCAGGGGGAGCATAATCCTTTGCCCTTGATGTAAAATGGGGAGAATGAATTTGAGGATCTTGGGGTTGCCATCAAGTCCAAAGGGGGAGATTATTGGCATTATGATTCAGGTTTGGCGCTATGGCACAGGTGTTGTAATTGATGGCAACTCACTCAAGTGGCAAATCTCTGTTCAGGCTCTCAAAATGATGGAAAATAAGGGGTTTGCAGGTACACCGTTCAAAAGGTGCGGGCCCGCAGGCACGCCGTTCACAAAGTGTGGTCATGTCTGCAGGTTATCCGAACAGAAGGTGCGGACCCCAGTTCACTCACTCCAATGCAGAGAATCATGCACACGTGGGAATTCTTATGTTTGGCCCATGGTATTCAGCCCGACATTTATGATTCTATGGTTTTGGTCCGTGGTATAGGATCTAAATTATTGAACCCCGGTTTGGATCCCTTGTATTGGTTTTCAATGGTTTTGTCCCATGGTTTGAATAAGGGCTTGCCTATGAAAAGGAAAGGAGATCACTTGGCTAGTCACTTGTGAGATTTGAATATCTTAAGATCTGAAATTTTGGGTGATCGGTTTGAAAAGATAGATCTAAATCAAGGTGAAATTTAAGGCGAATCTGTTGATAGGTCGTGATCTCTCAGGCGCATGATCAGATCTGTGGATCTGACTGTCTATGGCACATTGGAAGACTGTTAATTTAGCTCTATTCAAAGGTCCGCAGGTGATCCACAGCGCAGGTGCGGGGGTCTGCAATGCAGCAAAAGGCGCAGGTGCGGGGGTCCACAATGAAGCAAAAGGCGCTGGTGCGGAGGTACGCAGTGTAGCAGAAGGCACAGTGCAGAGGTACGCAGAGGAACAGAAGGACTAGGTGCGGAGGTACGTTGTCAGGCAGACAGTGCAGGTGCGGATCTGAGCAGAGGTACGCAGTGCAGCAGAAGGAGTAGGTGCGACGGTACGCAAAGGAGAAGAAGGACCAGGTGTGGATCTGCGTAGTTTACACACAGAAGAGCTGCGGATATTCGCAGGTTTCTATTGGTGAAGTTGTGGACTTTTATTGAAATATTTGTTGGCTGCCTTTTATCTATTGCTGAAGAGTTCTGGGTTTAGATTACTGGTATTGTTGTTCTGGTTACTGCATTATGAGAATTTATTGGTTGATTCATTGGTTGATTGAAAAAGGATATTGGTTGAATCACATGTACTTGATGATTATTTGATGTTTATGGATCCAGTTTGAAAATTTATGAAAAGTGGTCCTTGGAAGAAAAGAAGTATGTCAGCACCTACGTACTAGTAGATTAGCTAGTACAAGAGCTAAAGGGGTTGTAGCTCCCTTCCAGGAGAGACTGGAAAATGAGAGAAGGTTGTAGCTCTCAGCAGGTTGCAGCCTGCGTACTGGTAAAGGACTGCACCAGTACAAAATCATTGTAAAAGAAGTTTCTAATTGAAAGAAGATAGAGACATATTGCAGCAGGTGGTTTTCACCCACATTGGGTTTCCACCTTATATCTGGTGTTCTTTGGTGTGATTATCTGTTCTTGCTCTTTATTATATGGTACTGACATATAAACTAATGATCAATATCTGAAGAATAAATTAAAGTATAAATCTGGAAGATATATTGAAAAGAATTTGATAATACTGATTCACCCCCCCTCTCAGTATTATTTCCAACACAATATCATACATATGACTCATCTTCCCTTTGGTTTGTTAATCTTGATAATTACCACTCATAAACAAATTGAAGTCTTTTCGTGTGCATATTGTACATATTAGTTTAGGTAACTTAGAATAGCTTATCTTAGGCTAGTCTTTGGACATGGGAAACTGGAAAACCATTTGAACCAGTTAGGATTGCCATCACAATGGAAAATAGTTTAAATGGGGCTTTGACCGGGAAATTTCTCATGTGTTGAGCCATGACATTTCCATGCATCAACATAACTTTAGTTTCCTTTACTAAGGACCACATAGGTGATTGTTGGGGGGAATACTCATGGTACTTGAGACAAATGTTGTATCACTTTCATAGTACCTCTAAAGCGTACCCCGCAAAGTGAGGGTACTTGCACTGGAAAAGGATATTGTCTAGAGGTTAGCATAACTATTTCACATTCCTTTGATGGTAAGACTTGGGCCCTCATCATCCCAACTTAACTTCGGAAGACCCCTTTATCTACTTTCTTGCAATTTGTTGTCCGATCCTAATTACGTGCAGAAAAAATACTTGAAGGTTGTTTGTTTTTCTATATATTTAAGAATTTTAAGTGAGTTCTCTGTATTCCTATCCTTCCTTATGTGATTTAATTCTTTTGACTTTCTTTTATTTATAAAGGTGGCTAATCGACTGGTTTTTAGATTTAGGAGGTTTCATGGGATTTCACCTATCAGTACCAAACCTTCACCAAGAAGGCATAGGATAAATTTTTCTTGTTCTTTTGAGCTAGTTCAAGTTAACACAATGGATAAAAATGCTTTAAAGAGAGTTTCTATTTCAAGGGAAGAACCTAGTCTTTCTCATGGTCTGGACAAAAACATCGTTGTTCTCTCTAGGGTACCTTTTCAATCAGAAAACTAAGAAGATGTGGATGACGTTCCAAATTATTTTGGGACTCCTTCTAATCCTCTTCCTTTGAACCTTCCTTATGTTATATTATACATGGGTACCCCTGTTCATAGACCAGGTATTCCCCCTACAGTCTCCTTCTTCCATTATGCCCAAATTTAGTAGCACTGGTACGACTGCTTATTCAACGGATGTACATATTCCTTCTTCAACTATAGGAGGAGGTAATTTTTTCATTCCTACTGCATAGTAGTTGCGGGCTCTACCTCTATTCCTGGCTCAAGTGGGGGAACCCAACCTTCTGCTTTGTTCACTCGTGCTTTTTCTTATGGGATGTCATGTGTTTGGATTCCTTCAATTCCTTTATCTCTACCTTCTACCAATCTGACATCTATGCCTTCTATGGTTAGTGGTTCTACATTTTTATAATGCTTCACTTTTGGAGGTAGACATGTTCCTCCTTCCAATCCTTGTTTAGGTATTTCATTTGTGCCATTCCTTAGTCCTCTCAAAATGTTATTCCCTTTCAATTTCAATGGGGGAAGGGTATGGCATATCCTCCAGTGAGTGGTTTAGGGTCTAGTGTCCCTTCTTAGTTATTTGGTCAGCAGGGGCGTATGCCCTTCCCTACTAGAAGAACATCAAAAAGTTTTCGTCTTTTAGAAAGTCTGTGATGTTGGAAACCTTTGAGCATTACTGAGAAGGGGATGAATATATATTGTGACTTATTATAAATTTTTCCACTTTAAAACTTCTCTACTAAGTCACATATATTCACTAGCAACACATAATATCATCACATGAACATAAACAATGTAAGAAACTAAATCAAACAACCATGAGAGAAACTATACACAAAAATCCATCAAAAAAACCTTAAAAATCATCACAGAAGAGGCACAAGATATCTGGTTGAAAACCCTTCATTGGGAACCACCCTTGTTACTGTTGCACTGCTTTGAATCTTCTATTAAGAAAAATGTGTCTTTTGTATAGATTGCTGACTCTGATTAGCTAGGAGACTCAGCCTCATATAAAAGCAGGTGACTACCATTAGCTAGGAGACTTGATTCCACTGATAATATTGGAAGACTATGTTCTCACACAACTCTATGGACTACCATCTGTTGAAAGCCACTACGATCAACGATCCTTGCCAAATTTCGATTAGACTATACGAATATGATTAGATGGAGAAATTGTTCCTTTTGCTAAAGCTTCGAAATAACTACTCCAGACCCATGAAGTCACTGCTCCTCTACTGTATGTAGACCTTGTTTCATCTATTTTCATGCTAGATCCCAAGAATTTCCACTCAAATTGATTCAACTCTGCGATAAAATCTCCAACAACAAGATCATATCATCAAATAAAAATTACACCACAAATATGTTCTTTACTCCAACAAAATAGTGGCCACAATATATCAAATAAAACTACATAATATCATCACTAGCCACATAAACATATCACATACGCAACTATGATATCAAACCCTCACTCCAAATTAATTTTTTTGCATAATACAATTAGAAGCATACAACATAATGGTTATGTACCAAATTCACTAGCAGAACTTGCAAAACAAATGTGAGAGTCTCAAATATGGAGCTAAAACAAACTCTCCATATCTACCAACACTCCACTACAACTCTTTGCATCGCTGATATGAAACATGAAGTTATGAACCAATACACAACTTCAACAAGTATATATGCTCATTCTATAGTCATTAGATCATATACACTAACATGTCTATGCTCTCTAATATTTCTTAAGCATACTCACTCTATGCATCCTTCTCTTACACATAGACACACACCATCAACCATCACTCAGCTCCAAAGTGAATTATATTAAAGGTACTGCGAAAAATTACCTTAGGCTTAGGATCAAGAGTGAACCAATTTGAAAAATCCAATTCACTAACACTACTAGTTGTGCACTAAAGGTGTTCACATCATTCGAATACCTTTTCAAACCATCCCAAACCTTTCCAACTTAATCTAGAAGTTTTTGGGAACTTCCATGCCAATTTTCATCCGATTTGTCCAAGGAATGCAAAGAAAAAATCGCTTTAGGTGGCAGTCGCACTCACAACCCTAGCTGATCTAGACTTTAGTTGCATGGATAATCCTTGTTCCGGGCGAATAGAGCCTTTCATCTACCTAAATAATATTGAATGGGAGCGACTGGGAGAGAGCATAAGAAAAATCAATGGACCTTTAGTTCAAAACCTCCACCAATTATTTGAAAATCTTCTCTATCATCTAAGCTCACCTCCAAACCTCTTACAATTCCTTTGACATGTCTCAAAATGGAACAAACTTATCTCCCAAGTGCCACATCCAAATGGACCTAGAAACCAATAAACAAGGGTTGACAAGACTACCAAAAGTCCTCCACTCTCCTCAAACACCTACAAAAGATGCAACACCTCTGAACATCACTTTGTAGCACCTCTATAACATCATCATCATCATGAGGAAAAACCGTCACTGCAATAAGTCATGTACATGAATACAAGCATGAAGATCTAGTTGAAAAATCAACTCGTGTTCCAACTCATCATCTCCATCACATGTAGATCTACGTCATCCACTTATAGCAGCATCAAAAAACCATCAACCACACCAATGCCATCATTTGACCATCATGAGTGCGACATCATATAGTTGACATCAATGCCAACACAACCATATTGATGTCAATTAAACTAGTTGAAACTAAACTACAAGGAAGACATCCAAACATCAGGTAGTCTACATAGGGTCGACGCCAATGCCAACATGAAATAGCTACTATAACGAACCAATGTCAACATCCACTAGATCGAACCATGCACACCATAATTCCAACAATCTCCCCCTTTGGAATTGATGGAAACCAGACAAACTCTCCAAACCATCATCATCTATCACTCCCCCTTTGACATCAATGGAAAAGGGTAAACTCCATCTAAATAGGAAGAAAGAGATGAAGTATAAACATAGCAACATGTGATATCTACACAGCTAAAAAATAATTCATATTAACCAACATCCATTCCTCTTCATCATTAGCAGCAAGAAACATATATAACCAATCATCATCCAGAGCAGAATGCCCAACCAAAATCCTATATCATTAGCAATAATTATGCACTAGCATCCACACATGCACCAATCAACAACAACACATAATATGTAACAACATGCATAAGAGGAACCAACCCATACTCTCTACCACAACAACATAGCAACAACTACCAAACATCTCTAAACATAACATGAGGCCAAGAACCCCAACTGTCATAGCATAGCACAAGACACATCATGACACCTCCATGCGAATCATAATGCCAACAATGTATGGCTAAAATAAACAAGTGCAATAGATTCCCCCCCCTGAACGCATGCCATCTCCAACCTAAATCCATCCCAAAGTGAACCACTTCCATTGCAACATTTCTTCTTTGCCAAAGGAAAGAAGAAAATGTGGACCAAGAATCCAGATCACCATGACTCAATGACATATAAATTGATAAATACATGGCTATAGAAGCGACATAATACCTCATACATACTCTCATATGACCATAACCTGACATCATAATTGATGACTAAATGACCTAATGATAAATACAATACAAGTACATGTCTTCATGAGAATTTTACATCGATTTATCAATGAATTACATGGTTGCTATGATAATCTCCTATGGACCAATGATTCAAAAATTTAACACATCATTGTTGTTACATCAACACTAGCTGATACATATGGCTACAAAATGACTCATGAGACTCCTCCATAACAAGAATATCACCACAATGACTCAACTTACTAATGACTAGACCTACTACCAATGTGAAATAAAAAAAACAATGGTAAATAAATGGTTGTAATAAACTAAATATAACAACCTATACATGTCTGGTCCATGTCTCATGTTATCTCTATACATCTTGTCCCAGTGGACTACTTCTATGCATGGTTGTACCCTCTTTTCAACCAACTTGTCAATGAATCCAAAAGAATATATATGGCTGAAAAATGTACTATTTTTAGTCAGATTTTTTTTTAAATTAGATACAAATAATTGAGTGAAAATAATGAAGAATATGCAAAATATCACACTTAAATCTCATACCATTCATAACTCCCCTTGATCTCAATATACCTCCAATAGACAGGTTGATCATGTGGACTTGAATGTACATGAGGTTGAAATGAACTCATCATAACTCATACTATAACTATCATATGCTCCCCTTTGGGTTATGCAACTCTCATGAACTATGCAATCCTCTATAAATATGTATCAAATAATCATCAACTGCATGAGGGGATTCTCTTCACTAGTTGAAGAGTTGTTTCTCCTTTCAATGCTTCTTTTCTTCCTTCACTGGTTTTTTGGTAGCTCCTCTTTGTTTTTGCTACTTTTGTTATTTTTCCTTGAATAACAAGGAATCAAATAATCTCTTTCCATATGTCCAAAGTTATCACATGTTTATCACTCCACATGGCCTATATATGAAGAAAGATGATTAAATCTCCTGCCACTCAAATGAGATATATACCTTGCATACAATGTGATTCTCCTCCATTGGTTAGGCTTATAACCTATTTCCTTATGGACAAATAGGTTACATGAGTAACAATAACCATAAAAAGCATGATTATACATCTTGGCCAATCTCCTTGCCTACTGATACAATTGCAATATTTGTTGATTGGATCTATATGTTCTACTCTTGTAGTTAGTTGCAATATGTCAATACTTTTGAAAGCTATAGCATTGTACTTCATGCGTCAAAGGAAAAAAAGGACTTTGTTTCCTTTGAAATCTAATAGAGTTGCCACGATCTTCTCTTGGAGCAAAATATCTTCTAAAAGTAGTTTCTCCTTGAGATTTTATTTTCTGCTTCTACTGGTTCTATTGGTTGATCTGCTTGTAGTTTTTCTTTTTGCTTCCTTGGTTCTCAATCTTGTTGCCAAATTTTTTTGTTATAGGTTTCTTGGGTTATTATTTGTTTCTTTTACCTACATGCCAGCTAGACTCACCCTTTTGAAATATAATACCATATTTATCCAATGGTGATCATTGGATCTCAACTAAACTATCCAAGGCTACATTATTCTTCTCCATCTTCTTCTGCTTTCTCTAAGAGACCACTTCATCTTCTAATCTCTCACATTGATCTTTCTTCTCTTTGTACTTATTCCTCTTGCCTTCCCCAACTCTTTTTTACTTTTCCAAATTAATCTTTAGGCTGACAATCTCTTCCTTGAGCTTGGCCCCCGTATCATCACAGATCTATAATAATTTTTCATCATTCTTGCATGGATTTGTTAGTCTAGAAATCTCATCTATAAGACGCTTAATATCATTCTCATATTCACTAGACACTTCAACATGATCAAAATCTGAATCATCAAAATTGCAACTCAAAAGAAAATCATTAATATTTATACGTTTGGGTCCATGATTTTCTAATCTCTTCTCATCATTAGATGAATCATTTGCTCTAATAGGATGAGACTCTTGTGGCTGAGATTCTTATTTTTGAAGGCCCTTCTTCTTGTTATTCTTTTTGTTTTGTTTTTCTCATTCACGATAATGTTGTTGGTACCATCTCCAAATATGGATTATAGCTTGTTCCACATTTCTTTAGCATATTTCACACATAATAGCCTCTTAAAATCATCGTCATGAACATTATTGTATATTATGCATCTAGCTTGCACATCTTGCTACAAAACATCATCTGCAATTGGATCCTTGCCACAACCTTCACATAATAATCTCAAAATGTTAGATACATAAGAGAAAAATTGAGATTTCACATTTTTTCTCCCTACCTTGAAATTTGTAGCAGTGAGGGCAACCATTCCTTGAGAAGTCATTCTGAAAAAAATAATTCAAGTTTTTTTTCCAACAAACCCTAAGTCTACTCTCTAGCAATCAAGATGCAACCAATAACCCTCCTCTGATACCAATTATTGAAAACCTTTGAGCACTACTAAGATATGGGGTGAATAAATACTGTGACTTATTATCAATTTTACCACTTTAAAACTTCTCTACGTAATCATATATATTCACTAGAAACACATTATATCATCACATGAATATAAACAATGTAAGCAACTAAATCAAAAAACCATGAGAGAAATTATACACAATATGCCATCAAAACCACCACAAAAATCATCACAGAAGTGACAACAAGCTATCTGGTGGAAAACCCTTCATCGGGAAAAAAACCACCCTTATTGTTGTTGTGCTACTCTAAATCCTGTATTAAGGAAAATGTGCCTTTTACATAGATTGTTGACTCTGATAAGCTAGGATACTCGACCTCATATATAATCCCATTAGCTAGGAGACTCAATTCTACTGATCAACTTGAAATACTATGTTCTCACACGCATATATCGACTACCATTCACTGAAAGCCACCACGAGCAACGATCCTCACGCAACTCTGATTGGACTATCCAGCGATGATTGGATGGAGAAATTATTCCTTTCATTGAAGCTTCGAAATCACTACTCCAAACCCATGAAGTCACTACTACTCTACTCTATGTAGACCTCATTTCATTTATTTCAATACTAGATCCCAATAATTTCTGCACAAACTGATTCAGCTCTGCGATATGATCTCCAACAATAAGACAATCTACTCAAATCAAAATAACACCACAAATACGCTTTCTACTCCAGCAAAATAGTGGCCACAATTTATCCAATAAAACTGAATAATATCATCAACAACAACATAAGCATATCACATACTCAACCATAATATCAAACCCTCACTCAAAACCGAAATCTATGCATAATACAATTAGCAACATACAACGCAATGGATATGTGGCAAATGCACTAGCAAAAGCTGAAAAACAAATGTGAGAACATCATAAAACACATAAAAGGAACAAAATGACTTTCTTTCCTTTGAAATCTAATAGAGTTTCCATGATCTTCTCTTGGAGAAAAATATTTTCTAAAAGTTGGTGCTCCTTGAGATTTTTTTTATACTGCTAATGGTTCTGCTGCTTGATCTTTTCTGGTTTTTCTTTTTGTTTCCTTGGTTCTCACTCTTGCTACTGGTATTGCCCGCTATAGGTTTATTGGGTTATTCTTTGTTGTTTTTACTTGCATACAAACTAGACTCACCCTTTTGAAATCAAAGACAAAATTTATCCAATGGCCATCTCTAGATCTCAAGTAAACTATCCAAGGCTACAATTCTCTTCTCCATCTTCCATTTCTTTCTCAAAGATACCACTTTAGCCTCTAATCTCTCACATTGATCTTCCTTCTTGAAACTATTCCTCATGCCTACCTCAACTATTTATGATTCTTCCAACTTAATCTTTAAGATGACAATCTCTTCCTTAAGCTTGGCCTCCCTATCATTACAAATCTGCAATAATTTTTATTGATTCTTACATTCAGTTGTTAGTCTAGAAATATCAGTTCTAAGACCCTTAATATCATTCTCATCTTCACTAGGCACTTCAACATGATCAAAATATGAATAATTAAGATTGTAACTCAAAAGAAAATCATTAATATTTATACCTTTGGATTAATGATTTTCTAATCTCTTCTCATCAACAATTGAATCATTCTTGTGGTTGGGATTTTTTTATTTAAAGGCCCGTCTTCTTGTTGCTCTTTTTCTCATTCCCCATATTGTTGTTGTTACCATCTCCAAATATGGATTCTATCATGTCCCACATTTCTTTGGCATATTTCAAACCTACTAGCCTCTTCAAATCATCATCATGAAGATTTTGTAGATTATGCATCTAGCTTGTTCATCTTTCTACAAAAATTCATTTGCAATTAGATCCTTGCCACAACCTTCACATACTAATCTCCAAATTTTAGATCCACAAGACAAAATGCAAATTTAACACGTTTTCACCATACCTTGAAATTTGTAGTAGTGAGGACAACCATTCCTTAAGAAGCCATTCTAAAAAAAATAAAAAATCAATATTTTCGCCCAAAAACCCTCGATCTACTCTCTAGTGATAATGTTGCAATCAAGATCCCTTATTTGATACCAATTATTGGAAACCTTTGAGCACTACTGTGAGAGGGGATTGAATCAGTAGTGTGACTTATTATCAATTTTACCACTTTATAACATCTCTACTGAATCACATATATTCACTGGCAACACATTATATCATCAAATAAATATAAAAATGTAATCAGCTAAATTAAAAAACCATGAGATAAACTATACACAACAAGACCTCAAAAAAACCATAAAAACCATCACACAAGAGACATAAGATATCTAGTTTAAAATCCATCACAGGACAAAAAACCACCCTTTCTATTGTTGCTCTGCTCTAAATCTTATATTAAGTAAAATGTGTCTTTTACATAGATTGTTGACTTCGATCACTTAGGAGACTCGACCTCATATACAATCAACAGACTTCCATCAAATAGGAGACTTGATTCTACTAATTAGTTTGAAAGACTATTTTCTCACATGGATCTGCAGACTACCATCCATTGAAATCAACCATGATCAACGATCCTCTCCCAACTTCAATTCAACTATCCAATGACGATTGGATGAATAATTTTTTCCTTTCACTGAATCTTTGAAATCATCGATCCACACCCATGAAGTCACTTCTCCTCTAATCTATGTAGACCTCATTTCATCTATATTCATACTGGATCCCAAGGATTTATGCTCAAACTTATTCATCTTTGTAATATGATCTCCAACAACAAGACAATAGCATCAAATCAAAATAACACTACCAATATTCTCTCTACTCCAAAAAAATAGTGGCAACAATCTATCAAATAAAAATGAATAATATCATCACCAACAACATAAACATATCACATACTCAACCATAATATTAAATCCTCACTCCAAAATTAAATTTCCGCATAATACAATTAGAAACATACAACATAATGGTTATGTGACAAATGCACTAACAAAACCTAAAAAATGAGTGTGAGAGTATCAAATATGGAGCTAAACTAAGCTCTCCATCTCTACCAACACTCTTTGACAACTCTCTGCATCACTAATAAGAAACATGAAGTTATGAACCAATATGTAACTTTAGCAAGTATATCTGCTCATTTTATAGTCATTAGAGCTCACACACAGAAGGGTTTATGCTCTCTAATAGTTTTGAAGCATACTCACGCTACGCAACCTTCTCTTATACACATACACACATCATCAACCATCACTCAGCTCCAAAGTGATGTATATAATTGCTGGGAGAAATGCACCTTAGGCATGGGATGAAGAGTGCACAAACTTGAAAAAATCAGTCCACCAATACCACTACTTTTGAACTAAGGTGTTCACATCATTGGAGGACCTTTTCAAACCATTCCCAACCTTTACAACTTAATATAGAAGTATCAGGGAATTTCCATGTCATTTTTCATCTGATTTGTGTGAGGAATGTGAAGAAATTCTCACTTTAGTCCATAGTTTGAGGAACAACACTAGTTGATCTTGACTATAGTAACACAGATAAGCCTTCTTTCGAGCGACTGGAGCCTTTCAACCACATGCCTAAGGCTGCATGAGAGTGATAAGGGTAGAACATAAGGAAAATTAATGGATAATCAGTTCAAAACTTTTGCCAACTATTTGGACATCTTATCTAGTATCTGAACTCACCTCCAAACCTCTTGCAAGTCCCTTGACACCTCTGCAAATGGATCAAACTTTTCTCCCAAGTGTCACATCCAAATGGACCTAGAAACAAAAAAGAAAGGGTTGAAAGGACTTCTAGCAAGTCCTCCACTCTCCTCAGACACTTGTACAAGCTGCAACACCTTTGAACATCACCCTATAGCACCTCTACATCATCATCATCATCATCATGAGGAGAAATAATCATTGCAGCAAGTCATCATGAATACAAGCATGAAGAAATAGTTTCCAACTCAACTATTATGTGATCTCATCATCTCCATCATATGTAGATCTGTATCATCCACCTGTAGCAGGATCTACAAATCATCAACCACACTAATGATATCATATGAACATAATGAGTGTGACATCATATGGTTGACATCAATTCCAACACAAGGATTCAAACATTCAAACTTCAGGTAGTCTACATAGGGTTGACATCAATGCAAATGTGAGATAGCTTCCATCATGAACCAATTTCAACATCATCTAGTTGGAACCATGCATACCTTAATTCCAATAATACCCCCCTTTGGCATTTATGGCAACCACAAGAGCTCTCTTGGTCATCATCCTCTATCACTTCCCCTTTGACATCAATGACAAAGGGTCAACTCCATCTGTATAGGTAGGAATAACTAAAGTAGAAACACAGGAGCATGTGATCTCTACATGGCTGAAAAATAATGCATATTAACCAACATCCATGCCTCCTCATCATTAGAAACAAGAAACATATATAAACTATCATCATCTAGAGCAACATGTCCAACCAAACTCCTGTAGTAGCAACAACAATTATGCACCAATAACCACATAACCATCAATGATTAGCATCACATAATATGAAGCAACATGCACATGAGGCACCAACCCATACTCTCTACCACAACAACATAGCAACAACTACCAAACATATCTAAACATAACATGAGGCCAAGAACGACAACTCTCATAGCATAGTATGAGGCACATCATGACACCTGCAAATGAATGATAATGCCAACAATGTATGGCGAAAACAAACAAGAGAAAATGGATGATCCCCCTGAACACTTGCCATCTCCAACATCAATCCATCCTAAAGTGAATCACTTCCACTACAAAATTGATTCCTTGTCAAAGGAAGTAAGCGTAAGGTGGACCAAGACTCGACATGACCATGACTGAATGACATATACATTGATAATTACATGGTTGTAGCAGAAACATAGAACCTCATACTATTGGCGGGAAAATTTCCATAAGGAAGGGTTGAAAACATCAACGGAGTAAGATAAAACAGTCAACAAAGAACACTTTATCAAACATGCCAAACATTCAAATTATAAAAGTTTTACTTAGAGACATACCTAAAGTTCCTACGTTTGAAGATGTTCACTTAGGTTCCAAAGAATTTGCTTCTGCCAATATGTGCAGACCTACAAATCAATCACATAAGAGTATACATAATATATAATGAAATTTGCATGCATGATAATATGTTAGATCATCATATATACCAATTTAGACTATCATTCATAAGATGACAACATATATCAAAAACAAGACATGAGATTCTTTATTGATTAACAACACTGAGTATAGGATAGATACAACATGATCCAAGCCAAATTAATTGATGAAGCCTTTCTCCAGATCCATCCATCCCGAGCCATGAAGAAAACCCCTCTAATAGGAGCAATAAGATGGTAGATAAGGAGACCGAGCATCTCTACAAAGGAAACCAAGGTTTCCTAGAGATTGTGAGTACAAGATGGATGTGAAAAGTAAACTTGTGCTGGGGGAAATTAAGTATAATGTTGATATCTCTCTTCTCTATATCCATTAGGCCTACCCAAGGGGTGTATATATACCACCTCAAATTGGTTATTTTGGTAAGGCCATGGGTTCTTGTAGGTGGGCTCTTCGTAAAAATCATAAACCCTACCCAAAAAATTTTATTCTATTTTATTTTTTCATATTTAAAAATGTATATGTAGGTATAGTATTATTAGACCCGCATATGTACACATTTTTGTGTGGGCAGAGTCATGTATGGAATTTGAAATATAGTTTTTTAATATAAAGTCAATTCTACATGGGTAAAGGGAGTTCCCAGGGCCATAAAGAGCATCAGGTCTACAAGAGTACTAAATGATGCTATAAAAATCATAGCTAAGAGTAAGATTAAATTGGATTCGAAACTAGTCAAGACTGTTTCTCAGATTCCCTTTCTCGTGAATAAGAAATCCATGCAATCCTTGTTTGGAAAAACAATTTTCCTTGAAAGTTCATCTCAAATAATGCACAAATTGTTAATTCGTTACTGTTATGATACCAGCTCACAAAAAGATAGAAAAGAGAGATCAATGCCTTAGAATTCAGCCTCTTCGAGGGGGCAACCTCCTTTACATTACACAAATGAGCAATTCTTGGATGATACAAATGAAAAGACCTCCTTTCTATATATAGGAGTCTAAGGGGTCATAACATAATCAAAACCGACATAAAAATAATAATGTAAGGGCACAATAATAACAATAGTGGGCTTCTATGGGGCACAATAGTAACAATATGGGCACTAAATGGGTACATCAATATAATAAGTGGGTTGTACTAATAACAATAAGGGGTTACACTAGTAGTATAGGGGCCTAACATGCCCCTCTCCTTCAAAAAGCGTTGTCCTCAACACTTGAGTAGTTCTTGATGCTTCTGTATAAAATTCTTGTCCTCCCATGTAGAATCTTCAGCGGGTAAGTTCTTCCACTTGATGAGATACTCTGAAGTTGATTGATTTTGTAGCTGTTGGGTTCTTTTTTCTGTGACTGCTCTAGGTTCCAATATGATTTTTCCTTCCTCTTCAATTTCTGGCAATATTGTTTGAATTGGGATCTTTTGCAACTTTTGAATAAGTGGCCATACTTCTTCTTCCTTCTTCCATTCATCCCCTGCTTCGTTTATCCAATCTGGTTGGATAACAGAAATAGCACAAAACAATGCTTCCACATCCTCATCCTTAAAGAGTCTTCATATTCAATAAGGTTGCCATTTTTTAAGTGCATGTAGTATTGCCAACATTTCCTTCTCATAAATAGCTTGCTTGAGATGTAGCAGTAAAAATACCCAATCACCTACATCAAAACATTTTTCACTATGATGTTGATCTACCTGTTGTTTCATTTGATTTTGCACCGAAGTGGTGTTATCCTTTAAAAGTTGGAGAACTTGTTGTTGATACTCGATGTGATCTTTCACTGCTCGAACATTTTTCTTCTTGATATGTCCTTCTATCTCTAAAGTTTGAGGAGTGGTAATTTCTTCCAATCCTTTACAGGATATGGTCGGATTCATTTCTTGATGCTCGATGTGATCATTCACTTCTTGAAATTTTTTCTTCTTGATATGTCATTCTATCTTGATAGTTTGAGGAGTGGTAATTTTGACCAATGAATTACAAGATATGGTTGGATTCATTTCTACTTTCTCGATGTGATCTTTCACTTCTTACACCTTTTTCTTCTTGATATGTCCTTCTATCTTGAGAGTTTGAGGAGTGTTAATTCTTGCCAATGCTTTACAAGATATGGTCTGATTCATTTCTTCTTTCTCTGGGGTAGGGTCCTGGCGTATATCTTCTTCTTTTGATGTTTCTTGATCCTTTTCTTCTTCCTCTTCATATTCTATGTAAAATAATTTCTTCTCAGCACACTTATGACCTTTAGTGCATTTGCTATCACAATTGTAACAAAGCCCTTTTTCTCTTTTTTCTTCCAATTGTTGTGGTGTAACCCTTGTAGGTTGTCGAAGGCTAGGAGAAACAACACTTCCATATTTATATTTGTGAGGGGTATGCTTCCTGGTTTCCATAATGTTTCTTTCCACTATGTCACAAAGCCCTTTTACTCTTCCCAATTGTTGCGGTGTTACTCTAAAGAAGGTGTTGCTCTTTTTATCCTCATAATGTGCTATCATTTCCTCTGTGAAAAATGACCACGTAACAAGTTGTTTACGAGAACAAAGCCCTTCATACCATAAAAATTGATCTGGTTCTGAATACGAAGATGCAATACATACCTATTGTAACTATGGTACACCATGTAGATCAAAATATTGCTCCATCTGAAGTATCCAATTTACCAGATCCTTGCCATCAAACTTCCTCATCTTGCTTTTAGGAGCTCGATCTTGAAACGACTGTAACTCTGTACTTTCGGATCTTTAAGTTCTGAAATTGCAACCTATAGTAGATCTCTGTGTCCTCTTTCCAATGCCACTAGTCTGATCCAAATTTGATTCTCCAAGAAAGAGTTATGCATAAGATCCCAAGATGACCTGATTATAGACCTTTCCAGAAGAGCGAACTTGTATGAAGTACCACGTGTCACTGTTTCGACCTTTTGCTCTGAAAAATATATACAAGAAACTACGGTCTATCCTCTTTTTGTACCTTCTTATGAAATTTCAATCGGATGCTCAGAAAGAAAGTTATGATGATTTTCCCCAGGTCACCTGTTTGGAATGAAATTTAGCAGTCTGCAAAAAGACCAAATTCCTCAGATCATATCTCTGCAAATATAGTGCGAAAAGCTCTAAAATTTAGACCCGAGATTTAGCACGATTTCTTCTCAAATGGTTTTTTTTTAGCTTCTGAAACATTGTAGAAAAAATTTTATAGCGAAAATGCCATGATGACCTGTTTGGAGTAGCAAAACCCTAGAATCCAAAGCTCTGATACCAAATGTTATGAAACCAGCTCACAGAAAGATAGAAAAGAGATATCAACGCCTTAGAATTCAGCCTCTTTGAGGGGGCAACCTCTACATTACAAAAATGAGAAATTCTTGGATGATACAAATGAAAATACCTCCTTTCTATATATAGGAGTCTAAGGGGTCATAACATAATCAGAACCGACATAACAATAATAATGTAAGGGCACAATAATAACAATAGTGGTCTTCTATGGGGCACAATAGTAACAATATGGGAACTACATGGGTATATCAATATAATAAGTGGGTTGTACTAATAACAATAAGGGGTCACACTAGTAGTATAGGGGCCTAACAGTTACAAGAGATGATCAAGAAGGATGCAACTTGTAAGTGGGATCAAAGGGAGAAAGATACCTTCACCTGGATTAAACAAGTGATTATCGATTCCCCAACATTATATCATTCAGACTTAAGTAAGGAATTATTGTTGTATAATTTTGCTTCTGACACTTGTCTTGTAACTGTTCTTAATCAAAAGAACAATCAAGGAAATGAATTCCATATATCATTTATGGGTGTTGGCTTACAGGGATCTAAATTGAATTATCCCGCCATGGATAAGAAAGCCTATGTGGTATACAAGGTGGTGAAGAAATTTAGGCCTTACCTCTTGAAAAACCATGTTATCATCTTTGTGCCTTACCCAATGGTTAGGCCACTTTTGATGCAACAAGAGTTGGGTGAGAGGAGGGAAAACAAGATGACAAACCTTGAAGAATATGATCTAGAATTTATGCTCGTTCATACAATAAAATTCCATTCTCTTCGTTGGCTTGCAACCAAAGCAATCATTTCACCAAAAGAGGATTCTTCTGGATGGGAATAAGAAATAGAAATATACAACATTGAGCAAGCTGCCCCTACAAACACAACCATGTCTTGGTGCATTGATGTATGTCAAGTATATATAGCGCAACACATTTCCTTCACACTTATAATTGAAATAGAAGAGTGTTATTTGTCTTAAAACTTTATCTTATCATCTTATAGTGATTTTTCAGAAGCACCACAATTGTTTCTAGCTCAGATACCTAGAAACACAATATTCAGAAAGGGTATTGAAATATATTCACGACAAGCTAGCTAGTGGGGACTATGAAAGTGACACTACTACTCCTAAAGTTATGTGGTCCAGTTGTTATTCACTCACACTATTCAAGGATGCATATGCCTAAACCTGTAAGTGTTCCATATGTCAAAGATGTGTTGTTCTAGATAAAATCATTCTCCCCATTACAGACCATTGGCATCAAAGACCACTTCAACAATGGGGATTAGATGTTATTGGCAAATTTTTTCCTCATTCATCAAAGAAACACTAGTATATATTAATTGTTATATAATACTTTACTCAGTGGATTGAAGCAATTCCATTGAAACAAGTGAATGAGTAGGAACATCCACTTCCTTAAGAAAACTATTAATAAAAGTTCAACATTCCCACATCACTTGTTTATTATAATGCAATTTACCTTTGATTGCTAAAAATTTATGATTTTGCATTAGATAATGGCATTGGTTTAAAGAACTCATTTAATTACTACCCTCACAAAATCAGTTTACCTATGTCTACCAATAAGAATTTAATTTGCATCGTGAATAAAATCATTTACTATGAGTAAAGGAACTATCATAATGAATTGGTGAGTGCTTTGTGGGCTGGTCGTGTCACACCAAAACCCTCTTTGAAGACCTCTATTTAATTCCTCATGCATATAAAAGAAGTTATCATTCCTTTGAACATATACCTCCTGACCCTTCAAAATTATAAAAATTATCGAGGTAAACCATGTCTTGTAGTTCAAAGTAGGATAAACACCTTTCTTGAGTTAGAGGATGAAAGGTGAAAAGTGAAGGAAGAGTTTGGTATGCATCAAAACCATCTCAATGATTGGTTTAACAAGAAACCTATGGGGAACAAGGAGTTTTGTGTGGGAGACTAAGTATTGAAATGGGATAAGGCCCATGAAGAGAAGGGTAAATACACCAAATTTCAATCCATGTGGATAAAATGCTTTATTGTGCATGACAAGCTTGGCCACCATACTTATCCTCTCCAATCCTTAGACCAAAAGATGCAACCTCTTCCTGTAAATGGCCAAGATCTTAAGCCTTATTTTCAATAGTAACCTGGGTTGTGTTTATACCTATGTACATATTTATTTCCTTATCCCTTTTGTTCTTTTGTTTGGTTTATGTCATTTATTTTCCTATCCTTTATTCATTTTTTTTAGTCTATGTACAAATTTTTTTGTGTGGAAGTGTCTTGTCTAGTTATGAACGATGTGGAAAATGTTTAAATGGCTTTGTGACATCCATCAAAACTTGGTTAACTTTTGATCCCTCTTCTTTGCTTGGGTATGATATATTTAAGGTCAATGATGCCTCAATGGAAAATACAATACATTTGAATAGAAATCTACAAGAAAAACCATGATGCTCATATCTATTTTAGGATATTCATTCCTTGACACAGTATTATAGTTGAAATGGTGTTTTCGCATGCCTATCCAACCAATTAGAGAAGGAAAAAGAGAAAAATGAAGGAAAGCATGCTAATTTAAGAGGTATATAATAGTCTTTGAATGAATAACCTCTTTTTCTCTTAATAACTTGGGATCCCTCTTCCACCTTGGTGATATAAACACCGATAAAATTCCAATCAATATATTGAAAACAAATAAGGGGTGAAAGAAGAGAAAGGCTTCCTGGGCAAAGAGGTGAAGCATGTAACTTCATTGGGGTACTGAAAATGTTCATTGGTAGTGAAGAAAGTATGATGTTCCTTTAGTGACTTTGCTAGGGTACTTAACAGGCCTACTAGTAGTGGAGCAACAAAAAAGATGTAACAAAAAATATTATCATTTTAAATGCACTAATATATATTATCCTTTTCTTGGATCGAAGAAGTTGTGATATGTTAAGATTTGCAATTTTTTTCAGCCAAGAAAGAGAACAAGAGAGATTATTCATATAACATGTATAAATGGGGAAGTTGACGTAATCTACACAACGAATCAATACTTCTTGAAGGAGTAGACCTTGTACATAAATCTAGACCTAAATAGAGAAGTCGAGGTTCTTCTAGTGAATCACCAAGTGTTGTCACTTCTATAATGCCCTCCAAATTTTATCCTATATTCAAAATTTGGAACCTCCCTTTGATCATGTGCGTTTTCATTTCTAGTTGTTAGAGTCATCCCATGCTTGCTTTCCAAGTTTCTAAGTTCCTTTTTGAATAAATTCTAGGTGTCATCTTTCGTTAAGGGAAGTGCCCTTCTTTCTTAAAGGAAGTTACATCACACCTTTAAGAGCCAACTCAAGTTCTTTCTTTTACATTAATGGATTCTATTAATCATAGGGACATCCATTGGGCTCATTCTCAATCTACTAGGAACTTTGTTGTTGTAACCAACACTTGTGTCGAAAGGTGTATCTTAAGTGTTGCACTTGGAGGTAAGTGTCGTTTTTTTTTCATTTCAATGGATGCCTGCTAATTTTAGGTGTTGAATTTTTCATTTTCACGTGGTTGGTAATTTATGATTGCATGATCATTTTCAAGTGTTATTACATGCTTTGGCCTCATCTTTTTGCCTCTCTAATCCCACACTTACTTAGGTTTTGAAGTTTTGTTATCTTTGCAACTTCCTGACCAAGCACTTGTCTTTATACCTCCTGAAATTGTGCACTGTGTTTTTAGAAACCCTTTTCAAGCATCCTTGCCTCCTAGAACTACACATTTCATAGTTACAAAAAATTTCCTCTAGGAATTACGCATTATGAAGTACTAATGCTCAGTCAATTTTGGTTTCTCTTTCCCATTGCATAGTCCTTGCCCAATATTTCCTTCATTGTGTACTACACAATTATAATCAACATTCAACTCATGTCTAGCTCCTTCCAGTGCTCAATTGTGCAATACATTGACCCTCCCTTCTAGAACTAAACATTACATAGTCATAGTGAGCAAGTCTACCCTTTCTGCCTCACTAACTCCCTCCACTATGTCATCAAGCCTTCCTGTCCCTCAGGCACTATGCTCTATGTAGTCACAAATCCTAGACCCTCACTCCCCAACTCTTTCTCCCACGCACTACACAACATGAGACATCCTCCACAATCTGGTGCACTATTCCAGCTCAATTAGTATGTTGCATAAGAAGCAAGATAGACTAGGAGATTTTTGGATTGATGTCATCTTGTCGTGAGTGAAATCTATTTTCAGGTATTAGTGTCATGACAAGATAGGATGATGCTAAAGGAGGATATCAAGGAGGTGCTACAAAAGGACAGTCATGAAGCTAAAGCTACAAAGAGATCAAGTGGAGAAACAAAGGGCCACTAAATCATGATAGAAGAATGAAGATCAAGATCACATGAAAGACTCCATATGATTCCAATGTTTTGGAGGATGAATATGAAGTACATGCAATACCTATCAAGAAGATTGAAGACAAAACAAGGAGAAAGCTTGCCATTGATACTTTATAATAAAGTTCCATGTCACCATCACCAAGTAATGTATTCTCAAACTATCACCATAAGATTCATATGTGTCATCATATTTTGCCACAAATATGTGGAAATAATATTGTATTTTTGAAAAATAATAAACTGTAAAATGTGTGGAAGCCCAAAGGTCACACATAGAATATGGAAAGTCATGCAGAAACTCAAAGGTCTCAAAATAATTTGAAAATTCATATGGAAGCTCAAGAGTCACAAGGGAGGTGGAGAGTCACCTTGTTTGCTATATACACACCCTCATGGATCAAGCAACGAACTTTTCACCTTGGTTTCTCAAGCTAGGAATAGGAGAGAAGATTAGTCCTTTGATAAGCAAGCAGTTTATTAATGTTCCACTATTGGAACTTGTGTTCTATCATTATAATGGTGTATATTGTTACTTTCACTTTCTAATTTGAAGCTCTTGTAGCCGACACACTTTCATGCATATGTTGTGAATGGTTGTAAGGCTATTATTTCATTATTTGTGGTCTATGTTTATATTTATACATACTAATGAAAATGAACTATTTTGTTGTCTTCAGTATGCATTTTGTTTGTTTCTTTTTTCATGATTGATATTTCTTTGTGAACTATTTCACAAGATAACTATCGATTCTTTCAAATGTATGCATCTGCCTTTATTAGGACAATACTATTACTTTTCTCCTAAATACTCACTTTCTCTTCCCTTCTATGGAAAAACCATTACACACTTTGAATTGAATACATTGTAAGGATAACTTACTTGTTTGCCTTGAAAGTATATGTGGTTTCTATTGTGTCATTGATTTCAATAAAGGAAAATCATTAAGAATATGGCAGATGGGATTATTTCTCGGATGAGGCTCCTACTACGAATGGTGAGAGGTCTAGTTGGGACTTCATAGCATGAATACCCCCTAACTATTGGCATCATCCAACAATTTCAATAGAGGGGCTAGGAGAGGCCACCAGAGGATAACGGGTAATGATAATGATTAGAGATATGAGGTGATGTAGTTGGAAATGAAATGAACCAAGGGGAAGGAGAACAACTAAGTCCATGTATTACAAAAGACTTGGAGCCAGAACAACAAATTCAAACCTTTCTTGTTGTTGATTCGATGACCCTACACACATCGACAAACCAGGAGGTAAGTACTCAATGCACTAATAGAGCTAGTCTATAAGGTAAATTCCAAGCATTTTTAGGCCCTAAGTTATTTTTGCTTATTATCAACAATTTTTAGTCTAGCTATGTTATGAAACCAGCTCAAGAAAAGATAGAAAAGATAGATCAACGCCTTAGAATTCAGCCTCTTAGAGGGGAAACCTCCTTTACATTACATAAATGAACAATTCTTCGATGATTCAAATGACAAAACCTCCTTTCTATATATAGGAGTCTAAGGAGTCACAATATAATACAGGCGACCTAACAATAATATTATAAAGCCACAAAAATAGCAATAGAGGGATTCTATGGGGCACATTAATAACAATATGGGGGCAATAGGGGTACAACAATATAAATAAGGGGTATAACTACAATAGTAATGGGGTAATCACTAGTATTATAGGGACCCAACATGCCCCTCGCCTTCAAGAAAGTGTTGTCCTCAACGCTTGAGTAGTTCTAGATACTTTTGCATAAAATTCTCATCCTCCCATGTGGAATCTTTAGCGGATAAGTTCTTCCACTTGATAAGATACTCTGAAATTGATCGATTTCGTAGTTGTCGAGTTCTTGTTTCTATAACTGCTTCCGGTTCCAATATAATTTTTTCTTCCTCGTCAAGTTCTGGGAATATTGCTTGAACTGGGAGCTTGTCGCCTATAACCTTCTTTAAGCATGAAACATGGAAAATTGGGTGCAATCGAGAAGTTGCAGGAAGCTCCAATTTGTATGCCATAGTACCAATCTTTTGCAACACCTTGTACGGACCATAATACTTTGGTGATAATTTATTATCCTTCTTAGCTTGCTTGAGGGACATTTGCTTATATGGTTGTAGCCGTAGGAATACCCAATCACCTACATCAAAACTTCTTTCACTGCAATGTTGATCTGCCTGTTGTTTCATTCTATTCTGTGCCAACATGAGGTTATCCTTTAAGAGTTGGAGGACTTGTTGTTGATGTTCAATGTGATGTTCCACTGCCTGAACCTTAGAGTTTTCTCTTAAATATGATGTGATGGATGGTGGTTGATACCCATAAAGTGCCATAAATGGGGTAATTTTTGTTGCTGTATGAAAGGAAGTGTTATACCACCATTCAGCTAGAGGAAACCATTTGACCCATTATGTCTATTTATCAGATACAAAGCAACGAAGATATCCTTCCAAACATTTGTTTACTATCTCAGTTTGCCCATCAGATTGAGGAAGATAAGATGAGCTATGAGCTAACTGAGTACCAAGACAAGAAAATAGTTATGTACAAAAATTTCCAGTGAAAATGGGATCTCTGTCACTTACAATAATCTTTGGGTTTCCATGTAGCTTTTGAATTGTTTCCATAAATGTAGTAGAAACTGTACTGGCTTTAAATGGATGTGATAATGCACAAAAGTGTGCATACTTGGTAAGTCTGTCAACTACCACCATGATGACACTCTTTCCCTCAGACTTGGGTAAACCTGTGATAAAATCCATTGAAACCTCCTCCCAACGTTGGCTTGGAATGGATAAAGGTCGTAGTAGACCTGGTGTCTTAATTGTTTCAACTTTATTTTGTTGGCAAACCAAACATTCTGCCACAAACTTTTGAATATCTGATTTAAGGCCATCCCAAAAAAATTCCTTCTTAACCCTGTGGTAAGTTTTTAAAAATCCTGAGTGCCCTCCTAAGGGAGAAGTGTGCAATTACATAAGAATCTTTTGTTTTAGCTGGGAATTCTTACAGAGGTATAAGCGACCTTTGTACCATAACGAATCATTTTTCCAGCTAAATGTATCAGACGTACTGGAATATTGTTGTAGCTTTCAAATAAGTGCCCACACTTCTTCGTCATTCTTCCATTCCTCCCTTGCTTCCTTTATCCAATCTGGTTGGATAATAGAAATAGCGCACAACAATGCTTCCACATCCTCATCCTTTCTTGAGAGTGCATCTGCCACCACATTTTGCTTCCCTTTTTTGTAGATGATTTCAGAGTCATAACCCAACATCTTTGTGACCCACTTTTGTTGCTCTTCAGAGGATAATCTTTGTTCTAAAAAGTATTTAAGGCTATCATGATCCATTTTTACCTTGAAGTGCCATTTCTTAAGTGCATGGAGTATTGCCAACATTTCCTTCTCATAAATAGCTTTGCTTAAAAACTTTCCCTTGATTGGACGACTTTCAAAAGCAATGGGTCTTTCATCTTGCATTAGAACAGCACCAATTCCATTTCCTGAAGCATCACATTCCACAATAAAGGTTTTTTGTGAAGTCCGGTGTAGCTAAGACCAGTGCTTGGCACATTGCCTCTTTAAGATGTTCAAAGGCCTTTGTTGCTTCCGAAGTCCATGAAAATGCATCTTTCTTCAATAATGTCGTTAGAGGTGCTACTGTTCTCCCATAATTCTTAACAAACTTGCGATAATACCCTGTCAAACCAAGAAATCCACGCAGATGCTTTATGGATGTGGGGATTTTCCATTCCTTAATGGCTTTAATTTTGCTAGGGTCTACCTTAACTCCTTCATGAGATACAATATAACCCAAATATTCCACCTCCTGGACTCCAAAGAAACATTTGGATCTTTTTGCATATAATTGTTTCTCCTCCAATAGTTGTAGCACCCTGTCAACATGTTCAACATGATCCTTCCAAGACTTGTTGTAGATAAGTATATCATCAAAAAATACTAACACAAATTTTCTAAGGAATGGTTTGAAAATTGAATTCATCAAACCTTGAAATGTTGAAGGTGCATTGGTAAGGCCAAAAGGCATGACCAAAAATTCATAATGACCCTCATGAGTTCTAAATTCCGTTTTCAGAATGTCTTCAATCTTCATTCTGATTTGATGATATCCTGAACGAAGATCCAACTTGGTGAAGTAAATTGATCCATGCAATTCATCCAGTAATTCATCAATGACAGGAATGGGGAACTTATCTATAATAGTGAGCTTGTTGAGCTCCCTATAATCCGGACACATGCGCTATGATCCATCCTTCTTGTGTACCGATACTACTGGAGCAGAGAAAGAACTTTGACTCGGTTGAATTATACCAACCTCTAGAATTTCTACAACCATACGTTCAATTTCAATCTTTTGGACATAGGGATATCTGTACGGCCTGATGTTTGGAGGAACACTTCCTGGAATCAGATGAATAGCATGATCATGATCACGCATAGGTGGGAGACCTTTGGGAGTCTCAAATACCTTGGAATGATTGTCCAGGACTTTTTGGGGATCTGGAGAAATAGATGATTCTAATGTGGAAACATCTAGCAAACATAATTGTGCAATTACACCCCTTTGCTCCTTTTTTAGAATCTTTGTCATACCATTAGAGCTGATTATCTTTCCTGGTTTCCATGCAATACCCCTTAATTCAACTTCCTTTCCTTCCGTAGAAAATTTGATGAAAATTTCTTGAAAATTAAAAGCTATTGTACCCAAGGATTGTAGCCATTGGACTCCTAGTACAACATCAGCACCTCCCATTGGAATGGAAAGCATTGGGCTAGTAAATACATATTCTCCCATGGATAGCTTGATATTATGGCACTTTCCAGAGCAATTTATTGTTCCTCCATTTGCAATCATCACTTCACACTCTGGTGCTGGATATAGGAAGCAATTCAATTCTTTTGCTACCCTACAGTGAATAAAATTGTGGGTGCTTCCTGAATCAATCAACACTATTACCTTTTTCTTCTTGATTTGTCATTCTATTTTGATAGTTTGAGGATGGTAATTCCCGCCAATGCATTACAAGATATGGTCGGATTTATTTGTTCTTCATCTAGGCTTTGTTCCTGGAGAATATCCTCTTCTTTTGACCTTTCTTTCTCCTTTTCTTCTTCCTCTTCACAATCTATGTAGAATAATTTCTTCTCAACACACTTATGACCTTTGGTGTATTTGCTATCACAACTGTAACAAAGCCCTTTTGCTCTTTTTTCTTCCACTTGTTGTGGTGTCAACCTTATAGGTTGTGGAAGACTAGGGGCAACTACACTTCCATCTTTATAGTTGTGAGTGGTATGCTTCCTGGTTGCCATAATTTTGCTTTCCATTTTTCTTGCTAACCTGAATGCCTTCTCTAATGAATCAGGTTCCCAAAGGCGAACATCATGTTGGATATTATCCTTTAAAGACCCTATGAACATGTCAATCCTATGCTCCTCTAGAATATCTTTTACTCTTATGTTCAATTTTTGGAACTACTCAATGTGCTCCATTATTGAACCCTTTTGTTTGAGACTTATCAATTGGCTAAAAAAGTGTTGCTTTTTGTATCCTCATAATGTGCTATCAATTCTTCCATAAAAATTGCCCAAGTGATAAATTGTTTTCAAGAGCAAAGCCATTGATACCATACAAACTGATTTGGTTCCAAATATAAAGTTGCCATACGTGCCTTTTGTGTGTTTTGCACACTATTGAGATCGAAGAACTGCTCCATCTGTAATATCCATGTGGCGGGATCCTTGCCATAAAACCTCCTCATATCGATTTTTGGAATATGGTGGGTCTTTGATCCAACATTAGAGTCTATGGAATCATGATTAACATTTCTTTTGTTCACATCATGAGTTTCCTTTACAACCTCTTCACCATTAGTAAGTATTTCTTGTAGAAAATTTGTCAAATCTGTCTTCAAATCTGCCATGTCTATCTTCAAATCTGTCTTCAAATCATCCATCTTAGCTTCCATGCCCTTTATCTTAGATTCCACACCATTTATCTTAGATTCCACGCCATTTATCTTAGCTTCTGTTAGCTTTTGTGAGCGTGACATTTGTTGCACTTGTTCTTGTAATTTTGATATATCATGTAGTATTTCTTCCTCTTCTTCATGAGTCATGCTAGAGCATTCAGGTTCCTTACTATGTGTTTGCATTTTCTTTCCTCGAGGCATCAGTTACCGATAATAATGCTTTACTATGCCCTTTGAATTACTTCAAACAAATCTTATGCAAAAATTAAAAAAAAAAACTACACACCTTTTTTCACTTTGTAAAAGCCTGATATTGAATCTGATGTATCTCTGTGATTTCAGATCATCCAGTTCTGAAATTTTGAACTATAGTAGCCTTTTGAGTGCTCTTTCCAATGCCACAAGTCTGACCCAAATTGGTTTCTCCAAGGAAGAGTTATGCGAAATCTCCCACAGTGACTTGATTATAGACTAGTTCAGTAGAGGAAACTTGTACGACGTGCCACGAGTCACTGTTTCGACCTATGGTTCTAAAAAAGTCACACAAGAAACTACTGTCCGTCCTATTTCTCTACCTTCTTACGAAATTTCAATCTGATCCCCAGAGAGAAAGTTATTACGATTTTCCCCAGGTCACCTGTTTGGAATGTAATTCAGGAGTCTGCAAAAAGACCAACTTCCTCAGATCATATCTCCGCAAATATAGCGCGAAAAGCTCTGAAATTCGGACCCGAGGTTCAGCGCGATTTCTTCTCAAATGGGTTTTTTTTGCGACTTCTGAAACGTCACAGAAAAAAGTTATAGCGAAAATGCCACGATGACCTGTTTGGAGCAGCGAAACCCTAGAGTCCAAAGCTCTGATACCAAATGTTATGAAACCAGCTCAAGAAAAGATAGAAAATATAGATCAACGCCTTATAATTCAGCCTCTTCGAGGGGGAAACCTCCTTTACATTACATAAATGAACAATTCTTCGATGATTCAAATGACAAAACCTCCTTTCTATATATAGGAGTCTAAGGAGTCACAATATAATACAGCCGACCTAACAATAATAATATAAAGCCACAAAAATAACAATAGAGGGATTCTATGGGGCACATTAATAACAATATGGGGGCAATAGGTACAACAATATAAATAAGGGGTATAACTACAATAGTAATGGGGTAATCACTAGTATTATAGGGACCCAACAAGCTACTTGCAAAGTTATTTATATATTTATACTCTTGTTTATAGACTTATCAGTACACCCTGCATGGTAATATATGTACAAATCTATACTTTTTGCAATGACTTCGATCATATGTTTTTTGACTTCTACTTGAAGGCTCCGGCCAGCAGATTGCATATGCCACAGGCATCTACTACATGTAATTTTTCAAATTAATGGAAAGTTACAATTTTTCCTCAGGAAAAAAAACATTATATAAGGTAATTATTGTCAAGGAGGAGTATATATTAGCAATAGTCAAATTGGTCAGATTGTAGGACGATCGACACAAGGTGCTGAAACTTAGAGTGGTGCACAATTGGGCACACAATTTTCTTGTAGTTCAACAAGTGCGGGTGGGAGTAATTCGTCAGCTAGTAAATTACAAAACACAATGGCAGGCATAAATTTATAGATGCCTATGTTTGATGGTGCTCACACCGAGGACCCAAAACCAAACTAGTTTTGTATGCAAGGCTATCTGGATAGCTAAATAGGTCCAAGATGAGGCAACAAAGATTGCACAACTGGAAGAAATGTTTAGGGTTTCCCAATTGATGTGGTATATGAAGTTCAAAATTGTGACTCTGGCTAGTCATAACCATATGTTATTAAAAATCAAGAATGCATTGATCAAGGAGTTCCAAAAGTTGAAAATGAAGTCCTAATGCATTATGGAGTTGAAATAAATCATGAAGTGTCGGATTGAGTTGGTATAAGAATTTACCAATGGTTTAAAGTTATAAAGGACATGATGACATTCAAGATTTTGAATATGCAACATCAGGAATGGTTTCTTTTAGGATTTCCGCTGCATATCAGGATACCCCTAACACAATAATGGATAGGCACATAGCTGGAGTCTCTAGAGGTTGCATTGAAACTAGAGGCCACCCTAACAAGAAATGGAGAGAATAATGTCATGCCATAGATGCAGTGATAACTAGCTTCCTAACTTTGTAGATGCATGACATAACAAAAGGGAAGGAAATGTGGGAGGAAGTACGGTGCACCATCTATCGGACAAAGGTTCACCATAGAAATGAATGAAATTTATCGATAGAGTACATGGAAACTAACGGAAAAAATAAACTTGTGCAAGATAGAGGGATGTGTTGCAAGATTTTTGAGTGTGGGTACATATACCAACTATTTTCCTAATGATCTGGAAATATGAAACCATGGCCCACACTCTGTTTTGTGACTTTTTTCAGTTTGTAGGGAATGACATCTATCATTGTTGCGCATTGGAGATGATGTGCAAGTGTACTTTTGATTCATTCCATGTATAAGGGCTTGAATAAATTAAGGCTATGATGTTTGGCTTTAACCAAGCTGGGTATACTTGAGGTGGACAATACAATCAATAGGACGAAGGTAGAAGCATGATAGCTAGAGGACCTGGAGGACTAGGTGTTACATGGAAAAGTGTCTATATAGAACTGCTCTATCCCACTAAGGTGTGACAACTTCCTTAGAAACAAACAGAGAAAAGCTACTTTCATTTTTCCTTTATGAATTATAGATAGAGAGGAACAGAAAGACCAACCTCTGTCTTGCGCTAATCTCCCGATTTGATTCCTCTCTTCTTTGATAGTCCTCAGCTACCTGCTCCCTTGCACGCCCAGCTTCACAAAGTACCTGTAAGATCACAGAAGCATAGCACTATACAAAGACATGGATCTATAATCATAAACAATCTAGGATGAGATGTAAATTGACCATACAAATGTAACAAGCATCAATGACACAAAAGCATGGCGGAAAACTCAAATAGCTTTTATTGATAAACAAGAAAAGAGCCAAGAGGAGTTACAACCATTTGTTCTGACATAGAATCAACCTCCCAGTAAAGAAGCCCCTCTTCACCTCAAACAAAGCTTAGATCACCCAACAATCTGATGTTTGTCTCAAGAAACCAACAACAATTCCTTACAATATGCAAAATTCCAACCTCCCCCCTGGATCTCTGGGATGAGAGATCTATATATAGATATTTGCAGAGGTGTGAGTCAGCTGTGGGTTTTTTATTAGTGTCTTCTGTCTGATAGTTCTTGATGCCACTTGGAGATTTCTTTGATCTCTTACTCATCCTTGGGTGATTCTGAGAGGCAAGTGTCCCAGGAGAAGTTTCTGGAAGATTCCATGATCATCCACCTCGCAAACTGTCTCCACCACTTGTCTTTTCCCATCCATCGCACTCCATAGAAGGGATTTTTGAAATGCAACGCACTTCCCGTGTGTACAAGGTGCGATGCATCGCACCCTGTCCATGGAGCAAGTGAAATGATCCAATTTTGACCAGTTCTGAGCAGTTTTTCATGGAGAACTTTTGGGAGAAGCTGTAATCACTTGACCTTGTTCCTTTAGGGGTTAGAACAACACTTTTAGGGACTTAGGAGCCCTTGTTTTATGGACATTTTATGCTTGGGGTTGTAGGGCCCAAAAATGTCTATAGCAGTTGCCCCCTAAAGCATGAGGTCGTTAATCTTTTGATGTCGGGTGAAATGCTTTATTATGAGGATCTAAAGTTCTTTCAAGCTGGGAGGAGACCTGTAATAAGATACAATACAATACATTATCTTCATAATATTCTCATGATCTAGCTGAGGCGGGCATTCCCATGCTCAGCTTTATAAATTCATTTTCATGTACATAGGACAGACAATCGTCTGAGTGTAGACTGATGATTCTGATAGAGCCATCATCCTTTTGATGGATGATTATCTGTGTGGCAATGATGTACATTTGATGTCTTTATTTCCTTGAATATATATCGCAGTCTGGATGGATGAAACTAGATCCGGGGTCCTCAATCTCGTTCGATCTTCACTAGAAGTACAAGTCGATCCATGTGAGAAATGTTCTGAAGTCGAACATGGAAAGACATCGCTTGATTACCAGCCAATGATGTAAACTGTTAACAAGCGCGAGAGGAATCACCGATAATGATAATGACCCTCAAGGTACTGCAGTACAATTCACGTGGTGTGACTAAAGGACTTGGTGTCGAACAACACGAAAAATATTTTGGTCGAAGGCCATTGATGTAAACCTGTCGCCGGAAGTGAGAAACTTGCCATTGAGGCATACAAGCTTGAAAGTACTGAATGGGGTGTTCCTAGATCAACTTCTTGGATAATGAGCTGATGTCGACAAGAAGTGATTCGTCATAGGAGGGCCTTAATGAATCCCACATCAATGACACAGAACGGAGCAAATGGAGGTGAAAATGATCTGGTGATATAAGGTTCAGGGTGGCGGTCATGAAAGAATGGAGTATAAATGTATGGTAGTGGGTGAGACACAGGTGAATTCTCTGAATGACTTCTCTTGAACATATCGGCGACACTGATGTGATGGATTGGTAGCATTAACCCCAAATGTCAATGGTATGATGGGACCATGGTGATGTGACCGGTGAATGAAACAACCCAACCTGACTCGGACATGGAGCGGAAGTGTCATGTTCAAGAGCGACTTGCTACCAACAAAGTTTCTTCAAGTTTTCTTCCCAATTTTCCCCAGTCATTGCTGACCAGTACCTCTTTATTTTTGTTAAGCTTGAGGAGGATAACATATGCTTGTTATATAATTTTCCCTTTGGGCAAACACATCGCTACATTTTAACGAGCCTAGCGACAGTGAAACTCGTTCTCGTCTATAGACAAGTTTGTCGCTATTACACTTTTAACGAGTTTAGCGACAAAGATAACTCGGTCCTTTTCAATTTTAGAGAGTCTGAAAAGGAACGTAAAGGTAACTCCAAAATTCCTTTTTCGTCATCTAATCCCTTAAGTCCGAAAAGGTATAAAACAATACAGAAGGGATGAATTTTTTATACTTTTAACGAGCCGAACAAAACAAGCGCTCGATCGTTTTGTGTAATAATCTCTCAGGTCCAAAAAGATTAAAATCTAGAGGAGAGATAGCACTTCCGGTCCCTTTAACGAGCTGGAGAGGCCAATGGCTCAGCAATCTTTTCATATTTTACGAGTCAGTTGAAAAGAGCTTAAAGGAGACTCGTCTTTTGAGGAACGAGTGATAAAATGGGTAGCAACTGATTCCAGGTAAGGTTTGGAATTTTCCAGTCACGGCAGTGTTACAAGGATGGCTAGTGAGATCACTCTTCACAGCTATTCCTAAAAATGGGTAAACAATCAAATGGAGGTAAATGATCGGCCAATGCAAAAGTGGAGGTGATGGTGCAAACACGACCAAGGCTTTAATGGGTGAAGTACTACATTCACGATGGTTATTTACCGGTGAATTGGTTCATTTTTTAAAGAGCTTAAACTCTCGAGGAACATGTGCTCATGACTTATGTTTATTTTTTAATGAGCTTGAACTATGTGCTAAAACTGCTCGATGCGGGTTTGTTTTTTAATGAGCTTGAACCCTGCAGTAACACTGCTCGTGGCGGGTTTATTTTTTAACGAGCTTTAACCCTGCAGTAACACTGCTCGTGATAAGTTTGCATGCCCCCAGCATAATAACGCAAATCAAGGAGCATGCCCCCCAAGCTTCATTGCATTCAACACGGTGGTTGGAATGAATGTTTACCTTCGAGATCTTTGAAAGACTTGATTTGGAAAGGGAGTTGTTTCATTTTTTAATGAGGTTGACACTGTAAAAAAACTATCCTCATGACTCCTTGTTTTATTTTTTAACGAGGTCGACACGAGATAAGAACTGTCCTCGGATTCCACCGTATTTACAGTATTTGATATAAAATCAAAAACTGATGGATGATTAAGGTTGCTGGAATAATCTTCATGGTAATCCGGAAGATGGGAGCGATGGTGGTAATCTTCCCATGGTGCCTCTCCTATCGTCATTGATTGAATTATTCCTTCGTCTGTAGAATGTGCATGCGACCAAGGATCTGAAGAGGTGCCATATTCCTTAGACCTATCTATCCAAACACTCGATGAGCGTTGATTTCGGTTTGCCCCCCAAGCCAAGAAAATTGATTGCTACAATATTTCTAAAATGGCGATGATCCATGCTGACAAAATGTTTAGGAATCTTCCGAATCCATTAGATATAGAAGATTTCATATTGTAGGTTTCCACTGTGGCCACTTCCGCCAGATTACTCGGAGGCGGTAGGGAAAAAGTACCCATTAAGGCAGGGTCTTTTAGGAGGCGTACTCCAATATTTTGAAGCGAATGATTGCTTCCATGGATCATTGGAATGCTTCCCGTAACTTGTGAACTATTGGGGAGATATATTTGTTGGTCGATGATTGTAATTCCTCCTTGGAAGGGAAATGCAATCTTCCTAAAGTAGGTCAACACAACTGCGGCCATGGCATATATCCAGGGCCTTCCCAGTAAGATGTTGTAATCAAGGTTTCCGTCGATTACTTCAACATCAATTTCTACTGTTTTGCCCCCTAGTTCAACTTGCAAGTTACTTAAAATCCCGTATGGAGTGTATGATCATCCATCAAATGCTTTTAACATTGTTGATGATTGCGACAAGGGTGGTGAGCCTAAATTTTTCTAGCAACTCATAGACATAATACATGTAGATGCCCCCTCATCAATAATTGTTCGATGAACAGTTTTGTTGAGGGCTTTCACTTGAATAAGGAAAGCTAGTTGAGCCGGTAATTGAGGGTCATATCCTTTATGATCAAAGGCCACAAGATTGGAATCAATTGGGTCAATCCCACCTATTGCTGATAATAAAGCTTGCTTTTGGGAGGGGCAATTTTGCGGTACCTCAATTGTCGACATAGCGGACGGCGATTGGGCCAGGTCCTCTACTATATTATAATTCTGTGCTACTTTTGCACAAGGATTAAATGTCGATTTGTGTACTACTCCCTTTGGCGACTTTATCATTGGTTCAGGAATGATAGGTGGCACAACTTCGGTCAGAGTTGTTGTCGACCTACTAGGTTTTTCATTAGCCTTGTTATTCGACAGTTGTGGATTCCCGTAATCTTTATTCCTTGTCAAAGCATCATTTTGCTGCTCTAAGATAGACAACATAAGCACTTGGGATTGAGAAGCATTTTGATTAGCAACCAGTTTGGTTCCCAGGTTTGGAAACAGATCAGTCAATACTGCTGAGGTTTTTGAACTCTTAAAGAGTTTCTTAACTTCAGCTTTATGTGGACAATCTCTCGTCCAATGATCCTCATCGCATATATGACACCCTGCAGGGGGTTTCCTTTGCCCAGAAGGGTTTGCAGAAGGTTTTTCAGGAGATGACTCATCCTGCTTCTTTTTTCTCCCTTTCTTTTTCTTCTTGCCCCCTGGTTGCTTCAGTTGTTTGCCCTTATCGGTTGACACGACATTTAATTCTGAGGCAAGAAGTTCCTCATTTGCATTTTGACTAGAAATCTTACGGGCCTTTTTATATGTATCCTTTGTCGATTTTGTGTCTGTTGCGCCAATCACGCCATCACCGACATGAGAGTCATTGTTTGATTTAGGTGGAGGAGGAACTGAGAATTCCGGTCTAGGAGCGTCAGGTATTTTATCGTAGAGCATGCCGGATTGAGTGTAAATTAAGTCCAAATAGTGCGCATGAGTGATAACTTGCTCTTCGGTGACGACTCCCCCTTTTGCCACATCTTCCGTGATGGAAGGCAATAATGACTTAATAAACCATTCAGCTAAAAGCTGATCGGGAACATACATTTTCACCATTCTACGACGACGTCACCACTCATGTATATGATCAGATATATGAGTAGCCATTGTTTGTTTGAAATTGGTAAGAAGTTTTGTTCTGGTTTCGTACCTTATCGGTAACTGAAAATGGGTTAAAAAGGTTGTGGCTAGGGTACTGAAGTTGTCAAATGAAGCTCTAGGAAACTCGATATACCATTTTGCTGTCGGACCAGTTAACGTCCTCTGGAAAAGGCGAAGCCTAATTGAATCATCATTTAGGGTGTTTGATGAACACCACAGAGGAAATGTCATCACATGATTCGACGGGTCTTCACTCGGATTTCCATTAAATTTATGAATATCTGACGGAAGTTTATGCGGAATCGCTGGCCACCAAGGGGCATAAACAATTGGATTATTCATCAGCCGATTTAGATCTGGTAATTATAGAGTTGCTACAAAGGGAAACTGTTGATTCAGGTTAGGCGAAGCATACCCAGGATAAGATGGAATCGCCTGAGTAGTGGGTCTTTGCATACCAGCATAATGTATTTGATGCTGGCAACTTTGACAAGGTTGATGGGCATAACCATTATAATATGGTTGTTGATAACCGCTTTGGAAATGTGATTGCCCATTACTTACAAAGACTTGTTGCTCAGGTCCTTGATATGATTGCTGGAATGGGGGTTGTTGATATTGAACCAACCATGGTTGTTGGACCATTTGTTGTTGCCCAATACTGGATGATTGACGAAAATGAGGAGTCATAGTACTTGTTTGAGCCTGAGTCGCTCCAGATAAGGAGGCACTAACCTGAGGTTGTGATTGAGCTGTCGAGACAAGAGGCTGTTGTATTGCAACCTGAGAAACTTAGGGTTGACATACAACAGGTAGCGCTTGTACTTGCGACGCAGTCACCACAGCAGGTATAGTGGGAATATTTGACACAGGGTGGATTGGTTGCATTGAATATACAATCCTTGGTTGCTGAGGCAGTATTGGTACCCAACCGCTGGATGTAATTCTAGTTTGACCTGAACTTTGTTGTAAACTCCCATATGGTTGTTCTCCGGGAGGGAATAATGAAAAGGCATAATGCCCTCCATATGGTGGCAATCCAGTACTTAAAGGGTAAATTGGCCTTTGAAGACACATTGGATCAATTTTTTGAGTTTCAACATAAGAAATACCAGATGATAATCCGGATGAAGAAATAGGAACAGACCATGTCATCGAAATAGTCCCTGATTGGACTCCGGCTTGTTGTTGATAACTTGCTGGGACAGATGGTATACCGGAAAACATTTTTGGAGTAGCAGTAGGAGGTTTTGTTGCTACTGTGTCGGATGACACAGTCCTAGATGTTGACAGTTGTTCAGACATATCCAGTCTATCCAGAAGATTTCCTAGCGATTCTACAAGAACTTGCGATGAAGGGAGACTAACTTCGAAGACCAACAAGGGAAAGGTGATGATTATTCCGTTTAAAATAAATTTTAGACGCTTTGACACGACTTGCTTTGTCAATTTTTAAGAGTCTAGAAAAAACAAAAGATGACTCTAGTCGCCTTTGATTTTTAATGAGCCTGAAGTGACAAGTGCTCAGACGGACCTTTTCCGTTAAGGAGTCTGAAAAGGAATGAAAGGGACTGCTCTAGAAATCTAGGTAGAGGGATTACCAAACCAATCGCAAAACTACAGAATACTTTTTACGGTACGGCAGTCAATCTTCCTGAATGCTGTGTTCAGTGCATTGCGATCGATAGGGCAGCAGACATGGCTTCCTATGGATAAAGGATTAAGCCTATTGGGGTCTCCCAAAATATACTCGACGGTACATGGGAGCACAAGTCCGTACTGGCACTTATTGTCTCAAAGTGGAGGAATCACCCAACCATCAGTGAGAACAATAGTTACCAGGCTTTACGACGCTGGAATACGTCTCTAGCCTAGACTTCTAAATGTTGTGCATTAAGTTCCAAAGCGTTGTTAGATTCATTGAGTTTATTTTAAGTTGATCTTGTTTATGAAGTTTTCCTTTCGGGTTCACCACGAGATGTAGATGTAATTCCTAAAATGCAATCTAAGATGATAAACAAACTTTTTATCTCCTTTATGCAATGAAAATCCTAGCTACTAGGGAAAAGAAAGACAGAATCTTTTCACAAAGAGCAAAGAGCACACTCTAAATGCACTTTCCTAAATCAAGCCAATCAGACTATCTATATGCAAATGCACATGCATGTATTTGTTTTCGACTTTCTTAGTGTATGAATGCTAAAAAGAAAGTTGATGTACAAATCTGAATTTCTTTTCAAGCGACAAATATCAACAAGTTTCTTTTCGAAATAAAAAATGAAGACGATCACAACACTTTACGATTTTGAACTGAATACTTGTTTTCGACACTAGAAAGTTACAAATTCAGACCAAAAGCAATAGTAACAGGATAATCGACCATCAACAACAATCAAGCTCTTTCCTACGAATGAAATCGACACTTGCGACAGATTCAAATCAAAGGACGACAGTATGATTACGCTACTTTTGCAAAGGAGAACTGTAAATGACTCAACAAACACACAAAAAAATCTACAGTTCTTTTGTACAAAGGAGGCGGAATAACAGCAAGGAAAAGGGGTTTCAAACAGACATATACTGATCACAGGCAACAAAATTCGGGAATAGAACTGGAAAGAATGAACCACATAAGCCACAACTGCACAGAGCTAGTCTGATCAGCGCACCTGTAACACAGAGAATCTGAAATGCAGCTCAGGTTGTCCACTCGGGAAGTGCGATGAAATTCAAAATCTTTGAACAGTACCTGCGCTGGGCCAGAAACGAGACTCTGTTCGCCTTTCGGGTCATAGTTTGCAGTTCAGTTCTTGGGTTTTGGCCGAGCAAAAAGCAATCAGTCATGCAACAATCAGGGGTAGATCTAAGGAGGATCTAAGAGCTACCACAAGGGCAATCAGATAGTTTGTGAATTAGTTGTTTAAATCATAAATAGATCCAGTGGGTGGATTGAAGCAACATTTATCTACTTTGCATTTGTTATGGAAAATGCATTTCAAATGCTACTTGTAAGTTTATGAAACAAACAACAAAGAATGATAAACAAACAAACTAATTATTTCCTCAGTGGAGTCGCCATTTTGTTACAGGGAAAAGTGTCTATATAGAACTACTCTATCCCACTAAGGTGTGACAGCTGCCTTAGAAACAAATAGAGAAAAGCTACTTTTGCTTTTCCTTTATGAATTATAGATAGAGAGGAACAGAAAGACCAACCTCTGTCTTGCGCTAATCTCCCGATTTGATTCCTCTCTTATTTTATAGTCCTTAGCTACCTGCTCCCTTGCACGCCCAACTTCACAAAGTACCTGTAAGATCACAGAAGAATAGAACTATACAAAGACATGGATCTATAATCATAAATAATCTAGGATCAGATGTAAATTGACCATACAAATGTAACAAGCATCAATGACACAAAAGCATGGAGGAAAACTCAAATAGCTTTTATTGATAAACAACAAAAGAGCCAAGAGGAGTTACAACCAGTTGTTCTGACCCAGCATCAACCTCCCAGCAAAGAAGCCCCTCTTCACCTCAAACAAAGCTTAGATCACCCAACAATCTGATGTTTGTCTCAAGAAACCAACAACAATTCCTTACAATATGCAAAATTCCAGCCTCCCCCCTGGATTGCTGGGATGAGAGATCTATATATAGATATTTCTAGAGGTGTGAGTCAGCTCTGGGTTTTTGATTAGTGTCTTCTCTCTGATAGTTCTTGATGCCACTTGGAGATCTCTTTGATCTCTTACTCATCCTTGGGCAATTCTGAGAGGCAAGTGTCCCAGGAGAAGTTTCTGGAAGATTCCATAATCATCCACGTCGCAAACTATCTCCGCCACTTGTCTTTTCCCGTCCATTGCACCCCATAGAAGGGCTTTTTGAAATGAAATTCACTTCCCGTGTGTACAAGGTGTGATGCATCGCACCCTGGCCATGGAGCAAGTGAAATGATCCAGTTTTGACCAGTTCTGAGCAGTTTTTCATGGAGAACTTTTGGGAGAAGCTATAATTAGTTGACCTTGTTCCTTTAGGGGTTAGAACAACACTTTTAGGGACTTAGGAGCCCTTGGTTTATGGAAATTTTATGCTTGGTGTTATAGACATTTTTGTGCCTTACAGCATTGAGCATGAAATGTCCATAATCTAAGGGATCCAAAGTCCCTAAACATGTTGTTCCTACCCCTAGAGGAACAAGGCTAACAAACCACAGCAATTCACAGAAGTTCTCCACCAAAAAACTGCTCAAAACAAGTCAATTCAGGATCATTTCAGTGGCTACACTAGCTGTTTGCACTGAATGTCAAAGCCAACACTGGCTATCTGCATTGAATGTCAACTGGAACAAATGCTACCTGCGCTGAACGAGAGTGGACAAGTGGCAGGCTCATTTCTCAAGGTGTCAAAACCCAGGAAGCTTCCAAAATGACACTTGCCTCAGGGAATTCGACTGGTGATGAGTAAGAGGTTCCAAGTCTCCAAGTGGAAGCAAGAACCTCCAAGTGGACTCAAGAACTGACAGAGGGAGAGGACACTAGTCAGATCTCAAGCTGACTCATCCTCTCTCCAAACATATATATATGGATCTCTCCTCCATGAGATCGAGAGGCTGGAATTTTATTATTGCAAAGAATTGCTATTGGTTTGAGACTGGAACCATTGGGTGCTTAATGCTTTGAAGGGGCTGAAGATAGGAATTCCATTTGTTGGGAAGGAGATGCTGGATTGGAGCCCTCTGGGTTGTATCTCTTCCTGAACCTTGTTATTCATCAATAAAGCTACCTTGGTTTCTCCTATATGCTGATGTATTTTGATGTATGAATGCATTAGTGTATTTGGTTTATTTCTAATCCTAAACTAGTTATGAATGTGAACATCTGTCTTTGTGTAGTGTTCTTCTCTTGTCTCAAGTAGCTGTTCTCTTGTCGCAAGTAGCTGTTCTCTTGTGATCTTGCAGGAAGTTGTAGCTGGATAAGCAAGAAGGCAAGTAGCTGTGAACACCCAAAGAGAAGGGAGATTGGATCGAGGGACAAACAGAAGACACCGGTAAGTCTATTGATCTCTCTTCTTTCACATTTCATAAAGGAAGAAACCAGTATAGCTGTACTCGTTTGTTGCTAAGGCACTGTCACACCTTAGGTGGATAGGATCGTCCTGCATAGGCATTTTTCCCCACAACAAATTGGCGACTCCACTGGGGAGAGATTTGTTTAGTCATTTTATTTGTGTTTCTATCATTGTTTGCATCATAGACTTGACAGCAACAATCGAACTGCATCTTTCCCGGATGCAAAGTAGAAAGTTGCTGCTTTGATCCAATTGTTGGACTTGTCTATGATCTTAACAATGGATTCACAAATGATTTGATGATCCTTGTGATAGATCTTAGTAGCCTCTCAAAGCATCCCTTTGATTACACCTTGCTTGTTGCTTTTATTTGGCCTAAAACAGTGAATTAAATAGCAATCTGTGACCCAGAACCTGAGGGAAACGAGAGTTTCTCCTTCAGCGCAGACCCAGTGAAGGGATTCTGCATTTCAACGTAGGTCCCATGAAGGACACCTGCATTGAATGTCAAAACCCCTGTGTTGAACCTGCGCTGAACCAGTTTGCTCTTGTGCAGCTGGGGTTCTCTGCTCTGTTTTGCCTTGTTTTGATCTCTGATTTTTGCAGCCTGTAACCAGCATAGGTACCAGTCTAATAACCCCTTTTCTTTGCTTACATTCCGCCTCCTTTTGTACAAAAAGACTGTGAGTGTTTTTATGTGTTTGTGGCGTCATTTACAGTTTTCCTTTGCATGAGTGAAATAGTCATCCTGTAGCCCTTGATTCAGATCTGTTGATTGTGATCTTAGAAGAGAGTTCATTGGCTGTTTGCAGAGTGATTATACATTTACTTTTGCTTATTGGTTTGAATTTGTCTCTTTTAAGTGTCGAAACAAGTCTTTATTTCGAAAATCGTTAAGTAGTGTAATCTCTTCTACCCTCTCTAATTTCGAAAAAGGGAACTTGTTTGTATTGATCATTTAAAAGTAAATTCAAAGTTGTACAAAAAAGCTTTCTTTGTAGGCATCAATACTAAGAAAGCGGAAAACAAACATCTACATTGTGCATTTTGCATTTGATAGTTTGCATGTTGGATTTAGGAAAAGTGCACTAGAGTGTGCTGATTGCTCTTTGAGAAAAGATGGTGTCTTTCTTCTCCCTTAGTAGCTAGGATTTTCAAAGTTGAAAAGATATAAAGCTTGCTTATCATCTTTAGACTGCATTTAGGAATTTGTATCATACATCTCGTGGTGAACCTTGAAAGGCAAACTTTAAAAAGATCAACCTAAAATAAACTGAATGAACTTAACAACGCTTTGTAACATAACGCACAACATAGAGGTCTAGGCTAGAGACGTGTTCCGGCGTCGTTAAGCCTGGTGACTGTCGATCTCGTGGAAGGTGGGTGATTCCTCCTAAGGGATGATAGCGCCAGTACGGATTGTGCTCCCACGTACCGTCGCGTATATATTGGGAGACCCCTATAGGCATAAAACCTTTATCCTTAGGAAGCCGTGTCGGCCACCCTACTGATCGCAATGCACTGAACACAGCATTCAGGAAGATCGACCGCCCGTACCCTAAAAAGTATTCTGCGGTTGTGCGAAAAGTTTGGCACACCCTCTGCCTAGAACTCTAGAGCAGTTCCTTTTGGCATTTTTCAGACTCTATAACAGAAAAAGTCCATCCGAGAATTTGTCACTTCGGGCTCGTTAAAACATCGAAGGAGACTAGAGTCATCTTCAGCTTTTTCTTGACTCTTTAAAACTGAAAAAGCAAGTTGTGTCTAAAGCGTCGTTAAAATTTATTTTAAACGGAACAATCACCCTTTAATTCCTGCGTTGATCTTTAGGTTGAAAAAATGGAGCACACCAACCAAGGAATTCCCCTTGGTGGAAATCCTAGTCCCTTCTCCTCTTGGGGAGATGTTGGTGTGCCCCACATGGCTACATTGTCGCTTCCAGGACTGACAATTGGCCTGCCAGTCTGGCTCTTTTCAACCAGTGTTGTTCAGAACGTCACCATTCCTGAACAGTCGAGTCAACAGTTAGACCAGACCAGAGTCGCCCACCAGCCTTCTACTTCATCTTCCTCTCCTCCTTCCTCTTCGCTTGATGGAACTGGTAAAACCAAAAACCAGGCTCCTAAGGAGAAGAAGGAGAAGAAGAAGAAAGAAAAGAAGAAGAAGGAGCCAAAGGCGACTGGGGGCAAACGAGAGTCGTCTGACAAAAATCCACACACAGCACTGACCAGGCCTAAATCGCCATGCGTCATATGCAAGGGAGACCACTTCCATAGAGATTGTCCCTGTATCCCTCGAATACTAAGGGACTGGTCTCCCCGTTTGCACAATTCGGTAGCATCAACCTCTGATAGCCATGTTGACTGCTCACCGTCGACTAGCGAAAGTGAAGTCCCAGGACAGAGAGGGAAAGCTAGATTTCCCTGTAAACTGTGTGAAGGCGATCACGCCATCCACCGTTGTCCCTTCTTAGACGAGGCTAAAAGAGTTCTGGAAGATCGCCCGATTTTACGAGCGCAACTTCCTCCTGGATATCAAAAACTCCTGCCAAGTCCTTCACTAGTTGAGAACCCGGCTGGCCCGCCCAGGTGGTCAGCCGAAGCACCTATCATTGAAGATGAACCGTCTGGATCCATGCCTGACGAAAGTCAAAAGGTTGATACGGCAGTTGACCCGGTTTCGCCTTTAGAGGCTCTATCTTCGAATGATACCATCACATAGGAGAATAAAGATGACACCGTCCAAATTCTCTTCATCAACACTGACTCTGATGAACAAGGGGGCAATGCCCCCATTCCTTTATCGCAGGAAGGAAGTTCGTCAGGGCGATATCCGGCCGTTTATTCGGTCCCACCACCAAGCAACCTGGTTGTGTCCTTTGACTGGAACCAACTAGGCAACCCCGGTTGCCAGCAAGCATACCATTCAGAATTATTGTTCAAATATACAGAATGGTAATGGCTGGCACTATCATTGATGAGGGGGCATCTGTGAGTATCCTTTCCTCTATTGCTTGGAAAGCGCTTGGTTCGCCAGCACTTTTGCCTGAGATGAGAAGTCTATCAGGCTTTGATAAAGGAACCAGTCGACCTTTAGGGATCCTCCCCAATGTGCCTATAACATTGAAAGGGAAGACCGTTCAAATGAACGTGATGGTCATTCAAGGACCCTTGGATTATAACCTACTCCTTGGACGAGACTATATATATTGCATGGGAGCTATTGTCTCCTCACTCTTTAGAGTAATGTGTTTTCCGCATGAAGGAAGAGTGGTCAAGTTCGTGGACCAACTTTCATTTCCCGGATCACGCATCGCAAATAGTCATATACCATCCCTAAATGGTCTATTCACGCAAGAAGTGTCTCAACCCACGGTCCGTCCTCCTGATGAGCGCGAGTAATCCGGGAGGATATGACTGGAACCCAGGGGGCATGCGTCCTGGTCTGCTTCGGCAGGGAAAATTTGGGTATAAGGTAGGTTTCCGCGGGAAAATATGACTAGTCCATACCCCGTCCGTGGTTGGAAGAGGGGTTGTTCTGGAATAAGATTCTCTTGTCAAAGTTATGTGTTTGGCGCTCGTTGTCACTCACCTTTGTCTATTTCGGTAGACACCGCCGAAGAAGTGTTTTGTTGAAAGAATAACAGAACTATCTTTGGGTAACCTGAAAGAGGTAGGCCTCTCCCAATAGAACGAATGTTTTGTCTGCAAATTGAGGGGTAACCTTGAAATCATATTTTATACCTGGGGGCATGCAAACCTTTTGGAATGCAAGCAAAGAGCGGTTATTTATCTGTTTTTTTGGGTTAGCCGTTTCCTAACTTGCATAAAGAAAGGATGCGGAGCAAAGCTTAGTGAGATGAAGCTCCATAAAAAATAGAATCTTAATGAGACACTCTTATCATATGACTGGGAAATCGAGCAGTTTTAGCACAAAGTTCATGCTCGTTAAAAAATAAACGCAAGATCCGAGCAGTTTTAGCGCATAGTTCATGCTCGTTAAAAAATAAACATAAGTTCGAGCAAATGTTTCCACCCGCGTTTAAGCTCGTTAAAAAATGAACTATCCCGGTAAATAACCACTGTGAATGTAATATCATCAGCCATTAAAGCCTTGGTCGTGTTTGCACCGTCACCTCCACTTTTCATTTGGCCGATCGTTCACCTCCATATGATATTTTACCCATTTTGAGGAACAGCTGCGAAGAGTGATTACACCTAGCCATCCTTGTGACACTGCCGTGATTGGGAAATTCCAACCTGTACCTGGAATCAGCTGCTATCCCTGTTTATCACTCGTTCCTCAAAAGATGAGTCTTCTTTAAGCTCTTTTCAACTGACTCGTAAAATATGAAAAGATTGCCGAGTTTTGGCCTTCCAGCTCGTTAAAGCGACCAGAATAGCTATCCCTCCTCTAGATTTTAATCTTTTTGGACCTGAGGGATTATTGCACAAAAAGATCGAGTGCTTGTTTTGTTCGTCTCGTTAAAACTATCGAAAACTCATCCCTTCTGTATTGTTTTATACTTTTTCGGACTTAAGGGATTAGATGACGAAAAAGGACTTTTGGAGTTAACTTTATGTACCTTTTCAGACTCTCTAAAAATGAAAAGGGCCGAGTTATCCTTGTCGTTAGACTCGTTAAAATCATTAAATAGCGACAAACTTGTCTTTAGACGAGAACGAGTTTCACTATCGCTAGGCTCGTTAAAACATAGCGATGGGCTTGCCCGAAGGGCAGGTTATAGAACAAGCATATGTTATCCTCCTCAAGCTTGACAAAAATAAAGAGGTACTGGTCAGCAATGACTGGGGAAAAATTGGGAGAAACTAAAGAAAACTTTGATGGTAGCAAGTCGCTCTTGAACATGACACTTTTCCTCCATACCACAATCGGGTTGGGTTGTTTCATTCACCGGTCACATCACCATGGTCTCGCCATACCATCCATATTTGGGGTAATGCTACCGATCCATCGCATCAGTGTCGCCATATGTTCAAGAGAAGTCGTTCAGAAAGAGTCAACCATGTCCCATCCACTGCCATACATTATCCTTCATCCATTCATGACCGCCACCCTGAATCATATGTCACAGATCGTTTTCACCTCCATTAAAATCATTAGCTCCGTTCCGTGTCACTGATGTGGGATTCATTAAGGCCCTCCTGTGACGGATCGCTTCTTGTCGACATCAACTCATTATCCAAGAAGTTGATCTAGGAACAACCCCTTTAGTACTTTGAAGCTTGCATGCCACAATGGCAAGTTTCTCACTTCCGGCGACAGGTATACATCAATGACCTTCGACCGAAAGATTTTGTGTGGTGTTCGACGCCAAGTCCTTTATTCACACCACGTGAATTGTACTGCAGTACCTTGAGGGTCATTATCATTATCGGTGATTCCTCTCGCACTTGTTAACGGTTTACATCATTGACCGGTAATCAAGCGATGTCTTTCCATGTTCGACTTCAGAACAATTCTCACATGGATCGACTTGTACTTAGAGTGAAGATCGAACGAGTTTGAAGACCCGGATCTAGTTTCATCCATCCGGGCTGCGATATATATTCAGGAAAGATAAAGACATTGACATGTACATCATTGCAGCAGATAATCATCCTACTCAAAGGATGATAATTTCATCAAAATTATCAGTCTATCATCAGACGACTGTCTGTTCTATGTACAGAAAAATGAATTTATAAAGCTGAACATGGGAATGCCTGCCTCAGCTAGATCATGAAAGCAGTATGGAAAATAATGTATTGTATTGTATTGTATTACAGGTCTCCTCCCAGCATTGGATGAACTTCGGATCCCCCTGATAAAGCATTTCGCCCGATAAACAGCCTCATACTTTAGGGGGCAACTGTCATAGACATTTTTGTGCCTTACAGCATTGAGCATGAAATTTCCATAATCTAAGGGATCCAAAGTCCCTAAACATGTTGTTCCTACCCCTAGAGGAACAAGGCTAACAAACCACAGCAATTCACAGAAGTTCTCCACCAAAAAACTACTCAAAACAAGTCAATTCAGGATCATTTCAGTGGCTACACTAGCTGTTTGCGCTGAATGTCAAAGCCAACACTGGCTACCTGCATTGAATGTCAACTGGAACAAAGGCTACCTGCGCTGAATGAGAGTGGACAAGTGGCAGGTTCATTTCTCAAGGTGTCAAAACCCAGGAAGCTTCCAAAATGACACTTGCCTCAGGGAATTCGACTGGTGATGAGTAAGAGGTTCCAAGTCTCCAAGTGGAAGCAAGAACCTCCAAGTGGACTCAAGAACTGACAGAGGGAGAGGACACTAGTCAGATCTCAAGCTGACTCATCCTCTCTCCAAACATCTATATATGGATCTCTCCTCCATGAGATCGAGAGGCTGGAATTTTATTATTGTAAAGAATTGTTGTTGGTTTGAGACTGGAATCATTGGGTGCTTAATGCTTTGAAGGGGTTGAAGATAGGAATTCCATTTGCTGGGAAGGAGATGTTGGATTGGAGCCCTCTGGGTTGTATCTCTTCCTGAAC